>CAWUFW010005468.1:663256-1326513 GCA_963921515.1 Calotriton arnoldi | reverse complement strand
ACTCCCAACTGGAGGATTACTACTGGTAGTACCAGGAGGGGTGGTAGTAGTTGTTGGAGGAACATTTTCTTTGTTGCCAATCCTGGGACAACTGGGATCAGATTTCCAGTGCCCAGGCTTTTTACAGACATGGCAATAGGGTTTCTTTTCAGGAGAGGAAGGAGTTTGGGACCCACCCCCAGAAGAGGACTTTTGGGGCCCTGTAGTGGACTTATCCTTAGATTTATCCCCACCTTTCTCTTGGGACTTGGTAGAATCTTTCTTGTGGTCACCACCCTGATTCTTAGGCCTTACTCTGGTTCTGACCCATTTGTCTGCCTTCTTTCCCAATTCTTGGGGAGAGGTCAGATCAGAGTCCACCAGGTACTGGTGTAAAAGCTGGTTTTGACAATTATTAAGGATCTGTTCTCTCATCATTAGATTATAAAATCCTTTGAAATCAGTAACCCTACTGCCAACCAGCCAACCCTCCAGAGCCTTGGATGCACAATCTACAAAGTCTGTCCAGTCCTGAGTCTGTGCCTTCTGGGTATCTCTGAACTTCAACCTGTACTCTTCAGTGGTTAAGCCAAACCCATCTATCAGTGCACTCTTCAGGACCTCATAATCATCAGCATCCTCCTCTCTAACAGTGAGGAGCTTGTCTCTTCCTTTATCTGAAAAGGAGAGCCACAAGATTGCTGCCCACTGCTTTTGGGGGACCTGCTGTACTCTACAGGCCCTCTCCATAGCAGTTATCCACTTGTGGATATCATCCCCACTCTGGTAGGGAGGAACAACCTTGCTCAGGTTCCTATGGTCAGGAATATATTCTCTGCCTCTAGGGACACTGTTGCTGCCACCAGGGGGTTCTAACCCCTCTTTTCTAGAAGCTCTCTGGATCTCCAGGGCTTCCCTATCCAGTGCCAACTGCTTGGTTCTGAGGGCCACTCTGGCTTCCTCATACTGGAGCAGTTTGCACCTTCTCTCAGAGGAGGTCTCTCTTAAGGAAAAGTATGAGCTCCTCTGCTGGACAAATTCTCTGCCAGAGTGATAAGAGTGGTCAGATTCCCTGGAAGGGGATCTGTGCCTCTCCTCCTCTCTGTCAGTTCTCTTAGGGAGAATTCCTCTGTCCTTTTCAGGCCCCTTGAAGCCTGGCCCTTCAATCACAGAGTCTTGGTCATTCTGATTTTCATCATCTGACCCAGATACTATGACTGACCCACCCACTGATTCAGACCCTTTAGCTCCTAGAGCCAATCTAAGGTCATCTGCTGTCAGCAGATCTATCAGGTGTAGTGTTGAGGGACTCTGTCCTAGCCTCAGGTGTCTGTCAACACACATGGCTCTCAAGTCAGAGAAAGCCATGTCCTTATACTGAGGCTGAGTGGATCCACTGGGTCCACCCTTTAAGGACATTCTAGTGTTGTGCAGTGTTGTACTACCTACACTAGTTTGTGGCCTACTGATCCTAGCTTGAGCTGTGGAAAGGGTGTGCTATCCCTTGGCACACAGCTCTAAGTTCAGTAGAACTTATTGATACTAAGCTTGACTTTATATGTACCTTGAGTACCTATAATGGTTTTCAGTTAGTAATTCAAATAGAGATTTTCTGGTAAAACAATGGCAAGCTGGAATCCCACACGCTGCCCACCAATGTGAGAAGTTGGCCTGGTATATGCTGTTCACTAATTAAAGTGGACACCTTGCACCAGGGCAAATCGACTCTTATGGTAGATAGGTTTAAGACAACCTTTTAAAGAAAGCTATCCTAGTGGTAGCTGTGGAGAGCAGCCTTCAGGCTAAGTCTCGGAGGAATGTAAAGCAGCTTGTTTTACCATATAATCTCTTGAATCACCAAATGAAAAGACACCACACAGGTATATATATCAAATATATATGTATTTATTTCTAAATAACTCTCTACTAATCTCTTTATGAGATTAGAAGACAAACATATGCACAAATCAACGTTTCACAATAAGTTAAGCACAAAATATGGCTGGGGCCCTAGGGGCGTACCAGACCATATACTAAGTAAGAGACTTAGAAACAACGACTTGCAGGGAGACAAGGCCTAGGGCCTTCAGAAGTGCTGGGGCCTCACAAAACCACCCAAGGCAGGTAAGTAAAGGACCCACGGGGGACGCGTGCAGTGTGGATACACAGGCGCGGATCGCCGTTAACTTCAATGGGGCAAGTCGCGGTTGGAAATAAAGAGTTTTAGGATACTTCGGGAGAACCTACAAGCAAGTCACTTACAGGGTAAGTAGTTCTAGGGCCCACACCCACAGGAGCACCGTAGTGCTGGAGTTACCTCACCCAGGGAAGCCGGGTGCACAGGTGTCCTTTGGTGTCGGGTCGCGGCGTCGTTTTCAATGGCGAACAAAGAAGACTTGCTGCTTGCGGGAGCTGAAGAAGTGTCCGGTGGAATCCAAGCCTGGATTCTGAAGAAGGATGACCTGAAAGCAGAGGGGACAGTGTTCAAAGTCACTTGGCAGTGACCCGGGGCAAGGAAGATGGATGCCCACCGTCGTCGGTTGATTCAGGTCGGTTGCGGGTGCCTTGACTCTTCAGCCACGTGGTCCAGGAGGTGTCGACGACGACCAGGAGCTGGATTCGGTGGGTCCCTCGACGTCTGCAGCTGACTGCGGTGTCGGCAACTCGATTGGAGCCAACAAGCCTTGGCAGCAGCAAGTCTCGGGGAGATGAAGAAAAGTCGATGGCGCAGACCAGCAAGGTCTGAGGGACTCACCCAGCGAGGGTAAGTCAGGGCAGGCCTGGAGCAACCAGGGGAGCCCTTTGGTTTCTTTAAGAAGTCTTCTGGGGACCCACAAGCCGGCGGGCAAGGGATCGCGAAGACACCTCGGGCGGAATCACTCAACAGGGGCCCACGGTCACTCGGGACGGTGTAGGCCTCTGATCTTCGGAGGGATTCCTGCTGGAGGTCGGGACCACACGTGGTCCAAAGCACAAGTTCGTAGAACGTTGTGAAGGGGTTGCACTCGACAATAGTGCACGGTACCCAGGGGTCGCGGTTCCTCGTTACTCGTGGGGTCCACTTGCCTCAGCTTCGCTGGGGACTCACGATGGCCTGGGAGAGGTCAGGAAATCCACTTCTTGGGCTGCAGGGACTTCGGACTCCGGCGGGAGCGGCGTAGTTTGCGACCGTCGTTGTCGTTTTTGGTGCCTGCCAAGCAGGGGAGTCACTCCTTGACTCCAAGGGAGATTCTTCTGTCTTCCAAAGGTAGTGGAACGTCGAAGGGCCAGGATTCTTCTGTAGAGCGTCGTCCAGGGGTTATCTGCTTTGCAATGGCAAGGTTCCCCCTCTTATACTAAAAAGAGGGGATGGACTAGCTCTATGACCCCACCTATGGGAGGGTCAAGGGAGGGGTGGCTACACCCACTTCCCTTTGTCCAGTTTCGCGCCAGAGCAGGGGCAGGTAGCCCCTGAGCTGGTTTGAACTGGCATATGCACAGAGGAGCCTTCTGCTCCCCCAGTGCAGGACTTCAAAGCACTCTAAGAGTGCACCCACCCAGCCCCAATACACTAAACCCTGTCTGGAAGGTGGTTACACCTCCCTGTGACAGGATGCCTATTGTTGGGCTTCCTCCACTGCGAGTTTCGGTCATCAGCAGGAGGGCAGCCCAGTGTCTGTGACTGGTGGCATCCATTTTGTGATGCCAGGGCTCTTTAGGATTCTACCGCGTTTCCACAGCAGGTACATGTCTTATCCCTCTAGAAGGGTGGAATGCTACCCCCGCCGCCAAGATTGGCGGGGGGGTAGTATTCCAAGATGTTTGACACCAAACACGACATGTTTTGATGCAGCCATTCCAAAGTTAGCATTTACCGCGAGGATATAATGCACTTAATAGTATATGGTTTAACCGCATCCACAAACAGCACCAGAGAATAGACTCTGAGAGCTGCAGAGGGGCCCTGCTCAGGCAGAGGCACCCCCTCACATAGAAGCCAAGCACCCTGCCCTCAGGATTGATAGGGCCTGCCTTAGGGGTGACTGATAGGTTTATATGTGTGTGCAGGAGAGATATAGGAAACCTATATCTCAGTGAGGGGTGCTAGCACCACCTCACCCAGGCTGCAGTAGCAGGCCTGTGGTGTCAGATTTAGACTGCTTCCCAGGGGTGGCATAACACATGCTGCAGCCCCTGGTAGGCCTGTGAAGTACCTATGCCCTTGGCACCTAAGGTACCATATACTAGGGACTCATAAGGCACCACAGTATCCAATCACTAGTGCACCTAGAGTGCACTCCATGTCGTTTAGAGAGAGCAGATAGACTGGGGCCCTGAATAGCAGGGTCCCAGTCCAACTAAGTCATAAACCAGCAAAACACCAGGAAAAAGTGGGGGCAACCATATAGTCAGATTCCACCTTCCTACATAACCCCCCCAAACGAAAGGAGATAAGGCTAACCTTGACCAGTTGAGCCTTTATTGATTAAGTGGCCATATAAGGAAGCACCTGCACTAGCATGGTTGCCCCCTGTCTTATGGTCCCCTAAGCAATCCCCCACCCTAAGGGTATGAGAGGGTCTCCACCATGGGGAATCACTACCTCTGGTGTGCTTTGGTAAAGTACAAGGCTGGTGGGGTGTCTGAGTAGGGAAGTGAGGCCCTAGGAAGGTTGGCCTCAGCTTCCTCAGATCACTGGTCACCATGTATGCCTGTCTTTCCATGACTGAGTTGCACTTTGCTCTAAGGGTCAACCTTTGACTGCCTACAGCTGGGGGTTGGGTCCCTTTGGGTGGAACACTGGAGGGACATGGCATGTTTGGAACCTTTTGGTTCCAGGTTTGCCCTTGCCTAACAGAGTCCTTCTGGGGGTGGTCCCTACATAAAGGTATGGGGGATCCCTCAGTGGGTTGAGGAATTTTCACCTGGCTAGGGCTACTAGACTGGGTGCCCCTAATCTGCTGATGGGGGGTTCCTCTGGACAGGGGGCCCTGGGGGTCCACTGACCTCCCTGACCTCTGCAGCCCTGGGCTGACTGAGGCAGGGTAGAGAGGGGCAGTTTACCTGCTCCAGACTGGGTACCACCTTGGAAGGGTCCTCTGCCATCAGGGGTGGGGCCAGGCCAGGCCTGACTACCTCTGTGGCAGTTCCTTCACTAGGGGTAGGGTCAGTTCCCTGAGGAGGCTGACCCTTACCTACTGTCTGGAGGGAAGAAGACTTTTCTTCAACCCTTGTGCTCTCTTCTGGGGGAGAGTGGGCCATTCTTCCAGGCTCCATCTCTCCAAAATCTTGGGCTGGGGCTGTGGCCATCACAGCCCCACTAACCTTTACAGGGACACCCAACATCCTCAGATGGGTTTGGTGTTCAATTTCAGCCCAGGCTGAAATTTCCAGATCATTGCCCATCAGGCAATCTACAGGTAAGGTTGGGGACACTGCCACTCTTTTTGGGCCTGTGACCCCCTCCCAGCTGAGATTGACTATGGCCATGGGGTGCTCTGTTCTGACACCATCAATGTTGGTCACCTGGTATTTAAACTCAGGTAAAAGCTGGTGAGGGGGGACTAGTTTCCCTGCCACCATGGTGACACTAGCCCCTGTGTCCCTAAATGCCACAGCTTTCTGACCATTAATTATTGGCTCCAGTCTGTACCTGCCCAATGCTGTGGGACCCACGGTAAAGGTGGCAAATCCTATACCACCATCAGAATCTGAGGAGTCTGTTGAGGGGGTCCTGTCTGAACTAGGGCCCACCTCTGTTCCTCTTGCAAAAGCACCTAACTTTTTGGGTGCACTACTCCCAACTGGAGGATTACTACTGGTAGTACCAGGAGGGGTGGTAGTAGTTGTTGGAGGAACATTTTCTTTATTGCCAATCCTGGGACAACTGGGATCAGATTTCCAGTGCCCAGGCTTTTTACAGACATGGCAATAGGGTTTCTTTTCAGGAGAGGAAGGAGTTTGGGACCCACCCCCAGAAGAGGACTTTTGGGGCCCTGTAGTGGACTTATCCTTAGATTTATCCCCACCTTTCTCTTGGGACTTGGTAGAATCTTTCTTGTGGTCACCACCCTGATTCTTAGGCCTTACTCTGGTTCTGACCCATTTGTCTGCCTTCTTTCCCAATTCTTGGGGAGAGGTCAGATCAGAGTCCACCAGGTACTGGTGTAAAAGCTGGTTTTGACAATTATTAAGGATCTGTTCTCTCATCATTAGATTATAAAATCCTTTGAAATCAGTAACCCTACTGCCAACCAGCCAACCCTCCAGAGCCTTGGATGCACAATCTACAAAGTCTGTCCAGTCCTGAGTCTGTGCCTTCTGGGTATCTCTGAACTTCAACCTGTACTCTTCAGTGGTTAAGCCAAACCCATCTATCAGTGCACTCTTCAGGACCTCATAATCATCAGCATCCTCCTCTCTAACAGTGAGGAGCTTGTCTCTTCCTTTATCTGAAAAGGAGAGCCACAAGATTGCTGCCCACTGCTTTTGGGGGACCTGCTGTACTCTACAGGCCCTCTCCATAGCAGTTATCCACTTGTGGATATCATCCCCACTCTGGTAGGGAGGAACAACCTTGCTCAGGTTCCTATGGTCAGGAATATATTCTCTGCCTCTAGGGACACTGTTGCTGCCACCAGGGGGTTCTAACCCCTCTTTTCTAGAAGCTCTCTGGATCTCCAGGGCTTCCCTATCCAGGGCCAACTGCTTGGTTCTGAGGGCCACTCTGGCTTCCTCATACTGGAGCAGTTTGCACCTTCTCTCAGAGGAGGTCTCTCTTAAGGAAAAGTATGAGCTCCTCTGCTGGACAAATTCTCTGCCAGAGTGATAAGAGTGGTCAGATTCCCTGGAAGGGGATCTGTGCCTCTCCTCCTCTCTGTCAGTTCTCTTAGGGAGAATTCCTCTGTCCTTTTCAGGCCCCTTGAAGCCTGGCCCTTCAATCACAGAGTCTTGGTCATTCTGATTTTCATCATCTGACCCAGATACTATGACTGACCCACCCACTGATTCAGACCCTTTAGCTCCTAGAGCCAATCTAAGGTCATCTGCTGTCAGCAGATCTATCAGGTGTAGTGTTGAGGGACTCTGTCCTAGCCTCAGGTGTCTGTCAACACACATGGCTCTCAAGTCAGAGAAAGCCATGTCCTTATACTGAGGCTGAGTGGATCCACTGGGTCCACCCTTTAAGGACATTCTAGTGTTGTGCAGTGTTGTACTACCTACACTAGTTTGTGGCCTACTGATCCTAGCTTGAGCTGTGGAAAGGGTGTGCTATCCCTTGGCACACAGCTCTAAGTTCAGTAGAACTTATTGATACTAAGCTTGACTTTATATGTACCTTGAGTACCTATAATGGTTTTCAGTTAGTAATTCAAATAGAGATTTTCTGGTAAAACAATGGCAAGCTGGAATCCCACACGCTGCCCACCAATGTGAGAAGTTGGCCTGGTATATGCTGTTCACTAATTAAAGTGGACACCTTGCACCAGGGCAAATCGACTCTTATGGTAGATAGGTTTAAGACAACCTTTTAAAGAAAGCTATCCTAGTGGTAGCTGTGGAGAGCAGCCTTCAGGCTAAGTCTCGGAGGAATGTAAAGCAGCTTGTTTTACCATATAATCTCTTGAATCACCAAATGAAAAGACACCACACAGGTATATATATCAAATATATATGTATTTATTTCTAAATAACTCTCTACTAATCTCTTTATGAGATTAGAAGACAAACATATGCACAAATCAACGTTTCACAATAAGTTAAGCACAAAATATGGCTGGGGCCCTAGGGGCGTACCAGACCATATACTAAGTAAGAGACTTAGAAACAACGACTTGCAGGGAGACAAGGCCTAGGGCCTTCAGAAGTGCTGGGGCCTCACAAAACCACCCAAGGCAGGTAAGTAAAGGACCCACGGGGGACGCGTGCAGTGTGGATACACAGGCGCGGATCGCCGTTAACTTCAATGGGGCAAGTCGCGGTTGGAAATAAAGAGTTTTAGGATACTTCGGGAGAACCTACAAGCAAGTCACTTACAGGGTAAGTAGTTCTAGGGCCCACACCCACAGGAGCACCGTAGTGCTGGAGTTACCTCACCCAGGGAAGCCGGGTGCACAGGTGTCCTTTGGTGTCGGGTCGCGGCGTCGTTTTCAATGGCGAACAAAGAAGACTTGCTGCTTGCGGGAGCTGAAGAAGTGTCCGGTGGAATCCAAGCCTGGATTCTGAAGAAGGATGACCTGAAAGCAGAGGGGACAGTGTTCAAAGTCACTTGGCAGTGACCCGGGGCAAGGAAGATGGATGCCCACCGTCGTCGGTTGATTCAGGTCGGTTGCGGGTGCCTTGACTCTTCAGCCACGTGGTCCAGGAGGTGTCGACGATGACCAGGAGCTGGATTCGGTGGGTCCCTCGACGTCTGCAGCTGACTGCGGTGTCGGCAACTCGATTGGAGCCAACAAGCCTTGGCAGCAGCAAGTCTCGGGGAGATGAAGAAAAGTCGATGGCGCAGACCAGCAAGGTCTGAGGGACTCACCCAGCGAGGGTAAGTCAGGGCAGGCCTGGAGCAACCAGGGGAGCCCTTTGGTTTCTTTAAGAAGTCTTCTGGGGACCCACAAGCCGGCGGGCAAGGGATCGCGAAGACACCTCGGGCGGAATCACTCAACAGGGGCCCACGGTCACTCGGGACGGTGTAGGCCTCTGATCTTCGGAGGGATTCCTGCTGGAGGTCGGGACCACACGTGGTCCAAAGCACAAGTTCGTAGAACGTTGTGAAGGGGTTGCACTCGACAATAGTGCACGGTACCCAGGGGTCGCGGTTCCTCGTTACTCGTGGGGTCCACTTGCCTCAGCTTCGCTGGGGACTCACGATGGCCTGGGAGAGGTCAGGAAATCCACTTCTTGGGCTGCAGGGACTTCGGACTCCGGCGGGAGCGGCGTAGTTTGCGACCGTCGTTGTCGTTTTTGGTGCCTGCCAAGCAGGGGAGTCACTCCTTGACTCCAAGGAGATTCTTCTGTCTTCCAAAGGTAGTGGAACGTCGAAGGGCCAGGATTCTTCTGTAGAGCGTCGTCCAGGGGTTATCTGCTTTGCAATGGCAAGGTTCCCCCTCTTATACTGAAAAGAGGGGATGGACTAGCTCTATGACCCCACCTATGGGAGGGTCAAGGGAGGGGTGGCTACACCCACTTCCCTTTGTCCAGTTTCGCGCCAGAGCAGGGGCAGGTAGCCCCTGAGCTGGTTTGAACTGGCATATGCACAGAGGAGCCTTCTGCTCCCCCAGTGCAGGACTTCAAAGCACTCTAAGAGTGCACCCACCCAGCCCCAATACACTAAACCCTGTCTGGGAGGTGGTTACACCTCCCTGTGACAGGATGCCTATTGTTGGGCTTCCTCCACTGCGAGTTTCGGTCATCAGCAGGAGGGCAGCCCAGTGTCTGTGACTGGTGGCATCCATTTTGTGATGCCAGGGCTCTTTAGGATTCTACCGCGTTTCCACAGCAGGTACATGTCTTATCCCTCTAGAAGGGTGGAATGCTACCCCCGCCGCCAAGATTGGCGGGGGGTAGTATTCCAAGATGTTTGACACCAAACACGACATGTTTTGATGCAGCCATTCCAAAGTTAGCATTTACCGCGAGGATATAATGCACTTAATAGTATATGGTTTAACCGCATCCACAAACAGCACCAGAGAATAGACTCTGAGAGCTGCAGAGGGGCCCTGCTCAGGCAGAGGCACCCCCTCACATAGAAGCCAAGCACCCTGCCCTCAGGATTGATAGGGCCTGCCTTAGGGGTGACTGATAGGTTTATATGTGTGTGCAGGAGAGATATAGGAAACCTATATCTCAGTGAGGGGTGCTAGCACCACCTCACCCAGGCTGCAGTAGCAGGCCTGTGGTGTCAGATTTAGACTGCTTCCCAGGGGTGGCATAACACATGCTGCAGCCCCTGGTAGGCCTGTGAAGTACCTATGCCCTTGGCACCTAAGGTACCATATACTAGGGACTCATAAGGCACCACAGTATCCAATCACTAGTGCACCTAGAGTGCACTCCATGTCGTTTAGAGAGAGCAGATAGACTGGGGCCCTGAATAGCAGGGTCCCAGTCCAACTAAGTCATAAACCAGCAAAACACCAGGAAAAAAGTGGGGGCAACCATATAGTCAGATTCCACCTTCCTACACCCCTCTTGCCTTTTTCTGCACCCCTCTCCCCTCTTTCTGCACCTCTCTTGCCTCTTTCTGCACCCCTTGTTCCCTCTTTCTGCACCTTTCCTGCCTGTTTCTGCTCCTCTCTTGCCTCTTTCTATACCTCACTTGCTTCTTTCTGTAATTTTCTTGCCTGTTTCTGCACCCTTCGTGCCTCTTTAAGCACTTCTCTTCCTTCTTTCTGCACCCATCCTGCCTCTTTCTGTACCCCTCTTGCCTCTTTGTGTACCTCTCCTACCTTTTTCTGCACCCCTCTTGCCTCTTTTTGCACCTCTGTTGGTTCTTGCTGCACTGCTCTTGCGTCTTTCTGTACCTCTTTTGCAAATATTCTGCATCCCTCATGCCTCTTTCTGCACCCCTCTTCCCTATTTCTCCACCTCTTTTGCTTATTTCTGCACTTCTCTTGCTTCTTTCTGCACAGCTCTTGCTTCTTTCTGCACCTATATTGCAAATTTCTGTATCCCTCTTACCTCATTCTGCACCCCTGTTCTCTCTTTCTGTACCTTTCTTGCCTGTTTCTGCACCTCTCGTGCCTCTTTCGGCACCTCTGTTGCTTCTTTCTGCACTTCTCTTGCCTCTTTCTGCGCCCCTCTTGCCTTTTTAAGCACCTCTGTTGCTTCTTTCTGCACTTCTCTTGCTTCTTTCTGCAAACCTCTTGCCTCTTTCTGTACCCCTTTTGCCTCTTTGTGCACCTCTCCTGACTCTTTCTGCACCTCTCTTGCCTTTTTCTGCACTTCTCTTGCCTCTTTCTGCTCCTCTTTTGCTTCTGTCTGCAATTTTCTTGCCTCTTTCTGCACCCCTCTTGCCTCTTTCTGCACCTCTGTTGGTTCTTTCTGCACTGCTCTTGCTTCTTTTTGCACCTCTGTTGTAAATTTCTGCATCCCTCTTGCCTCTTTCTGTATCCATCTTCCTTTTTCTGCACCTCTCTTGCCTCTGTCAGCACACCTGTTCCCTCTTTCTGCACTCCTTTTGCCTGTTTCTGCACCCCTCTTGCCTCTTTAAGCACCTCTGTTCCTTCTTTCTGCACTTCTCTTGCCTATTTCTGCATCCCTCTTGCCTCTTTCTGTACCCCTTTTGCCTCTTGGTGCACCTCTCCTGACTCTTTCTGCACCTCTCTTGCCTTTTTATGCTCTTCTCTTGCCTCTTTCTGCTCCTCTTTTGCTTCTGTCTGCACTGCTCTTGCTTCTTTCTGCATCTCTCTTTCAAATTTCTGTATCCCTCTTACCTCTTTCTGCACCTCTGTTCTCTCTTTCTGTACCTTTCTTGCCTGTTTCTGCACCTCTCTTGCTTCTTTCGGCACCTGTCTTGCCTTTTTCTGCACTTCTCTTGCCTCTTTCTGCTCCTCTTTTGCTTCTTTCTGCACTGCTCTTGCTTCTTTCTGCACCTCACTTGCCTCTTTCTACACTTCTCTTGCTTCTTTCTACACCTCTGTTGCTTCTTTCAGCAATTCTCTTGCCTCTTTCTGCACTTCTCTTGCTTGTTTCTGCACCTCTCTTGCGTCTTTCTGCACTTCTGATTCCCTCTTTCTGTACCTCACTTGCTTCTTTCTGCACCCATCTTGCCTTTTTCTGCACCCCTCTCCCCTCTTTCTGCACCTCTCTTGCCTCTTTCTGCACCCCTTGTTCCCTCTTTCTGCACCATTCCTGCCTGTTTCTGCTCCTCTCTTGCCTCTTTCTATACCTCTGTTGCTTCTTTCTGTACTTCTCTTGCCTGTTTCTGCACCCTTCGTGCCTCTTTCAGCACCTCTGTTGCTTCTTTTTGCACTTCTCTTCCTTCTTTCTGCACCCCTTTTGCCTCTTTAAGCACCTCTGTTGCTTCTTTCTGCACTTCTCTTGTTTCTTTCTGCACCCCTCTTGCCTCTTTCTGTACCCCTTTTGCCTCTTTGTGCACCTTTCCTGACTCTTTATGCACCTCTCTTGCCTTTTTCTGCACTTCTCTTGCCTCTTTCTGCACCTCTTTTGCTACTGTCTGCACTTTTCTTGCCTCTTTCTGTACCCCTCTTGCCTCTTTCTGCACCTCTGTTGGTTCTTTCTGCACTGCTCTTGCTTCTTTTTGCACCTCTGTTGCAAATTTCTGCATCCCTCTTGCCTCTTTCTGTACCCCTCTTTCTTCTTTCTGCACCTCTCTTGCCTCTGTCAGCAAACCTGTCCCCTCTTTTTGCACTCCTTTTGCCTGTTTCTACAACTCTTTTGCATCTTTCTGCAGTTCTCTTGCCTGCTTCTGCACCTCACTTGCCTCTTTCTAAACTTCTCTTGCTTCTTTCTGCACCCTTCTTCCTTTTTCTGTATATCTCTTGCCTCATTCTGCACATCTCTTGGTTCTTTCTGCACTGCTCTTGCCTCTTTCTGCACCCCTCTTGCCTCTTTGTGCACCTGTTTTGCTTCTTTCTGCACTTCTCTCTCCTCTTTCTGCACCCCTTTTGCCTCTTTCTGCACATCTGGTGCTTCTTTCTGTACTTCTATTGCCTCTTTCTGCACCTCTCTTGCTTCTTTATGCACCCCGTTGTCTCTTTATGCACTCGTCTTCCCTCTTTCTGCACCTCTCTTGCTTCTTTCTGCACTTCTCTTGCTTCTTTCAGTACCTCTGTTGCTTCTTTCTGCACTTCTTTTGCCTCTTTCTGCACCTCTCTTGCTTCTTTCTGAACCCTTCTTCCCTTTTTTCCATCCCTTTTGCTTCTTTCTGTAGTTCTCTTGCCATTTTCTGTACCTATCTTGCCTCTTTCTGCACCTCACTTGTCTCTTTCTGCACTTCTCTTGCTTGTTTCTCCACCTCTCTTGCGTCTTTCTGCACCTCTGTTGCCTCTTTCTGCACCTCTGTTGGTTCTTTCTTTCTGCACTGCTCTTGCTTCTTTCTATACCTCACTTGCCTCTTTCTGCACTTCTCTTGCTTCTTTCTACACCTTTGTTGCTTCTTTCAGCAATTCTCTTGCCTCTTTCTGTACTTCTCTTCCTTTTTCTGCACCCCTCCTGCCTCTTTCTGTACCTCTCTTGCCTCTTTGTGCACCTCTCCTACCTCTTTCTGCACCTCTCTTGCCTCTTTGTGAACCTCTGATGGTTCTTTCTACACTGCTCTTGCTTCATTCTGCACCTCACTTGCCTCTTTCTGCACTTCTCTTGCTTCTTTCTACACCTCTGTTGCTTCTTTCAGCAATTCTCTTGCCTCTTCCTGCACTTCTCATGCTTGTTTCTGCACCTCTCTTGCGTCTTTCTGCACTTCTGTTGCCTCTTTCTGTACCTCACTTGCTTCTTTCTGCACCCATCTTGCCTTTTTCTGCACCCCTCTCCCCTCTTTCTGCACCTCTCTTGCCTCTTTCTGCACCCCTTGTTCCCTCTTTCTGCACCATTCCTGCCTGTTTCTGCTCCTCTCTTGCCTCTTTCTATACCTCTGTTGCTTCTTTCTGTACTTCTCTTGCCTGTTTCTGCACCCTTCGTGCCTCTTTCAGCACCTCTATTGCTTCTTTTTGCACTTCTCTTCCTTCTTTCTGCACCCCTTTTGCCTCTTTAAGCACCTCTGTTGCTTCTTTCTGCACTTCTCCTGCTTCTTTCTGCACCCCTCTTGCCTCTTTCTGTACCCCTTTGCCTCTTTGTGCACCTCTCCTGACTCTTTCTGCACCTCTCTTGCCTTTTTCTGCACTTCTCTTGCCTCTTTCTGCATCTCTTTTGCTACTGTCTGCACTTTTCTTGCCTCTTTCTGTACCCCTCTTGCCTCTTTCTGCACCTCTGTTGGTTCTTTCTGCACTGCTCTTGCTTCTTTGTGCACCTCTGTTGCAAATTTCTGCATCCCTCTTGCCTCTTTCTGTACCCCTCTTTCTTCTTTCTGCACCTCTCTTGCCTCTGTCAGCACACCTGTCCCCTCTTTCTGCACTCCTTTTGCCTGTTTCTACAACTCTTTTGCCTCTTTCTGCAGTTCTCTTGCCTGCTTCTGCACCTCTCTTCCTTCTTTCTGCACCTCTCTCGCCTCTGTCAGCACACCTGTTCCCTCTTTCTGCACTCCTTTTGCCTGTTTCTGCAACTCTCTTGCCTCTTTCTGCTGTTCTCTTGCCTCCTTCTGCACCCTTCTTCCTTTTTCTGTACATCTCTTGCCTCATTCTGCACATCTCTTGGTTCTTTCTGCACTCCTCTTGCCTGTTTCTGCACCCTTCGTGCCTCTTTAAGCACTTCTCTTCCTTCTTTCTGCACCCCTCCTGCCTCTTTCTGTACCCCTCTTGCCTCTTTGTGCACCTCTCCTACCTATTTCTGCACCCCTCTTGCCTCTTTTTGCACCTCTGTTGGTTCTTTCTGCACTGCTCTTGCGTCTTTCTGTACCTCTTTTGCAAATATTCTGCATCCCTCATGCCTCTTTCTGCACCCCTCTTCCCTATTTCTCCACCTCTCTTGCTTATTTCTGCACTTCTCTTGCTTCTTTCTGCACAGCTCTTGCTTCTTTCTGCACCTATATTGCAAATTTCTGTATCCCTCTTACCTCATTCTGCACCCCTGTTCTCTCTTTCTGTACCTTTCTTGCCTGTTTCTGCACCTCTCGTGCCTCTTTCGGCACCTCTGTTGCTTCTTTCTGCATTTCTCTTGCCTCTTTCTGCACCCCTCTTGCCTTTTTAAGCACCTCTGTTGCTTCTTTCTGTACTTCTCTTGCTTCTTTCAGCAAACCTCTTGCCTCTTTCTGTACCCCTTTTGCCTCTTTGTGCACCTCTCCTGACTCTTTCTGCACCTCTCTTGCCTTTTTCGGCACTTCTCTTGCCTCTTTCTGGTCCTCTTTTGCTTCTGTCTGCAATTTTCTTGCCTCTTTCTGCACCCCTCTTGCCTCTTTCTGCACCTCTGTTGGTTCTTTCTGCACTGCTCTTGCTTCTTTTTGCACCTCTTTTGTAAATTTCTGCATCCCTCTTGCCTCTTTCTGTATCCATCTTCCTTTTTCTGCACCTCTCTTGCCTCTGTCAGCACACCTGTTCCCTCTTTCTGCACTCCTTTTGCCTGTTTCTGCACCCCTCTTGCCTCTTTAAGCACCTCTGTTCCTTCTTTCTGCACTTCTCTTGCTTATTTCTGCATCCCTCTTGCCTCTTTCTGTACCCCTTTTGCCTCTTGGTGCACCTCTCCTGACTCTTTCTGCACCTCTCTTGCCTTTTTCTGCTCCTCTTTTGCTTCTGTCTGCACTGCTCTTGCTTCTTTCTGCACCTATCTTGCATATTCCTGTATCCCTCTTACCTCTTTCTGCATCCCTGTTCTCTCTTTCTGTACCTTTCTTGCCTGTTTCTGCACCTCTCTTGCTTCTTTCGGCACCTGTCTTGCCTTTTTCTCCACTTCTCTTGCCTCTTTCTGCTCCTCTTTTGCTTCTTTCTGCACCTCACTTGCCTCTTTCTACACTTCTCTTGCTTCTTTCTACACCTCTGTTGCTTCTTTCAGCAACTCTCTTGCCTCTTTCTGCACTTCTCTTGCTTGTTTCTGCACCTCTCTTGCGTCTTTCTGCACTTCTGTTGCCTCTTTCTGTACCTCACTTGCTTCTTTCTGTACCCATATTACCTTTTTATGCACCCCTCTCCCCTCTTTCTGCACCTCTCTTGCCTCTTTCTGCACCCCTTGTTCCCTCTTTCTGCACCATTCCTGCCTGTTTCTGCTCCTCTCTTGCCTCTTTCTATACCTCTGTTGCTTCTTTCTGTACTTCTCTTGCCTGTTTCTGCACCCTTCGTGCCTCTTTCAGCACCTCTGTTGCTTCTATTTGCACTTCTCTTCCTTCTTTCTGCACCCCTTTTGCCTCTTTAAGCACCTATGTTGCTTCTTTCTGCACTTCTCTTGCTTCTTTCTGCACCCCTCTTGCCTCTTTCTGTACCCCTTTTGCCTCTTTGTGCACCTCTCCTGACTCTTTCTGCACCTCTCTTGCCTTTTTCTGCAATTCTCTTGCCTCTTTCTGCACCTCTTTTGCTACTGTCTGCACTTTTCTTGCCTCTTTCTGTACCCCTCTTGCCTCTTTCTGCACCTCTGTTGGTTCTTTCTGTAGGAAGGTGGAATCTGACTATATGGTTGACCCCACTTTTTTCCTGGTGTTTTGCTGGTTTATGACTTAGTTGGACTGGGATCCTGCTATTCAGGGCCCCAGTCTATCTGCTTCCTCTCTAAAATGGTTTCCATGTGCCTTAGGCACATCTCTGATTGTAATCTGGAGTGCCCTTATAAGTCCCTAGTATATGGTATACTATGTACCCAGGGCATAGGTACCTCAGAGGCCTACCAGGGGCTGCAGCATGTATTGTGCCACCCCTGGAAGGCCATCCAAAATGACACCACAGGTCTGCTACTGCAGCCTGGGTAAGGTGGTGCATGCACCCCTTACTGTGATATAGGCTACCTATATCACTACATACATACACACATATAAACCTATAAGTCACTCCTATGGCAGGCCTTTCAATCCTGAAGGCAGAGTGCGTGGTTCTTATGTGAGAGGGTGCCCCTGCATGAGCTGGGCCCCTCTGCCGCGTTCGGAGACCCTTCTCTGATGCTGTTTGTAGTGCAGCCCAACCATATACTCTTAAGCGCATTATAACCTTGCGTTAAAAATGCTAACTTTGGGATGGCTGCACGGAAACATGTCGTGTTTGGTGTCAAACATCTTGGAATACTACCCCCCCGCCAGTTCTGGCGGCGGGGGTAGCATTCCACCCTTCTAGAGGGAGAGACATGTACACACCGGTATACCCGGTACTGACTTTCCAGAGCCCTGGCATCACAAAATGGATGCCGCTGCCACAGACACGAGTCTGGCCTCCTGCTGCAGACCGAAACTCCGGCAGGGGAGGCCTGGACAATAGGTTTCCTGTCCCAGGGAGGTGTAACCACCTCCCCAGACAGGATAGTGTGTATTGGGGCTGGGCGGGAGCACTCTCTGGTGCTTTGAAGTCCTGCACTGGGGGCACATTTGGTGTCCCTGTGCATACCCCAGTTCAAACCGGCTCAGGGGCTTCCAGCCCCTGCTCTGGCGCAAAACTGGACAAAGGGAAAGGGTGTAACCACCCCTCTGCCCTGACCCTCCCATAGGTGGGTCCACAGAGTATGTCCAACCCCCTACCTTAGTATAAGTATGGGACCCCAGTCCTTAGGACTTTAGATTAACCTGGACGAAACTCTGACACAGAATCCTGGACCTTCGAAGCTCTACTTCAAGATTAGAGGACTGATGAATCTCCCTTGGGGTCAAGGAGTGACTCCCCTGCTTGGCAGGCACCAAAGAAGCAATTGTCCGGTCTGCATCGCTGAAGCTCCCGCCGGATGCCAAAGTCTTTGCATCACCAGAGGTGGATTTCCAGACTTCCCCGAGGCTGCCCTGAGTCCCCAGCAAAGCTGAGGCCCGTAGCTGTCGTGGGTAATGTGGAACCGTGACCCCTGGACACCAATTGCATTTGCAAGTGCATCCTCTTCTGGGTCTCCCACAAAGTCGTGCTTTGGGCTACAAATAGCTCCAGCCTCCAGCACCGACTGCACCAAAGATCACTGGCCTCCACTCCACGAGTGTCCTGTGAGCCAGCTCCACGTGCGTCAACTTGAGGCTCCTTTGCGGTCGCTAGTCCGTTGGCTAGTAGGCCCTCCCGAAGGCCAATCTTCTTCTGCTTGGGCTCTCTGGTTGCTCCAGGCGTGCCCTGACTTACCCTTGCTGGGTGAGTCCCACAGACCTTGCTGGTCTGCAACATCGTCCTTCTTCCATTTCCACGAGACTTGCCGTTGCCAAGGCTTGTTGGGTCCAATCCGGTCGCCGACCCCCCTGCAATTGACAGACGTCATGGGGCAGCTCGAATCCAGCTCCTGGTCATCGTCGACACCTCCTGGACCTCGTGGCTGAAGAGTCAAGATGACCGTCAACCTACCTGAAGCACTCGACATCGGTGGGCATCTGCTCATCGCCTTCCTGGTCACTGGCTAGTGACCCAGACTCTGTCTCCTCTGCTTTAAGGTTCTTAAAATCTTCGATCCACCTTTGGATCCACCCGAACACTTTCGACTTGGCCGCCAGCAGCACTTTGCAGCAGATCGCCATTGAAAGCGACGACGAAACCCGACCCCGAAAGACACCTATGCACCCGGCTCCCCTGGGTGAGGTAACTCGAGAACTCCGGTGCTCCCGTGGGTATTGACACTAGAACAGCCTAGTTCTCAAAGGGTTTGCTCCAAGTCCTCCTATAAGTGTCCCTTTTCTTTTAAATTCCAACCGCGACTTTCCCCATAGAAGTCAACGGCGATTCGCGGCTGTGTTCATACACTGCACGCGTCCCCCGTGGGTCCCCTGTGTCACTACCTTGGGTGGTTCCTTGTGGTCCAAGCACTTCTACAGGCTCTAGGCCCTGTGTCTAGCTCAGTCGTGGTTCTTATACCACTTTATTGGTATATGGTTTGGTACGCCCCTAGGGCTCAAACGTGTATTTGTGCTATTACTGTAGATAACTAACTTATAACTTATGTACTTCGAACTCTAGCCTCATAAAGAGACTAGAGGGGTGTGTTTAACAATAAATACATATATTTTGAATATATACCTGGTGTGGTCCTCTTTCATTTGGTCACTCAAGAGATTATAGACTGGTAAAACAAGCTGCTTTACATTCCTTCAAGACTTAGCCTGAAGGCTGCTCTCCATAGCTACCACTAGGATAGCTTTCAATAAAGGTTGTCTTTAACCTATCTCCAATAAGGGGTTGTTTGGACTGGTGCAAGGTGCCCACTATAATTAGTGGACAGCATATGCCAGGCCAACTTCTCACACTTTCTGCACTGCTCTTGCTTCTTTTTGCACCTCTGTTGCAAATTTCTGCATCCCTCTTGCCTCTTTCTGTACCCCTCTTTCTTCTTTCTGCACCTCTCTTGCCTCTGTCAGCAAACCTGTCCCCTCTTTTTGCACTCCTTTTGCCTGTTTCTACAACTCTTTTGCCTCTTTCTGCAGTTCTCTTGCCTGCTTCTGCACCTCACTTGCCTCTTTCTGCACTTCTCTTGCTTCTTTCTGCACCCTTCTTCCTTTTTCTGTACATCTCTTGCCTCATTCTGCACATCTCTTGGTTCTTTCTGCACTGCTCTTGCCTCTTTCTGCACCCCTCTTGCCTCTTTGTGCACCTGTTTTGCTTCATTCTGCACTTCTCTCTCCTCTTTCTGCCCCCCTTTTGCCTCTTTCTGCACATCTGGTGCTTCTTTCTGTACTTCTATTGCCTCTTTCTGCACCTCTCTTGCTTCTTTATGCACCCCGTTGTCTCTTTATGCACTCGTCTTCCCTCTTTCTGCACCTCTCTTGCTTCTTTCTGCACTTCTCTTGCTTCTTTCTGTACCTCTGTTGCTTCTTTCTGCACTTCTTTTGCCTCTTTCTGCACCTCTCTTGCTTCTTTCTTAACCACTGTTGTCTCTTTCTGCACTCGTCTTCCTTCTTTCTGCACCTCTCTTGGTTCTTTCTGCACTTCTCTTGGTTCTTTCTGCACCTCTCTTGCTTCTTTATGCACCCTTCTTCCCTTTTTTCCATCCCTTTTGCTTCTTTCTGTAGTTCTCTTGCTTGTTTCTCCACCTCTCTTGCGTCTTTCTGCACCTCTGTTGCCTCTTTCTGTACCTCTGTTGGTTCTTTCTTTCTGCATTGCTCTTGCTTCTTTCTACACCTCACTTCCCTCTTTCTGCACTTCCCTTGCTTCTTTCTACACCTCTGTTGCTTCTTTCAGCAATTCTCTTGCCTCTTTCTGCACTTCTCTTCCTTCTTTCTGCACCCCTCCTGCCTCTTTCTGTACCTCTCTTGCCTCTTTGTGCACCTCTCCTACCTCTTTCTGCACCCCTCTTGCCTCTTTTTGCACCTCTGATGGTTTTTTCTACACTGCTCTTGCTTCTTTCTGCACCTCACTTGCCTCTTTCTGCACTTCTCTTGCTTCTTTCTACACCTCTGTTGCTTCTTTCAGCAATTCTCTTGCCTCTTTCTGCACTTCTCTTGCTTGTTTCTGCACCTCTCTTGCCTCTTTCTATACCTCACTTGCTTCTTTCTGTAATTTTCTTGCCTGTTTCTGCACCCTTCATGCCTCTTTAAGCACTTCTCTTCCTTCTTTCTGCACCCCTCCTGCCTCTTTCTGTACCCCTCTTGTCTCTTTGTGCACCTCTCCTACCTATTTCTGCACCCCTCTTGCCTCTTTTTGCACCTCTGTTGGTTCTTTCTGCACTGCTCTTGCGTCTTTCTGTACCTCTTTTGCAAATATTCTGCATCCCTCATGCCTCTTTCTGCACCCCTCTTCCCTATTTCTCCACCACTTTTGCTTATTTCTGCACTTCTCTTGCTTCTTTCTGCACAGCTCTTGCTTCTTTCTGCACCTATATTGCAAATTTCTGTATCCCTCTTACCTCATTCTGCACCCCTGTTCTCTCTTTCTGTACCTTTCTTGCCTGTTTCTGCACCTCTCATGCCTCTTTCGGCACCTCTGTTGCTTCTTTCTGTACTTCTCTTGCCTCTTTCTGCACCCCTCTTGCCTTTTTAAGCACCTCTGTTGCTTCTTTCTGCACTTCTCTTACTTCTTTCTGCACCCCTCTTGCCTCTTTCTGTACCCCTTTTGCCTCTTTGTGCACCTCTCATGACTCTTTCTGCACCTCTCTTGCTTTTTTCTGCAGTTCTCTTGCCTCTTTCTGCACCTCTTTTGCTTCTGCCTGCACTTTTCTCACCTCTTTCTGTACCCCTCTTGCCTCTTTCTGCACCTCTGTTGGTTCTTTCTGCACTGCTCTTGCTTCTTTTTGCACCTCTGTTGCAAATTTCTACATCCCTCTTGCCTCTTTCTATACCCCTCTTCCTTCTTTCTACACCTCTCTTGCCTCTGTCTGCACACCTGTTCCCTCTTTCTGCACTCCTTTTGCCTGTTTCTACAACTCTTTTGCCTCTTTCTGCAGTTCTCTTGCCTGCTTCTGCACCTCACTTGCCTCTTTCTGCACTTCTCTTGCTTCTTTCTGCACCCTTCTTCCTTTTTCTGTACATCTCTTGCCTCATTCTGCACATCTCTTGGTTCTTTCTGCACTGCTCTTGCCTCTTTCTGCACCACTCTTGCCTCTTTGTGCACCTGTTTTGCTTCATTCTGCACTTCTCTCTCCTCTTCCTGCACCCCTTTTGCCTCTTTCTGCACATCTGGTGCTTCTTTCTGTACGTCTATTGCCTCTTTCTGCACCTCTCTTGCTTCTTTATGCACCCCGTTGTCTCTTTATGCACTTGTCTTCCCTCTTTCTGCACCTCTCTTGCTTCTTTCTGGACTTCTCTTGCTTCTTTCTGTACCTCTGTTGCTTCTTTCTGCACCCTTCTTCCCTTTTTTGCATCCCTCTTGCCTCTTTCTGTACCCCTCTTCCCGTACCTATCTTGCCTCTGTCTGCACACCTGTTCCCTCTTTCTGCACCCCTTTTGCCTGTTTCTGCAACTCTCTTGCCTCTTTCTGCAGTTCTCTTGCCTCCCTCTGCACCTCACTTGCCTCTTTCTGCAATTCTCTTTCTTCTTTCTGCACCCTTCTTCCTTTTTCTGCACATCTCTTGCCTCTTTGTGGACCTCTCTTGCCTCATTCTGCAGATCTCTTGGTTCTTTCTGCACTGCTCTTGCCTCTTTCTGCACCCCTCTTGCCTCTTTCTGCACCTCTGTTGCTTCTTTCTGCACTTATACTGCCTCTTTCTGCACCTCTCTTGCTTCTTTCTGCACCCCTGTTGTCTCTTTCTGCACCCCTGTTGTCTCTTTCTGCACTCGTCTTCCCTCTTTCTGCTCCACTCTTGTCTCCTTCTGCACCTCACTTGCATCTTTCTGCAATTCTCTTGCTTCTTTCTGTACCTTTCTTCCTTTTTCTGCACATCTCTTGCCTCTTTATGGACCTCTCTTGCCTCATTCTGCAGATCTCTTGGTTCTTTCTGCACTGCTATTGCCTCTTTCTGCACCTCTCTTGCCTCTTTCTGCACCTGTTTTGCTTCTTTCTGTACTTCTCTCTCCACTTTCTGCACCCCTCTTGCCTCTTTCTGCACCTCTGTTGCTTCTTTCTGCACTTCTATTGTCTCTTTCTGCACCCCTGTTGTCTCTTTCTGCACGCGTCTTCCCTCTTTCTGCACCTCTCTTCCCTCTTTCTGCACTTCTCTTGCTTCTTTCCACACCTCTGATGCTTCTTTCAGCAATTCTCTTGCTTCTTTCTGCATTTCTCTTGCTTGTTTCTGCACCTCTCTTGCTTCTTTCTGCACCTCTGTTGCCTCTTTCTGCACTTCACTTGCTTCTTTCTGTACCCCTCTTGCCTCTTTCTGCACCCCTCTGTTGCCTCTTTCTGCACCCCTCTTTCTGCACTTCCCTTGCTTCTTTCTACACCTCTGATTGCTTCTTTCAGCAATTCTCTTGCCTCTTTCTGCATTTCTCTTCCTTCTTTCTGCACCCCTCCTGCCTCTTTCTGTACCTCTCTTGCCTCTTTGTGCACCTGTCTTACCTCTTTCTGCACCCCTCTTGCCCCTTTTTACACCTTTGTTGGTTCTTTCTGCACTGCTCTTGCTTCTTTCTGCACCTCACTTGCCTCTTTCTGCCCTTCTCTTGCATCTTTCTGCACCTCTGTTGCCTCTTTCTGCACCCCTCTCCCCTCTTTCTGCACCTCTCTTGCCTCTTTCTGCACCCCTGTTCCTTCTTTCTGCACCTTTCTGGCCTGTTTCTGCACCTCTCTTGCCTCTTTCTGTACCTCTATTGCTTCTTTCTGCACTTCTCTTGCCTCTTTCTGCACCCTTCCCACCTCTTTCAGCACCTCTGTTGCTTCTTTCTGCACTTCTCTTCTTTCTTTTTGTACCGCTCCTGCCTCTTTCTGTATCCCTCTTGCCTCTTTGTGCACCTCTCCTACCTCTTTCTGCACCCCTCTTGCCTCTTTTTGCACCACTGTTGGTTCATTCTGCACTACTCTTGCTTTTTTCTGCACCTCACTTGCCTCCATCTGCACTTCTCTTGCTTCTATACACACCTCTGTTGCTTCTTTCAGCAATTCTCTTCCCTCTTTCAGCACTTCTCTTGCTTGTTTCTGCACCTCTCTGGCGTCTTTCTGCACCTCTGTTGCCTCTTTCTGCACTTTACTTGCGTCTTTCTGCACCTCTCTTGCCTCTTTCTGCACCTCTGTTGGTTCTTTCTGCATATCTCTTGCTTTTTTCTGCACCTTTCTTCATCTTTCTGGACTTCTGTTGCCTCTTTCTGCATTTCTCTTGCTTCTTTCTGCACTTGTCTTCCTCTTTCTGCACATTTCCTACCTCTGTAAGCATAGTTAGAAATTAGCATTTAAGAAACCTTTGAAATTCACTGAAAAAACCATAGGTTTCAGGGACGTTATAGTTAGGGATTAGCATTTAAAAAACCTTAGAAATTCACTGAAAAAACCATAGGTTTCAGGGACGTTAAAGTTAGAAATTAGCATTTCAAAAACCTTTGAAATTCACTGAAAAAGCCATAGGTTTCAGCGATGTTATAGTTAGAAATTAGCATTTAAAAAACCTTAGAAATTCACTGAAAAACCACAAGTTTCAGGGACGTTATAGTTAGTTGGACATTTCACTCGTTAAAGCCAGAGAAATGTATCCGTTATAGTTAGTTGAGCTAACTATAACTCGCGCCCCGCAATGCACTGCTGATGACGTCACATATTACATCATTCATGACATGGTCAGTGACATCACTGATGACATCTCAAATGACATCACTGATTACATCACTGATGACATCATCCAAGTGATAATCTGATGCACCTCCTCACACCCTAATATAACCTTTGATACACCCACTCGAAAATACAGACTACCATTTTCGAAACCATAGACACACCAATACCAGTTACTACATACCCACTCACTGATTCTTAGGTCTACAGACACATCCACTCATTAACCCATATAGTCACTCATACATGCAGTCACTCATTAATACAGCACTATCATATGCACTCATACACCTAGAGACACACACACCGCCACTCATCCATAGAGTTACTCACACACCTAGTCAGTCATGCAAAGAATCAATCACACTCCCATTTACTCACCTATACAGTTATATACACACCACCTCACTTATTCATACAGATACTAACACATACTTACTCTCTTATACAATCACTGATACAAGCACACACTCATCCATACAGCCACTCTCACAATCACTCACTCTCACATATAGTCATTTATATACTCCAACACTCACATATACTGCCTATCACATATGTAGTTACTCACACATGTACCACTGAGATATCCATTCACTCACCAACACACCCATACACACACTCACCCACCCATACAGCCCTTCACAGATGCACTCTTGAACCCACACACCCAGTGAATCATCCACTCACAGATCTATACACAGAGTCACACACCCCCCACCCACCCACACAGACACTCAGGCACCCATACAGATACTCAGACAATCAATCAGTAACCCATATAGACACTCATGTAGCTACTCACCAACCCATGCAGCCACTTACACACCAACTGACAGACTGATAAAGACATTCACACAGTTTAGTCACTAGCCCATGCATTCAGTACGACACGTTTAATCACTCACTTATACAGTCAGTCACGCACCTATTAAATCATCCATTCAGACACTTATACACCCACTCATTCTTCAATACACCTTGGCATATATATATTCAAACATATTTAAACTTTACAGAAACACACAGTCACTGGATAATGTCATCAGTGAAGTCATCAGTGATGTCATTTGAGATGTCATCAGTGATGTCATCAGCGATATCACTGACCATGTCATGAATGATGTAATATGTGACATCAACAGCAGTGCATTGCAGGAGCGCAAGTTATAGTTAGCTCAACTAACTATAAAAGCCGAATTTCTCTGGTTTTGTTCGAGTGAAATGTCCAACTAACTATAACGTCCCTGAAACCTGTGGTTTTTTCAGTGAATATATATATATATATATATATATATATATATATATATATATATATACCAAATTAATGCACATATAGAAAAAGCAATTTATAACAGGAAATTATGTTGCCCAAAATGAAACTTTCAGCAAAAGTAAATTTAGGACTAAACTGTAAGTAGTACAATTTCAGAGCAAGTAAGCAGGAGAGAGGTATTTGTTTACCTCTCATGCTCTTTTAAATAATGAGGAGCTCTCACTTTTCTACCAGACCTCCTCACAGTGATAATCCCTTTGCCACCCTCCTCCATCAAGTGCTCCACGTCCCAAGACCTTGTTGGGTTTTGACGCTTTAACTCTTTGTGCCTTAAAAACAACCACTATGTTAAGATTCCATGTCCAGGAATCCTCTGTTTTGATAGTATTTGTGAAGAGTTTTACAACCTTCATGTGCTTAGAGAATGTAGATACCCCCTCCTTACCCTCAGGTCTCCTTATCAATTCCTAATCATCTACTTTCACATTTGTTTTTTAACAGTACTCTTTTTATCAAAGTTTTCCTTGGTTTTTTCTACCTTCTTTACCTCTTTTAAATGATGCCACCAGAGTGTTGCGATGCCTTTTCCTGGAATAATTCAAATGGGGATCTCCCTGTGGTAGAGTGCGGAGTAAATCTGTATGCCTCAACTCTCTTACAGGCTTCCTCTCTCCGATTCTAACCATTATCCTTTGCCATATGCATGGTTTCTTTCAACACTTGATTGAAGTGTACCACCATACCTTTGTCTTGGGGTGATGTAGGGCACACTTTTTTCTTAATACCAGTTTACAATAAGAAATTCACAATTTCCTTAGAAACCAGTTATACACCATTATCAGTGAGCAAAACTCCTGGTGTGCCCTCCCTCCCAATTCTCTCCTTCAAACATTTCAGAACATGTCTGGTCTCAATGCCCCTTGTAAAGCAAATCTCTAGCCATCTTGAGTACATGTCCATTAAGACCACCAAGAAAGTCTCACAACTTTGTGCATGCACAGGCCCCACAAAGTCTAAATCAACTTCTTCCCATTGACAAATTAGACATTTCCTTATCATCATGGGTTGTACCTTGAGTTTCATGTCTTTTTCGCTCAGTGCACATTGCATGCATTCCCTTATCATTCCTTCCACCTAAAAATCCATCCCTGGAGACCAATATCACAACCGGTGTCTTTCCTTAGTCTTTGAAATCGCTTGGAGGGATTAATCAAGTTCCCCTGAACATCAATCCATTACTCTATGACAATTCATCTTTGACACTCCTAAAACCTTTACTCTTCTCACTTTCTTCATTTTTGACCACCACCCAAACATTAATCAATACCATAACCTCCTGTATTACTTTATCTGACTCCAATCCTGAACGTGAACAGTCAAAATATCGACTTTTTAATATCGAAGTACATTAATATCGAGTTTTAAATATCGTAGGGACAGAATATCGACATCAAGAATATCGACTACCAGAATATCGAACTGAAGGTAAGAAATATCGATGTTGCAAATATCGAAGTTAGTAATATCGATAGCAAAATTATCGATGTTAATAATATCGATATTAATATTAGTGTTATGTATTTTAGTATGTATTATATATGTATGTGTTCTATATTTTTTGTTAAGTATTGTACTGTTTTTTTAAATATATCTATAAATTTTTTAGAAATTAGTAATTTAAAAAAAAGTAAATTATACGTTTTAGTACCGTAGCGGGTTGTGGGTTTATAGGGGAATAGGGTGGGAAGTAATTTAATTATAGTTAATTAAATAATAATTTTTAGTAATTATTAATTATTTTTAAATACATTTTGTGTTTTAGTTCTGTGGCGGGTTGTGGCTTTATAGGGGAACAGGGTGGGAAGTAATTTAATTATAGTAAATTAAATAACAATTTTTAATTATTGGTATTAATAATTAATTTATTGTTAATTAATTATTAATTGCTAATTAATTTTTATTAATTGATAATTATATTAATTGTATTAATTTATTATTGGAGTGGGTTGTGGGTTTATAGGGGAATAGGGTGGGAAGTAATTTAATTGTAATTAAGTAATTATTAAAAAAAGGATATTGATAATTAATTGTTTGTTAATTAATTATTAATTGGTTATTAAATATTATTTATTAGTATTGATAATTAATTTATTGTTAATTAATTATTAATTGCTAATTAATTTGTATTAATTGATTAATTCGAAATTACATTAATTGGGTGAAATTGTATGTGGAGTGTGTTGTGTGTTAATTGGGGAATAGGGTGGGAAGTATTTAATATTATTAAAGTAATTATTAATTTTGATTTATTTGTAGTTTTTATTTTATTTATTGTTAATTTATTAATAAATCATTATTTAATTACAATAATTATTTGATTTATAAGTATGTTATTTTTAACACCTACGCTATCCAACGCTTTCCCTACTGTTGCACTCTCTGGAGTGGGAATAGTAATTTTTACCCCTACGCTATCCAACGGTTTCCCTACTGTTGCACTCTCTGGAGTGGGAATAGTAATTTTTACCCATACGCTATCCAACGCTTTCCCTACTGCTGCACTCACTGGAGTGTGAATAGTAATTTTTACCCCTACGCTATCCAACGCTTTCCCTACTGTTGCACTCTCTGGAGTGGGAATGGTAATTTTTACCCCTACGCTATCCAACGCTTTCCCTACTGCTGCACTCACTGGAGTGGGAATAGTAATTTTTACTCCTACGCTATCCAAAGCTTTCCCTACTGTTGCACTCTCTGGAGTGGGAATAGTAATTTTTACCCCTACGCTATCCAACGCTTTCCCTACTGTTGCACTCACTGGAGTGGGAATAGTCATTTTTACCCCTACGCTATCCAATGCTTTCCCTACCGTTGCACTCTCTGGAGTGGGAATAGTAATTTTAACCCCTACGCTATCCAACGCTTTCCCTACCGTTGCACTCTCTGGAGTGGGAATAGTAATTTTTACCCCTATGCTATCCAACGCTTTCCCTACCATTGCACTCACTGGCGTGGGAATAGTAATTTTTACCCCTACGCTATCCAAAGCTTTCCCGACTGTTGCACTCACTGGAGTGGGAATAGTAATTTTTACCCCTACGCTATCCAATGCTTTCCCTTCTGTTGCACTCACTGGAGTGGGAATAGTAATTTTTACCCCTACGCTATCCAACGCTTTCCCTACTGTTGCACTCACTGGAGTGGGAATAGTAATTTGGGTGTATGGGTTCAAGAGTGCATCTGTGAAGGGCTGTATGGATGGTGAGTGTGTGTATGGGTGTGTTGGTGAGTGAATGGATGTCTCTGTGGTACATGTGTGAGTAACTATATATGTGAAAGGCAGTATATGTGAGTGTTGGAGTATATAAATGACTATACGTGAGAGTGAGTGATTGTGAGAGTGGCTGCATGGATGAGTGTGTGCTTGTATCGGTGATTGTATAAGAGAGTAAGTATGTGTTAGTATCTATATGAATAAGTGAGGTGGTGTGTGTATAACTATATAGGTGAGTAAATGGGAGTGTGATTGATTCTTTGCATGACTGACTATGTGTGTGAGTAACTCTATGAATGAGTGGTGGTGTGTGAGTGTCTGTATAGGTGTATTGTGCATATGATAGTGCTGTATTGATGAGTGACTGCATGTATGAGTGACTGTATGGTTGAATGAGTGGATGTGTGTGTAGACCTAGGAATCAGAGAGTGGGTATGTAGTAACTGGAATTGGTGTGCTATGGTTTCGAAAATGGTAGTCTGTACTTTAGAGTGGGTGTCTCAAAGGTTGTATTAGGGTGTGAGGAGGTGCATCAGATTAACATGTGGATGATGTCATCAGTGATGTCATTTGAGATGTCATCAGTGATGTCATCAGTGATGTCACTGACCATGTCATGAATGATGTACTAGTGACATCATCAGCAGTGCATTGCGGGGGCGCAAGTTATAGTTAGCTCAACTAACTATAACAGCCGAATTTCTCTGGTTTTGTACGAGTGAAATGTCCAACTAACTATAACGTCCCTGAAACCTGTGGATTTTTCAGTGAATTTCTAAGGTTTTTAATAGGCCTGGGCGGTAAATTCCGTTCCGCTCATGGAATTTGCAGAATTTGGGTAACTTCACGTTCCGCGGAGAACGCGGAATTGCCAAAAATTCCGCGATCCGCGGCTTCGCGGAATTTTTTGCTTGTTTGCGCTTTCAAAATGCATGTTCGCGAGATATTTCTCCCCGAGCACGCAAACAGCGTTCGCGAACAGGAAAAAGCATCGCGAACGGGCGTAACAAGCAATTCCGCGTGTTCGCGGAACTTTGTGTGCTCGTGGAGATTTTTACCATTTTGCGGAGCTTTGCGTAGCGCTACTATGCAAATTCCGCCCACCCCTAGTTTTTAACTGCTAATTTCTAACTATAACGTCTATGAAACCTATGGTTTTTTCAGTGAATTTCAAAGGTTTTTTAAATGCTAATTTCTAATTATAACGTCCCTGAAACCTATGGTTTTTTCAGTGAATTTCTAAGGTTTTTTAAATGCTAATTTCTAACTATGCCTACAGTGGTAGGACATGTGTAGAAAGAGGAAGAAAGGCGCAGAAAGAAGCAAGAGAAATGCAGAAAAAGGCAACATAAGTTCAGAAAGAGGAAGAAAGATGCAGAAAGAAGCAAGAGATATGCAGAAAGAACCAACAGAGGTGTAGAAAGAGGCCTTGCTGAAAAGTCATCCTGTGCCCTGGGCACCCCCCAACTTTTTGCTGACTGGTACTGGTGGTAACTGACTCTGACTGACCCTGGGCTCTGCCTACCCAGGTCCGAAGCCAGTGCTATGCCGAAAGACACTTAGAATACAGTGAAACACCTACATACACTAGGGTACACTATGGGTTGGGGTACCCCTGTGATTGGCATGACCTCCCCTGTAAGGCCCTAGTACATAATAGGGAAGGGGGATTAAAACTACCTGTAAGTCCCGAGCATATAATAGGGCATGGCAGTTTAGAGGCCAGCAGCCCTTTTCTGCACTTGCATGTGTGCACTGCTGAGCCTGAGGTCAGTTTAAAAGTAGCCCTATGTGTGCAGAAAGGTGCAGAAAGAGGTAAGAGAGGTGCAGAAAGAGGGAAGAAGGGTGCAGAAAGAGGCAAGAGAGGTGCAGAAAGAAGCAAGAGAAGTGCAGAAAGAAGCAACAGAGGTACAGAAAGAGGCAAGAGAAGTTCAGAAAGAGGCAGCAGAGGTGCAGAAACAGGCAAAAGAGATGCAGAAAGAGGGAACAGGGGTGCAGAAAGAGAGAAGAGGGGTGCCGAAAGAGGCAAGAGGGGTGGAGAAATTTGCAAGAGAGGTGCAGAAAGAAGCAAGAGCAGTGCAGTAAGAAACAACAGAGGTGCAGAAGGAGGCAAGAGGGGTACAGAAAGATGCAAAAGAAGAGCAGAAACAAGCAAAAGAGACGTGGAAAGAGGTTAGAGGGGTGCAGAAAGAGGCAGGAGAGGTGCAGAAAGAGGAAAGAGAGGTGCACAAAGAGGGAAGAAGGGTGCAGAAAGAGGCAAATGGGGTGCAGAAAGAAGCAAGAGAGGTGTAGAAAGAAGCAAGAGGAGTGCAGAACGAAGCAAAAGAGGTGCAGAAAGAGTCAAGAGGGGTGCAGAAAGAGGCAAGAGCAGTGCAGAAAGAGGCAGGTGAGGTGCAGAAAATGGCAAGAGAACTACAGAAAGAGGCAAGAGGGATGCAAAAAAGGGAAGAAGGGTGCAGAAAGAAGCAACAGGGATGCAAAAAGAGGCAAGAGAGGTGCAGAAAGAAGCAACAGAGATGCAGAAAGAGTGAAGAGGGGTGGAGAAAGAGACAAGAGAGGTGCAGAAAGAAGAAACTGAGGTGCAGAAAGAGGGAAGAGCGATGGACAAAGAGGCAAGAGGGGTGCAGAAAGAAACAAGAGAGGTGCAGAAAGAAACAAAAGAAGTGCAGAAAGAGGAACAGAGGTACAGAGAGAGGCAAGAGGAGTGCAGAAAGAGGGAAGAGGGGTGCAGAAAGAGGCACGAGGGGTCCAGAAAGAAGCAAGAGAGGTGCAGAAAGAAGCAAGATAAGTGCATAAAGAAGCAACAGAGATGCAGAAAGGGGGAAGCGAGGAGGAGAAAGAGGCAAGAGGGATACAGAAAGAAGCAAGAGAGTAGCAGAAAGAAACAAAAGAAGTGCAGAAAGAAAGAACAGAGGTGCAGAAAGAGGCAAGAGGGGAGCAGAAAGAGGGAAGGGGGTGCAGAAAGAGGCACAAGGGTTGCAGAAAGAAGCAAGAGAAGTGCAGAAAGTAGCAACAGAGGTGCAGAGAGAGGGATGAGAGGTAGAAAAATAGGCAAGAGAAGTGCAGAAAGAAGCAACAGAGATGCAAAAAGGGGGAACAGGGGTGGAGAAAGTGGCGAGAGGGGTGCAGAAAGAAGCAAGAGAGGTACAAAAAGGGGGAACAGGGGTGGAGAAAGAGGGACGAGGGGTGCAGAAAGAGGCAAGAGGGGTACAGAAAGAAGCAAGGGGGGTGCAGAAAGAAGCAAGAGGGTGCAGAAAGAGGGAAGAGGAGTGCAGAAAGAGGCACAAGGGTTGCAGAAAGAAGGGACAGAGGTTCAGAAAGGCAAGAGAAGTATAGAAAGAAGCAACAGAGATGCAGAAAGGGGGAGGAGGAGTGGAGAAAGAGGCAAGAGGGGTACAGAAAGAAGCAAGATAGGTGCAGAAATAAACAAAATATGTGCAGAAAGAGGAACAGAGGTACAGAAAGAGGCAAGAGGAGTGCAGAAAGAGGGAAGAGGGGTGCAGAAAGAGGCACGAGGGGTGCAGAAAGAGGCACGAGGGGTGCAGAAAGAAGCAAGAGAGGTGCAGAAAGAAGCAAGAGAAGTGCAGAAAGAAGCAACAGAGATGCAGAAAGGGGGAAGTTGGGAGGAGAAAGAGGCAAGAGGGATACAGAGAGAAGCAAGAGAGTTGCAGAAAGAAACAAAAGAAGTGCAGAAAGAAGGAACAGAGGTACAGAAAGAGGCAAGAGGGGAGCAGAAAGAGGGAAGGGTGTGCAGAAAGAGGCACAAGGGTTGCAGAAAGAAGTGACAGAGGTGCAGAAAGAAGCAAGAGAAGTGCAGACAGAAGCAACAGAGGTGCAGAAAGAGGGATGAGGGGTGGAAACAGAGGCAAGAGAAGTGCAGAAAGAAGCAACAGAGATGCAAAAAGGGGGAACAGGGGTGGAGAAAGTGGTGAGAGGGGTGCAGAAAGAAGCAAGAGAGATGCAGATAGAAACAAAAGAAGAGCAGAAAGATGGAACAGGGGTGCAGAAAGAGGTGAGAAGGGTGCAGAAAGAGGGAAGAGGGGTGCAGAAAGAAGCACGAGTGGTGCAGAAAGAAGCAAGAGAGGTGCAGAAAGAAGCAAGAGTAGTGCAGAAAGATGCAACAGAGGTGCAGAAAGAGGGAAGAGTGGTGCAGAAAGAGGCACGAGGGGTGCAGAATGAAGCAAGGGAGGTGCAGAAAGAAGCAACAGAGATGCAGAAAGAGGGAAGAGGGGTGGGAAAAGAGACAAGAGAGGTGCAGAAAGAAGCAACAGAGGTGCAGAAAGAGGGAAGAGGGATGGATAAAGAGGGAAGAGGGGTGCAGAAAGAAACAAGAGAGGTACAGAAAGAAACAAAAGAAGTGCAGAAAGAGGAACAGAGGTACAGAAAGAGGCAAGAGGAGTGCAGAAAGAGGGAACAGGGGTGCAGAAAGAGGAACGAAGGGTCCAGAAAGAAGCAAGAGAGGTGCAGAAAGAAGCAAGAGAAGTGCATAAAGAAGCAACAGAGATGCAGAAAGGGGGAAGTGGGGAGGAGGAGAAAGAGGCAGGAGGGATACAGAAAGAAGCAAGAGAGTTGCAGAAAGAAACAAAAGAAGTGCAGAAAGAAGGAACAGAGGTGCAGAAAGAGTCAAGAGGGGAGCAGAAAGAAGGAAGAGGTTGCAGAAAGAGGAACAAGGGTTGCAGAAAGAAGGGACAGAGGTGCAGAAAGAAGCAAGAGAAGTACAGAAAGAAGCAACAGTGGTGCAGCTAGAGGGATGAGGGGTGGACAAAGAGGCAAGAGAAGTGCAGAAAGAAGCAACAGAGATGCAAAAAGGGGAAACAGGGGTGGAGAAAGTAGCGAAAGGGGTGCAGAAAGAAGCAAGAGAGGTGCAGAAAGAAACAAAAGAAGAGCAGAAAGAAGGAACAGGGGTACAGAAAGAGGCAAGAGGGGTGCAGAAAGAGTGAAGAGGGGTGCAGAAAGAAGCACAAGTGGTGCAGAAAGAAGCAAGAGAGGTGCAGAAAGAGGCAAGAGTAGTGCAGAAAGATGCAAAAGAGGTGCAGAAAGAGGCAAGAGGGGTGCAAAAAGAGGGAAGAGGGGTGCAGAAAGAGGCACATGGGGTGCAGAAAGAAGCAAGAGAGGTACCGAAAGAAGCAACAGAGATGCAGAAAGAGGGAAGAGGGGTGAAGAAAGAGACAAGAGAGGTGCAGAAAAAAGCAACAGAGGTGCAGAAAGAGGGAAGAGGGATGGGAAAGAGGCAAGAGAGGTGCAGAAAGAAACAAAAGAAGTGCAGAAAGAGGCAAGAGGAGTGTAGAAATAGAAGAGGGGTGCAGAAAGAGGCACAAGGGGTGCCAAAAGAAGAAAGAGATGTACAGAAAGACGCAAGATAAGTGCAGAAAGAAGCAATAGAGCTGCAGAAAGAGGGAAGAGGGGTGGAGAAAGGGGCAAGAGGAGTGCAGAAAGAAGCAACAGACATGCAGAAAGGGGGAAGAGGGGTGGAGAAATTGGTAAAAGGGGTGCAGAAAGAAGCAAGAGAGGTGCAGAAAGAAACAAAAGAAGTGCAGAAAGAAGGAACAGAGGTGCAGAAAGAGGCAGGAGGTGTGCAGAAAGAGGGGTGCAGAAAGAGGCAAGAGAGGTACAGAAAGGGGCAAGAGGGGTGCACAAAGAAGCAAGTGAGGTACAGAAAGAGGCAACAGAGGTGCAGAAAGAAGCAACAGAAATGCAGAAAGAGGCAAGAGAGGCACAGAAAGAAGCACACCATTAGTGCCAATTTAACACCCACATTTAGCAATAAGTAACAGGTGACCATTCTAGCTTTACACAGAACCTTCCACCACACTGTAACTATTGTTGCTGCATTTTGGTAACATTTGAGCCGTTTGAGCTAGAAACAAGGCTTTTTTTGTTCAAATCTGCAGATTAGGCAGCAGATGATGGATTATGTGGCTAATGCGGAAAATGTTTAATTGTGCAAAAGTTGGTTCAGCCAAACAGCCGCATAATTCCAGTGGCCCTGCTCAAACCTCTGACTAGGTTCAGAAGTGCTCCTCAGTGATTCCTTCTTTTTTTGTCTCATTGAGTTCATAGTTTAGCTTCTATGGAAATAAGGAAGACTAAACCTGAGGTTACCACTCCACAACACAGACTACCATACCACATAATTACTCTCTATGACACATAATCCCACTCTACATAATTCCTATACACTAAATACCACATACTTTCTATCCACATAATTTCACTGCACAACTTACCACATAATTCCACTACACACAACGTACATCCACTCCACTCCCAAAAAACATTAGTAAAAAACTGTTACATTTACGTCAATAGCTCTAACTCTTGCAAATGCGAGACCTATTAAATTACAAATGCTGCTTTAACTGGTAGTCACGTTTGCCCGGTGGTGGAAAAGGGGGCTAGGCCTCCAACCAGCGCTCAGAAATTCTGCATCGTAGGACTTACAGGAGGTACCAGGAGGGCTTCTTTGCCCCCAAAGTCCCTCAGGAGTAAAGTGGACTTCATCCCCCAACCAGTGCTGTGCCAGGAGGCACATTTGCAGAGTGGTGGAGAAAGGGGGGGTGTGGGCTCCGAAGACCTCTTAGCAATCCCACTGTGTGGGACTTAGTGGAGATAACAGGAGGGGGAGCTGGCCCCCAAGGACAACCTTGGGGGCCAACTACCACTCCTATTACCTCCAATAAGTCCCACACAGCAGCATTGCTAAGTTCTCATAGCAGGTCACACCCCCTTTCCCAACCACTCTGCAAACGCGCTCCCTGGCACGATCCTGGATGGGGATTAAAGTCCACTTCGCTGCTGGGGGTCCTTAGGGGACAACTAGCCTACCTGATACCTCCAGTAAGCCCCAGACAGTGGGATTGCTGATAGGTGGACATAGGCCACGCCCCCTATGTCCACCACTCTGCAAACGCGCCTCCTGGCACACTCTTGGTTGGGTGATGAAGTCCCTTTGCCTCCTGAGGGTCCCTGGGGGCCAACAAGCCCACCAGGTACATCCAGTAAGCCCAAAAAAGCTGGATTGCTGAGAGTGGTCCGAGGCCACACCCCCTTTTTGACCCACTCCGTAATCGCGCCTCCTGGTACACTGCTGCTCAGGGGATGAAGTCCACTTCAGTCCTGAGGTCCTCAGGACACAAGAGGACCTCATCGCCCCACCAGCAGTGCGCCTAGAGGCACTATTGCAGAGTGGTGTAAAAAGGGGCATGGCCTCGGACCACCTCTCAGCAATCCCACTGTGTGGGGCTTACTGGAGGTACCTGGTGGGCTAGTTGGCCCCTAAGGACTCTTAGTATGCAAGAGAGCTTAATCTCCCAATCCAGAACGTGCCAGGAGGCGTGTTTGCACAGTGGTGCAGGGAGTGGGCAGGGCTTCCCGCGCAGATGCCGGCTTTTTTTAATTTGCTTTTTGGAAGGGGGGATGTGTGGCCCTCCTTCCCTTTATTATTTTTGAGCCCTGGGGACCCCATCCCCCAGCATTTTTTTGCTTTTAAAAAACAAAAATAATGGGAAGGGTGGTGCGGGGCCCCCCTCCCATGGCCGATTTCGGCACCGGGGACCCCATCCCCCGGGGCATGGCCACATATTTTTATTTTTTTTTAATTATTTTTAAGGAGGGGGGCTGCTCGGCCCCCCTCCTGAGGCCATTATTGGCCCCTGGGGACCCCATCCCCCGGGGCTTTGCCTAGTTCTTTTTTTTAACAAAAAAAATTATTCTGGGAGGAGGGCCGCGTGGCCCCCCTTCCCTGGGCCACTTTTGGCCCCTGGGACCCTATCCCCTGGCCTCATTTAAAAAAATATATATATATGAGCAAGGGAGGGGGGGCCGTTTGGCCCCCCTTCCCTGGGCCACTATTTGCCCCGGGGACCTCATCCCCCGGTGCCGGGCCAGATTTTTTTTTTCTCTATTGAGGGGGGCCGCGTGGCACCCCTCCTGAGGTCAATTATGGCCCCGGGGACCACATCCCCCGGGGCCTGGCCTCCTTGATGGGGACCGCGCGGGGAGCCCCAATACCCCCCCGGTCCCAGCCTGCTCCCCACCTCCTGGGGAGCCGGCATTGCTTTTGGACAAGGGGAGCTGCTAACATGCAGCTCCCCTTGTCCAAAAGCAATACTGCTTTGCATCTTGGAAGCGAGAGCAGTTTTTAGGTCTCGCCTAGCGTTGCTGCGCGCATGCGCTGCCCGCTCTGTGAGGCATATTGTCTTAGAGGAGATTGCAGAAGTGGAGTTGAAGCCCCGCCCATCTTTTTTATTGGCTGGCGTCATCGTTTATGGTAAACGCTGTCTTGTGATTGAAAATGAGGCTTCTCTGTTGCCGCCCTGTCTCCTTTTGGGACCGCCCATCCTGACTCGATCGTTTACTTGCGGCGTTGCACGTAATTAGTGGGTAAGCACTTTTTTTTTCTTATTCGCGAAGTGACAGCTTGTTAAACATTGCGGCAGCCTCAGCAGTAATGGTATTGGGTTTTTTTGTAACTTGTGATCGAGTTTATTGCTGTCTGTTTTCCACACGTTTTCCTATTATTTTGTTGCTGTTGCCCGATAGCAGCGCAGCGGAGCTAGGCACATGTGAATGTGCGTGTATGTAATTGTATCATCTTCAGCCCTTTTTAAAGCAGCGTGGCTGCACTTTAACTTATGTTTTTTGCTTCTAGAATGGTGGCTGCGCTATTAAAGCTGCTCAGGCCAAAATATTTTTTCTTTAAAGAAAGACCTGTGGTTTTAGGATGCGCTTTGTGTTATTTTTCCAAGCACGAGGCACGCTTCATGTCCCAGAATGGCGGGCGCACATTTCTTTTGTTATGCGCGCCTCACCCAAATCAATCAACAATGGCGCCAGCGGCTTGGAGTCCCTCATCCCCATCGTATCTCCCCCGCCCCCCGGGTGCTGCGCGTTATGTTGCAGCACGGCGCCCACAACTTGTAAAACAAGGAGCGTACGAGTCAGAGGACGCGCACGGCTTGTCTTGGAGTCAGGTAAGAGATTCATTTGCATGTGCACTTTGATTTATGAATTCATTTTAAAATACATACATATCTGCAATAACAAAGACCGTTTAAAAAAAATATTTGCGCGAGGGCTGCTTTCATAAGGTTTGTTTATTTAAATTTTGTTCTGCTGTCATGCATAAATAAAATTAAAAAACTCCTGAAAAAGCCCCTCCCACTCTACCCCCCTCCATCCCCCGTGCTGCATTACTCAACAGCAGCTTCAGGAGGCCAGCGCTTTTTAATTTTTCTTGAATACTTTGGAGGCAATTGCACCCTTGCAAAGCCACTGGTGTCATTCCGTGGTGAAAGGCATTAGCTCATTATGGCAAATCGGAGCTGCCTTGGACGATGTGATATCTGTTGTCTAATGTGTTCTGTTGGGCATTGCGCTAAGCGCTTCGACGCCTCGTCAGGGGAAGTAAGCGCTATATAAATGCAATTACAATAATTTACAATAGTGTGCCGCAGTAATCACCTATCACATGATTCTTTCACTAACTTCTAAAAGTGACGAAACTGCGGTGCATCTGCAGCTAAAACTTGACCGCCCAGACAGTGGTTTCAGAGACAAGCACTGATTTACTCCCCTCCCATGTATAAATGATACTCCCCCTGCCCCGCTGCCGGGTGTGACTTAAACCCAGTAACTCAGCGCTGAACTGTCACGGAGGGTCACAGCACAAACACTCAAGTAACGTAACTCTCCACAGCGCAAACTGGATTAGTAGGAAACTGTTTCAGTTTTGTTTGGGGAATTCATCTTTTCTTAAGGCTCTGGCCAATAAAGGGTGTTGGTGTCTAAAATGACAAATCCCACCACCCTGCATGTTGCATCACCGATTAGACCAGAAAACTGTATGCTTTGGTCCAGGGCCGGCTTTAACACTGGTGGTGCCCTGTGCGACAATGTTTGTTGCCCCCCCCATGACCACCTCTGCCACGGATTCCCTAACTAGCACCCTTTAACAGTGCCCCTCAAGTCACCATAATCACTGTCTCTCAGATTAATTTAGTTTTATAGAACCACTCATATTAGTGTAGGGTGTCAGAGCACTTTACATCACACACTTTGCGCAGAGACAATTATGTGTGTAAATCAGTGTATAGGAAATGTTACATCAGACAGGACTACACGGTATAGTGTAGGAGTGACATGGCATCGATACTGGTAGGCAATATAGTTTAAGAGTATTCTGGAAAAGCACAAATTCAGAATTTAAAACATAACATCATTGTTAGGGGTTCTCTTTAATAATAAGAATTGGTTTCTACCCAAATAAACCCTTTTGGCAAGATTAGGATAATAAAAGATAGGCAGAAAAACATATAGCTCTAACATATACCTTTCAGTTTGCATGCAGCTCTTTGATGACAGTGAATAGCTCAATGTTCTGTATTAGAATTTTGACTTATAAACGACAAGTAACAAAAGGAGCTCTCTTACAGAAGCAGTAACCCACTGACCTATTTACATTATGGGCACTTTGTGATCTGCATGGTACACATTCTTAGCAGCAGGCATTTCAACCCGCTGCGCTACCTTAGGATGAGTCAAAACTTCCACTAGACAAACCTACTTGACATTTTAATTGATGCCTGAAAATTGCTGGAGGTAAGGAACGTGGCAGCACGTGCTCTTAAAACGATAATATACATGAAAAAATGACGCCCCCACCCCAAGTCAGCGCTAAGTGAGGTGGCACCGATTGCACCGCCCTAGAGCCGGCCCTGCTTTGGTCATGGTAGGTGGGGTAATAGATGGAATTGGGTCCTGTTGCTCTGCATCATAGGATCCTCACTGATGGTCATTAATGTAGAATAATTCTTGCCTGCGTGCCGGGATCCCAGAACACTTCTGCCAGATCACTTTGTAGAGATACGTGTGTGTGTGTGTGTGTGTAAACCATTTTTTCAATAAGCATAATTTCACTCAATGCCACACAATTCAACTTCACACATTCACAAAACACACCACATAATTCCGAACAAAACCACATATTTCAAATACACAACACAATTCTACAACACACCACATACCTCCAAAACACACCACAAATTTACACATCATACCACAACTAATAATTCCAATACAACCCACATAATTTCACATCAAACCACCAACATCCACTACACTCCAAACAAAAACAAATGGGAAAAAGACTTTGTCATTTACGACAACAGCTCTAACTCTCGCAAATGCGAGACCTATTGCATTGCAAATGATTGTTCTGCTCTTGCTTCCTAGAAGCAAAGCAGTGTTTGCTATGGCAGGGCGGGAGCAGTGCTACCGCCCTCCCATAGCAAACGGCAATGTCCCGGGGGTTGGCACCCCAGGACATTGCAGGAGCCGGCCCAGGGGGGTGGCGGTCCCCAGGGCCATCTAGGGCCCCCTCCCAACTGTTTAAAGCCCCGGGAGGTGGTGGTCCCCAGGGACGGGGTCCGCAACGGACCCCCGCATTTTAATGAAGAGTGCCCCGGGGAGGTGGTGGTCCCTGGGGCAGTGTGGGGGGCTCGAGCCCCCCCACATTTTGTTTTTCAAAATAGCCCCGGGGAGGTGGCGGTCCCCGGGGCTTGGCGGGGGCCGCGAGGCCCCCTGACCTAAATAAATTATAGCCCCGGGGAGGTGGCGGTCCCCGGGGCTTGGGGGGGCCCGTGAGGCCCCTGCCCTAAAATAACAATGCCCCGAGGAGGTGGCGGTCCCTGGGGCAGCATGGGGGGGCAGGAGCCCCCCCAAGCATTTTTTTAAAAAAGCCCCGGTGAGGTGGTGGTCCCCGGGGCTGTGGGGGCCCCGCAGGCCCCCACTACATAATTAGGTATTGCCCTTGGGACCTGGCCCATCCAGGGGCTTATAGAAAACAAAGTGCGGGAGCCTGCGCTTTGTTTTTTTTTTAAAACAATTCGTCCGGATTCGTGCACCCAGATTGTTTTTTTTAAAAATGCCCCAGCAGGCCCCCGCTACATAATTAAGTGCTGACCCTGGGACCTGGCCCACCCGGGGGCTTATAGAAAATGAAGTGCGGGAGCCCGTGCTTCATTTAAAAAAAAGAAATTCGGCCAGAATCGTGCACCCAGCGCAAATTGCTAAGTTCTCATAGCAGGCCACGCCCCCTTTCCCCACCACTCTGCAAACGCGCTCCCTGGCGCGCTCCTGGATGGGGATTAAAGTCCACTTCGCTGCTGGGGGTCCTTAGGGGCCAACTAGCCTACCTGATACCTCCAGTAAGCCCCAGATAGTGGGATTGCTAATAGGTGGACATAGGCCACGCCCCCTTTGTCCACCACTCTGCAAACACGCCTCCTGGCGCACTCTTGGTTGGGGGATGAAGTCCCTTTGCCTCCTGAGGGTCCCTGGGGGCCAACTAGCCCACCAGGTACCTCCAGTAAGCCCAACAAAGCTGGATTGCTGAGAGTGGTCCGAGGCCACACCCCCTTTTTGAACCACTCTGCTCAGGGGATGAAGTCCACTTCAGTCCTGAGGTCCTCAGGACACAAGAGGACCTCATCGCCCCACCAGCAGTGCACCTAGAGGCACGTTTGCAGAGTGGTGTAAAAAGGGGCGTGGCCTCGGACCACCTCTCAGCAATCCCACTGTGTGGGGCTTACTGGAGGTACCTGGTGGGCTAGTTGGCCCCTAAGGACCCTTAGTATGCAAGGGAGCTTAATACCCCAATCCAGAACGTGCCAGGAGGCGCGTTTGCACAGTGGTGCAGGGAGGGGACAGGGCTTCCCGCGCAGATGCCGGCTTTTTTTCAATTTGATTTTTTTGGAAGGGGGGATGTGTGGCCCTCCTTCCCTTTATTATTTTTGGGCCCTGAGGCCCCCATCCCCCAGCATTTTTTTGCTTTTTTTTGTTTAATAATGGAAGGGTGGCGCGGGGCCCCCCTCCTGAGGCCAATATTAGCCCCGGGACCCCATCCCCAAGGCTATGCCTCGGTCTTTTTAACTTTGGGAGCGGGGCCGTGTGGCCCCCCTTCCCTGGGCCACTATTGGCCCTGGGGACCCCATCCCCTGGCCTCATTTAAAAAATATAAATATATGTATAAGGGAGGGGGGCCACGTGGCCCCCCTTCCCTGAGCCACTATTTGCCCCGGGGACCTCATCCCCCGGTGCCTGGCCAGACTTTTTTTTTCTTTCTGGAGGGGGGCCGTGTGGCCCCCCTTCTGAGGCCAATTATGGCCCTGGGGACCACATCCCCCGGGGCCTGATCTCCTTGATGGGGACCATGGGGGGAGCCCCAATGCCCCAGCAGTCCCAGCCGGCTCCCCACCTCCTGGGGGAGCCGGCATTGCTTTTGGACAAGGGGAGCTGCTAACATGCAGCTCCCCTTGTCCAAAAGCAATACTGCTTTGCTTCTTGGAAGCGAGAGCAGTTTTTCTGCTCTCGCTTCCAAGAAGCAAAGCAGTGTTTGCTATGGCAGGGCGGGAGCAGTGCTACCGCCATGCCATAGCAAATGGCAATGTCCTGGGGGTTGGTACCTTGGGATATTGCAGGAGCCGGCCCTGGGGGGTGGCAGTCCCCAGGGCCATCTAGGGCCCCCCTCCCAACTGTTTAAAGCCCCAGTGAGGTGGTGGTCCCCAGGGCCGGAGGTCCGCAATGGACCCCCGCATTTTAATGAAGAGTGCCCCGGGGAGGTGGTGGTCCCCGGGGCAGTGTGGGGGGGCTCGAGCCCCCCCACACTTTGTTTTTCAAAATAGCCCTGGGGAGGTGGCGGTCCCCAGGGCTTGGGGGGCCCGCGAGGCCCCCCGACCTAAATAAATTATAGCCCCGGGGAGGTGGCGGTCCCGGGGGCTATGAGGGGCCAAGCATTTTTTTAAAAAGCCCTGGGGAGGTGGTGTTCCTGGAGCTGCAGGGGCCCCCGCAGGCTCCCGCTACATAATTAGGTATTGCCCCTGGGACCTGGCCCACCCGGGGGCTTATAAAAAACAAAGTGCGGGAGCCTGCGTTTTTTATTAAAAAAAAAAAAATCGGCTGGATTCGTGCACCCAGCACCCAGATTGTTTTTAAAAAAAATGCTTTTTTTGGCCCTGGGGTTCCTTGTGGGACCCCCTGAGCAGGCCTAGGGGGTCAGGGTGTTTCGACCCTGACCCCTTTTCTTTTTTTTTATCCTTTTTTTTACTGTTTTCTTGTGGCTCGGTTTTACCGAGTCACAAGATGGCTGCCAACACTTCCTGGTTTGGAGTATTGACAGCCAATCAGAATCAAGCTCGTGCTCAGGAGGGTTCGTGAATCCTCCTCGTCCCTCAGATATCGATATTTTTATTTTTTAAATTTCTCAGGAACTACTGAACGGATTTACACCATTTAAAAAAAGTTCGCTCTCTGAACCAAGAGCTACCTTTTTGTCAAATTTGGTGTAATTCCGTTCAGCAGTTCGAGCTGTAGACGTGTCTAAAGTTCCTATGGAAATTAACATGGGGAAAACGCATTTTGGGACCCCTCTTTTTTCTCGGCCCCCACTTGACGAATCACCCCGAAACTTTCAAGACATGAGCTGACCTGAGTGAACCATTAGTTTTGAAAATTTCACAAAGATTCGTCAAACGGCGCCAAACATATTGGCAAAAGAATAAACGCTTTTGAATCGAAACAAGGTCCTAACTATAACTACCTACTGGCGACCGCCAGCAAGTACTATATATATATGTATATATGTATGCGGATGGAACTACTAATAATGCAGTGCGTTTGCTCCAAGACTGCCCATCACACCACAGCACATGGACCGGGAGAAGATAAAGCGCCCAGAAGCACTCGAATCAGCGCTTGCTAAAGCGAAATGCTGCAACCACAAGTTGAAAAATTAGAATATTCAATTAAAATTGCTTACCTTCCTCTGAAACCCCCCTAGGTGACAGGAAGAAGGAGGTGGGAGATGGTAGAGGTCATAAATACAAGAAAGAGGGTTGTAGAGTAGAAACAGGAAATACTGGTTTAACATGTCTTGATAAAGGCTTTGGTGAAAATAAACTGTCCCGATGGGTAGGCCCCCTCATGATGTAAGGACTGAGACAGAGAGGACAGGCAAGGGATACTGTTCATCTCTTAAACTAGTTAATTACAGGGGTGACGTCACTGCTCTCTGCCCCCCAGTGCTCACTTCCGGTGTGCCGGTACTACCAAGGTGCCAGAGCAGCTACACAAGCAGGCTGGTTCTCAAGGAGTTCCCTGGACTCATTTTATAGCAGTTCTCGGGGTGCGCCATTTTAGGATGCGTGCATAAGGATAGAGTTTACTCACGCAGGTAGATGTCGCAGGAGCAATTCTCTGCCCCCTTTGGGCCCACGGAGACTTCCATTGTCATGGGCCTTGCGTCTTCAAAGGCAGCTGAAGGATAGAGAATCCTGGAGTTAGAATCAGAACTGATGGAGAAACAGGGTCAGACTATTAAGTATATTATGAGGCCCTCAGCCTGCCCGTCCATGGCACGGACGGGTCGGGGTACCACAGAAGTATGGACAGCGCCTACCTGGGAGGACTGGGAGCCTTCTAGGAGTGAGTGTATTATCATCTCTTCTCAACAGAAGCGCTATAGTTATTATCATCTCTTTTCAACAGAAGTGCTATATTTATTATCATCTCTTCTCAACAGAAGCGCTATATTTATTGTCGAGGCTCTTCTCAACAGATGCACTGTATTTATATCATGGCTCTCTTCAACAGAAGCGCTAAATTTACTATCATGGCTCTCCTCAACAGAAGCGCTGTATTTATCTCAAGGCTCTTCTCAACAGAAGCGCTATATTTATTATCATGGCACTTCTCTGCAGAAGCGCTATATTTATATCAAGGCTCTTCTCAACACAAGCACTATATTTATTATCATCTCTTCTCAACAAAAGCACTATATCTATTATCGTGGCTCTCCTCAACAGAAGCGCTATATTTATATCATGGCTCTCCTCAACAGAAGCACTATATGTATTATCATCTCTTCTCAACAGAAGCACTATATTTACTATCAGGGCTGCCTGCTGCGGGTGTTGGGGGTTGCTGTACCTGCTGCAGGTGTGGAGGGTTGGTGCCTGCTTCGGGTGTGGAGGGTTGGTGCCTGCTGCGAGTATGGGGGGTTGGTGCACCTGCTGCAGGTGTGGGGGGTTGCTATGCCTGCTGCGGGTTTGGGGGGTTGGTGCACCTGCTGTGGGTGTTGGGGGTTGCTGTGCCTGTTGCGGGTGTGGGGGGTTGGTGCCTGCTGTGGGTGTGGGGTGTTGGTGTGCCTGCTGTGGGTGTGGGGGATTGGTGTCTGCTGTGGGTGTGGGGGTTTGCTGCGTTTGCTGCGGGTGTGTCTGTGTGACATTCAGAGCTTGGGTTTGGAAATGATACAAAGCACCCTGCTGTTTTCATAAGGATGCTTGGACAGGGGGTGGTTTACGGTGCGGGGCACACATGAGTATCCCCCCCACCACTCACCGTGTCCGGGGCGCTGCCTCTAGTGAGGGGAGTGCCTCTTTTCCAGGTGCTTCTCGTTCTTGGGTCCTGAGGAACAGAGACACACTTGTGAGAACAACACACTCACCACAACCTACTCACCGAGCAGAAGACACCAGGACCTGAAGCCACCACGAACCCCCACCACAGCAGTGCCCTACCACGTGACACAACACCCCACCACATATCAGCACAAACCCCAACCCCAGCCCACCCCAAACTAGCACAACACATCCCAACCACGCACCTCACACAAGTTCCCACTACACATTACAGCAAGCTCATAAAACGCATCACCACAACACGTGTGCTACACACCACCAGCCCCCGCCACGTATCACCACAACACCCACAAGTAACCACAACACATTTGCTACACACCACCAGTACCAGCCCCCACCACAACATGTCTGCTACTCACCTCCAGTACCAGCCCCACCACAACACACGTCTGCTACACACCACCAGTCCTGCATCAACACAACACCGACCAGTCACCACAACACACATGTGCTACAAAGCACCAGCCTCACCACGCATCACACAAGTTCACACACAACCATAACAAGTTATGACCACAGCAAATCTCCGCTGTACGTCGACATAACTCATCGAAGCAACATCGCAGACTCCAAAAACACAATTCAAACCGCATAAATCTGTAGACTCCATTCCACAGTGCATTGCCCCCCTCAAAATACCACAGGCGCCCCCACCCATCACTGTACATCTCCCCCACGCACCACAGCATAGCCGGGCATGCAGCACCTCCAAGTCCCAGCGCCTCACCACGGGGTGCAGTGGCACCGGGGCTCAGAAGTGCCCACTTCACCCAAATTGTATCAATGTTTACTGTGAAACTAAGGGGGGCAGGTGGGCAAGGTTTCCTCACTTGTCTTACTGCCCATTGCCACCTTACAGCGCCGCTCTCAGACCCACGTGACGTGTTACCACAACAGATCCCTGCCACACACCAACCACTGCCCGGAACATCTTCACACCTCACAAGACATCTGAAGAACCAGCCACACGTAAGCTCACACCACTAAATAACCACACCAGACAGCACCAACCACAAGCTCTGCCAAACCCAGAACGTATCACAAAACAACCCCACAACGCGCAACCAACCTCAACAACCCCGAGGCACATTTCCGCTATGCAAGATCTCAGAAAGATAGCACAGCAAATTAAGCTCTTGCTGCTGTCCTGCCCGCAGCAGCGGCTGTCAGCGGCAGGAGGGTGGGTGTGTGCTTGGGGTGGGGGGAGAACTGAGCCCTGTCGACCAGACCCCCCTCCCAAGAGCCCCGGTTCACATCCACCCCTGGGGTTGATGGGGACTCCCGGCAGCGACCCGATGGTGGTCTGGGCAGTTGGAGAGAACTGATAAATATGAGATTTGGGGGGTCACCGAGCCGGGTCTTCTGGGCCCCAGATCCCCCTTTGCTCAGAGATGAGCCATTGACCACCCAGGACGCCCGATTCAAACTCGCCTAATGTGTTCTGTGCAACTCACAATACCCACCCACCCCAAACACAGAGCATTTTTTCTCCATCGCAGTTCTTCCATGCGATCAGTGTACAGCACTGTGACTCCGCACACATGACGTGCAGTGCTACCAATAACACAAACTCGCCTGAAGTGTTCTGTACAACTCACAATACCCACCCACCCCAAACACAGAGCGTTTCTCTCCATCACAGCTCTTCCATGCAATCAGTGAACAGCACTGTGACTGCGCACACAGGACGTGCAGCGCTACGAATAACACAAACTCACCTGACTCATTCTGTACAACTAACAATACACACCCACTCCAAACACAGAGCGCTTCCCTCTCTATGCAATCAGTGTACAGCGCTGTGACTCCGTACACGGGCATGCAGTGCTACGAACTCTACCTCTTCACTGAAGTCGGGGGGCTTACCTCGGTACGCCCACCTGAGCGATATACAGGTAATCAGCAGCACCGCCACGGCCAGTGATAGCTTCATCGTAGTCAGGTCGATACCAGCCACAGTTAGAACCCATAGAACTGTCTGTCCAAGTGCAGGGCCTGAGTCCAGGGACCCTCAGAGCACAGAGACCGAGCTCAGGGGCCGTCAGAGCCCGGGGTCCATCTCTAAAGAAGCCTCGTGGGTGCCAAGAAGCCTTTTACTGAGCCCCGGTTGGCTATTGGCCCAGCTTGTGATGAGCTTGGACTGATAAGAGAGCTTGTCTCCCAAACACAAACATCTAACCAAACAGGATTAGACTGGCTTTGGGCACACAAGACCTGCCCCCCATGCACCCCCCACGACTCACCTGAAGTGTCCCTCTCCCTCCACACGCACACCTTCCAAGGAGGCCTGCCTACCTGCCCCCAGCAACCCCCGGAAAGGCGCAGTTTCGGTTTCATTCCTGAGAAAACCAGTTTGGGAGCTTGGACAAATGCATTGTCTTTAGTGGAGGGGTGGGGGGGTCAGAGAAGAGACAACGAGTGAAACCGCAGGAGGCAGCCTCAGGGCTAGTAAACGTCCATTGGAAACAGGCAACAAGATGGAGGGGGGCTGCTTGCTTCGAACTCACCCACTCTCACATCATTGGGGGTCACATTCCCATTCATCACTTTTTCGTCCACCGTGCCACTCGAGGCCTGGCTCATGCACATTAGTACCTGGGATCCCTTCTAAGATTTAGAAAGTGATTCAAAGAGGCGGAATTGTTTAAGTGGCTTCTACACTTGGATTCTCGAACCTAACACCATCCTGGCAAAGTACTGTACGTATGTATTCAAACATTTATTGAACAACGACAAAGAGTGTGAAAAGCACACAATAAAGTGTTTTTTTTTTTCGGCCAGATTCTCGCACCCAGCTCGGATTCGGCCGATTTTTTTTTTAATGCTTTTTTTGGACCTCGGGGTCATTGTGGGACCCCCTGAGCAGGTCTAGGGGGTCAGGGTGTTTCTACCCTGCCCCCTTTTCTTGTTTTGTATCCTTTTTTTACTGTTTTCTTGTGACTCGGTTTTACTGAGTCACAAGATGGCTGCCAACACTTCCTGGTTTGGAGTGTTGGCAGCCAATCAGAATGAAGCTCGGGAGGGTTCGCAAAGCCTCCTCGGTGCTCGGATATATACATTTTTATTTTTTTAATTTCTCAGCAACTACTGAACGGATTTACACCATTTAAAAAAAGGTCGCTTTCTGAACCAAGAGCTATTGTTTTGCCAAATTTGGTGTAATTTCATTCAGCAGTTCGGACTGTAGCCGTGTCTAAAGTTCCTATGGAAATTAACATGGGGAAAACTTGTTTTGGGATCCCCCTTTTTTCTCAGCCCCTACTTGATGAATCACCCCAAAACTTTCAAGACAGGAGCTGACCTGAGTGAACCATTAGTTTTGAAAATTTCGCAAGATTCGTCAAACGGCGCCAAAGATATTGGCAAAAGAAAAAATGCTTTTTGAATAGAAACAAGGTCCTAACTATAACTACCTACTGGCGACCGCCAGTAGGTAATAAATATATATTTATTTGCTCCAAGACTGCCCATCACACCACAGCATATGGACCGGAAGAAGAACTATAAAACAGAGGCATATAGACACCTAAATGATGAATCTTGCTACAAAAAGACAAACATGCCCACAGTAAAGAAAATGATGAAAAATTATAAGGATGAGCTCACACATTGGAAATGTGAAGGCCTCATTACCAAGGACGACTTTTCTTTCCTGAACAATGACTTTCCAATCATGCCCACTTTGTACTTTATTCCCAAGGTTCACAAAGAAGAATTACCAGTGCCAGGCAGACCCATAATCTCTGCACAAAGGAGTTTTTTTGAAAACACCTCAAAATATGTTGACTATTATCTACAAGAATTTGTGACTAGCCTGCATACTTATATCCGCGACACCACTGATTTTTTACAGAAACTCATCAATCAGACTTGGGCAGATGACTATTTATTTTTGACTATGGACATAACTGCCCTTTACACCAGCATAGCTCACACCGATGGACTGAAAGCTGTAAAGTATTTTCTTGATAAAAAAAACCCATGGATATGTATGAGCATAATCAGATGATTTTAAAAATGATGTCTACACAATAATGTATTTTTTTTTATAAAACTGTGTTTCAACAACTTAGAGGTGTCGCCATGGGGGCATGTTTCTCCCCCAGTTATGCATGTTTGCATGTAGGCTGGTGAGAGGAACATGTCCTCATGGAGTCCCACAAAGAATATTGGACTAAACATATTATTAAGTGGTGGAGATAAATTGACGACGTGTTCGTCATCTGGAAGGGCAATGTAGCACAGGCTAAACTATTTGTTACTAACATCAACAACAACAATTTAAACCTGAACTTCACAGCCAACATCGATGCTACAACAACTAATTTTCTTGATGTAACAATATATGCGGAACATGGCAAAGTACAAACATGTCTTCTTAGGAAATCTACATCTGGCAATTCTGTGCTGCATGCTTCTAGTTTTCATCCTCAACATACCATCGCTAGTATCCCATATGGTGAATTTTTACGGATACGCAGAGCATGCAGCACTGAAAAAGATCTGATTGTACATCAAGCTGAAGCTAAACGAAGGTTTATAGAAAGAGGGTATAATATCCAAAAACTCAATATTGCCCTTAAGAAGTCCAATAGTAACGATAGATCTAAGTTGCTCAACCCTACCATAAATAGTGACAGAACGTCTAAGGTATCTAGGATTTCTGCACCACCACTTGTTAAAAAGAGATGTGATGAAAAGAGATGTATCACATTAGTCACTACATATAGTAGACAGGCCAACAAGATAAGGACCATTATAAATCAATATTGGCCCATTATCCTCACCGATGGCACACTTAAACAAGTACTCCCAGCCAATCCTACGTTTGCGTTTCGCAAAGCATTTTCTATGCGAAGCGATTTGGTAAGAACCAGTCCTGAAACTGAGAAAACTACCAGTTGGCTTACACCTAAGAAGGGTTTTTTTAAGTGTAATACTTGCAGAGCCTGTAAGTTTGGGGTCAACACTAGATCATACACCACTGCTTTCTCTACAGATAGAATTGATCTGACCAGTCACTACACTTGCAGGACAGACCATGCTGTGTATGTACTGCAGTGTAAATGTGGATTACGCTATTTGGGGAGCACTAAGCTGCAGGTTTATGTCCGTAACCTGCAGCATTTACGTGCAATAGTCCATTCAGACCCCACATATCCAGTAGCAAGACATTTCAAAGCCGTCCACAATAATGACTTGAGCTGTATAGAATATTTTGTCATTGATGCTGTTCCAATACCCAGTAGAGGCGGAAATTGTGAAAAATCTCTTAGGCAGTTGGAGTCTAGATACATCATGTTACTCGATACAAAGGCCCCTACAGGTCTCAATACATGGGAGGATCTATATAATTATTTGTTAATCCATGGTACATGAGGTATTCTTACCTGAGATGTTTTCCTATAATTTCTACTTAAGATTTTTATCTAAGAATATTCTTACAATTTTACCTAGAGGTTCATTATTGGTCTCCAGAGTGCAGAGCAGATAAGCATTCAGGCTCGCTCCCAGAGGTAGTTACTTATAGTCTAAGTTAGCTCAGAATACTACAAGTAGAATTTCGGCTCGCTCTAGATGCATTTTACACCTTTTTTATATTTTTAATATTTTTTATTCCACCCTTTGTCACATTTTCTCACATATTACTGGTTTTATGGTGTAAATGTGATGATATTCTAACACATTTTTAACACATATTTAATTTTTACTGTCAGTATACAGAGTATTAACAGTCATCCTGAGTCTAAGTCTCAGTATTAATTATTCGACGTATTTGCACATGAATATTATTTAAGTACTGTAGTTGAACAATTTACGAAATGTACTGTATTGCACAATTTTGCACAATTGATTGATAATCTTTGCACAGGTACAATGGCTATAATATTCGAAGATTGCAGTATTTGCACAATGTATAAAATTGCACTTAGCACTTTATTATGCAGAATAGAAACATTGTATCCTGCGAATTTGCACAGAATATTAGCGTATTTGTACATTGGAAGTATCTAGATATACCATGCATTTCAATATGCTGCAAAATGATTTCGTGCAATTGTTACATCTATTATGAATCGCAGCAGTATGCCTTCTATTAGAACATATGGTATATTGTTAGGCTTGGACTTCCGTTGATTTGAAGGTTGATTTGATTTTACTTTAATTTTTTGCACATTTGTGTCATTATACAATTGTTTAGAACAATTCTAATGCAGTTGACCAATTTGAATTATGATGTTTTGTGTTAATAATGACTGGTATGTGTTAAGTAATCACTCCACCATGTATTCATTAACCAGTATGTTTTTTATGTTTAGCATAGTCACATGGTGGTTAGGTTTCCTTTAAATATCCCAATCAGTTGCAGCGTGGTCATGTGATCAAGGCTGTAGCATACGGCCGAAGCGCGTCATGGGCAGCACAAGCTTGAAATAAACACTTGCATACTCAGCACCAGCATCATCTGAGTCCATTTAATCTGTCTGTGCATCACTTGCACTTGGATTATGTTCGTGATTATATTGTGATCCCATACGGAGAACTGCTGCGACTCAAAAGAAACTGTTCTAGAAACAGTGACTTTATAGCAGCAGCAAATGATGCTATCGAAAGATTTAAATAACTTGAGGGTATTCGAACCAGCTGCTCCTGAAGAATCTTGACAAGGTCAATAAAATTCCAATACACTGTCTTTTAACAGACAGGCAACAACGAGGTGATGAACAAACTAATACCTTTAGATTCATCACCACCTTTACAAGAGATTCGGAAACGCTGCAACATGTGTTGACACGCAACTGGCATATTTTGAAATCTGACTCTGTGATTGGGCATGATATTCCTGATCATCCCAAAACAACATATAGACGATGTCGCTCTTATAAAGATTCATTAGTTCAGAGTCATTTGGAATCAATTCCTTACAACCCTAGGATGAGTAATGTGACCGGATTCTTTCCATGCACTAAGTGCAAAGCCTGTAGGAACAGTGTCAAAGCTTTAACATACCAAATCCCGGGTATGTCGGGCCCTAAGAAGATCACTAAGTTTTTAACTTGTACTACACCTTTCTGCGTTTATAGTTTAGTCTGTCCGTGCAATCTACAATATATAGGCAGCACCATACACCCTACTAAGCGCAGGATCTTAGAACATGCTAGGGCCATTGAAAGAAATGACGCAACCTACCCTGTACCCAGGCACTTTGCCCGTTCCCATCAGAGCAACAGAAATCTACTGAAATTCTATTGTCTTGACCATGTTCCAACACATGAACGTGGAGGAAACAGGGAACTTAGATTACGGAGACTAGAATCCAGGTTCATAGTGGATTTACAGACAAGGGCTCCATTTGGCCTCAACACTGAAGAAGAGTTAGCCATACATCTAGGCTAGAGTCTGTGGGTCACTGTGTTTGATGTATGGGACAACTATTTTCAACAGTTATCAATACTTTTCAATTCATCTCTGTGACACTGTAAATACAGTATTGTTTTCATTCTGGGTATGATAAACAGAAGCATATCAATGTATAATATTTTTTGGTATGGACTATATGTTATTATCGCTATATAGGCTTAGATTGAGGAAAGTAATTTGTCCATCTTGATTTTGATTTGTGAATATGTTGTCAATAATTCAATCGAGTTGTGGAGAGATTGATTTTCGATCTACTGTTAATGTTGAGGGAGTTGGTCACTGATTTTTTCAATAATGGATGAATTTTGGCCTGAACCATTGAATGAATTATTTGGTCCACAAATGCAATTCAATGTGAATTCCATACTAATTAGAAATAGACAATAATGATTATATATTTTTTCAATTATATTCGCAGAGATTCTGCATTGGCGAATCAATGCCCATGCAGGGCAAGATATTTATTTATGAATTTGGGCTCAATACTGAATGAATTATTTAGTTTATAAATGCAATTCAATGTGAATTCCATAATGATTTGAAATGGCCAATAATGATTATAACTTTTAATGAGATTTGAAAATACTCTGCAATTGTGACTCAACGCTCATCCAGGGCGAGATATTTACTGTTATAAAAGATATGAATCCCATCTCATGTATTGAAGGATAAACAATTGTGGAATGAAATATTCAGTTGTATGTTGTACTCGAATGGTGATATGACACCATTCAAAGATTGCCACCACAGATTGTATCCATAGTCCATCTTTCATGTTGATTGTGAATTTCACCCGGAAGTACTCCCTTCACTATCATGTAAAAGTATGGCGGTGCCTCCGTCTCTGTTATCAGTTGGAAGAAGGCGCGGCTGAAAGCAGCGTCCTGTTTACTTTACCCGGTAAATAAAATACTGTGTATTCACCCTCATTGGAGTGCGTTCTCTTCACTTGGCTGACGAGTGGGGTTTTTGAGCTATATATATAGATTATCTACTGGCGGTCGCCAGTAGATAGTTATAGTTAGAACCTATTTTCCATAGGAAATCCGCGACATTCTATTTGAAATAACTCTCTTGCCGGTTGACGTATCTTCTCAAAATTTTCAAACTTTGTGGGGCGCTCCGGTCCGCTCCTACCCTGAAAGTCTCGGGGTGATTCGTCAAGCGGGGGCCGAGAAAAAAGGGGTCCCAAAGCGCGTTTTCCCCATTCATTTTCCATAGGAAACTTTAGACACGGCTACAGCCCGAACTGCTGAACGGAATTACACCAAATTTGGCAAAGAGGTAGTTCTTGGTTCAGAAAGAACCCTTTTTGTTAAATGGTGTAAATCCGTTCAGTAGTTGCTGAGAAAATCAAAAGTAAAAGTACATATATATCTATGGCCGCGTCGGATTCGCGCACCCTCCCGATCACGAGCTGCATGCTAATTGGCTGTCAACACTCCAAATCAGGAAGTGTTGGCAGCCATTTTATCCTCGGTAGAACCGAGGGACAGAAACAAGTGCGCAAAACGCACAAAGGGGGCAGGGTAGAAACACCCTGACCCCTAGGTCTGCTCAGGGGGTCCCACAAGGACCCCCTGGGCAAAAAATATATATTTTTTTTAAATCGGCAGGATGCGCTCAGGGAGCGCGGATCCTGCCGAGAAAAAAAAAATCGAAGCGCGGTCTCCCGCGCTTCGATGTTAATTGGCCCCCGGGTGGCCCAAGTCCCGGGGGCATGGTGGGGGTTTTAATTTATGTAGGGGGGCCTCTAAGGCCCCCAAGCCCAGGGACCGCCACCCCCGGGGCTTTATTTAAAAATGATGGCGGGAGGGCTCTGAGCCCTCCCGCAGCCCGAGGACCGCCACCTCCCCGGGGCTTCTTTTTTTTTTTTAAACCTGTGTGGGGGCTCCAGCCCCACATGCTCCGGGACCGCCACCTCCCCGGGGCACTAAACATTTAAATATGGGGGTCCGTTACGGACCCAAGCCCGAGGACCACCACCTCCCGGGGCTGTGCACTGAATGGGAGGGGGCCGCGCGGCCCCCTCCTGGAAGCCCTTGATGGCCCTGGGGACCACCACCCCCAGGGCCGGCTCCTGCAGTGTCCCGGGGTGCCTACCCCGGGACACTGCTGTTTGCTATGACAGGACGGGAGCCTCGCGGCTCCCGTCCTGTCATAGCAAACTAGTTTGCATTTTGAAAGAGAGAGCAGGAAACCTGCTCTCTCTTTCAAAATGCAAACCAATGCTTTCCACATGGGGAGCAGCATGTTAGCTGCTCCCCATGTGGAAAAGCTAATGCCGGCTTCCGCAGGAGGCGGGGAGCCGGCTGGGACTGTGGGGGATTGGGGACCCCCACAGTCTCCAACGTGAGGCCAGGCCCCGGGGGATGGGGTCCCCGGGGCCATAAGTGGCCCGGGAGGGGGCCACGCAGCCCCCTCCCCAAAGTTCCCCAAATATTTTTTAATTAAATAAGGGAAAGGCCGGCCCCGGGGGATGGGGTCCCCGGGGCCTTAAATGGCCTGAGGAGGGGGCCACGCAGCCCCCTCCAAAGAAAAAAATAAAAAATCGAGGCCATGCCCCGGGGTATGGGGTCCCCGGGGCCAATACAGGCCCAGGGAAGGGGGCCACGCGGCCCCCTTCCCGTTTTTTTAAATTAAAAAAAAAAAAAAATGCTCAGGCCCCGGGGATGGGGTCCCCGGGGCCAAAAGTGGGCAAGGGAAGGGGGCCACGCAGCCCCCTCCCATTAAAAAAAAAAACGAAAAAAAAAACGACCGGCATCGTGCCGGAGGCCCGCCCCCTCCCTGCAGTACTCTGCAAACGCGCCCCCTGGCGCGTTTGCAGAGAGGAACGAATTCCCCTTGAATACTGGGGGTCCCTGGGGGCCAACTAGCCCACCAGGAACCTCCAGTATGCGCCAGGGGCTGCCTTGCAGAGACGTGTACATAGGCCACGCCCCTTTTACACCTCTCTGCAACGCAGCTCTGTGGCGCTTTTGGAGGTATATGGTGGGCTAGTTGGACTCCAGGGACCCTCAGGATTCAAGGGGACTTAATCCCCCAACTTAAAACGCGCCACAGGGCGCGTTTGCACAGTGGTGAAGGGAGGGCGGGGCTTCATGTGACATGTGTGCAAACAGGCCCCGTGGCGCGTTTTAAGATGGGGATTAAATCCCCTTCAATCCTGAGGGTCCCTGGGGGCCAACTAGCCCAACAGGTACATCCAGAAAGCGCCACAGAGCTGCGTTGCAGAGAGGTGTAAAAGGGTGTGGCCTCTCTACACGTCTCTGCAACGCAGCCCCTGGCGCATACTGGAGGTTCATGGTGGGCTAGTTGGCCCCTAGAGAACCTCATGATTCAAGGGGACTTAATCCCCCAACTTAAAACGCGCCACGGGCGCGTTTGCACAGATGTCACCTCAGGCCCCGCCCCCTCCCTTCACCATTGTGCAAATATTCCTCTAAAATCTGCCTTACTACGAATTCCGATTTACTCACCTGTTATCAGGAGAGACCTCAGTGCTGCATCTTTCAGCCCAGTACTGGTCCTGAAAAGTAATTTTAACCGTACTTACCGGTAACTTGAATTTCCTTCATAGGCTAACATTGACTGGTTTCACTTGGAAATTCTTCTAAGTGTGGAGTTTTGGAACTTTAAAATATTCCTCTAAAATCAGCCGAAATACGAATTCCGATTTACTCACCTGTTATCAGGAGAGACCTCAGTGCTGTATCTTTCAGCCCAGTACTGGTCCTGAAAAGTAATTTTAACCGTACTTACCAGTAACTTGAATTTCCTTCCATAGGCTAACATTGACTGCTTTTCACTTGAAAATGTCTTCTAAGTGTGGAGTTTTGGAACTTTACAAATATTCCTCTAAAATCAGCCGAAATACGAATTCCGATTTACTCACCTGTTATAAGGAGAGACCTCAGTGCTGTATCTTTCAGCCCAGTACTGGTCCTGAAAAGTAATTTTAACCGTACTTACCAGTAACTTGAATTTCCTTCCATAGGCTAACATTGACTGGTTTCACTTGGAAATTCTTCTAAGTGTGGAGTTTTGGAACTTTAAAATATTCCTCTAAAATCAGCCGAAATACGAATTCCGATTTACTCACCTGTTATCAGGAGAGACCTCAGTGCTGCATCTTTCAGCCCAGTACTGGTCCTGAAAAGTAATTTTAACCGTACTTACCAGTAACTTGAATTTCCTTCCATAGGATATCATTGCCTGCTTTTTGCTGAAAAAGTCTTCTAAGTGTTGATTTTGAAACATACAAATATTCCTCTAAAATCAGCCGAAATACGAATTCCGATTTACTCACCTGTTATCAGGAGAGACCTCAGTGCTGTATCTTTCAGCCCAGTACTGGTCCTGAAAAGTAATTTTAACCGTACTTACCAGTAACTTGAATTTCCTTCCATAGGCTAACATTGACTGGTTTCACTTGGAAATTCTTCTAAGTGTGGAGTTTTGGAACTTTAAAATATTCCTCTAAAATCAGCCGAAATACGAATTCCGATTTACTCACCTGTTATCAGGAGAGACCTCAGTGCTGCATCTTTCAGCCCAGTACTGATCCTCAAAAGTAATTTTAACCGTACTTACCAGTAACTTGAATTTCCTTCCATAGGATATCATTGCCTGCTTTTTGCTGAAAAAGTTTCTAAGTGTTGATTTTTGAAACATACAAATATTCCTCTAAAATCAGCCGAAATCCGAATTCTGATTTACTCACCTGTTATCAGGAGAGACCTCAGTGCTGCATCTTTCAGCCCAGTACTGGTCCTGAAAAGTAATTTTAACCGTACTTACCGGTAACTTGAATTTCCTTCATAGGCTAACATTGACTGGTTTCACTTGGAAATTCTTCTAAGTGTGGAGTTTTGGAACTTTATAATATTCCTCTAAAATCAACCAAAGTACGAATTCCAATTTACTCACCTGTTATCAGGAGAGAACCCAGTGCTGCATCTTTTAGCCCAGCACTGACCCTGAAAAGTAATTTTAACCGTACTTACCAGTAACTTATATTTTCTTCCATAGGAATCCATTGTCTGGTTTTCAGCAGAAAAGTTTCAAAGTGTCGATTTTCACAAACTACAAATATTCCTTAAAAATCGCCTGTATGACTTAAACGCATTCTTTCAACTGTTTACAGGAGATGCACCAGTGCTGGATCCAGGATCCAACACTGAGTAAGAAAAAGTAACGATAACAGTTTTTACCTGCTAAGTGAATTTCCTTCCATAGGATAACATTGGTGATTCTATGAGAAAAAGTTTCTAAGTGTCAACTTTTAAAATACAATAATATTCCTTAAAAATCACGACTGTAACCAAAACGCTTTTACTCAACTGTTTACAGGAGATGTACCAGGACTGAATCTAGGATCCAGTCCTGTGGTTAGAAAAGTAATCCATAAAGTAACTAATTGCATTTAACTAGAAATTCACATTGAGCTGAATGTTGCATTGTGTTTGAAAATGTGTTGCCCATTGCAACAACTGTAACTACTGTACTTAAAAGTCTATTGCCTATGTGCAAAGTATTTAAACTAAAGTAATTCATTCTGAGAAAGTATTTTTTGTAATGTAATGTATAATGTAATTACAATGTAATTTAAAAAAATAAAATATGTAAAAAAAAATTGTTTCTAAAAATGTAGTAAATCAGTATGAAAAAAATTAATATAACAATTAATACATTTAAAAATTGTCATTTACAAAACCTTTGAAATTCACTGAAAAAACCGTAGGTTTCAGACATGTTATAGTTAGGAATTAGCATTTAAAAAACCTTTGAAATTCACTGAAAAAACCATAGGTTTCAGATATGTTATAGTTAGAAATTAGCATTTAAAAAACCTTTGAAATTCACTGAAAAAACCATAGGTTTTAGGGACAGTTATAGTTAGTTGGACATTTTACTCGTACAAAACCCGTGAAATTCCCCCGTTATAGTTAGTTCAGCTAACTATAACTCGCGCCCCGCAATGCACTGCTGATGACGTCACATATTACATCACTCATGACATGGTCAGTGACATCACTGATGACATCACTGATGACATCTCAAATGACATCACTGATGACATCATCCACGTGATAATCTGATGCAGCTCTTCACACCCTAATATAACCTTTGATACACCCAATCTAAATTACAGACTGCCATTCGCAAAACCATAGACACTCCAACACCAATAACTACATACCCACTCACTGATTCTTAGGTCTACACACACACATCCACTCACTCACCCGTACAGTCACTCATACTTATGGTCACTCAGTACAGGACTATCATATGCACTCTTACTCCTATATAGACACTCAAACACCGCCACTCATCCATAGAGGTACTCACACACCTAGTCAGTCATGCAAATAATTAAACACACTGCCATTTACTCACCTATACAGTTATACACACACCAGCTCACTTAATCATACAAATACTAGCACATTGTTACGCTCTTATATAATCACTGATACAAGCACACACTCATCCATACAGCCACTATCACAATCACTCACTCTCGCTTATAGCTATTTATATACTCCAACACACATATATACTGCCTTTCACATATGTAGTTACTCACACATGTACCACTGGGACATACATTCACTCACTAACACACTCTTACACACACTTACCCACCCATACAGTCTATCACAGATGCACTCTTGAAACCATCCACCCAGTGAATCACCCACTCACACATCTATGCACAGTCGCACACACCCCATCCACACAAACACTCAGGCACCCATACAGATACTCAGACAACAAATCAATAACTCTTATAGACACTCATGTAGCTATTCACAAACCCATGCAGCCACTTACACAGCAACAGACAGACGGATACAGACATTCACCCAGTTTAGTCACTAACCCATGCATTCAGTAAGATACGTTAAATCACTCACTTATAGAGTCAGTCACGCACCTACTAAATCATCCATACAGACACTTACACACCCACTCATTCTTCAATACGTCTTTTCCTATATATATTAAAAATATTTAAACTTTACAGAAACACACAGTCACTGGATGATGTCATCAGTGATGTCATTTGAGATGTCATCAGTGATGTCATCAGTGATGTCACTGACCATGTCATGAGTGATGTAATATGTGACGTCATCAGCAGTGCATTGCGGGGCGCGAGTTATAGTTAGCTGAACTAACTATAACGGGGAATTTCACGGGTTTTGTACGAGTAAAATGTCCAACTAACTATAACTGTCCCTAAAACCTATGGTTTTTCAGTGAATATATATATATATATATATATATATATATATATGTATATACATATATATATAGTACCTACTGGAGGTCGCCGGTAGGTAGTTATAGTTAGGACCAAGCTTCCATAGGAAAAGCATTTTTTGACTTGCCTATAACTTTGGCGCCGTTTGACGAATCTTCGCAAACTTTTCCCAGCAAAGTGCTCTAGTTATTCCTGTTGTACATGTGAAGATTCGGGGGGGTTTGTGAAGCGGAGGCTGAGAAAAATGGAGTTGCAAAAAGGGTGCGTTTGCAATGTTAATTGCCATAGGAACCTGTCAACACAACTACAGCCATTTGTTAATGGTGCAAATCCGTTCAGTAGTTTTTGAGAAATTTGAGTTGAAAATCTTTGGCCATGGATATTTTGCAATAACTTTGTGGTCAATGTCGAATGAATGTGCCAACAGGAATGCTGTGATTGGCTGTACGCAACCTGAAGAGAAAGTTGCGGCCACCATTTTATCGATCAGGAATGGTTCCCGGGTGTGAAAATTTCTGTGAAAGCTAACATAAGGGGTCAGGGTGGAGGTACTCTGACCCCATGTTTGAGAAATGAAGCTGTTAGTGACACAAGTTATGTGTCCAAAATAGATTTTTTAATTGTGCATGATATTTGCGACAACACCCCGACTGCCAGTGCAGCCCCCCATGTACCATCACGGGGACATCGTGAGGATTGTGACGTCTTCACAAATATTGGTGGAAATATAAAACAAAAAGTATCTATATCTTTATACATACTAGGGGTGGGCGGAATTTGCGTAGTAGCGTTACGCAAAGTTGGTTGGCAGCTTCCGACCAGTCTGTACACGCCATTGCCAATGATTAAGGGTCAAGAGGACCCGAAACACGTCTGGCAGGAACTTTGATGACGATTGCCAGGAACTGTATGCAACCTTTGCTCATCATTAAAGGAGTACAAACCTACCTTTTGTGGCACTTCTACATGGGGAAAACCTTGTTTGTTGGATATAATTATATATATATATATATATATATATATATATATATATATATATATATATATATATATATATATATATATATATGAGCTTGCAAATCCTGGGCCAAGTTCCTTACGAACAGGAAATCAGGTACAGACCACAAACAGCTTTCAGTGAGATAGGTGCTTTATTGATCAGAGGATCTCCACTGCATGACGCGTTTCGACCGGGTTACCCCGGTCTTGATCTACATATATATATAGTACCTACTGGCGGTCGCCGGTAGGTAGTTATAGTTAGGACCAAGCTTCCATTGGAAAAGCCTTTTTTGACTTGCCTATAACTTTGGCGCCGTTTGACGAATCTTCGCAAACTTTTCCCAACAAAGTGCTCCAGTTATTCCTGTTGTACATGTGAAGTTTCGGGGGGGTTTGTGAAGCGGGGGCTGAGAAAAATGGAGTTGCAAAAAGGGTGCGTTTGCAATGTTAATTGCCATAGGAACCTGTCAACACAACTACAGCCATTTGTTAATGGTGCAAATCTGTTCAGTAGTTTTTGAGAAATTTGAGTTGAAAATCATAGTGATTTAGAGCGGCCGTCCCCGGTTCGGAAGATGCAGTGTTTGTTATATTTACGCGAAGTTCCACGAAACGGTAAAAAATCTCCGCGAGCTACGCAGAATTCCGAGAGCATGCAGAATTGCTTGTTCCGCCCGTTCGCGATGCGTTTTTCCTGTTCGGGACACTGTTTGTGTGCTCGGTGGAAATATCTCGCGAACTTGCCCATGCGGTCGCCAATTGGCGCGGCCATCTTGTTTCACTTGTCCCGCCCGCTCCCGATGCGTGTTTCCTGTTCGCAAATGCGGATGTCCTATGGCGCGTCCGAATGACGTGTTTGCAATCGCACACTCTCGCGGGATCGCGCTGCCGGCTACCAAAATCTCGTGGCACATGCGAACGGATAGGAAAACTTGTCGGCGAACGCAGGGATCCCGGTAAGTCACTCCCGTGCGTGCGAACACGCATTTTGAAAGCGCGAACAAAGAAAAAATTCCGCTACGCCGCAGATCGCGGAATTTTCAGCAGTTCCGCGTTCTCTGCGGAACGCGGAATTGCCAAAATTCCGCAAATTCTGCGAGCGGAGCGGAATTTACCACCCAGGCCTAATACATACCCTCGCTGGTCACAGACTCGTGTACCTACTCACATATCTACTCAGGCACTCATACACCCACTCACATACTCACTCAAACACTGATGCACCCACTCACAGACGCACTCAGAGACCAATATGTACTCACGTAAGCATTCTGAGGCTCATTCACCCACTCACAGATGCACTCACATACATAGTCAGAGACTTATACACAGAGTCACAGACCCACTCACAGACTCATACACCCACTCATAGACCCACTCAGACACTCACGCACCCATTCACAGACACATTGAGAGACTTATGCTTCCACTCACACACGCACTGAGAGATTGATGCACCAACTCACAGACCCACTCAGAGACTCATGCACCCAGTCAAAGACCCACTCAAAAATATACGCACCAACTCACAAACCCACTCAGAGACTTATGCTTCCATTCACATACCCACTGATTGACAGATCCACTCAGACACTTATGCACCCACTCATACATACAGTCACAGACTCACGTACCCATTCACATACCCACTCAGACAGTAATACACCCATTCACATACCCATTCAGACACTCACACACCCACTCACATACCCAGAGGCTTATATACCCACTCACAAACTCACTGAAAGACTCATTCATCGATTCATATACTCACTCAGAGACGTATGCGCCCACTTACAGACCTACTGAAGGACTCATGCAGCCAGTCACAGACCCACTCAGAGACTTATACGCCTAGTCACATATCCACTCAAAGACTTATGTACCGACTCACTAACCCACACAAAAAAACTCATGCAATCAGTCATACCCACTGGAGAGACTCATGCATGCACTCACATACCTACTCAGAGACTTGTGCTCTTAGTCACAGAGACCAACTCAGGCACTCATGTACCCACTGAGAAAGTTACTCTAAGAGTTACATAACCAGTCAGAGATCCAGTGAAAGACTCATACACCCACTCACAGACCCACTCAAACACTTATGTACCCACTCAGAGATTCAGTCACAAACTGATATATCCACTCACATACCCACTCAGTCATACACTCATTCACATTCCATCTCAGACACTCATACACCTACTCACATACTCATTCAGACACCTTTTCATCTAGTCAGGGACTCACTGAGAAACTTATCTAACTTATCTATATACTCAAAAACTCATGTGCCCATTAGCATACCCACTTAAAGACTCAGACATCCACTTGCATACCAACTCACTCATACACCCACTTACTTACCCACTCAGACCCTGTTGCATCCACTCATAGACTTAGTAAGAGACTCATGTGCCTGCTCATATACCCAGTCAAAGACTTATATACACAGTGAGAGTCTCACTCAGAGATTAATGCACCCACTCGTATATCCATACAGAGACTCATGCACCCACTCGTATACCCACTCGGGCAGTGATGTACCCACTCACACACTCACTCAGAGACTCATGCACTCAGTTACAGACACACTCAGAGACTATTACAGTCACTCACAGACCCACTCACTCACGTACCCATTCACACACCCACTCACAGACTTATGCACCCACTGACAGACCTAGTCAAAGACTCACACCTACACACAGACCCACTCAGACACTTAAGCACTCAGTCATAGATCCAGTCACACACTCATGTATTCACTGACATACCCACTCAGACATTTATGCACCCATTCACATACCCATTTAGACACTTATACCCCCACTCATATACCCACTTAAACACTCTTGTACGAATCCAAAGACTCATGAGTCTACTCACATACTCACTCAGAGACTTATGCACCCACTCATGTAACCCACTGAATCATTAAAACACACTGTTATAGAGATTTTCAGAGACTGATAAATGTTTTTCTAGAGTTATTTACATAGTGATTTATCTAGTTTGATGATTAGAATGAATTATATAGTTATAATTTTTTAATGAGGTGGTGGCAATTGAATTCCTCCTGTTGCTTTACGTTTTCGCGATGTATTTGCGATCGTCTCGGATACCAACATCATCGCGACTCCCGGCGTTACAACAAAAACGGAAAATAGGTTTTAAAGTTGTTTTTTATAGAAACTCACTAGAGAAACATGAGTTCGAAGTGTGCAGTAATAAACCCCTAGTGCCAAAAAGACTATAATATGTGTGCATATATGTTTTTTTTCAGTCTGTAAAAAAGGCTTGATCGTCGTGTGTACCGATGTCTTCGCAACTCCTGGCATTACCAAGAAAAAACAAAAACTAGGTTTTAGAGATGGTTTTTATAGAAACTCACTAGAAAAACATGACTTTAGAGAATACAGTAATAAACCCCTAGTGTGTAAAATACTGTAATAGGTGTGCATATATGTGTTTTACAATTTATGAAAAGGCCCGATCGTTGCGGTTGATGACATCATTGCGATGCCTTGAATAACTGTGAAAAGAGGAAATAGGTTTTGAAGATGGTTTTTAAAATCACCTAGTACAAAAACTTGAGTTTAAATATGTTTTTTAAAGAACCATCTATATAGTAATATGTGTAGTGCAATGTTTAGAATGACAAATACAACAATAGGCGGTGCACCATGCAGATGTAATGTTCAATATCAAATTATAGAAAAAAATAGAAAAGTTATACAAGTACACCTAAAAGAAAAATTACGGTAATATGGACATTCAAGTTAATTCATACAATCTTAAAAACCTTAGAAAATCACTTAAAAACAAATGTTATAGAGATGTTATAGTTAGGAATAAGAATTAAAAAAACTTACAAATTCACCAAAGAAAACAAAGGTTACAGAGACGCTATAGTTAATAAGAAGAATTTAAAAAACCTTACAAATTCAGAGAAAAACCTAAAAGTTACAGGGGCATTATAGATAGGAAATAGAATTAATAAATCCTTAGAAATTCACTGAAAAAAACCAAAGGTTACGGAGACGTTATAGTTAGGAAATAGAATTGAAAAAACTTTAGAAATTCACTGAAAAAGCCAAAGGTTACAGAGACGTTATAGTTAGGAAGTAGAATAAAAAAAAAATCGAAATTCAGCAGTTATAGGTACTTGAGCTAACTATAACTTATGCCCCCGCAATGCACTGCTAATGACCTCACATATTACATTACTCATGACAAGGTCAGTGACATCACTGATGACATCACTGATGACCTCATCCATAGAAACACTGACACACCCACTTACACCACCATAAAACATGTCATAAACCCACTCCCACACAATCACTAACAAACTCATTCACAGAACCTATACAAACACTCAGATATCTAGTCACTCATCCTTACAGCCAGTAACACATCAACTCACCCATAGAGCCACTAACAGAACCACTAACTCACATATACAGCCACTTATGTACCTACTCACTTACCAATACAGCCACTCACGGATCCAGTCATAGAGACATGGACACAATTACGCACCCACTCATACACCCATGCAGCTACTGACACAATAAATGAGTTAACCATATACCTATTCACACCTACTCGCTCACCCATACAGCCACTCACATAGCCACTAACTCACCCATACAATACCTCAAACAGCCACTCAGTTACCTATACATATACGAATACATATACTCACTCACCTATACAGTGACTCAGAGAACCACAAACTCTCCCATACAACCTCTCTCAACTCACTTACCCATGCAACCATTCAAACACCCATTCGCTCACACATACAGCCACTCATACACCCACTCACTCACTCATACACCCACTTACTCACCCATTGATGCACCGAGACAGCCACTCATGTACCCTATCACTCGCTCATACAGACACTTATGTTTCTGCTCAAACACCCATTCAGTCACTCATGCACCCCCTGATTCACCATTTACAACCACTGATACATCAACTATACAGATACTCACACAGCCACTCACTTACTCATACAGGCACTTCCATTGCGATTTAGCTTAGTATATATGTCTAACACTCAGTAACTTTTAAAAACACTCACATTCACTGGATTATGTCATCAGTGATGTCCTTTGAGATGTCATCAGTGATGTCCTTTGAGATGTCATCAGTGATGTCATCAGTGATGTCACTGACCATGTCATGAGTGATGTAATATGTGAGGTCATAAGCAGTGCATTGTGGGGGTGTGAGTTATAGTTAACTCAGGCAACTATAACTGCTGAATTTCTCTAGTTGTGTATGAGGGAAATGTTAGCCTAACTATAACATCCCTGTAACCTTTGGTTTGTTTAGTGAATTTTTAAGTTTTTTTTTAATCTATACCATCTCTGTAACCTTTGTTTTTTAGTGAATATATATATATATATATACATATTAAAAGATTGAGATAGATAGATAGATAGATAGATAGATAGATAGATAGATAGATAGATAGATAGATAGATAGATAGATAGATAGATAGATAGATAGATAGATAGATAGATAGATGGTTTTCACTTTTAGTATATGGTTCATGCAGAATGTGTTTTGTTTTAATGTAAAAGGGAGGTGTTAATATAAGCATGAATGTACTTAGGTAATAGTTGCCTTGGAATTATAGAAAGTTTATCAAATATGACTGTTAAAGGTGGGAGGCAGATAGAACTGTATCTCTAAGGAAAAAATCTTCTTGAATAACCTCAGTGCCTCCTGTCCTGCTTTACCATCGGACCTTGTTACAAACATATCTCCTTTTCTCTAGTTCACTTCAGCTCTTTAGGATTAATATCATAATATGCCTCAGTCCTTTCAGCACAGCCTTCTAAAAAATGGCTAACTCAGGTTCTAGGGTATCTTACTGGGTGTATGAACTTAGATGGTACTTTTATACTGATTGTTGCTTAAGTCCGCTGTAAAAAGTGTTCCTTCAATCAGACCTTCCGGATGAAAGCAAATGTTTCTTTAATATAACATGATAGTATTAGTCCTGTCCTCAAGAACAAAGAACAGCTCTCTACATAACAGCTTTTGGCATTCCTCGTTGATTTATTTAGAGGGTAGTTAGAATTTAAATAGTTAGAAGATAGGGATATTCTGCATTTGTGATGATTCCTGTGTCTTTCTAGAGAAATAGGTGCTCACGCTGCCCCCAATTTCAAAATGTTTTCCTGTACTATTGTTGTTGTGATTGCTGATTCATGAAAGGTCCTCATTCTCTCCAGAGTCCTCTTGTGAAATGAATAAAAAGATGAAGAGGTCAAGGGTTAAATATTTAGAGTTAGATAGAAAAATTCACTTACATGGGTTTAGCAATACGATATGTTGAGTATGAGAATGTAGTGTATATGTTTTGTTTTCGAGGGGATTAGGGAATATTAACAAAGACATTATTGCAATGTGAATATGAGAATTTAAAGGAAAAGACATTGTAAATATTTTTCATGTTTTATACATTTGGAAATTGATTAAATAAAAGATGTATATCTGAAAACAAATCAAGTCTGTTCATAATTGATTGAGTCAAAGAAGTAAAGCGGGTTATGTTTGATTTACTCTGTTCTGATGCCCCCTCCTGCTATGTCAATAATTTATGGCTCAATAATTGGAGGTATCCTCAACTTTATGTTTACTGTTTCATTTAGTTCTACCACTAGGCATCCCCAAAGTGCAGCAAGTCCGTTAGTTCCTTATTAAAAGTTTTCTTTTTCTGATATTTGTCTTGCTTATTACAGTTATATTTAAGAGAGGATTCATTACTTCATTCAAACCACCAACAGCTATTAGCGTTTACCATTTACACAACACTAGCTCTTTCTTTATTTCTAATGATAGAGAAACTGTATTGTCATTTGGGTTGTAAACATTAGTAAACAAGATACTTTATTTTTTTAACACATGTCCGCTAATAAATTTATACCCTCTCAATCCTTAATGATTATTAAATCTGGACACTTCATAATATTTCGAATACAATGCCAAATATTGAGCATTTAAAACAGTTTTGTACTTCTTCCCTAACCACACTTTCAGCTTGTCTGTGTCTGTTACTTTTTATGCATAGCCTTTATGAATACAATAGCTGTGCTATGCATTTTTAGGTTACCTACAGTGTTGTTTACTCCCTTGACTTAAATGAAATTGAGTTTATGTTTCATTTGTTACATAATGCAAATTTGTAGAGCGCACTATCACCGAGAAGGTATCCTGGTGCCGAACAAGTGTGAGACCAGTCACAGTTGGGGCCTAGTGGGACTCCTTGAAAAGCCAGGTCTTCAGCTTCTTGCTGAAATCAAGGAGTGAGGAAGAGGCTCTAATATGTAGTGGCAGGTTGTTCCATGCTTTAGGATCAATGTAGGGGATTGCTCGACCATCGGATCTGGTTTTCTGTATGCATGGAATATGTGCAGATAGGATCCTCAAGAGCAGAGGTGTCTGAAAGGTTTGTGAAAGAAGATGCCATTGTTAAGGTATGCTGGGCCAGTATGATGTAGTAGCTTGAAAGTTTGGGTGAGGAGTTTGAATTGTGCTTGTTTGTCTATGGGGAGCCAGTGGAGCTCCTTCTGGAGTGGTGTGATGTGAGTGTGGCATGGGAGGTTGAGAATGATTCTAGCTGCCAAGTTCTGAATGGTCTGCAGCCTTCTGGTGAGTTTTTTGTTGACTTCAACATAAAGGTTGCTCCTGCAGTCCAGCTTGCTTCTGACCAGGGTGTGTGTGACTGTTTCCCAGGTGCTGATTGGGTGCCATTTAAAAATCTCCCTCAGCATTTACAGGGTATGAAAGCATGAGGTGGTGAAGGCGTTGACTTGGGCGGTCATGTCGAGATCCTGAGGTTCTTAGCGAGGGTGGTGAGGGTGGGTGTTGGTCCTAGCTCTGTTCGCCACTAGGTGGAGTCTCACAGTGAAATACTCTTCCTGACAATCACAATTTTGGTCTTGTCGCTGTTCAGCTTTGGACAGCTGGCCTTCATCAAGAGGGTGATTTCAGTCATGGAGGCATTGAACTTGATCCAGGTAATGGGAGTCTTTTCCATGAGAAAGATAAATAGTTGTGTGTCATTAGCATAGTAGAGGACCTTGATGTTATGAGAGCAGATGATGTGGGTTAGAGGAATAATGTATGCATTGAGGAAGGTCAGGCTCAGGGAGGATCCTTGTGGAACTCTGCATGAGGTCACGGGAGTCCGAGGTGTACAATGCCAGGCTGACTGACTCAGTCATTCCAATCAGGAAGGAGCTGGTCCATTGGAGTGGATGTCCTTGGATTCTGATGTTGTGTAGGTGTTGGATGAAGATGGTGTGAGAGACCGTATTAAATGCTGTGGAAAGTTCTAAGAGGATGAGGACTGCCATGTGTCCTCTGTGCACGGTCATGCAGATGTCATCAGTGGGTGCAATGAGGGCAGTTGTCATGCTTTGGTCGGTATGAAACCAGACTGAGTTATGTTTAGGAGTTGGTGGTCATGAAGGTATTCAGTGAGGAGTCTCCTGGGGATTTTCTTTAAGACATTGGCCGGGAATGGTAACAGGGAGATTTGCATGTAGTTGACAAGTGCTGTAGAGTCTATGGAATGTTTTTTCAGCAATGGGAAGACAGTTGTGTGTTTCTAAGCATCTGGGAAGGTCACAGGAGAGTTGGAGTCATTCTAAACAGGTGTGAGCATGGCACGGATGGGCTGCAATACTCTAGAATAGGTGTGGTGGGGGCAGGGATCCAATGGGGCACCTGAGCAGATGGACTTCATAGTGGCGGCAGTTTCTTCTGGAGTGATGACAAGCCATATGGTTAGCATTGGTTGCTTAGATGATATTGGGAGGCATTTGGTGAGATCTTTCAGTTCTGGTTGCGGGTTAAAATTGCTGTTAATGGTGGTGATTGTATTGCTGAGGAATTGGGAGAGATTGTTGCAGAGGTCCTGCAAGAGTGTATTGGGTTGGAGGCAGCCACTGGTGAGATGAAATCCTTCACAATGGTGAAGATTTCTATGCTTCTGTTGGTGCTGGCATCAATGTGGTCTGCCAGAGCAGTGGTTTGGTGTATTGATCATTTGATAGTAGCATCTCAGGGCAGATTTGAAATTGCTTCTCTCTGTATTGTCCTGATCATTTTCCATTTGTGCTCCAGTTATTTGCAGTGGTGTTTCATCAGTATGGGTTCCTCCATGTACCAACTGGCCTAGGGTCTAGATCTTGTTGTATTTCTGTGTTTGAGGGAAGCCAGGGAGGTGAGGCAGGAGATGATCCAATTTTTTTAATTCTTGCTGGCTTTGGGGAGGCTGTTGCTGTATTCGGGTAGGTGGGTGTTGGGATTGGCGTTCCAATCATTGTCAGTGATAATGTTCCAGTTTCTGCTGTCTCATCTGGCGGTGGTGTTTATGCATTGGACCCAGGCAGGGATGCTAAACTTGATGAGGGTGTGAACTGTCCAAGAGACTGGTGTGGGATCCTTGACTCTGATGTTGTCTAAGGTGGTGAAAATAGAGTCCAGGAGGTGTCCAGCGATGTTGGTAGGCCACTTTACTCATTGGGTGAGGTTCAGGTGTCCAATGTCTTTGAGGATCGCTTTTGAATTGGGGTCAGCGTAGTTTTCCAGATGGAAATTAGGTTCTCCAAGTAGGATGTAATTGGTAGCTTCGAGGGTGAGTGGTGTGACGAAGTCCATGGTGGAGTCAGTGAAGTTGGAGTGTGGTCACAGTAGTCTGTAGATGAGAATGCCGTTTAGGGTGAAGTTGACTTGAACGACAGGTGTTCCATGATAAAAGATGATGTCACTGATGGTGTCTTTGTTAATGTTGGTGATTCTGCCTCTGGGCTTGTTAAGTCTGTCTTGCCTGGCAATCTTGTAGCCAGGGGTGGCTGTGGCAATGACAGGTGCCAATGCAGGGTTTAGTTAGGATTCCATGATGAAAAGTAGGTGTGTGGCACTGCCGTACAACAGGTCCCAGACAGTTTGTTGTATGTGATATAGTGTGTGATGCCATGATCAATATACTTTGGTTATTATATCTGTTTGAGAGATGGGTATGGGGGAAGCTATTCCCTGAATCAATGGGTTTGTTTGGTAGCTTTAACTTCATATACATTTTATTTGTAGATTGTTGTTTGTTTTGCTATAGCCATCCTAAATGTCATAACTGTCGGCAGAATTAAGGTGTGTGTGTTTGTGTGTGTGTGTCTGTGTCTGTGTGTGTGTGCATGGCAATTCGGAATAGGATAGGGATTGGGAGGCTTATTTATGAAAACTGTTGCATCAAGGCATGAAAACAGCGATGCAACAGTTTTCACTGCGCCCTCCTTGCGACATGATGGATGCGTCATATTTCCTGTATGATGCATCATGTCACAAGAAGTTACAGATAGTCAGTATTTTTGACGTATATGTAGGCGTAAAAGTGACGCATTGCTGGGTTGTGTCTGAAAACAGACGCAACTCCAGCAGTGCGTCCCTTGCCATGAGGCAGGCATAAGATATTGACGCAATGGCGTCCTAGAAGTGGCGCACTGAAATCTCATAGATTTCAAAGCACCACTTCTGCGAGGCTTTTGGCGGGGGAACGCCCACCCTGCATACATTATACCTGGCGCAGGTATAATGTGGCGCAGGTGTTTACAAAGTGACACATCTGCCTAGATGCGTCACTTTGTAAATTGGGCACAACATGGCGCATTTTACGCCGCCGGTGCGTCACTAAAAGTGACGCACCGGCGGCGTAAAAGTGACGCAAGTCCCCCTAAATAAGGCCCTGGATTCTTAAGCAATAAGTAGCTGTCAACTCTGCAAGTCACTTTCTGACTCATCCACTCATCTCAGCAATATAACCAATATTGGGCCCTGTGGCCCAGGATCATGTCATTATAACTAGGGGCAGTCTTCTTCACTCCTGTTTTCTTCCTCTGTGCCCTCTCCACAGGTAGTGACTAAGCCATCCATCACAGCAATGCTATGTTGTACTTCTCATAAGTCTCTTCCTCTCATATCTTCTTGTCCAAGAAATATTCTGTACTCCCTTGGCATGTACATAACTTACACTAAGGGGGGGATTCTGTGTAAGAAGTTACCACTACCCAGACCTGGTTTTGCATGCTGCAATCTGTCTCTCAGCACAGATTGAAGACCACATGCAGGTTTGCTATAGTTGGAAACTAAATTCAGTGCCTCTGTGGGATTACCATGCTTAGTGTGCCAGACAACAACTTCAGCATCTCCACAACATAGAGAGGGGTGCAAGTGAGCAGAAGGTCAGTGGCTCAGTCAGGAGTGCCAGTGTTCTCCAGTGGAGTGACTGTTTTGCAGCTGAGATCAAGCAGTACACTCCCCTAGGTGCTGTCATCTGCAGAAATCATCCATTGGTCACAGACCTGCCCCTTCTAGGAGAGAAATCGAACCAGTGTCACCTTTCTGGAGCAGGGTAGCAAACCCGGAACACTAGAGTTCACTCATGAAGGTCATGCAAGCAAATCTTGACAGCCACAATCTGAGAGAAGTATCCTGTTCCTAGAATGATAGCCAAAAGGAAATTCATGAGAACCCATTATCCTTCAAGAGCTTCTGGGATTGTAGTTCCATCAGCACAAGAAGTAACCCTCCCTGCATCCTCACCATAAATATCTCAGGGATTACACCCACAGGTGTGCTGCTCAGGTCCTTTATGCTGAAACTGAAAATTTGCTATGGAAAATCAGAGCTTCCAGGTTTTGCACACAACAGATAACTTCAGAGGTCTGAACCATGCAACAGGTTGTCCAGGAGGGCTCTCCAATCTACATGAACAGTACAGGCAATATCCCCAGGACAAAGAGCAAGCTACAGAATTAGATTCAGGGTCCTCTCATACTGGAGCAGAAAGTAACACACCCACTGGAGGTCACCACTTACAGGGCAATCTGTCATACATCCTTCAGTACATCAGAGCACTCTAAGAATTAGTCCCAGGGCCAGAACACTTGTATTTCTTCTGCTAGATAGACTTGGTTTAAAAAACCCCAAGCTTGTACGAAACTAGCACAAGTGGGCAGGCAGCAGCTCTCTTATGTGCAACAAGTTCTCTGAGTTCAGTTTGGTTAAGGCCAATGCACAGCTATGACAATATGGATGCTGCCCATCCCTGAAAACAGACATGCTAAGTTCTCCGCTGGGGGTACCTGTCCTTTCATCCTCCGTGGTCTGTCTTGATGTGTGCCCTCCAGTGCTTTACTGATACCTTCCTTTCTGTAGCTACACTCAGAGTTCCCACACTCAGGTGCTCATTTATGAGAACTGACAAATCGCAGTGGCAAGGCAGCGATGCGCCAGAAAAAGTTGTGCTGCGGTACGACAATTCCTAATGACATGGATGTGCAATATTTACGGTACGGCGCACCATGTCATAAGGACCAAAGGTAAGTAAAAATGTTTGACACATCTGTGGTCTGGATGCCACAGAGAAATAAGACGCTTGTGCAGCCAAAGTGACACTATGCTGCTTTGCAGGTGGTAAAGCAACGCTTACATGCCGCAAATCAGCTTTGTGTCACATTAGAGTGCATCATGTGTCAAATGTACCTTGAAAGAGATGCATTGAAAACAAAATCAAACACATCAAAAGGGAGACATGGTGCATGCAACAGCAATCAGGGCAGCAACCCCAACACTAGCCAGGATGTCCAGACAGAACCCCATTGGAAGAGTAAGAGTAATTTTAGTGAGGAGAAGAACCAGATTTTTATAACAGAGGTTTTTCACCTCAAAATTGCTGTTAGGGAAGAAAGAAGCCATTTGACAGTCCATAGTAGAGAAGATAGACAGTGTAGGACAAACTAAAAGGACAGTGCCAGAGTGCAAGAAGTGCTGGCATGACTATAAGCTCAGGACCAAGAAGAAACTGGCCAACAACCTGAGGGCAGCCATGCGGAGCAGAGGAGGAGGACCTGAGGACCAGAAGGTTCTGGAGGCCTTGGAGGAGCAGCTGGCGTCAGTCATGCCAACAGAGTTGGTGGCAAGAGTTCCCAGACAGGACAGTGCTGGGTTCGATGGCCAGGAAGATCTACAGGGTAAGTGGCAACAAGTGACAATATGGCTAGAGATATCATGCTGTGCAATGCAGCAACCTACATTCCTGTGCTGCACTGTGCTAAGTGCAAGGGTAAAGGGCAGGAATCTCTCACTTGTTAATTCATACATCACATAACTTTAAGTCATACTGCCATAGTTACATGTTGCACAACCCAGTCCAGCTCCATCAAGTATGTCCAGTCCATGTGTGATGTGCAGCACCAGTCCTGGCTCACCTTTGTATACTAGGACTTGCAGTGGAATGTAGAACATGAGTGACCAAAACTACATATCCCATTATACAAAGCAAAACACCTGGACTGAAGAAGCACATCATGCATGGACATTTGAACTCTGCCCAAACTGATTGTGACAATGCAGACCCCTTGCACCATGAGGCTAGTGTGTCTAACTTGGGCCCATGCAGCCAAACCTGGACTCTAAAGCAATGGAATGGAATAGCTTGCCAGAGGATTAACTCCTCATCTGAGAGCGGTGTTCAGGTTTGGAATATGTGACGTATCACCAAGTAGGATCATGCAAAGAGTCATGTGTATAGTCACTAGCATGAAACTACATTACACACAGCTATCACGATGTACGGGGTGAGAGCACACAGGTGTCGGCTGCCATGGTAGAGGCAACTCTACCTCCTGTTATGTACAAATCTAACACCAGAGGACATGGGTGTTTGTTGAAACAATAGATGGTATGTGAGCTTGGTGGACCCCAGGTACTGTAGTGCAATGTAGGTGTGGCTTAGCACATTGAACTGGCACTGTGTTTTATTTGGGAGACATTGCATAGCAAGGAGGTGAGAAGTGACGTGAACTGCAAGGTAGCCTGAGCGATACTCATGCACTGCTGTATCTGATAGTGTAACACTTGTGTTGCAGCTGGGAAGGGATGTCATAGAAGATGGCATTGGTATACTACATCCCACATGTGATGTGGACCTGGGTGAAGATGTAGCATGTATCAGGAGGGAGCCGGAAAGAGAAATGTCTGGCTATGCCGCATACATCAAAGCAGGAGGATGTAAAACAGGGAATAGTAAATTGACAGGATGAGATAGGTTTCCACAGCGATGAGCAGGTTTTGGGGATGGTTGGAGGGTGAGGTCTATGGACCTAGTTGTGTGGCCAACCTGGGTAGGTACATGTCACAGAATATCACTACTACTAGCATGTGGGGTACAGCTTGAGCCATAGCTCTCAAATACAGGCAGCCATGTCAGTCAATTGCATATGGTAACTTATATTGGTGGTGTTGGCGTCACATGGGAGTTAATGTATGATCTGGATGTTATTAGTGTGTGATAGTAAGTTGAGTCCTAGGGTCTAAATGGGAATGCCAGAGGAGTCATGTACAGGTACAAGTGAGCAGGGTTGAGTTAAGTGATGTGTGATACTCTGTAGATAACCAACTCTGTCATTGACAAAATAGGGTGAGTATCAGTGGTAGAACTTTTCCAACTTTGACTGGGCTATCCCCCTCAGAGTTGCTGCGCAGTGCCTACTGTTCTAAACTATGGAGACATCTGTGTGTTTAATGAAATTACATGAGCGTCGGAGGGACAGGCGGAAACAGAAGCGAGGAGGCCGTATGGGTGTAATAGTGGGGTATTTATTGTAGCAGAGTATTCTCAGTTACTACAATTGCTGAATTCTTTTCCACTACAGCATAAAGTTCCATAAACAAACTGTTCTTGTTAAGTGGGCTGCGTTTTAAGCAGACGTTTCTTCACTTCTTCTTTCTTCTGGTTTTCTTCCAAGTATTGCGGTATAGTGGAGGGAGTCCCGAGAGGTTCCTCACCGAAGTGAAAAAAAAAAGAAAAAGGAGCAGTAAGTATTATTTGTCCAAAGTCTGGCGCTAGTTGCTTCCACCACACCACAGTGAAGTAACTATTTGAATGGACCGTAAAGAGAAAGTGAGAGAAAAAGAAGACCAAAAAAAAAAAAGAAACAATCTCTCCAGAGTTGCGGCGGCTTCTGAGCATCCTTTGGGATCCACCAGTCCTCACACCACACGTCTGGAGTCTCCTTGCCTCTGGCATCACTGTGGTGGCGTCTTCCTTGGTGCGTCTTCTTCGGCGGTGTTTTCCTCGGCGGTATCTTCCCCGATACCAAAGTAACTACTCGATTCCCTCGCAGCTCCGCTCCCGATGGTGTTCTCCCCGGCCGTCTCCTCCTCCGTCTTTATTGTCCCTCTTTCCTCTTTTCTGCCTCCCTCTCCCCTGGGCGCTGATTGGGTGATCAGTGGCACACCCCCACCTCTCCATTGGTCTGTTGGTTCCTTTCATGCAGATCTGTCCTACGCAAAGGAACGAAAGTCCTTTCTCAGTGTTTGGTTCTCCTCCCAGCTCTTGCCGTCATCATCCTGACCCAGGAAGGAAGGAAACCACAATCGAGGTACAGGAAATGGGTCGAGGCTTCGTGTGGGGCTTTGGGCCACTTCTTCACAAGAGTATACACAATTAAGTAAACCATGGTAAGTACATGCCCTTACAAATTCCTGTAGTGTACTAAGGTTGCTCGCTGTGTAGAGTTATATGGATGCATGTTAAATATGAGCCCTTGGCCAAATGAATGCACAATGTGCATGCAAGACAGCACAACAAAGCAGACTGGTGTGGTGTACTGTGTGAAAGACAGAATGCAGGATCAAATCAAATACATGACCAAACATATATCACTTGCCCAGGAGCTGTGGGCTGAGTAGTGGCTAGAGGAAATGCAGGCACCCTGTTGAATTGGTGGAATGTGCACAGTAGTGGTGACAATAAGTGAAACTCAAATCAGTATAGCCATCATGAAAAAGAAAGCTAATCACCAAGCCAATTGTGGCCCATACCTCAACTTACTCTCACAGGCAGGGAAGACCAGCAAACTGTGTAACTGTATAGCAATGTGCAGTGTGACACGAAAAGGTACCATTGTCACACAGTGGTTGTGTGAACAATGTAAAGATATTGTCATCTGAAAGTCAACTACAGTGCAACTTGGCTTTATTTCCTACAAGTAACATATGTCCTACTCATCAATGTTTAACTGAAAGTGAATGAGAATAGTCTGAATGTCAGACAAATTACTCCTGTCAACATCTAGCATAGATCACCATTAAAATATTTTGATTTCATTACAGAGGGAGAAACAACACCTCCTGACCAACAGCCTGTCCTGGATGACCAACCTGTTGGCGATGACATCCTGCCCCCCCCCATGGACAATGGCACCTTCCAGCAACTCCTGGACTCTATTAGAACACCTTCTCTGGTCAAGCAAGGTATGACAGCGTTGCTGGGTCTCCAGAGGAATTGGCTACCACAGGACATGCTCCATCTACCAGCCCAAGCCCAGCTCTGGACTCCAAGGACACCCAAGTTGTCTTCCAACGGTGAGCAGTAGGAGTCCAGCAGCATCTGGTGGATGAGGTGCCGGCGGGGATGGAGATCATCATGGGTACCCTAGAAGGAGTCCGTAGGTGCCTTAGTCCCCATAAGGACCCTTTTTGTATGCCCACCTGTTCACTTGATCCATTTGTGGACTGTTGTCCCTAATGGCAATTTGGACCTCCTCCTCACTGAAATTCTCGCCACCTCGACATATCACATTACATGTATCCCGTATGGACTCTGTCTAGACGTCCTTTGGTCTAGAACAATGTTGGGGGTGTTGCCCCAAGAACTGCAAATTTGTAAATGCCTTTGCACATGCCTGTAAATAAATGCACTCATATGAACCAGTGTAGTGTATGTCTGTTGCAGATAGGAATAACTAGACCATGGTGGATGTGTTATACAAAAGCCACTTCTTAGGAAATAGCGCTACGGTCACTATCACCTGCTCTGGTTGGACATGCCCAAGCATCATGTACACAACGAAAAGGCCTTACTAATCACACAAATGCCTATCTGCACAAAATGGGTCCTGTGAGGCATGTTAGCCACTAACACAGTTTCATTCATACACATATATCTTGCTCAGTGATCATGACTACGTGATCAAGCACTTATGATAGCCTCAATGCTTACATTGAAGATATCCTATAAGTACTATAATTATGCATACATTGACAATATGCAGATACTCATGCCCAGACTCCTTCTTATTTAGCACCATACCTATGCCACTCAAGGATGTAGAAGCTCAGTGCAACAATTTAGATGTCAGTATGCATGAAATGCAATAATTATTAAGTATTTGGGTCCCGTGTCAATGGGTAAATGATGTTGAAAGGCACACTGGATATGTAGGGTCTATATGTTCCTCTGCTGCTGAGAGCCCAAACATGCATTGAGTGTGAGTGTAACCACACATGACATCAATTGTACAATATACACACATGTCACTAATTAAGAGCCAGCGCACAGACACAGAAACAAAGCTACACAACCCCAGGGTAAGAGGAAATGTGAGACTTATGGTTTTCCAACTTAGCAAGTAGTTGCACAAAGTCACATGCATGAAGTGCCACATTTAGCAAGTACTCAATGCCAAGGATGAATGAGGTTATCCAGGCAGGTGGGGGTTACATTTGTCATTACTAACCAGCTAGCACCTGTGTGTGCCCCAGCACAGCCAGGAATGGGTAACCTGGAATGACAGAACCATCCCTACTGTAAATGCAGCATCTCTTGCACACACTGTGCAACAGTAGGTGACTATCTGTGTTGGGCTGTGCATCAATTCACAAGAAGAGCCCCACTCACAGTGGCTAAAGAATGGTGAAGAGTTCTTAAGTGACTCAATTGTGAGGTAGACTGACTCTTGTCCATAGGCCTCTCACAAAGTAACACATATCTACAAACTCTGCAGAGAATTACTACATCATGTACTCAACCCAACCTAAGCAAAGATGACAACTCTTAAGAATGAAATGATTATGAAGTTGTGAAAGTAGAAAATGTACTTATGTTTTAAAAAGTCGTCCTAACAAACTAAAACTACTTATCCTATGCTAATTTACACAATCTATACAAAGCCTAACCTACCTTAACCTACATATTCTACACTAACTAACTTTAACACTACCTTACACTAATTATAAAGTGATAGTAATATTAATAAAGTGATTTGTAAAGCACCTAGTAACTTCTAACGAAGTGTCCCAGCGCTGATGAATAGCTCTTGAATACAGGTCCAGGTGACTTACCACCATAACATCCCTGAGCAGATTGATCTAAATAACCAAGTTTTAAAGTTTTTATGAAATGCTAGTTCAGTTTTTTCCTGTCTGAGAGAAAGGGGAAGAGAATTCCACATTTTAGGTGCCAAGAGACTGAAAGAGCAGCCCCAGATACGAGCTTTTTTTAAGCGAGAATACAGACCAGATAAGTACCTGCTGACCTTAAATTTCTTCTGGGAGAATAGAGTGTAACCAGAGAATGCAAATAACGGGTGCATTTGTTGGTAATAATTCAATGACAGTGACATATTGCTTTAAAAAAGAGCCTTTCCCTCACAGGGAGCAGGCAGGCTGTCGCATTCTGTACACACTGGAGTCTTATCAGTCAAGACTGTGAGACTCTCAGATACAAAACATTACAGTAATCCAGCCTGGATGTAACTAGGGCCTGGTCCATTGTTTTTCAGGCAGTCTCTGGAAGAAGACCAAGAATCTTTTTCAGAGATTTTAAGATTCCAAAGCATTTTCCAGCCAGAGCTGTGATCTGGCTGTCAAACGAAAGCTTTGCATCAAACTAGATGCCAAGGTTCTTTACTTTACGCTTATGGACTGGTAACAGCTCTAACGAGTCAGGCCACCAGGCAGAGGACCAAATCAAAGGCTGCTTACCTAGGATGAGAACCTCCGTTTTCCCAGCATTCAACTTAAGGCAACTGAGTTCCATCCTCTCAGCAACTTCTGACAGACACGACCATAGCAGAGCCACCGTATTGGTGTCATCTTGAGATGAAGTGATGATTAGTTACGTGTTATCAGCGTGTGACATGATATTAAAGCCGTAATGCTTGATGATGTCAGCCAGGGGGTCCATATAAAGATTGAATAGAGTAGGGCTCAATGAGGAGCTCTGAGGCACCCCCTACTGAAAAGGAAAAATCTTAGATGTAAAAGTTTTTTTTACCACCTGAAAAGTGCGGCTCAGTAAAAAAGAGGCAAGCCACCGCAGAGCCTTAGAGCCGACACCGCATCCCCACAGTCATACGAGTAGAAGACTGTGGGAGAAGGTGTCAAAGGCTGTGCTGAGATTCAGCAATAGCACAGCTGCAGTTTTGTCTCCATCAATAACTTGGTCAATGGATTCAGAGGCGAACAATAATACAGACTCTGTGCTATAATGAGGGTGAAAGCTCGATTGGGCCCCGTGAATAAGCTCTTTAGCCTCGATAAAGGTTGCCAGCTGTTGGTTAATAAAATTCTCTGCTACTTTATAAAAGAAAGAAAGCAATCAAATAGACATTACATTTTCCAGTTTGGTGGGATCTATTGTCGTTTTTTTAAGGAGCGAAACTATGGTGGTGTGTTTCCAGCACTGAAGGACCTGACCCATCTTAAAAGAGCTATTGAATAGCTCACAGAGCACGGGCAATATTGCATGCATTCCTCGTTCCAGGTCAGCAGGAAAAATGGGATTAACAGGGGCCCCTGATTTAACAGCTTTTACAAGAGGAAGCAGTTCCTCAGTGGAAGTAGGTCTGAAAGTGCAGAGCCTCGAGCTGTCCTCAGAGGCTTCAAACCACACCTCGAGACAAGAAGTGTCTTTAACTCTCCCAGTGAAGATGGAATAGATGGAGGCTATTTTGTCAAAGAAGACCTGAGCAATAACATTGTACTGTTCCTCTGGCGGTGGAGTGGTCACTGAAATTCACTCAGGGGATGACTGCAACTTCATGATCAAAAAAGAGTTCATGAGAGGAGTTCTGAGCCACCTCAATTTTATCAGCATATATAAAAGGTGTGATAGTTAACCCTAACATGTCTATGATAATCCTTCAAGGCCACTCGATAAGTTAACATAACCTATCCTAATTTATCCTATACATTTAACACAAAAGTCATGTTAGACATCACCCCCCCCTTAACACACTTAGGGCCTCATTTATGAGGAATTGACGTATGGCAGCACTGAAAATCTTCTTCCTGCGCTCCCCTATGCCAATGTGAAAGGGCACGAATGTATTGTATTTAGAAAAGACGGTGCATTCCTTTCCTTTTCCCCTACAGTGGCGCACAATTTGCTGTCTAGCGCCAACGTAGGTACCCTTGCACCATTGTGCAAGGCTGCCTCCGTTGCAGGCAGGATTGTTTTGTACACAAAAACAATCCAGAGAGGCATTTTTCTCTTTCCGTGAGTGCTGCAGAATGGGGTGCCTGTTGCTGACTTGGTCCTGCTGTGTTCTGGCTTGTAGCAGATGTTGTCCTTGAAGGTGTGGTGGGACGTTCCAGGACCCTGCTGCATTGGCACACTCGTACAGCTTCTTCATCTTGCAGTAGGCCTTTGAGACGGTCCTTATGTTTCTGTACCTGTCACTGCACATTTCAAATGTCCTAGTCTCTTCAGCTGTCATGTTATCTATGGTGATATGGACAAAAACTAATCGTAAGTGCCTGCCCAGACCAACACCAGCAATAGAGATGGATATATGGAAAATATGTCACTACATAAACCTTCTGTACATGAGCCACGAAAACTGATTTAGGTGCCATCGGTGTAGGTGCACTAAATGTTCCAGTAGTCTCAATGAGATAACTACCATGTCATGCAGGACAAAAATTCACACTCATGATGATGTCGGTATTTGAAATTGGACACATGGTCCAGTTTTACCTAAATTGGGATTGTGAGTTGCATAAAGCAAATGTGCTGATCATTTCTCATCAGCATAAGTGTAAGTGGATAATGTGATATAGTTCAGGCAGTGTGGCTCTGTGCTGCATACCTCACCTGGAGTAACACAAGGCTGCACACATTGCTGGCTTCACTTACTCTGTGACAGATAGTCAATAAATGGATAGAGGGTTGTCATGTACCTCTTGGAGACCATGACTGGGGAACATTACTAATATTTACCCTCAGGCAATTGTACAGAAATGTAACATTTATCTTCAGCTTCACACTTGGAGGGAAAATCATGGTGAGTCATACTTAAACATGCTTATGTACACACATCTTCCCAAGGTTGCATTCGGATGCGTACATTATAAATTGTATATAGCATCTCAGTAATGTGTGTATGCTTGCCAGACTACTCATCTGACAAAAACATTTGTGGATATGATGCATGGACCATTGCGCCATGACTCTGAGGGAGGCGCATGTACCACGGAGGCTGGAGTACAATAGGAATACCTCATGGTAGGCTAAAACTTCAAAGATCTATATGTCCATAGAATAATGAAAAAGCACATGAACAGACACACATGTAGTGATGTCATTTGTTGTCTGTCATGGGCAAAATACTTTACGTATGAAGATTTAGGTCCATCACAAAAACATATGCTGCAACTACCATATTTAAAATTGGTCAGATTGTGATGGCAACCATGATGACACTGTCTAACATGTTTTCACATTTCTGCTTTAGTTTTGCCATACAGTTGCCGGGACAGTTATTTTTTCTACAAGCATATTATGTGTAACACAGCAGGTATGTTTGTCCACCCTTATGGTCAGTCAAACTGAAATGTCGTGTCTGAAGAGCGCAAAAGTATGCCGTATGTCTAAACCCATTATGCTGCATGTTGATGGAACATATGTTGCATGATCACACAGTGTGTGATCCGGAGTCCATGATACCTATCCTATCCATGCTTGGTAACAGTGCCTGTGTTTAACTATTGTACATCATCTGCACCTGTGTCATGCACAATTTTGGACATATACAACTGAACCCTGCCCAGACATGCTTAGCAACACATTTCACTGTGCTACAAGTTACGTTGAACCCATATTTCTATTTGTTCAAGTCATTTGTTGTATAAGATAATGTGTTTGTGTGGAACACATCCAGAGATGGTGCCAGATGATGGTCACTGTGCCCAAAGCATCATAACTATAGATGTGTCAACATTAAAAAAAAGATGTTGAGATTCTCTGGGCCTGACTACATACACCCTACATTCTAAATGATTTAACTCCTTGGTCATTTTTAAGGAATCTGTCGGCAGGTTCTGTTCAGATTCACACACTGACAGCTAATTGATGGGAGCTGAATGTTACCTCCCACCACACATCACAATGTAACATTTTACATAAATCACACAGAGACATCAAAATGATACATACATGTACTTATAACACTTACTTGTTGTATTGGGGTCCTGGAAGGAGTCAACATCTCCTCTTGTAAATGGAAGATGTCCAGCTAGGAGACATGAATGAGGACATTGCATTGTAAATATTGCTTTCACATATGTTTACATTTTTAGGTTGCAAGCTATGCTATCCTCGCATTTCAGCTTAAACACACTTATGTTAATATGACCAGATTATTGCATGCAAATAGTCCACTTGTAGGCCTGAGCTAGTTGGATGGTGAAGTTCAGATGTACTGAAGCATGCCTCAAGGATGTGATGTATATAGTAATGCTGGGTGGCATCATGTCAGACTCCAATGTACCATGACACATTGGTGACATAATTGACCCTAGGATTAACTAAATGTTGTTATGATGGAAAAGGACAGGCATACAATGTATGTTACATTATGAAAGCCATATAGGGATTACTGGCACTGGTGTACAGAGTGCTGACTAGTATTAAGTTGTTTTACCTTCCAACTTTGCGTAAGACTGCATGCCTTGTGAGCATGTAAAATGTTGTCATTATGCTCTGAAAAACACACAGTTCTACACATGTAGATATTTATCAGGCATAGCAATCTGTGTACATGTGCAGCACGATGCAGCACACATTGAGCATTATGCCTAATTTGTTCTTTTTTTTAGAAATAGATCTCCTGCTCAACCTTCAACAGTGGGTGTTCTGGGAATTTGTGAGCGTGCCCTGGTCATCTCTGTATGTGACCTAAGGAAATGCTCATAAATCTTGGTATTTTCAGTTATAGATACAACCCATGAACCATTGAATAGCCCCTTGTGGCAGGGTGTGGGAATTGAGCAATTTACCCTGTGCTTGGTTTAAGTTTGATGATTAATGTAGGCACACTGAGGCACACAAAGTTCCCTTACTTTACATCATCTCCTTATATACACTTATCCTGATTTACATTTTGCACTTTGCAATATAAAAAACCCACAAATTATGTACAGGCCATGTTTATGTTCGGCATTACTGATAAAGATACATCACAAAATGCAGAAGGAACATACATACATACCTACGGGTCCACCAATCTCTAGTCCAAGGAGGTCAATGACATTGGCCTCCCATTCAATGACATCAGCCCATCTGTGTTTTATCTGTATGGTGGTCCACTATATCTTGAAAGTCAGATGATGGTGCCAGTGCACACGTTCCCAGCGAACCTTTTTCTCCTTTGTAGGGTAGCCTTGGCTCACCCTGCCCCCAGCCGCCCGCATCCTTGGCAGATAATGAACTATGAGCCACCATATCATCTCTCCCAACTCTGGCTCTGAAAAATCTTACCCCTCCCAGACATTTTCCTATCCCTCCCAAACATACTAAACCCAATAACAAACCCCCTACAAACTATACTTACCCCAACAAACGAACCTCAAAAAGATGAACTCCCAACAATACAATGACAAATATTTATACAAAACAATGTAACAAGACAAAATAGGTATGACAGAAAGACAAAACAAGGACAAAGCACACACTGACAACATCGAATACTAGAAATTTCGATAGACACTCTCCAAACGCATCGTTTTTTATGATGCATCGGCAACAGAAATTGCCATTACCTGATTAACGTTTAGCACTTTAGCACCTATGCATTGTTTTCAATGCATTGTCATCGATGCGCGGCTTATGACAGGCGCAATGGGTGCAATGCGCAAGTGGGTCGATTTGTGGGTTCTGACCCACGCAACTAGCCTATTGTCTGGGGTACGCTGTAGGGAATTGTGCATTGCAGGAAACAACACCTTGGGCTCACTTCCCTTCCTCCTCTTTTCTTACCAGACAGGTTTAACATTTTCTGATGTGTTATTTTTCAGTGGTCATAGTGTGACTATGTGTGAGATTTTACCTTCTTAGTGGTGACATATTGAGTGACAACATATTTTAATGTAAAACAAGTATTTATTGTAATGTATAGAGACATTTACAAGTTTGTATTCCTTTTGAGGTTTGTAGATGCTTAGGTGAACATAGTTAGCTGAGGTGTAGGCAGAATTATGTCAAATACAAAGCGTTTCTATGCCTATTCGCAATGCTATTGTATTTCCTACTATGCACATTATCCACATTCAGACCATCTGTCAGAATTCTTGCCAAAAGATGTGTTATGGATACAACACACACTCAGGGAAGCAGGCTGGTACGGCCAGTCTACAGTGTATGTGGCAGCCAGCTTACAGATTTACTGGATGAATTTGATAGACCTGGTGTAAGACCAATTTGGCACCTGTGATTGTCTAGCAGACATTTATCTGCATACTAAACTAGGTAACTTCCACCATGTATTGTGGTGGGACAGCCACATCTGCAGTCTGGGCAATATGTCTTAAACAATATGTGTGGCGCATGAACAATGAACTATGGAAAATGTGTTTTGCAAATTTGTTTGCCTATTATTTGAGCATAACCAGGCCAGCTTGGGTAGCCAAGTCAAGTGTCATTAATCACGAGTGCCACAATATATTGCAATTCACTGCACTGCCTTACTCTGCACTAGAGAGAGGTTCCTTGACCTTTGCATGTGGGTAGTCATTCACATCAGATAGTAATACATGCATTTACATGCAGAAAACACCAGGAAGAACTGCAAATACGTAAGTGAGTAGTACCTTCCCACAAGTGACATTATTTGGAGTTATACCATAACATCTCCTCGTTACTTCATTTTTCTTTGTGTCCTGTATATAGCAGCACACATAGATGGAGCACAATGGCTCACAGAATACATTGGTTAGCAGTAAGACGCACCTTCATACTAACATGCATTCCTGCATATAATAGCTGCATCCTTGCCCCATGGTGCAAGTGCCTTGGCAGTCAATACAGCACTGGCACAATGGAAAAGGCAAGATTTTAGAGTGTTTTATTAGATACAGACGATTTCTTTCAATTTCCTTTCAAACGTAGATGTGGCATAGGAAGACTATCTGTGCTGCACTATGTGGGCATGCCCATTATATTCCCCTCTGTTTACAGTCACAGGACATTATGGAGACTATGGTGTGATCCACATATGTAAAACGGAAGCTTACATCATGACATGAAGCACACACACTCAGTCATCGCACACTGTTTGAAAGTACACTCCCTTTGGACTGTGCTAGAGGGTCTGAAGGTGAACCAACTGTAGCAGCACACACACTCTCAGCATGTGCACACTGTTCCACATTGCAAGATTTGCGTTGTGTATGTCTTTCACAGGCACATGTTTTCTGCACATGGTGTTAACATGCACTCATGTTTCAATAGACATGATGCTGGGCAGGGGTGAGTGTGACACACAGCAACAGACCTATGGAATAGATAAGTGAGCCATTAGACCTCACTGCAGTGAACCAGGGACACATGGTCAGGTACACTACTGTTGTTCAATGTACATCTACTCTAAGGACCAGTCTTTGTGAGGGCCTTTTGGTCCTAGTAGACAGCATTCACTGACAGAGGTCTATGTAATGGCACACACTTAAATGCCATTTTCCCATTGGGATGAGACAAGATTAGCGAATCCGCCAACTATGCACTTGAACACTCAGGGCAGAGGTAAACTACTCTAGCCATGCAGAGGTAAGTGTTTATCCACATTCCTCCATCACACCACTTTCAATGAATGTGTGTGTAACCATACAGTTTTGCTAGAATTTTCAATGGAGATATCACATTCTTGACATCTTTGTATTCTTCAGGTGTTCTTTTGTTTGCAAAACACATCTCCATTGTCATGCTCCTCTGGGTAATTATTCACAATGCAAAGTCATCTGCTAATATTGTTGCGGTACAGGACTTTAATTTTCATCACATGACTGTGCAAGGCCTGTGCGTTGTGCATAGTGACAACTGTGGCCTGAAGTGGTATGTATGACAATTAGGCCAGGAATGGAGTCACATCTGTAGTGTTTTCAGGTTCCCCAGACATGCATGTACGAATTCTGTAACAAGATGTCATCTTGTACACATCATACTTGTCCTTTTGCCATGACAACTGTCGCTCATGATCTGTGAAGGTATGTGCTACTACATTTACTTCTGCAAACTGCTGCCATTTCACATGGTACCACATTGGTGAGACACACTACACTGAGCTGATTGTCTCAGGTATGGACATATTTGGTGGTTTGTGTTCCAAAACTCACTGAGTACCATCTGAAACACACTTTCCTGCAGCAAAACTGCTAGCTGTGCAGCACTGCACCGCTCAAGGGCGTGTGGACAGGAATGATCTTTTGGGATGTGGATATGTGGCATGCCTGACCTGTCCCTTTAATTCAGGACACTGCATCATGATGCTTTCCTGAATAGGTGGTTTGAATAAAGGGAGCCATGGCCCCATGTTGCTCAATAGGTCTGACAACATGACTGTTACATGTTGAGGTCTAATTCAAGTTGAGGAGATGATAATGAGTTGATGTTTACAGTGACTGTGACATGAACACTGCAACACATAGGAAGAGATTAACATTTATTCTGAGATTCTGTCCATCCAGTAAATGGAAATTTACGCAAAGAAATTCTGCACAATGGGGTTGCGTCGCCTACTACCAGCCATTATGTCTCTCTTCCATCCTCATCCTTACCCTCCTCCTCCTCCTTTGGTTCCTGGTCCTCAAGGTCCGCGTCCCATGGGACATTTGTCGGTACACTTATGTTGTGTAGGATGGCACACACTAGGATGATATTGCACACCATAGCTGGTGAGTATAGCAATCTCCCCCCTGACATGTCCAGGCATCAGAAGCAGGACTTCAGCACACCAAATGTACGTTCCGCAATGTTTCTGGTCTTGGCCAGTGCCTGGTTGCACTGTCGTTACGGCTTAGTCTGGGGATGTGCAATTGGGGTCATGACCCATGGCTGCAGAAAATATCCTTGGTCAACTGGAATAAGAAAATAACAATGCTGTCAATGACTATGCTGATTGTTACAGCCACATTTTTGTACATGTCTGTTATGTGTATGGAATGACTCAGACATATTTATTACAGTATTTGGCAATATATGTTACATATACATTTGCCCATTGTATGACACATGTCTCTTCCAGTTCTCTGTGTCATAGCAATGGATGTGTATGCCCTGATACTTTGAAAAACTTCTACATGCAGGTATTCATGTTTGACCAATAGCTCACTGTGATAGTTCTTTTGCGAGGTTCATTACCACTCTATGTTATGTGCACTCACTACATGTGCACAGTGACAGACTATTGATCTAATTTTTGGACTTTTGGTCATCCCTAGATAGGCTGTGACAGTGCCAAAATGATTAACATTCACACATATATATGTCCCTGTGGAACCTGTGATGTTGTTGCTTCCCTACCTGACAATGACACAGCCTTTGAATTGTTCACATACTTTAGCATTAGAATTTGGTGTGTCCATGTGGTGCATTTCCCACATGTTACATGGATAGTTGTACAATTTATAGTCAGCCTTCAGCTGTTCCTTTTCATCAGACCACTTGTCATGGTGCACTTGGATTGACACATAGGTATTGCGATGTGTGGCATCTCTATGTTAGACACACTGATGTTGTTATAAGTATCTGTCTAAAAACAGGTGGAAAGATAAACAAGTTCCAAACCTTTGGGCCAAATCTACCCAAGGGGGTATAGAAAAATAGAAGGAGGAAAAGGAAAAGAAATGGAGAAAGAACCTTATTGGGGAACCCAAAAGGTTGCAACAACTGCCCTCACCCACTAAATAGTGGCATGCTTCATCATAGGGCTGCTGACACACCCTGGCGCAGACCAACATACAGGGTATAGCAAAGGAATCCACGTGACTGGTACAAGGGAGGATAAATCCGAATTTAATGGTGCTGGTATTTTCAATCTGGCATCATCGGAGGGAGGAGAGTGGCATATTCAGCAACACCGCACCTTGAAGAATTGAGTAAGGAGTCCGGGGTGTGTCGGTAGATATACAGGAATCAACACACGATGACCTTACGCTCAACGTGTGTTCTTTACTTCGGATTAGGGATTGTGTGCTTTATACTCCGGATTCGGAATAGTGAATATCTTGCACGCTGGCATTTCTACCTCTATGGAATAGCAACATATGCCAGCGAAAATTGTATGGAGGTAGTGGGGGCAAAAAGACAAGAAATTGCCCAACGCACATAACTGTGCATAGAACGAGAAGTAAACATCTTTCCACAGAAAGTACAACTTAGACTTGGGGCTAAGTTAGTTGTAAAAAAGGTCGTCAGGCATTCACAAGCTTAGAAAGTTATGAGATACAAGCCACCCCGGGGTGTGTGCACCCCAGAGGTATTTTACACACAATATAACCACTCATTTGAGGCAAAGAGAAGCAAACACTCTTGCTAGAGAGACATAATTGGTGTCACTGTAGTGGGGAAAGAACAGAGGATTTTAGGCATATATAAATACAGCAAGGTATCAATTAATAGCCATCCGAAACATTTCTTGAGAATTTTATAAAGACCTCGGGAGATGCTTATATGTAAAGGTGAACATGTAATAGACTTCTGGATCAATCTTCTCAAGCATGGGAGGCCTCTCTAACAGAAACAAAAATAATTTAGATTTCAAAACAGTTGTTTATATACATGTATATATTAATTTCTTAGAGTGTGACTACATGGCTGTCCCCACTCTATCCCCGGATTTGGACCATCATTGATGAAACTTGGGTAAGGAAGGTGACCAGCACCTTTTCGACGAGTGTTTGGTACAACTTGAGTCTGTGTTAGTATATCACCTTCACGTGGTGTCTGACATTGATAATTGGGGAAAGCACAATGAGCACTTGGCAGTGGAATAATGGGACCATGATTTTGATTGGTGTGTTAATTATTAAAGGGGCGATCGCAGTTGAAGGGAGAAGATCCAAATACAATAATACATTTTGTTTTATCCTTGTAGGTACGCTCACAACGTCTACTAAGGGCAAGTATTGCCACTGACCTTTTCCCTACCATATAGTGACTACAGTAGGAGGGAATTGCAAATAAAATGTTATAAGGGATCTGTATACTGACGAAGGCCATCGAACCTATTGGCCGGTAGTTATGGGCTGAAACATGTTGGTAAAGCAGATAGGGTAATGGAGATGTTGTCTCTCCAATATACCCTTTAACACTTTTAACCCACAATAAAATTTAGAAGGGTACCCACTTAGATAGTTTTATAATTCTTATTTTCTGCAACAGGTATCCCTCTACTTGGATATTGCCTCTTTTATATATAAAACATTTTTTGCGCTCCGCCCTGTATGTTGGTCTGCACCAGGATGTGTTAGCGGACCTATGATGAGGTATGCCACTATTTAGTGAGTGTGGGCGGTTTTCACAACCTTTTGCATTCCCCAATAAGGTTCTTTCTCCATTTCTTTTCCTTTTCCTACTTCTTTTTTTCTACCCCCTTGGGTACATTTGGTCCAAAGGCTTGGGAACTGTTTTTCTTTCCCCCTGTTTTTAGTCCTTCTCGTGTAGTAGACTTCCCAGGAGAGTGAGGGAAAGTGGAATCTCTTGTCCCTTCTATTTGTGTGAATCAACATAAGCATCTTTCTGCCATAAACCTAGGCACAATACTTTGGTCTTTACATGTATGTGTATGTCTGTAACTCTTAGGGGATTGTGTACTTCTATGCCTTGATTCTTTCCTCATTGCTGTGGCAAATGAATGTTGAGATCGGTATCCTGAGTACACTGTGGTGCCTTGTCCAGGTTGCATTTTATTCTGTGTTGATGACCGATGTATGACATGTTTGCCAGCATTGTGTTAGACTTTGTGAGTTTTACATTGCTGGATTCATATGCTTTTCATTTGGGCTACTTAGTATTTACTCCATAGAACAGGTGAGCTATCACATTGGTTACAGCAGTCAATGCGCCTGTAAACCTATGTGTATGTGTGTACATAGACTGTCTTTATGGCTGAGACATATGTGTGTTTTGTACTGTTGGTGTCACAATGTTAACCAGTATTGACATTTTACACATGCCTGGGGCCTATACTGACATGGTGTGCCACACATGGCCTTTCCACATACTTCTTCCTGTGTTGCTCCTGAAACTTTCATCAACATACAAGTAAACTGCCATTTGTGGCACACTCATTTACATAGTACTTGTTCTCACACCACTGAAATTGTTGAACTTTGGCTGATTCCAAGAGTAGGTATGCCATCGAGGAGACATTCATCTCACACTTATCTCTTGTGTTGCCATTCTACTCATAATGGCTTGCCTAGCATGCCACGTGGTTCTATTCGTGATTCGTCACTCACACAGAGTGAAATGACACATTACTACTCACTGATGTTCTGTCGCTACCGCCATTGGAAGATTAATGAGTGCATGTAAATATGTGGCATCATTGTCTACATGTCTCCATTAGGTGCACATGACACAATGGCCCAGATATTTAGGAAAGTGGCTCTAATCAGTGCAGCAAGTCACCTATTTCCACTGCACTGTGTCACTGAGAAAGGGCAGTAGTGCACAGTATTGAAGCCATACAGCACATTCCTGTCCTTTCACCCTGCCCTGGTACAAAATGGGCTGCCATGGTGCTAGGGTTCCTGCTTTGCATGCAGGATTATCTTTTTGCAGGAGGGGGCACCTTCCTGCACATAATGAACCTTTTGAGGCCTGATTGTCTATGTATGCATTCCACAGTATGCAGTACACATAAGAAGCAGGAGTGATTTGGATGACTTAAGTTATTTTTCATTGTTAAACATCACCTGGGTAGATCAATTGATTTGACACATTTCCAGGTTTACCTGGTGTGGGATACATGGCATGCCTCATTAACCATGGGAGTTGAATGGAGACACCCACACAACGCCCATTGAAATCCTACCTTGCACACAGTGATGCTACACTGCATTTTGCACAGCATTGCATTGTTCTGGATCTTTATGCCATTCAAAGGCACATAGAGTGGCTTTGTGTCTCTTAACATCTGTGAGTTGGGGGTTTGAATTACACATGTACCATGATGGAGGGTGCAAGTATGAGGCGCATCCCTCATACATATGGCCCTATCTCTGGCGACAGCACAAAGATGGTTATTATGTCATACATTTCTTACTGTTAGTAGGTCTTCTATGTACTTCAGATTTGCTTACCAACAAGTAGGCCATTCCCATATCACCCATTCTGGAAGCGCTCATTGATGATGCTGTGCCTGAAGATGTAGGCATCATGTGCACTCCTTAGGAATTTTGCTAGCACATTGTGAACATCGTCAAAAAACAAAGGTATCCACCCTTATGGGAAAGTATAGAAGTGTTCCTCCAGACTACATGTGTCTCCGACAATGGTGGAAAGCACACAGCTTTGTTTAAATACCCCTCACCCACCAAAAGGACCCTTGGCATGCTTCATCATCGGGGTCTTCTTGCCCCGCTGCGGGACGGGGTGTGCTGCGACCTACGACTACGTGGGAGCACTGGTTATGAAAAACAATACTATGTGTGGTGTAGGAGTGTGAGTGGAAGGGTCAGAAGTGAGTGAATGGTGAATGGTGAAAAATTAAAAAATACCTGGCTCCGTGGAAAAAATAAATTTTAATGTTCCTTTGAGCTGGTATCGTTAAAAGTGGGGAAAGAGATGGAGATACTATGCTTTAATGAGCAGTGTCTCCTGTGTCGACATGTTGCGAAGCCCTCCCCTGGCTTCTCATCAGGACCTAGAAGAGATCCCTTCTACAATCAAATCAAACCAACTGTGTATTTACATATAATCCTAACTAAGTGGTGCACATAAATTTAACATGCACAGTATACTATACCCCAGTAGGTATATTGCTGAATGGGTTCTGGAAGAATAAAAACAGAGTTAAAATAACATAACACATCTAAACTGCACCATATGTGGTGTTGACCTGTAAAGAAAAGTGATATATTTCTGTGATATATTTTTCTTATCTTTATCCGTTATAATAGGTAATCAGTGCTGTGTTATGCCGGCGAGATGGGACAATACAAAAACATACACACACAAAACATAAAACACACACTCTATATTTAAGGACCGCATGGTGTGCGTATCCATATGATAAGTATAACTGAGAGTATCTGTTAAATATATCTCTCCTTCAAAAAACAGTTTAGTGACAGATAAAGAAGCCTCCAAAGTTTAGGCTGTTCACGTACTCTTATATCGCCCAGATAATGCCCCATGAACCTTCAAAACGGGAGGGAAGGGGTGTAGTAGTGAGCCTCAGCAAGGCCTACCAGTGCTTAGGGGTTCTCCCTTCTCTGCACAGAGTCCTCAGACACTTAGGAAGAAGTTGGCACAGAAACTGGAAATAGAAAAGACAGAGTTTATTAAACCTCATGAGGTGGAGCTACATTCACACACATCACCCTTCAGTAATGCATGAAGTAGCACACTGAATGGAAGGATCCTGGTCCTTTTATACCCACACAGGGGCTCAAATGAAGGCGGTACTAGTTTTAGGTACATATAAGGTCATACAGAGAATGCACAGTCGACAAGTGGGTGGAGCTAACAGTTTCTACTTTTAGTAGACACATCCTGACATTTATAAACTCGGAACAGCTGCAAGCTCAACTGAGCATGTGCAAAGCAAGAGGAACTAAATATAACTTGTCTCTAGGCAGATTTCAAGAGCAGTTAACAGGAAGGTAGGACAGAGCACATGGCGAGCACATGGTAGCACATGGCAGCCAAAATGGCTGCCAGAAATACAAAATGGATTCCACAAAGCGGACAATTTAGCCTCTAAATACAGGCTGTCTTCAGCTAATGCTTAACTTAAATGCTGCCAAATTACAACAGGGGTACCTATAGTCACACACTGTTAAAAGAAATTGAAAAAGAAAAAGAAAAACTGTTGGTTTTGAGATCCTTCCTAATTGAGCAGCGTTTTACTGTTGCAAATCGGCTGTGCCGTACTTACAATATCAAGGTTACCTCCTCACCAGGACACTGCGTCGCCGCGGCTCCGTGGAGCATTGAGCCAGTGTGGGCAGCGTCCTTAAATACTGAGCATAATTGGTAGTTTTGCCGCCAAAAAACTGCACTAATTGGTACAAGCACTAGACCGTCAGAAAATCCAAGATGGTGAACTAGAATGGCACCTCCGGCTGAATGTGTTTGTTCCTCACTTCCTGTTGCTCAAGGGTGTTTGTTCCTCACTTCCTGTTGCTCAAGGGTGCCTGTTGTATAGCCCTAGGAGCGGAAAAAACTAGTGCGCTAACTAAAAGGACACTAACAAAACCGGGTTTCTGCCCAGTTGCTTCAAAAAGATTTTTATGTAGAGGACATATAGTGGTAATGACACCTCTCTACAGAAGGGTGAGCTCAAGATGGCAAAAGTGAATAGGAGTGGAAAAACATGTGGCAAGACATTAAATTCCACAGGGTAATGTACAGGCCACATTATTTCAGGGGTGTTTTCCTGCTGGCCCCAAGTGTTTAATAGAAGGTTGGCTAACATAAGGGTTCTGCCCAGTCGTTTCAAGAGTTTCTATGCAGTGTACTTGCAGTAGTTTTTTCTTCCCAGAGATTGTGACAAAAGTCACGGGAAGATACAAATCAGCTAAATTGTCCCCAGGGGATGTTGTCGTTCAGACCTGTAATGTGTGTCCCCAAGCGGAACACCCACCGCTGTTCCTTCTCGAGAAGACCATGTTCACTGTTCAGTTGTTCGATAATGGTCCACTGTAGGTCTTCCATTGTGTGTTGGGGTGTCAAGTAGTGGGTAGCCATTTTCGCAGTGCTTCTTTTGCAGCGTACGTTGCTCCTGTGCTCTCCTATGCGTGTCTTGACAGGTCTAGTTGTCATTCCGACATATTCCATTCCGCATGGGCAAGTGATGATATAAACCACATTCTTGCTGTTGCAGTTCGTAAATCTCCTCTGCTCCCATTCCGTACCATTCCTGAATTTTATACTTTTGCTTTTTTTCGTCAGGTGTCAAGTGCTGCAATTACCACAAGGATAATGGCCCTTCACTGGGGGTTGGAGGGTATTTTCTGCCTCAATTGCTAAGGTGTGTCATGGTCTTGTGTGGACCAGCATGTCCCTCAGGCTCCTTCCCCTTTTGTGTGCAAACATCAGTTTGGGAAGGTTGAGGTTTCCGCATGCCAGAAGTCTCCAATGTTTGTTTACAATTTTTGTCACTTGATTGGAGTTGGTATTGTAAGTAGTGACACATATTGGTCTCTCTTCTGGGTCCTTAGGTACTCTTGGTTCCAGCAGTGCTTCCCTATTGCTGGTGTCAATTCATGGTCTGTTAGGTTGACCACTAAGTTATCTTCCGGCTCGTTGATGGTTGGTTGGGCAGTGCGCCCGTCATGACCAGTGGACATTGCTGCCCCTCCGGTTCCGACCCCTTCGTGGTCCAGGGCGTGCCCCTAAAAAAGGTGGTGGTCCATAATAATTATAGTCATACTCCTGTGGTGGGGGTAACCAGTGTGGGTAGGCCCCTCCCATTGGTGGTGGGCCATAGGGATATGGTGGATATGCTGGTGGCCCTTGATAGTGCCCCCATCCTCTTCGTCCTCTGTTGAGGGGTCTTTGGTGTTGTCCGCCCCCTCGTTGGTGTCTTGGGCCGCTCCCTCTGCTGGAATTGGAAATAATCGACCCTGAGTCCGATGCGTCTCCTACTGAGCTCTGGACCACGAAGGGGTCGGAACCGGAGGGGCAGCAATGTCCACTGGTCAACCATAGAAGACGAGGCATCACCACCAGGAGCATGACGGGCGCACTGCCCAACCAACCATCAACGAGCCGGAAGATAACTTAGTGGTCAACCTAACAGACCGTGAATTGACACCAGCACAGAGGATTGTTCTAGAAGGAGGTTTGGGTTTTGTTCCAACCAACAACCTGGACAGACTCAAACTCTGTGCCAAAATGAAGGAATTCATTCGAAAACTCAAGTTACGCGCTTTCTTTAAAGAAAAAGAACCATCTGAGGAAGAGCGAGAGGACACAGGACTACGAGTAAAATCCTCCTTCACCCCTCCTGATTCAACACTCCCTATCGAACTACTAACTTTCGAGAAAGTGGTGATGAAGGAAGTGGAGAACATCACCACCGTAAATAACCATACCTTCCATAACACAACCAAGAAAGAAAAAGAAGCAATACGAGAACTCTCATCCAACAGTGACATTGTGATCAAGCCAGCAGACAAAGGCGGGGCAATTGTCATACAAATCGCCACTGCTTATGACAACGAATGCAGAAGACTGCTTGAAGACCACAGGAACTATGAAGTTCTACAAGAAGACCCCACAGAATCCATCAGGATTCGGATAGCCTCCATGGTGGAAGAAACGACAGCACACAACTGAATCTCCAAAAAGGAAGCTGGTTTCCTCACCAAAAAATCACCAAGGACCCCTTACTTCTACACCATTCCCAAGATCCATTAGGACCTTGTGCAACCTCCAGGCCGCCCCATAGTATCGGGCATTGATTCCATACTAGAACCACTATCAAAGTTTGCGGACACTTTTCTTCGCCCACTGGTCCAAAAAACTGGTCCAAAAAACTGATACATACCTGAAGGATACAAAGGAAGTCCTACAGCTACTCCAAGGAATTTACTTTGACCCCAACAGACACCTCCTGATAGGACTGGACGTGGAGAGTCTATATACCAGTCTCCCTTTGTTTTTTGACAATATAACTTGAGGAGGACGTATCCACCTCTTCTGCTCTTTTGAGCATTACCTCTTCACTCCCTTCTTGTGTTACTTTGACATTGTGAACATCCCCAGATGGTTCACGATGCCCTGGATATTGATACAGTAGGTGTGCTTCCACTTTCTGTACAGGTGTGATGTTTCTACAGGGGGAACCAATTGCACATGTGTGCAATCCATGGCACCTTGCACATGGGAAAATCCCACAATGGCATAAACCTTGCTTGGTCTCCAGCTGCTGTTAACGTATCCTACTCAAGAGGAGGTATTGGGATGTGAGGCGGATTATGGCATCCAGGACAGAGAATAGGAAGGCAGAAAAAGGTGGCTGCGATATTCCTGCCATTCTCGCTGTTGTGATCTGGAATGAACTCGATGCCAGCATGTGGAGGTTGACCTGCGAAGGGATGTTGGTGGGCCTGGCAGTTCGTGGCTGGAGCATTGGCGCTATCCTGTTCAGCAGTTATATTATGGAATCCCTCCTGGGTCTGCAATATCTGATGACCTCATCCTCCCCGAGCTCAATAAGGGAAATCTACTGGTGTAAAACCCCCTCCCTTCTGCGCTGCCTACGTGGGGGTGGCGGGGGTCTCCTCACAACTCCCAGCTGTTAGATGAGCATCTCCATGGCATAGTTGAGTTTGCCAAACTGTTTTGTGTTGCTTGTCTTTATGTACGACAGCCACTGTATCATTTCCTATGCCTGGGTTGCCGATGAGCAGGAATTTTGATGCATCACACATTGACAAAACCATAAATATCACTGAGTTCGTTTTACGTTACAATTTATGCGGTAACGCCTACCTTGCATATTTTACTCTCTGCATGACACAGCTGTTTCTTGCGCAGGTATGTTTAGACACAGGCCTACAAAAACTGACGTATTTGGCCACATGGGCCAACTTGTAGATATGAAGTACTGCCTGTTTCGCAGTCGCATCAAAATTAGTGATGCAATGGCGGCGCAAGCCTCTCATAATTAAGCCCCTCAGTGTTTACTTACCATTCTTTCAAGGAAACTAGGAGTGTGAGAAAATTGTGTAGTTTGCTTTTGCTTAATTAAGCGAAATTATGGCAACATTTTCCAAAAATGATATGTAATTACACAAAATGCATATCCATCATTTTGTCCTATATTTTATAAGCGAAATGCATCCTTATGTAAATTATTGGCTCAAGGATGCATTTAAAGAAGAGCATGTACATTCTCTGTAAAGTTTTACAGCCAATTGTAGCATTCACAATATATTTTTACCACGAATAGTGTTTAATTACCCAAAATGGCATAATGGCATAATTTGGGGAACTACGCATAACTAGCATAACATGAAATTCTGAAATTATGTTAATTACACCGGCATATTTTAAATATCACCCAGGCCTAGTGGAAATTAATAAACACATTCTGAGCTCAAATTTCCTCGGGCCATAATCCATGCCTATAATCACAACAGCGATCTCCTGTGGTTACACCTCTACAACTCTTTGCACTCGTCTGTGGTGAGGGAAGATGAATCAAAAGGTGACTTCCATCCTTGGGAACCTACCACATTTTTTCATAGAGTGTTGTGGGGCATACCTTTATCTAAAATTTGTAGGTGTTTCAAATGAGTTCCATCCATTTAGTTTTCCACGATTTTTCACTTTTAACCACTCTTTTTTTTTTTTTTTACCTTTACTGGAGAGAGAGTCTCACTACCTGAGACTCAATCCCAATAAATTCATTTCAATTGGACTGAGTGTGTTAACAGAAAGTGTCCTACTTTTAAGATAAGACTGCTGCTGCACTGCTAGGGTAATTGGCACTGGGCTGGTTACACATGAGCAAGGGTGCACACATGTGTGCACCCTTGTGTGGGTTGCCGGTGTGGGACTACTGCCATGATCAGTCTGGTATTTTTGAACAGGTAAACTTGCACAGAAGGGACTCTGCAAGAATTGGTGCTGATTCTAGGTAGGCCTTATATTATAAGTGGGCATTCATAGTGTAGTTCTGTAGGGCTTACTGGAAAATCTGTAGTTCTTTTACTGTGTTATACATAGGCAAAATATGTCCTAAAGTACAGTTTCGCTTTGTGTAGGCCTACAGGGTTCAGCCAGGTATCATGCAGGGGTTTGAGTTTGAATTTGCAGTTCCCAAAACACTACCTTCACATCTTATAGGACTTCACAAGTTGTAATATTTCTCTGGCTCAGCTCATCATCAGTTTACAGGCGTTTTCCCCCCCTAGTGGGCCAAGTTAATTATTTTGCTCTCCTCCAGAGGGAACAAAGGCCTCTCCACACAAAAGGAGCAATTATCAGTGAAAGACCCAGTTCCTGGGATAGAAAAGGGATGTGGGGAAGATTGTCATCTGATAGTTCGCTTGTCACACTGCACCTGGGCTAGGACAGTCCAGGTTTACTAGGACAAAGTGGGATGGCCACACCTCTGCAGCAAACACAGTAGGAGTTTGTCTTTGAAGTTTTGGTGGGAAGGGATCAGTCAGTGATGTGAGCTAGGGGTTGAACTTTGACTCTAGCTGATCACTTGTACTAGGATTTGTCTCTCCAGGGCCAGTAATGCTGGGTCCCTAAAGCTCCTTGGAGACCAGTTGGGTTAAAGACCTGCTCCAACGCTCCACCAGAGGTGCTCTGCAAGACAGCCAGGAGGCTCTGGGGCCAGGTAGGTGAGTGATCTGCTGGTTTGTTGTAAAGGGAATGCACAAGATGCCCCTAATAGTGGGGAAGTGGCACCAGCAGCCAGGCATTGGAAAAGGCTAGAGCAGGGAGTCAAAAAGTCCGGCTGCCAGCATAATGCACCCCCTTACAAAACAGGTAGCTTACTCCTGGTATCTAGGCCTGGCAAGACAAGTCCAGCCTTATTAAAATTTGCCCAGTGGGGCCAGAAATACGCCCACATGAAGATTGGCTCTTTTCAACAGAAAATAGAAAGAAAATGGGCATTTATCCCTCCACCAGATCTTAAGGAATCACACCAAGCATGGGCCAAGGCTAAGGGTCAGTGCAAAGACTTTTATATAAAGGAAGGAGCATGCAAGGCCCCCTAGAGGCTCATTTGGCCTTGGGGACTATCCCATAAAGCCTGGTGCAGGTAAAAATGGCCCAGGGACCCCCTCCACTGGGATGCCATCTGCTGGGACAAAAGCAGCAGATCAAACAGAGTGCTACTGCGCTATTTCCTCTGCTCCTGGGGGGCTAGAGCACCAGGACCAACACCTTATGCCCTCTCCACCCCCTGTGCCCACATCTGTGGGGGCAAAGTGTCACGAACAAGCAGTGGCTTTACTATGCTCCCAGGGGTCAGGTGAGAGAGAGTCTGCTATCCTAACCACTGAAACAGGAGTACGGGCACGGGCGGAAAAGAGACCAGCCAGGCAGCGCTGTAATAGGCTCCCTGCATTGCTCTTTGTAAAGAAAACAAACAAAAGCCTATTGATGTCCCGGTGGGACTGGTACACCCAGAAACTGAAAAGGCTGTGGGTGCCCTGAGAGGCCTAATTAAACAGCAATAAGCAGTGGGCAAACCTGCTAACAAGATGTCCTCTGCTCCTGGCCTTAAGGCCCTGTGAGAGTATTTGCATATTTTATGATCCTTGTGGTGCCCCAATTTGGGGCAGGGTTACTACCAAGGAAATGTCTAGGTGGTGCAGCAGCCCCCAGGAGTGTTTTATAACACTTGTCCTAAGTTTCAGGGGCATTGAATTTATTGTCCACTTGAAACGTTTGCCTTGAATCTAAGCACTCCCAGAACTGATCTTTTACTCTTATGCTCTGAAGCGTGGGAACCTACAGTGGTTGGTCCTAAGGCTGCATTATATACATTATAGAAAGTACCAACTATAGAAAGACTCAAAGACTTGTGTTATTTTGAATTCAAATGCTTTACTGAAAGCATTGTGAATGTTTACCATTACAATGAAGGTATGTGACTGGTAATAGTGATTTTAATGGTGTTATGAGGTTCACACATGACATGTCGTAGATTCCACTAAGGTGATCACACTGTGACAAATGTAGTAGGTCTGCCTTATATATATTGACACTCATTGAAATGTGCTACATTGGCAAAGTATAACATGTGGTTATTATTTTTAATGTGGTGGCCCATTGACAGAACCAGTAGGCTTGCTTTATTCAAAATAACACACCCTTATCTTATGATATTTCATTTTGTGTAGGTGGGGGTATATCGATTATGGGGTCAGTGCTAACTAAGGGTGAAATGTCACCAAAGGTATTTCTCTCTACCTGGTGACATTTGGAATTAATGTGTAATGATAGTAGTGAATGTGTAATAAAATGCCATTTCCTTTTTAAAATGAAAACCACTGACTGGACAATAATGTACTAAGTGTTGTTATTGTTTGTCAGCAAATTAAGATTGCTAGCACACAATACCTCCTCCCAGTAGACCTTAACTGCTCTGCTTCACTACCATGAGAGAGTCCAGCGCCACAATGGGGTACTCGGTTCCCAGTAATAAGAAAATTGTGGACCTATTACTTGTGAAAGACTCCCATCCTTCATGCAAAATAATTTTTATTTTTACAGTAGGCCTCTAAAATGTATATTTGTTTATTTTCTTTGATTCCTCATCCACCCTTTTACCACTACTGGAGACTTGACTCTTGATTTGACTGTTGTGATCACAGCCAAAGTTATGTCTTTACGCTCTGATGCTAAACAAGAAGGAATTCACTATAGTGGGCTCTCTGAGGACAGTGAGACTCTTGTCAACAAAATAATATTCTCAATCTTACAAAACATTTACTCAAGGTGTGGTCACTTTCACCAGGGTCTCCAGACAGTGGTATTACAGGACAAGTTTATAAAAAGTGTTTTCTTTGTCAGGGGTGTGGATAAAATCACTCTTCCTATCACAGATGGGCGTACAGTACTTGAAATGCACAGTGACAGGTCAATTAAGGGACTTTGATATTTGAACTTGTGTAACTCAAACTCAGGGGTTCACTTTTGCAAGGGCCATGTAGGAAACACCTGACCTCCCTGCACACAATCTGAAACGAACTATGCTGTACCTAAACTGAAGACCAGGGGGCAATCCAGAAGCCCTAGAAGCTACAAAGTGTTCTTACGATAGGGACCAACAGACCCATGTAGGTTCTCAGACCAACTATCAAAGCAATCTGAGACTGATCTTTCAGTTTAAAGTACTCCCTATGAAACTAAACACTTGCTTCGTATCCTGGTCATGTGTTCCAGTTAGGCCTGCAGGGAAACGCTGCCATTTTTCATGTACATAGGTCTTTCCTAATGTTGCCTTCACTTTTACACGAGGACTTCTGACACACATTTGGATCAGTGACAGTTTGGATTATTTTCTTGGAAACTATACTTGCTTACAGAATCAACTTCACAAGAACACTATCATGCTACCTTGACACCATGTATAAGGTTTATACATACGTTGTGCAAATGTGCTTTTTGTTTTCATACATATGGAGACATAGCTATCTATAACACACAAACAGTGGGAGCCTGATCAAGATCTCGGCCCAAGGCAAGGATGCCTTTTGTTATAAATAAACATCTGTTTCCGGTTATTGGCAGAGGAGCGCTTTGCTGTCATTGGTGAGGTCTATACATTCTGATGGTTTGGCCCAGAAGCCCGCTGATATCTCTACGAGGGGTGTCCAGCTCATGACCACGACAGGGACCTACATTCTTTCCCTTCAGGTAACAGGGTTGGATTATCCAGTACGGGGATTCTTGGCAGAACACACACACACTCCCTAGACACTTAGCTTATGGAACGCATAGTAGGAGTACGCCAGATTTCTATATTGTTTTAGATGCTTGCATATATACATTGTTTCAGCACAATGGTGGAACTTTTTATTCTGTTTACTGTCCTAGTACTTCTAATAACTTTCATTTGCTTCTGTCTATTGATCATTGCATCACATATATGTTATACAAGAATCACATTGGTTCAAAGATTTATGAAAACATCCCACTTTGTACTCCATGGGTATTTGTCTGAGAGAAGGAGAGCACAAGTGAATTAGCAAAAGGCTAGCTGGCCTTTAAAATGGCATATCCCAAGGGAGTGCATGGAATCAGTCTGGTACCATCCCAGAGGTTATGCTGTCCACAATTGTGCAGTTCCTACTGAAGGTGGAAACTACACGACAGCCTGGGACTTACAGCTCTGCCACAAAGCATGGATATTGAAGGGGGAAACAGCCCTCTTCCAAAGCTAACATTAAAATTAGACACTTTACAACTTACAATCAATTCAAAGTGTTGTACAACCATTCACTGTAGAAGATCAAAATGCAGTTTTTCTCTGGACCTGAATGGAGTGATATTAACAATTCATAATAATTACAAACTTCAACTTTAAAGAGAAACTGCTGCAAAATGTGGTAGCTGGGCAAATGTAATTCTACAGAGATTGTCTCAGCAGTTGTCACCAATCCAAGATATTGGATAGGATGTAAGATTTTTCCCAACACCAGCTTATGAGAACACACTTGGGTTTTGGAAGATACTTGAAGACTAAGAAAGAGGCATGTGCTTGGTGAAGTACTGATGAATTGAAAAGGTAGAGGAAGTGTTCCACTTGCACAGAAGAATCAGTTGAGAGTTGACTGCCGTGGAGTTTGTTGGAGCCTTGGCTGGTGTGAGTGGTTGATCCTGCCTCCCTCTGCTGAACCATAAAGGAGCCCAGCTGGAGTGCTTTTGCCTCCCACACACTGTTGAACTGCAGCCTGGACCCTAGCATTCTCCCCAGCTGTAGAGGCGCCTTAGGGGTGATCAGGAAAAAGAGTTTACTTCATCTGATTTGAAAGCATTGGACTGTACAAGTGTATTGATACCTGATTCATCCATTGACATATTGTACTCTATTAAACAGAAGTGTTTAATGTTATTTTAGATGATTCTCTCAAAACAGCAACTGCACACTGAGCACAAGACTTTTTCTTTCACCAAGGATTGTTTTACTTATTAAGGTTTGTGACTTCCCACAAAGTTATGCCTTTGTGTGGCATTGGTGTCTTCCCAATGGCTTCTCCCTGAATCTACTTTATATAAAACAATGTTCCTGCCACTACCTTTACACTCTGCATAAAAGTGACTGAATATTCTCTTCTGTACATTTGAGCTGCAGGCATAAAATTCCCAAATTCTGATTCTGTGATTTACAGTCTGGCAATTTATACATACAAAGTACACCGAATTGTGCAAATAATGTGTGGTTGATGTTATTTATAAACAGATAAGGATTAACAAGCCTGAAGAGTCTTCTCATCTATGCCATTGCTATTCACCAAAGTACCAACAACACAGGCTGCGCAAACACTGGTCATACAGCCAATCTCATAGAGATCAATTGAGGCAGGGAAGAACACTAACAATACAGAGGGAAATATAGAAAATTAAAAGGAAAAATATTTTTTATGTTAAAAAATATTTTTAAAACAAATAAAAAATAGGAAACATTTCACATATTAGTTTTTGCAAAAACATTATAGAAAAATATACAGCAAAAGACTAGATTCACAATCACCACACTTGCTATTACAATGGGGAATGGTGGATGGGATGATTGTGGAATATAATAGAAATGTAGTCGAAATCAAGGGAAATAGTTTCTTACCTGGCCTAACGTTGGCATTTCCTAGAGCAGGAAGGCCATGCAGGAGGTCAGGCTACATGGTGGAGAGGATACATTTATAGAGGAAGGTAAGGCGGCTATCAAAAGAGACTTTGCCACTAGAACCCTGGAGAACCTCTCCTTCCCCTGCCTCCTCACGCCCTGCTCCTTCTTTTTCGGCCGCTACAGTACATGCCTCTACCCCAAATTGCTGACAGAATCTGTCACCTCTTGCTATATGGCCACCTTCAACACTCCACTAAGGATGTATGTTGGTAATGAAGTTAGCTACCAATTTTGTCATCTCCTCACTGAAGTTCATCTTTCTTTTAAGTAATATGGTCTATAACCTAGAGTCTGGATCTGGATGCTGGTTTCCCAAGGGTCATGTAGTCCAATGGTGAGATGACAAAGCCCAGGGTTTAGGCTCTATTTATGTGTTTGCAATGTTAACGTTAGTTAGATGTGAGTGAATGTGTGCAGGTTAATGCCTTTTCTATATATTTGCCATTCTCAGTTTTTCATAGTCGAGGCAGAGATCTCTGACACTGCTGTGCAGATCTCCATCTATCGGGTAGATCAGAAAATTCAGTTGTACAATTACTACCAGTAATGTTATGGTGGCAATTTCTGTCATTACAGTTTCTCCCCCCTTGTGTAAGGGTTTGGAAACTCATTAATCCAAGTCTTGGTGTGGATTTCCAACCAGAATTGGCGAATTCCATCTGGGTGGTTATCTACTCCCATGCACAAGCAAAAATGTACATGTGTGGATATCTCCACACATGGATTTCACTTTGTAAAAAGGACCCATGGTGTCATGGTACCCTCCAACACCACTCTCAATAACTCCATCCTAGTTCCAATATGAAAGAATTTAAATATCTGGCATTCTGTCACCTTTCCACACGACACTTTGAGCATTCCGTCCCATGCCACACCACAATCTTGATTCTTGCCTTTCAATTTGAGGAGAGGAGAGCTGAGACCCACTTGTCAGCACAGCCTAACTTTCCCTGTGAGAAGAGGTCTGATCTGACCCCTGTCTTACTGCAAAGATGGTGGTTGGTGGTGCAAAAGTTGAACCAATGATTCCCTGCCTCATTTAAATGTGTTGAAACCAAGGGGGTTTGGCTTCTTTGATGTTAGGGCACTGAAAAAACTTTCACTGCTCTGAAGAGCTGTGTTTTAAAACATGTAAGCTAAAGATGCTGCTATCAATCAATTGACATATTCCTTATTTCTGGGCACAATTAATCTGTTGACTGAGTTGGGAAACAAAAAAAACAGTCACACATATTTTCAGGAAATCGATCAAATTGAACAGTTCCTGATTTAAAAAGTACATTATTTACTATGTTTAAAAAAAAGTATGTCCTGTAAATTACCATTAGAAATATACTTTGAAAGTTCCATGTCATTCCATTCCTTCATTAGTTCTTCTCTGGACTAAATTTAACTAACACAGCTCCTCCATTTTAGCAGAGGAGCGTGGCCCCACAAGCCCCAGAGCTAAAAAATAAAATGGTAATAAAGTTTATTTATTACCATTTTATTTTTCAGCAACCCGTCCCGAACTAAGTGTCAGGATGAGGCGGGGCCAGCGCTGCCAAGTGGCAGCAGCAGGGAGTTGTGCACTTTAAAATGTGCATGTCTCTATGGCCAGCAGTCATGGGACGGCCAGTGTGAGAAGTTGGCCTGGTATATGCTGTCCACCAGTTATAGTGGGCACCTTGCACCAGTCCAAACGACCTTTATTGATGATAGGTTTAAAGACAACCTTTATTGAAAGCTATCCTAGTGATAGCTATGGAGAGCAGCCTTCAGGTTAAGTCTTGAAGGAGTGTTAAGCTGTTTGTTTTACCAGTTATAATCTTGTGAATTACCAAATAAAAGGAGAACCACACCAGGTATATATATAAAATATATGTATTTATTACTAAACACAACCCAATATTCTCTTTATGAGGCTAGAGGTCAAAGTACACAAGTTACAAGTCAAATAGCACAGTAAATTAGCACAATATACGATTAGCCCTAGGGGCGTACCAAACCATATATTAAGAAAGTGGTATAAGAACCACAACTTAAGTAGACACAAGGCCTAGAGCCTGTAGAATCGCTGGGACCCCAAGGAACCACCCAAGGTAGTGACACAGGGGACCCACGGGGGCTGTGTGCAGTGTGTGAACACAGCCGCGAGCTCCGTTAAAGTCTACGGGAAAGTCGCTGTTAGAGTTTTAGAGTTTAAGGACACTTAGAAATGGACTGGGACCAAACCCTCTTGGACTTAGACAGTTCTAGGGTCAACACCCACGGGAGCACCGGAGTACTCGAGTTACCTCACCCAGGGAAGCCGGGTGCATAGGTGTCGAATGGTGTCGGGTCGCGTCGTCGATTTCAATGGCAGCCTGCAAGGAAGTGCTGCTGCCGGGAAGATGCGAAGTATCCGAAGAGATCCAAGCCTGGATCGGAGATGAGATGAGAAGAACCTGAAAGCAGAGGGGACAGAGTCTGGGTGACTTGCCAGTGACCAGGGGCACGATAGTCGAATGCCAACCGATGTTGGGTGCTTCAGGTGAAAGAGGTGAAGCTTGACTCTTCAGCCACGAGGACCAGGAGGTGTCAACGATGACCAGGAGCTGGATTCGAGCTGTCCCATGAAGGATGTCGAGTGCTGCAGTGTTGGTGTCCGGATTGAACACAACAAGCCTTGGCTACAGCAACCCACGCAGAAAGGAGAAAGATGCTTCTGTGCAGACCAGCAAGGTCTGAGGGACTCACCACTCAGTGGGGAGTCAGGGCACATCTGGAGCAACCAAAGAAGCCCAAAGAAAATCAGAGTTGCTTTCACAGGGACCCACCAGTTGACGGACCAGGGATCGCGAAAGAGCCTGGAGCGGAAATGCAAGAAGCAGGTCCACGGAACACTTGTGGAGTGTAGGCTCACAATCTTCAGTGCAATTGGTGCTCGGGGATGGGGCTACAAGGAACTTAAAGCAGGACTTCAAGAGACGTCGAGAAGTTGATGCACTAGCAAATGTGCACGGTGTCCAGGGGTTCCGGTTCCACGTCACTCGTGAGGGCTGCAGGTCTCAGCTTTGCTGGAGACTCGGGTCGGCCTCTGCGAAGTCTGGAAATCCTCTTCCTAGGCTGCAAGTACTTCGGAGTCCGGCGGGAGCTTCGGAGATGCAGACCGGCAAATGCTTTGTTGGTGCCTGCCAAGCAGGGGAGTCACTCCTTGACCCCAAGGGAGATTTCTTCAGTCCTCTAGTCTTTAGTAGAGCGTCGAAGTTCCAGGATTCAGTTGCAGAGTTTCGTCCAGGGATATCTAAAGTCCTGTTGCCAGGGGTTCCTTACTTATACCTAAGAAAGGGGATGGACTAACTCTGTGGACCCACCTATGGGAGGGTTTGGAAAGAGGGGTGGCTACACCCATTTCTTTTGTCCAGTTTCATGCCAGAGCAGGGGCTGGCAGCCCCTGCAACCGGTTTGAACTGGGGTATGCACGAGGACACCAAATGTGCCCCCAGTGCAGGACTTCAAAGCACTCTTGGAGTGCACCCACACAGCCCCAATCCACTAAGGCCTGTCTGGGAGGTGGTAACACCTCCCTGTGACAGGAAACCTATTGTCCAGGCCTCCCCTGCCGGAGTTTCAGTCAGCAGCAGGAGGCCAGACTCGTGTCTGTGGCTGCAGTATCCATTTTGTGATGCCAGGGCTCTGTTTAGTTGGTACCGGGTATACCGGTGCTGTCATGTCTCTCCCTCTAGAAGGGTGGGGTCATACTCCCACACCAGTTACTGGTGTGGGGGTATGATTCCAAGGTGTTTGACACCAAACACGACATGTTTCCGTGCAGCCATCCCAAAGTTAGCATTTACCGCGAGGATATAATGCACTTAAGAGTATATGGTCAGGCTGCACCACAGACAACCCCGGAGAGGAGATTCCGAAGGCTGCAGAGGGGCTCTGCTCATGCATGGGCACCCTCTCACATAAAACCAAGCACCCTTCCTTCAGGATTGATAAGGCCTGCCATAGGGGTGACTGATAGGTTTCTATGTGCAGTGTTAGGTGAGATATAGTGAACCTATATCTCTGTAAGGGGTGCATGCACCACCTTACTCAGGCTGCTGTAGCAGTCCGGTGGTGTCATTTTGGAGTGCCTTCCAGGGGTGGCACAATACATGCTTCAGCCCCTGGTAGGCCTCTGGGGTACCTATGCCCTGGGTATATAGTATACCATATACTAGGGACTTATAAGGGCACTCCAGAATCCAATCTGTGGTGTACCTAAAGTACATGGAATCAATTTATAAGAGAAAGCAGATAGGCTGGGGACCTGAATAGCAGGTTCCCAGCCAAACTAAGGCAAAAACCATCAAAACACCAGAAAAAAAGTGGGGGCAACCATGTAGTCAGATTCCACCTTCCTACAGCCAGCCAGACATGCACATTTTAAAGTTCTCTAACAACTAGGTTAGAGAAAGCACAAGCCTTCAGTGCTCTTAGGAGTGCTGAGAGAGCCTGCTCTATCCAATCCTGGCGTTGCTCTCATGCTGTGAGAGCAGCACCAGGATTGGGTAGTGAAGTTTCCTGCGTCTGGAGCTTTCTTAAGACACCCGAGGGAGGAGGACATCGCTCTGTGGAGGTAAGTCAATTTATAATTATTTTTTTTGTGCCCCACTAACCTCGGTACAAACCAACTGCCACTGGGGACCTTATTGTGAAATGCTGAGGTGCATGTTTTGTTCACTACAGAGAAATTGGAAATGTTTTTGCTTTTTCAGGTTTCAGACCAAGATAAAAAGGCACACACAGATGCACGTGCATACATGCACGCAAACACATTTAAACTCGGGCACACATAACCGCAAAGACTGAAGAATTGATGGTCTCCATTTTCTGATTTGATTATAGAAGTGTTTACATGCAGTTTCTCTCACATGGGTGCCTAGTTTGAGATAATGTTCCTTTTATCATTCCCTTTTGCTTTAAATGATTCCTTGCAGTGATAAGTGCGATTGATGTATGGCCTTCTTATGAAAGAAATGCGTCTCAAATTTTTTCATGTGCCAACTTGCAATTGGCAGTTCAAAAGTATTTGATTGGATTCCCACTATAAAATAGTTTTCACAGTGACTTTCATATTTCTTTCCTCTAAAAGTGCAACCGTGTCAATATGGGGGCATACTTTCAAATGGTTCACGCAAGTGAAGTTGCTGTGCTGCATTGTGTGAATGGCTGAGAACAGAGCTCCTGCATATCTTCAAAGAAATGGCACTGTTCTGACCTGTCAATACAATGTGCAATTTCGGCTGCCTAGCCCCAACATATGTACACTTACACCATGGTGCAAGGGTGTCTGTGTGAAGGTCAGGATAGTTTTTGTGCAGTAAGTTGGACCTTCCTTCACAAAAACTATCCATTGAGGCTATTTCGTCTTTGCATCTGGGCTACAAAATGCAGCACACATGCAAGAGGAAATAACAAGAGGAAATAAAGATATTTCTCCTCTTTACGCCAGCCTCTGGCATTCACACCATTTTGACGCACACCAATTGCTACAAGTCTTTGGGTCATATTCACAAGGACTTATCGCCGTTATCGGCACTTTAGCGCATCAAAAGTGGAGATAGATTTATCGCCCCATTCACAAGCGGGTGCAAACTGCAGACATCGCCAGTATTCCCGCGATAACTGGCGCAAAATTTATCTCCACGGGTGACACCACCAACTAACCCTAATGAGATGCAGAGTAGGCGTTCCCGTGCAAAAACACACGAAAACACCACTACGCCACTTTCACAACGAACTGCCAGATCTGCGATGCGAACCAAAAACAGGCGATGCCGCGGTAGCAGCAGGGCTTTAACACCTGCCTTCTGCTGGTGTTAAGCAGGACGACTACCTGCAGTATGAAAGGGAGCCCAGGCCAGAGCCACATCTGAAGACCCACAGATGCCATGGAGACAATGATCATGCAGCTCGGAGACCCAAGAGGGCCACAACACCCACCGCCACCACTCCCAGCTCCCCCCCCGGACCCTTCCCTCCCCCCGGACAAACACATACCGTGCACGATACAAGAGCCACAAAAAGCGCATGATGTCGCACAATGACAACAAGAAACACACGTGTGGTCAGAACGAGAAACAGTCACTCATCATTGAAGTAACAACCAAAAACTTTATTGAAACACAACTCAAAACACCAATGCGGACGACTCCTGTCGTGTCCGTCCGGGACAATCTTGATGTCACAGCCTGGAAAATAAAGCACAAAATCAGAACGTGTGTCATGCGCACATCAAAGGAGCAAGACACAGAGAAAGAGAGAAGGAATGAAAGGCTGAGAGAGAAAAAGAGAGAGAAAGAAAGAAAGGGAGAGGGAGAAGGAGAAGGAGAAGGAGAGAGAGAAAGGAAGAGAGAGAGAGAGAGAGAGAGAGAGAGAGAGAAGGAAAGGAAGGGAGAGAGAGAGAGAGAGAGGGAGGGACACTGCCGTCCTCGCGCACCCAGGCACCACTGCTCACCTGCTGCCACCGGTGTGTCTCCAACCACGTGCCGGCATACACTGCAAGCCACCAGGTCTGCAATCTGTAATCGAGGCCAGAGTCAATCATGCAGAGTCCATCTCACTGCACACGGCAACAACGCCTGTCTGCCCCTGCGCACACATGCAGCCGCACCCTAGCCCCTCCCACCGGCCAGCACTGGCTGTCCACCCTTGCGCACCCATGCCCCACTGCTCACCTGCTGCCAATGGTGTGTCCCCCAGTGGGCACACCACGTGCCCGTGCAAGCTCCAGGCCCCGGCCCCGCGACCATGGCATGCTCCACATCATGCGGACCCGCACCGCGGCCCAGCAGGTCCCACACATGACGCTGAGTCCTGAGGCATCAATGGCAGAGACCACATCAGTGCACACGTCATCATCGCAGGCTGCACACCCGCTCAGCAATTCCGGTGCACCTAACCCTGTGCAACTCCAGTCAGCGCCACGTGGTGGTAGGCCCGTGATGGCCGCATGGCTCTGGGTGCCACTAACCCTGTGCAACCCCAGTCAGCGCCACGTGGTGGTAGGCCCGCGACGGCCGCATGGCTCCGGGTGCCACTAACCCTGTGCAACCCCAGTCAGCGCCACGTGGTGGTAGGCCCGTGACAGCCACATGGCTCCGGGTGCCACTAACCCTGTGCGCAATAACTCATGGGCCCTTTATGATTGAGAATCGTGGAACATCCGTCATCCAGTTACCTCCGACAGTGGGGAATGTGACGTGGTCAGCCCCTTATATTCGCGGGTCACATGGCCTGTGATGTCTGTGCCGGGTGGGTGTGGTGTGTTTGCAAACCTGCCCTCAGGGAGTGGCCGTGACATGCTGACAACTAGACCACTGACTGCAGACCACTAGCGTGTAAACCTGCGACATGTGGCTATGTGGCCCCCCCCCCTTGGAGCGTAAGAGGAGTGGTCTGGCCTGGCGTACGCCGGACCAGCGCAGGGCTTGCAACAATGACTCGGGGGCTCTGGGCGTGGTTCAGTTCATGTCCGGACAAGGAAGTGACTGATGCGTGTGTCCCTGTTGTAGTGTCTACGGCACCCGGAACGCAATGGGCAATGTAGCACACTGTGACTGGAATCCCACTAGATGAGCATCATTGACGTTAGGGGGAATCACTGTCCCTACATTCATCCACACATTCATACTTGAATGATGAAAGACATGACACAGCAGTGCGTTTCTGAATGTTTAATGCACATCCAGTGGAGTTTTGCAGCTGGAGCAGTACAGGGCCCTGCCAACCCCACTTCACAATATGGGCCCGTGGAGGGCCAGCCAGAGTCCATCGGGGAATGACAAGTACAGCAGAAGAGGAAGAGTACAGTCCGCAGTCTGGTCGCCGCGTCATTGGTCACCAAACAGCATATGGCAGTCCATGTCGCGGTCCAAGGTGAGTGCAGCAGAGTGTATCGGGGGTCAGTGGAAGGTCATGGGGCCATGTGCGGCACCAAGCAGCAATAGGCCAGGTGGCGGAAATGAATGCTAGTGCCTCCTTCTGATCTCAATCCCATCCACGTCCTCGTCCTCAGATGTGTGCTCTGCCTCACCTGTGGGTGGTGCAGTTCCGGCTGCAGCACTGTGTGCCACTGACACATCGGAGGCCGGAGGTGGATTGTCGGCCGCACTGTGTGGCAGTGACACATCAGGTGCCAGAGTGGAAATGTCTGCTGCACTGTGAGGCACTGACACATCAGGGGGCGGAGATGTGGATGGTGTAGGAGCAGCAGCATTCATCTGCGCCACGCCTTGTGGCATCAATGCCATGATGAGGATCTGCAGGGCATGGTAGATCCCAGCTACATTTTGCTGATGTGCAGCGGTGGCTGCCATCCTTTCCGCCTCCATCCGCACCATGTCCTCCATGAGCCTCCGCATGTGTGCCAGCTCACGGCTGACATCGCCTCTGAGCGGACAGGTGTTCTTGTCTCCAAGTCATGACTCCAGCGATGTCAGCCAGGGCTCGTTGGAGACCATGGAGCGGCATGTGGGTGTCCGTTAGGGACTGGAGGTGGTCCCTGATGGGACTTAGACACCCATGGATGGCATCAAGTTTGGTAGCCATGAGGTCGAACCCCACCTACACCTGCTCAGCCATCTCCCTCTGGCCCTCCAACACACGGCGTTGGAAGGCCATGTGTTGTTCGTGGGGGTCCTGGGAGACAGCTGGGGTTGTGGGTGCCTCCTGCTGGGTGGTTTGTGGAGTGGGTGGGGTCTCCTCGATGCAGCTGGGCTGCCCTGATCCTGGAGGTGAGTTGCGGATGATGTCAATGATGTCTTGGAGGGTTTGGGTGTCGATGCTGGGGGTGTCCTCCTCGTCATCAGTGAAGAGTGGCTGGGACTGCTCTGCAGGAGGTGTTGACGGTGCCTCTGCAATGTGAAGGGGAGATGCGGTGTTACAATGTGTCCACATGTATGTAGCCGCATGGTACATGTTCACATTCAGACAGCATCGCAATGTACATTGTGACAGTCTGTAGATCAGGGCCATGATCCAGAGTCATTGTGGGTGTGCACTGTGCTCTGCTTGATTGTGCATGTGTGCCATTGTGGCCATCTCCCCCGTCCCCCCAGTACCTGGTGGTTACTCACCCTGTTGCTGTTGTGTTGTGTCATGTCGAGCAGTGTCCGCTCCCCCAACTCCTGCCACGGTCTCCACACTGATGACTGTCGACATCAGCTCCTCCATGTCCTCCAGCTCCAGCTGTGGCGCTGGACTCCCACCTCCAGGCTGCATTGCTGCCTTCTGGTTGCCTGAGAGTTTCTCCTTGGTTTTGCGCTTGATGTCAATCCATCGCCTCTTGACCTCGTCCATTGATCTCTTGTGCACTCCGACGGCATTCACCATGTCCGCGATGGACCGCCATATTCCATTTTTGGTGCCCAATGACACGTTGGAGGTGACGAACAGTTCTTGATGGTGTTCCATCACCTCCGTGACCAGGATCCTATTCTCCTGCGGACCGAACCGCGTCTTCCTCTTCTTCTAGTCCTTGCCCTTCCCTGTCCCCGAGGTCCCAGGCTGGTCGTCCGGGGTGCTTGTGGGGTTCCGCTCGTCCTCTGCGCCTGCTCCGGCTGCCTCCATGGTGCTTCGGTGTTGGTTATTTTGTGTTTGTGGGTTTTTTCTACTTTTGTAGTGATTTTCCCGCCTGCCGTGTGTGTATTGCAGGCCTGGCGCTGCTTATCGCTGATTTCCTCATCTCGGTTTGGGCCATCACATGTTTTTTCGCGTTGGGGTTTGTGTTTTTATCGCCGTCGCAGTGGTTGTATCGTGGACATTGTCCCTGTTTTCGGGAACCTATCGTTTGGTACCGCCGTGTTGTGAATTCCACGTTAAGACGGGGTTATTTTCCCACGATAGACTGCGATGTGTAAAGTTGCGTTAACTTTTTTGGCGATGTTTAGCCCACGTTCCTGTGAATATACCCCTTTGTTGTTATGGGTTTGCCTCTAAATCCATCAGGGGATGCAGAGGAACGCTCATGCAGCACTCATGGAATGCCTACCCGACACAAAAAGTAAATCAAGGCAGCTCTGCATTACTTTTTTTAATATGCTTACGTAGCTTTGTTAATACCACAAAGGACTTTGCGTCCGATCTGCCTCAAATAAGTGATGCAAACCTAACTCAAAAATGTTTCAACCTTGGCCCAAAGTGTTTAATACAAGAGGCGCATATTATGGAGCAGAATTGGATGGATATCTCTGTACCATGCCAAGACAGCCCATACAAAGATTTACAAGTCAATTTAAAGTACAAATGCATCTTATTTCCACTTAGTGGGGTTAAGCCATGTGCCCTAGAGATTGCTTAAATGAATGTTAAATATTTAAATGTAATGACAATGATCTTAGTATGTCTGTACTCTGTGAATTTACCTTATGGTAAAAATACAGATATTGTTCAACAATGTTAACTCAAAGGAAGTTTCAGAAAGTTAAAAATAAATATCTGTGAATTGCCTCTCCTTTTCTTTCAGACATTATTGAAGGCTTTTTTGTGCTCATAGTTTCAGACATTTTTATCTCTGTAATACTTCATCCCTGATCTCTGAGGCAGACAATTACAACTGACAATTCATCTTGCCGATCTCAGAGAAATGAACATGTCTGAAGTTAAGCTAAGTAGTACTCTTTTTCTTTTGACGTTTTCATTTTTTGCCTGATCTGGGTTATATCTGCCCTCACTTTTATCTCATGCACTCTCCTCACTTGGCAATGAAGAAAACATAGGACGCATTTTTACTGATCGTTATGAATTTTCACTATTTCAAATATAAAACTAAGGCGCACAAGTATTCTGGTTTTATGTTGAAACATCTAAACATTAATTAATCATCTTAATGAGGACAGCGAAACTAGAATAATTAACAATCAGCGGCAAAGCACGTTGGTCTGATTTCAGCGTGCTAGATGTGATCTCGAGAAATTCTGCTCACTGTGAAACCAGTTTAATCAGGCTCTTGTCTTGCATTTTAATCTCTCGCCATAAAAATCAAACTCACCACCACTAAATCTACTAGAAACATCATTATTTATAATTTACCGTCTTCCGAGAGTCAACAATTCCTTTATTGAACATTGTGTCCCCCATATCACTTCCCAACTTATTTTGTCCAATAGCAATCATATCTTTATAGGGGATTTTTTAACCAAATGACTTTATTGAATTTTAAAGTATATACCTAAACAGATGGCAAGCATTCATTGTGATAAATCTACAGTGTGCACTTGGTGCTTGTTCTTAAATTTGCATTTGCAAAACAAATAATAGAGAATTTTTACATACTGTAATCCCCAAAAAGCGCCCCACAATGTTGGAGACATTGCGTGTAGTATTCATTTATCAAAACTTGGATACCCCAGAGTTCGCTAAAGAATTGGAGCACCCCAACGGCCTTTTGACCTCGTTCAGGCATTATACTAAATAGTGCCAAGTAAGCTAGATTGCTTATTTTTCGTTACATAATCTCCTCCCTGTAGATAAAACAGTTTAAATGCCTTCAAGGTTGGTGGGTATGAAGTTGAGGAAATGCCCTTCATCAAGTATTGCAGTAAGGAATCCCAGATTGAATGAAAGTCAGACATATTGCACAACATGATGTTTCGAAGGCACGAATACAAGTGCATAACGCCTGGAGTCTCTCTTTCCTTAAAAAGCTCCAACTGTGTTTTTTGCTGCTCCCAAGCAGTTCTATATGAGCATTGTATCTCCTTGGGTCTGGTATTGCATAGCCTGACTCTGCACCCAGATATAATGAATGAGAAGGTCTCAGGGGATGGATGGGTAGCCCATCACTGCTCGAATTCTACAGAATTCCTTATTCCAGAAGGTTTGATATTGGGTTAGTCCCACCAAATATGGGGCATATCACCCTCCAAGCTACAGTCTCTCAGGCATTTCAGATTAACTTTGAGGAAGTGCCTATGTAATTTATGTGGTAATTGAATATACGTTTATAATGAGCTTCCCTCCCTAAAACACAGCATGTCGACTTGATGAAGCTTCTCCAGATCTGCACCCATTGTGCGTCTGCGAGTTCTCTGCCAGCAAGGGTGCTCCATTTATCTTTGTGAGGGTGAATTTTATCTAGTGTAGTGTATATAAGCAATTGATAAAGTGCAAAGATATTTCCTTTTGCTCTGGTGGTCTTGCAGATACATGGGAGTAGGTCCTCTGGTGCTTGCGGTCTGAATGGGAGGTTGTTGTACCCAGTGTCGAAATTGTGCATAATGCAGTCTCTCCTTTTTATGTATGTGCAAATCTCTCATAAAATCATAAAAGGATTTAGGAACATATGTACAAAAGCTAGGCTTTGCGATTTCCAAATAGCAAATTAGAAAATCGCAGTTTTGAAAATTGCAAAATTGTGATTTCTCAATAGGAAATCGCAAATTAGGAAAAGTCGTATTCTAGATGCAGAATAGTCATTCAGACCAGGAAATTAGGAAACACAGGGTGTGGCCACAACCCAGAAGCCTAGGAAAGTGCTGGAAGAAAGGAGTGCACCTGTCACCACTGGCAAAGAAATACCTGTGATTGAACTGCATCATGTCCAACAAAGATGGGAACAAGGATCCTGAGAGCAGTAAGTGGAAGGTCATGTTCTCTGAAAAGGAGCTTGAGCACCTAACAGAAGACATTTTTGTTAGGAGCTCCAGCTCATATTGCACATATAGACCAGCTATTTGGGAAGCTATTTGGGAAGGCCTCTTTTACTGTTCTTGAGAGCGAGAAGACCAAAATATGGAACATTATCTCGGAGAAGGTGAACTCCCTTGGTGTCACACACAGGACCTTCCCAGAGATCAGCAAATTCTGGTATGACCTGAGATCTCGCACAAAGGAGAAGGCGGCAAGCAGGATGGCTGAGAGTCATGGCACAGGTGGTGGATCCTCAAAACACCCCCCTCTCACTCCCATGGAGAAATTCATCAAGGGGACACTGAAGCCAGAAAGTGTGGTGGGGGTATCAGACATTGACTCCTCCAATCCTGAAGGCACCAGCCAGGGCAAGTCAACTCCCCTTTACTTACTTAACATAAAGTAATGTTTGTAATTCCCTAAATAAAACATTATCACAAAAATAACTCCATTGAGATGCTTGCTCTACAATGGCAATGCATCATGGGAGTTGTAGTACACCAAAGTTGCATGCTGTACTGTATGCTAATGACTATACCACTCATATCTGTACATCACAAACAAGTCACAAACACATGAAGTACATTTACAACAATGATCTGAACAGACCTTAACCATTTATTTACACTAACTATATACATGCATTTCAACAGATCACACCCAGTACAGGTCAGAAACAATTGAGGCTGAAGATGCTACTGACACACATGTCGAAGTGAAGGACAGCACATTACCAACTCCTATGCCCATCACTCTAACTCCAACTGCTAGGAGAGCAACTGTTGCACCACTACCAGACTTTGTGGATGTTGATGAGGGACAATCCGAAGCGGGGACACATCTACATCTGTGAGCTGGACACACAAACACCATAGAGGCCAACCAGCAACAGTCCACAATAAGAATGTGTCAGATGACATTCCAGATAGTGCTCCTGTGGTTGTTGTCCTGGAGAAGTCCATCATCTCTGTAGAGCACCTGAAACCAAAAAAATCAAGACTGTCAATAGACCCCTTCCTAAACATGCCAAGGTCAATGCAGCAATTGCAGAAATGGCAAGGCCGGTGGATTGCTCCCATGGAGAAGGAGCAACGTGTGCAGAGACACAGGCACAGGCAGTGCCTGGCAAGCTTTGATGCCTTCACTCGTTCCATTAATCGATTGGCAGTAGCCACAACAACTCTTGCAAGGAGAACTGTAAACATACAAAATGACATGGGACACCGCAATCAGAATGTTGCACATGGGCTAGTTCAAGTGATCACTGCCCATGAACACATGCAGACCCACAATCTTTGGGTCCCCAACATTCTGCCGCCACCCGAGAGTGAAGACGGCTCTAGCATCAGAGCCACATCTATGCAGGAGGTATGTTGTGCCAGGCGTACATGAAACACTTCTGGGTCTGACATGTCCCTACTTCCACAGGCCAGTTTTGCTGACAAGGCACACAACCCCAGAGGCCGGAAAACGTGAATACACTGAACACTCAGTCATGAGTCTACTTTTGTTTTGTTTGTAATGGCATACTTTATTGCTTGTGATATTGTTATATTTTTGCCCTGATCACTCCTATTTTTTGACTGATAGTGGTGGTAACTGACTTGGACTGCACCCTGGGCTCACAAATGGCACTGACAACCTACCTGTAAGTCCCTGGTATATGGTAGGGCATGTAGGTGTAGAGGCCCAGCAGTTTTGAGGCACTTAAGTGTGCACTGATGTGTTTCCTGCTGTCATTTCAAAAGTCAGCCCTGCTTTGCAAGCTGCTTTTAAATTGAAATTACATGCAAATTCGACTTTGGATTTAAAGGTACATCCAAAGTATTATACTACCTTATTTTTACATATAAGTCACCCCTAAGGTCTACCCTAGGTACCCCCAGGGTAGGGTGCATGTAAAAAATAATCAGGGACATTTTAAAAGATATTTTATATCCCCTGGTGAGGAAAAAACTACCAAATTAGTTTTTCCCCATTGTAGTGTTTTAGCTCAATAGGCTAACATGGGGATACTGCAATACAGTGTAACTGTTGATAGGAGTGAGCTAAATTAATATTTCAAGGACTTAAAAGATTGGTAATGATAAATCCAACAACTTGACCATTGCTGAATTTGTCATAACTAATACAGAAAAGAAGCTGTAGAGCTTTCTTTTCTGTGAGCCAAAATCTATCTTTCTAGCAGGCTCTTCTGATTAGCAGCCCCTAACAGGCTTAGCCAAACTGCTTTGATGAGGTGATAAGTGGCCTGTACAAAGACAGAGGTTGTCTGATGGGGAGAGCTCAGCAGCTGCAGAGAAAAGGCCAGAAGGGAGCTGGGTAAATCAAACTGGGCTTCAAAGAAAGCAGGACAGTAGGGAATGCCAGTCAGGCCTACCCCATCTTCATGTATCCCCTACCCAGATGGCAACACCAGGAATGGAATTTGCAGGAGGGCTGGAAAGGGATTCTTAAGGAAAATGAGCCACACCAGTGGGTTGATTTAGCCAGCTCTTAGTACGAAGGAGAGATCTCCATCCTGAACATTAAAGTACAGTGCTTTATTGGCCAAGAATATGTCATACTTTGGAGGAAGTTGTCTTACTTTTGGGTGACACCCTGTACCCATTGGTCAGGGGTGCTCCCTTGCTTGTTGCCTCAGAACATTGGATAAATATCCGAGAGCTGCATAGCAACTTAGATCTACTGCCTGAAACTACAGGGAGAAGAAGGACTGCCCTGCTGGTACCCTGGTCTGCACCCCGAAGGATTGCACTCTGAAGGACTGCTCCTGCTGCACACTGGGAACTACAGCCCTGAGGACTTTGTCTTGCTTCAAAAATGATTAAGGAGTAGATTCGCTGAAAGCAACAAGTTAACAGAGCTTACCTGCACCATCTCCTCCAAGAATCCCCCAGCCTGGAGTGCATCCAGTGAACGTTTAAGCATTTGACCAGGTGCATAGCGGGTATTGTAGTCCCAACGTCTGCGGAGTAATTCAGAGACTAGGGAACCTTGACTTTGTGTAGTGGACACTTTCAACCCTCAAGAGGAACTTCAGGTAGAAATTTGGAATAGTTTGGAGCACCTTTTGGAAAAAGCTCCATAAGATGATTGCCCTGACGTTGAGAGTCAAGCCGACTACCTTTCACCGTGCCCTGGATTTCAGGTTCTCCCCACTGAAACCTCTTGAGCTCAAGACTCCCAGGAGTTGACTGAGGGCTGACTGCAGAAGCAAACCAACGAAGCCGCTGCAAATCTGGCCTGCTGGAGAGGCCTGTTCAACGTTGGGGGAAAATCCTCCAGAGAAGTTTCTAAGTACTATGGTAAAATGTTGACCGAGGCCTCCCGCTTAGTGCTTAGTGCATCCGACCAGGGCTCCATCGCGGTCAACCTCAAACATTGACTTTGTCTTTGTCCCGGTCAAGTGTGGCCAGATGTCCCTGTCCATGAACTTCCCCCTATACAGGCAGATGCACCACACCAACCTGCACCTCGACAACAACCCAAACGTACTTACTCACAGCGATCCTCACCTCCAACTTTGCGAAGTCGCAAGCACGATCCCCCTTGATCACATCTCAAATATATCATTTAGTGTGAATATGTGTAAATAAAATCTAAGTCACCTCACAAGTCAAGACTAAGTTGCGTATTATGCACTGAAGGGCAAATGTTTACCCTTGTGGTGTCCTAGAGATGTGAGGATGAATGTGTGTGAGTGACACATGTAAGAGTGTAACCCCATCAGTGCAACAAGCTATCATGTGCAGAGCAAATAACAACTCACAAGATATATGTCCATACTTTGAACAAGACATTCACAATGAAATTAAACAAGATAGCGAAAGTATGAATACAAATATAAGTTTAGGTAAATAAAACAAAAAAAAAGTCAGTTTGGAAGGGAGAAAGGAAAACAAATAATGTTCTTTAAACAGAAAGGACAAGGGGACTTGGAGGGGGGCAATATAAATAAAACACGTCAGGATGCGTCAATGGGTACCAGTCTATATACAAGGGGCAAAGTAAATAAGTGTCCAAAACAATGTCAGAGTCCAACAGGTCAACTGTCCTTCTGGTCAGCCTCTATCGCCACATCCTCAGAATCCGAAGTGGGCTCCTGGCTGGCCGGTGCAGGACCAGGCACCACATGGGGTTGGGATACATGAGGAGTACGGGGGGAACAGTGAGGGGCAACGTACAGGGGGAAACTTGAGGGTGGTGTGTGAGGGACGTTGGGCTAGGACAGACAACATGGCTGCACCCAAGGAAGTGACACTGCCAGTGAGGGTGGCCATGGCTCTTGCATTTTCCTCTCGCATCAGACGCAACTCAGTGCAGATCTGCAGCATGATGCGATAGGCCAAGTCTGGCTGACCCTCACATGACCACATCACTTACTGTGGTGCAGCCACAGGAGTTAGAACACAGGGAGGGGTTTGGGTGGAACATGAGGGGTGTGGTGTCTCGAGTTCGGACCCGATGTTGGTGTCTTCATGGCAGCCACTTTGAGGGGGGCTAGTTGCAGGGAATGCAGCTGGAGGCCCTGATGGGATGAGGGCCTCTAGAGTTAGTGAGTGGCTGACGGCAGGACCAGGTTGTGTTGTGGCCTGCCCCTGGGTCACCTCGCCAAAAGAAAGTAGTGAATGGCCCGTGGGAGAGTCGATCTCCTCACCCCCGGCCAGAGGTGTCCAGTTCTTCCTCCTTCAATGTTCTCAGTCTCCACCCAGTCCGTAGCACCAGAGGTGCCTTCCTGCTCAGTCTGGGTGGGAGCAATTCCCCTGCCTCCTGATATAGAAGGTCCCTCCTCATCCTCTTCTTCATCGGTCGTTGAGAGAGGTCATGGCCGCCAGCGCACCAAAGATGTCCTGCTCTGAACCGTGTCCTGGTCCTCTTGGCCAGCTGAGCCCACTGAAATGTAAGACAAATCATAATGTAGTGGTTGTACAGGTCAGAACAAGACACATAACTACATGAGGCACGGGCAGACTTTGTTCTCCTCTGATCACACTATACAGATGTAAGTGATTTGGAGCCTAAAGTACATGTATGCTCACTGGGATCTCCTGATTTGACTTGCACATGGACATCTCACTTGCATTTTGATGGCTTAGTCTTCTGTACTGACCAACCCTCAGCTTCTGCATTCTTGTGATCTGTGTGTCCTGTCATTGCTACGTAGGCAGCTTCCAATCCCAGTCTACAAAAGGAGATCGGAGACAGTCCGGATGGTATTGGAATGGGCCTGTGATATGGAGTCTCTGCACTTTTACTTTCTGACAAATGTCATCTGGTGTGTAGCATTGTATGAGACAACACAAATGCAGATTGGGGGCACACATCCATATAGGGTCTGGGATATTAGCTTTGCTAAGTGGGGAGTCCAACCTTTTGATATTCCCTCACAAACGCAGACAATGCAGTGCCACATATTGACTTCGAAGACTGATCACGTAGTGCTGTACACTGCTGAACAGTTGTGGCTAGTTGTTACAGCTACCTTGACGGGCCAAATGACATACAAGCCACTGTTGGTAAGACATGTGTATGTGGACCCACTTGGAGAATTTTGTAACACTTAAGAGTGAGGCAAGGATCTCAAAATCTCTCCTAGCTCCATGGCACATGATGATCTGTCTTAATCAGAACCCAAACTCACCGAATGCAATGCAAGTCACAGCATCCAACACCCTTAGGCCTCTCATCCACACCCTGGACAGTGTCTGTACCATTCCTCATCCAATGCACACATCATTGATGCAAGCATCTTGACTGGCTTGCCTGAGAGATGCCCACGAGGTCACTGGAGACCCTTTGGAATGACCCCATAGCGAAGAAATGGAGAGCAGGAAGTAGCTTGAGATAGGCTGGGATGGCATGGGAGTGACAGGTGACAGAGTCAAGTTCCTGCTCCCACTCACATACCATCTCTAAGATGACATCTGGAGGGAAACGGTATCTGGCCCTGACATTTTGGCTGGACATCCCAAATAGGTTAATCCTTTGTCTGAATATCCTCTCTACTCTCCTCCTCCTCCTCCTCCTCCTTAAATCTTCTTGCCGCATGGCAAGGGGCAGAGCAACAAACACATTCAGCAACATGTTGGAAGATTTGTCAGCTCTTATTATATATAAGGGCTGGGATTGGCTGTTGGGTTGCAGTGTTTCAGTTGGAGCATGGTGGGGGATGGTAAGCACTTGCACAGGTGTTTAGCATTGGAGACAATGATCATCCGGCCCGAGCCCGGAGATTCCAGCCCAGATGCGGAGCTTCTGCCTCGGGTGCGGAGATTCTGACTCAGGCGGAATTTCCGGCCCGGGTGTGGAAATTCCGCCCCGAGTGCGGAAATTCCGGCCCGAGTGCGGGCGTAAAGATACGGGTCGGAAATGACTTTTGTGAATACCAAAAGTCATAAGTGACTTCTGTGAATACCAAAAGTCATAAAGTTAGACTTTTGGCTCAGATTACCTTTGTGAATCAGCCCCAATGTCTTTAAAAGAAGGGCCGTTATGCTTAGCTGCAACATTAGTTACTTAGTTACTTACACGCAACCACTGTTTCCATCTGCCATAGAACCAAACAGAGAGCTATCTACTAATCTCTGCTGCTGGTCAAGCTTTTTGTAATCAAGTGAACTGATTGCCGCCATGCCACAGAGGACTGTTGTACTTTTAAATAACTTAAACAATTGCAATAAAAATGATTATTGACGACACAAACAATGCTCTCAGCACCGCCCCAGGAGAAGTTTTATAGACAGTTTGTTCTTTGGACGACTGGGGGCGAAGTTTGATCTTTAATGTTGGTGGAAAAGTTGTAAAAAATGAGTGTGATTTTATAGAACTTACAGAGTGCAGCTCCTTTGATTTACGAAAATGCTGAGGCAGAAACTGTTCTCCGTTCTGAGATGTTCTCAGCACTCTAGCTCGTCACTAACTGGGCAAGCATGACTAGTGTTTTTAAGCTTATCAATAAAATCTGTGCCGAGCTTAAAATAGTGAGCGCCTTTTTCAGGCACCATCTGCAAGCGCTTATAGAAGTCTGCAGAATGTACATTATCTGATGCTCACTGAGGAATGATACATTCTGTTTCCCAGAGAGTGGACAGAGTCTGTACATAATTTCTAAACTCTTTGAGAAAACCATTTTTTGTGGTGACAATCTATTGAAAGACAAAGAAAACATGCATTGTGCTGCAGCACAGATAAGGCGAATTCATAATGTGATATACATAGCATCTTTTTAAAATAGTTTTGATGTTTAAAATATGGACATAATGCTCAGAAACAGGAGACCAGTAGACTGGAATTTCGTATATCAGTCGCTGCATAGTTTCAAACATGCTAGGTGCCCGGACACCTATGGTCGGTGCATATTTTGAAGTTTTCCATTTACTTTGAAGAGTAGGTTTGTCTTTTTGTTTAGTTTTTCTCTAAGGGTTCGGAAATATGTTGCATGTGCGTATTGCTATATGGGGTGTAACAGAACATTTACATGTGAGGGTTTGTCACTGATGACAAGTTCTTACCTTGTGTCTGAATTCTGCTGCAGCAGTAGAAAACAAGGTGGCCGGCTCTGCTTTGGAACGCATAATGGAAATGCATTATACTTGTGCATTCCAAAGGAGTGCCAGCCATCTTCTATGATCTCGAGGGGAGAGGTTGTGGTGTAAGGGCTAAAGCGGCGGCCTTTGAAGCTGGCAAATAGGGTTCGTGCCTCGGAGAGAGGCCTACGATCCTGAATTGCTTGGTAAATCACTTAGGGGCATATGCATCATTGGAAATTGCGGTCGCAAAGGGGCAGATTTGCAGAATCTGCCCTTATGCATCGTCATATTTGCATTTGGGATGCATCATCCCAAATGCAAAAATCACTATTTAAGTAATCGCTAAATTTGTGATTACTTAAATTACGATTGCATTTAGGGAATTGCAAATTGCGATTCCCTAAATGAAATGCAACAAAACAAAAAATTGCAATTTCGCATTTAAGAAACGTAAATTACCATCAACTCAAAGTTGATAGTAATTTGCGAGAACTTTGAAAAATGCACAGAAGTGCATTTTTCAAAGTTCTATGTTGCACACATACATGCCCTTGGGGCATGTGTGTGCGCAACATGTTTTTAAATTGCAATATCAGGGGTGCATCAGGGTGTCCTTTTGGCACCCTTGAAATTGCATGCGCAATTTGTGAGTACCTATTTGGTACTCACAAATTGCGCATGCAATTCCCATTGATTCCTATGGGCCTCTAGGCCCATAGGAATGAATGGGAAGCAATTCCTTATTTGCGATTAGCAATTTGCGAGTCGCAAATAAGGAATGTATAGGAATCGCAATTTTTTTTTGCGATTCCTACATGCATAAGGAATTGTGATTCCTAAATTGCGATTTCTTAAAAATCGCAAATTAGGAATCGCAATTCCTAACTTTGATGCATGTGGCCCTTAATCTCTACTTGTCCCTCTGGAATGGAATGTAGATTTTTTAACTAAATAGCATGGTGTGCTGGCTCTAGTTGGCTGTTGGTAGTTGACGCCAAGGAGCAGTTCATGGCTGCACATCACAAAATGAGAATGAGTGGTGGGGTGGGGAGCAAGGGAAACTAAATGAGCACACGTAGAAACAAGTAGATAAATCGCGGCGCTCGTGAAAGGAGCACAGCGATAAGTGAAATTATTTTAAAGTGTCTTCAAAGTTAATAAAAATATAGGTGGGTGAGCCGCGCTCTACAGAAGAAAAGAAAAGCGCGGCCGCCATACTTAAAGATTAAGCTCAGCGTTGCCATGTGCCGAGCTGGAATTGCTTTATATCAATGTAAAAACGAGCAGCAGTAAGCTACAAATCTAGGTGAGACCTAATGAAAAAAGAATGCTCACAGAGAACCATAAAGAACAGTGAAAGTAACAGCACCTGTAACATGGTCAGTCCCAAGGGGAGGATACAAAAATCCAAAAGGAGGGACAACTAAGCCTATTGACAAATCAAAAGACAGGATGTACAAAGTACAGTAAGAGGGGCCAATCGAAAAGATGGGCGGTGCTTAAAGCCCATATCCAATGAACAGCATGTCTCGAAGAGACAACACATGCGCTGCCTAGACGGGACCTAAAAAGGGATGGGCCTATAGGCCTCACGATAGTGACACAGGTTAAATAGGAAAAAAGGGACTGTTCACTCCTACTGATCCGTACATGGTATGCTGCCACCACCGCGCTCATCCTGCTTAACTCCTGGTGAAGGCAGTAACCTTTTCACCACAATGAAGGCAGCACTTTGGGTGCCTCTCTAGGTCCAACAAGACCGCAATCCGTGAGACACGTCTAAGTCATGGGCACACGCATGATCCGTGTTTGCCTTTGACAACAAAAATCAACATTAGGGATCCAGACATCAGTACAGTTAGGCAGGGGTACATGCCATTACCATGCATCAGACTTTTACGTCCCAAAATGCACATTTGTTTTCTGGTACTTTTTTTGCAACTTAATGATCACATTTTCTCAAATACACCCACATTATTTAATCAGAACTGGTTATTCTGTTCCAAATAATTGTTATTAAGTTGTGAATAATGTTCCATGGAAAGATGATAACTATTTGTCTTGTTTATTATTGATCAAGAGAACACAATATTGCAGAATGAAAATAAGTAAACAGGCATAGGGCTACTTTCTGCCAATTGTTTATCCTGAAAGATTCAACAATGACTAAATTATGTTATATTAGCTAAGCAAAGTATATAAAGGAGTAGATAGGAGCTTTATGCCAGGTGACAAAGGAGATGGGCCGGGCAGAATCGCATCACCTGCTTTGGCTGAAGGCTGCTGGGAAAGGATTCAGACTTCACTTGCTGCCATTATCAGCCCATCTGTGAGCACAAGACAGGAATAACAGTCTCTGCTATAATGTTGAACGTAAAGCCTTATTGTTCATACATGTATGCAGGTGTTCATCCTCTCTGAAACTCAAATCATTTTAGATCTAAATTGAGCCTGCTTTATAAAAGAATGAGGGTGGGATTGCCATAAAGTTATGCAGAAAATATGTTGGAATTTTTCCTGTTGTTTACGTTTTTAGCAAAAGTTGCAGCTCCCATTCTATTTATCTTAAACAATTAATTAGGACACACTATTTATTTAAAAAATACATCTTTAAAAGGTATCCATGGTTTCCTAGTGTTCTTGAGTGTGTTCTTCCTTAAGGGTTTGGAGTTCCACTAACTATCCCCATGATTTCTCATAGGATTGATAGTTACCTGAGACACATTTCACTCAAATATTGCTCAGTGGGCTGTGGGGTGGTTACAGTCCAACTGCTTTTCTATCTCGTATTGGCAAGTTGACTCAGTCCTTAGTGCCAGGGAGGATAGAAAATGAAATTCTGGACCATGTTCCAGAGGGTGATTTATAATATGTATCAAATGTACCCCTTGTTCTAGAATTCAGTTCAATTACAGAGTAAACTAAGAAAAGCAATCCGAAGAAATGTTATAAGATTAAATAGAAACATGTTATACTTCTATAAAGATAATACGTTTGTTATCTTTTACAAAAAAAATAGCACTGGTTAGGGAAACTATTTGTTGTAAGTCATAGATGTACAACCTAACCTAAACATTGTACCCCACACATCCCTCCAAAAGTTAGCCTTGATTTTTCAACCTTGCTACCCCAAGAAAGTCAAAGTCAAAAGAGGAGGTTTCCAAAGTAAGCAGCTGAGAATTTGGACAAGTCGAGTATTGAGAAGGACGCAGCTCACTAGAGCTCCACTCCCCTGTACACAAAACCATAGAAAAGCACCCCCAAATTTGGAGGTGAAAGCCCACCAAGGAGGCTCTGGCATGTCCGGAACTGTAGTGGTCACTCCTAGTACTGGGAGAAGCAAGATCTGCTCCAACTCCAGCACATGTATCCCTAATATCGGAGTGGTCGACATGTGGCAGCCATCTTGATTGCCGACTCGGCCAGAACAGCTTCTGAAAATGGTGGGGTTCTGGATGAGAGACAAGGCCTCACATCTAGCAGAGACACCACTAGGGTAGCAGTGAAGGCAGCCCCAAGGGGCGATTAACAACGCTGTTCAGCCCCTCTCAAATTCAGCTCAGGGAGCAGCTGGACACGTGATCGACCTGTACCAGGACGGACGAGGACGGAAAAAAGCAGGACCACCCCTTTTATGTGGCCATTCCCATAGTCCGGTCACAGCCCCTGAGAAGGAGTCCTGCACCTCACCCCCCGCTTGGAGATACAACACCCGCGCTGAGTGCAAAGGTCTGGGGATCACCATCTTCACTGTCCAGCCAGCTCGGGGAGAGACCACAGGGGAAGGCAGGCATTCTAGTGCTTTTGTGGCCACGATGATAAGCTGTGTTACCATCAGGGGAGCAGTTCCCCTTGGAACCAAGCAACACCGGGCTAAATCACCCACAGTCTCACAAACATGTGCAACATGAGGTGTTATCTGCTGTGATCCCCATAGGGGGATCTCGGGTTTGACCCCACCTTGCATGTGTTCACTTCTATGACCCCACAGCAGCACCTGAGGGAGAACGCTGACCCAGAATCCTGTTAAGGCAATCATAACACCAATCAATCAATTAATCAGCTTTTGTAAGGTGTAGCACTGTCTCCCCTAGGGGAATCTGGGAGCTGTGGCACCGTCGAAGAACTAGGTCTTGAGTCTCTTTCTGAAGTCTGCCAGCAAGGGGGCTGTACGGAGATGGATGGACAGGTCGTTCCAGGTCCTGGCAGCAATGTAAGAGAAGGAACGACCACTGCTGCAACTGCAACGCAGAAGGGGGTGTGTGAGGGTGGTGGAGCACAGGTGTCTGAGGGTTGGTGGAAATTGAGTCGATGGTTGATGTAGGAAGGTCCTAGGTCATGGAGAGCTTTATGGGTGAGCATGAGGATCTTGAACTGTCATCTCTTCTGGATGGGGAGCCAGTGGAGGTTTTTCAGGTGGTGGCAATGTGTGTCCATTTGGTGAGGTCCAGAATGAGTCTGGCTCCAGCGTTCTGTATGTTTTGGAGCCTTCTGAGGAGCTGGGTGGAGATGCCAGAGCAGAGAGTGTTGCCGTAGTCAAGGCAGCTTTTGACAAGGTCCTTAGTGGTGATCTTTCTGGTTTTGGTTAGGATCCATCTGAAGATTCTGCAGAGCATGAGAAGTGTGTGGAAGCAAGAGGAGGCGACTGAGCTGACTTGTCGTTTCATGGTCAGTTGACTGTTGAGGATGATCCCAAAGTTCTGTGCATGGTCTGTAGGTTTGTGGGTTGGTTCAAGAGGAGCTGGCCACCAGCTGTGGTCCCAGGCAGAGGTGTTGTTCCTGGGGATCAGTATTTTTGTTTTGTCGGAGTTGAGTTCGAGACAGTTGTCTTTCATCCAGTTGGCTGCATGGTCATGGCATCGGAGAACTTGGTTTTGGTGTTGGTGGGGTCCTCAGTGAGCGAGAGGATTAGTTGAGTTTCGTCTGTGTAGGAGATTATGGTGAGGCCATGGGAGCTGACAATGCCTGCGAGGGGGTTATGTAGGCGTTGAACAGGGTGGGGCTGAGGGATGATCCTTGCAGTATGGCGGAAATGATGTCTTTGGGTGCGGAGGTGAAGAGGGGCAGTCTGATGCTGTGTGTGTGTCCTGTGGGGAAGGAGGCGATCCACTGGAGGGCGTCTTGTTGTATGCCCATGTTGTGAAGTCTGTTGAATGGGGGTGTTGTGGGAGATGGTGTGGAACGCTGTGGAGATGTTGAGAAAGATGAGAGCCACAGTTTCTCTGCAGAACAGGAGTGTTCTGGTTTCATCGGTGGTGGCAATTAGCGCAGTCTTGGTGCTGTGGTTGGCCCTGAATCCTGATTGTGAGGCGTCCAGTAGGTGATTTTGTTCCAGGCATTCGGTGAGCTGCTAGTTTTTGGCTTTGTCCAGTACTTTGACCCGGGTATTGGAGCAAGGAGATCGGGTGGTAAATTGTTAGATTGCTAGGGTCAGAAGAGGGTTGCTTTAGGAGTGGCCTGACGTCTGCGTGTTTCCATCTGTCCGAGAAGGTTGCTGTGTCAATGGAGGTGTTGACGATGCTGGTGAGTTGAGTGCTGATAGGGTTTGTTCTGAGGTTGAAGCGGTGGTGGGGGAAGGGGTCAGTGGGCGCCCCGGAGTGGATAGAGGACAAGATGGCTGAGGTGGTCAGGGTGGTGAGCGGAGACCAGGTGGTGATGATTTGGCTGTTGTTCACTGGTTTGTGGAGGGTTGGAGCATGAAATTGTTGTAGATGTTGGTGATTTTGCTGTGGAAGTAGTGTGAGAGGGAGTCGCTGAGTTATTGGGAAAGGTGGATGGTGTTCTCTATGGCTGTTGGGTTGGAGAATTCTTTGACTAGTTTGAAGAGTTCCTTTGTGTGGTTGGCCGCGGAGTGGATGTGGTTGGTGATGACTTCTTTCTCGGCTTCTTTGATGTGCCGGTGATAGTTGCTCAGGGCTGTTTTGTGAGCGCCTCTGTCTGCAGGGTTCTTAGTGGCACACCTTCGTTTCTCCAGTTGGAGGCAGTTGCACTTGGTGGTCCTGAGCTCTCGGGTGTACTAGCTAGCATGTTTCAAGGTCTTATTGGATTTTGTTGGTTTCAGTGGGGCGACTCTGTCGATGCAGCTGTTGATCCATGCAGTGAATTTCGGGATGGCCTGGTCGAGGTCTGCTGAGGGCTAGGGTTGGGAGGTGGTGAGGGCCTGTGGCCACTGGGTATCGGTGACCTTGCTCCAGCTGTGGTGGGAGGTTATTTGGTGCTTGGTGATGGTGTACTGGGCAGCTGTGATGGTGAAGTGTATGATGGTGTGGTCGGTCCAGGTGAGTTCTGTGGTGTGGATGAATTTGATTCTGTCACTGGACTTGAAAATGGTATTGAGTGTGTGTCCGGCTTTGTGCCTGGGTTCTGTGACTATGTGGGTGAGGTTGATGCTGTTCAGGTTTTCCAGATGGGCAATGGAGTTGACGCTGTTGGGGTTGTCGATGTGAAAGTGGAGGTCACTGAGTAGAACATAGTGATAGGAGTTTATTGCTAGGGGGGCGATGAGGTTGGGGATGACATTTCAAAAAGTTGCTCATGATCCCGGGGATCTGTGGGAATGGTGCCTCTTTTTGTTGTCTTTTAGTCAGTTTGTAGTAGGACGTTGAGGTGTTCCATGAGGGGCATGGGGTCGTCGTTGGTGATGGTGCATTGGATGGTTTCCTTGAAGATGATGGCAATGCCTCCACGTTGTTTGTTAGCGCAGTCTCAGTGTATCATCTTGTAGCCTTTGAGAGTAGCAGTTGTGATGTCTTGGTTCGAGGAGGGGTTGGGCTATGTTTTGGTGAGGAAAGCGATGTCCGTGGAGAGGGTGGTGATGGTGTCCCAGATTTCCGTGGCGTGTTTGCAGAGGGAGCAGGCGTTGAGTAGTATACATTGGAGTGGTTGCAGGGTGTTTGTAATCTTCTGGGTGGGAGTGGTGGGGGTTCTTTGGTTGGTTGTGCTGCAGGAGAAGTGGTAGTGTCGGCAGGTGAAGGGTCCTTTGGTGGATCGTGGAGAGGAAGAGGCTCAGCTGTTATTATGGCATCCGGGGTCTCGGAGTTCCTTGGTGGTGGTAGCAGCGAGTGGCGGGAGGCATACGGTATTGTAAGGAAGCAAGGGTGGACCGACTGTGTGAGGGGGGCCTATTCTTGAGACCTAAAAGAGTAACCCCTATTGATAGCACCATCAACACTCATCACAGCCTGCAAGGGGAGAAAGAGAATGTAATCCCAACAGGGAAAAGACACAGATCCGGCACAGTCCTCCGATTCCTGGAAACACCAGCCCAGGAGACACACGAGATGGGAATTAGCAAGAGAGGTGAGACAGGTCCCGCTCAGCTCTCCCGGTGCAGTTCCTTGTCTCAGAGTACTGCCTGCTCACCTCTTCTCATCCCAAGGATCGGTAACTTGTCATTTACGCCATGGTCAGGGGCAAACACTAGAAACAGAGCTCTGTGGTTGACTTCTGGAACTGCATGGGAGAAGAAGCTAAAAAATCCAATGATCCCGCCCACTTAAAGCCCTCTGCCAATGTCCGCCCCAGTCACGCAAGAACATTTGGACTGCTTTGTGGCAGAGATTAATTCTGATATCGGACTGTTTTGCATAGATATTAAGTCCTGCATAAAGGACTTGAAAAAGGAAGTGTTTAAGGTGGACCAACGAGTAACTGATCTGGATTGCACAGTTGACTCAAGAACCAAGGACCAGAAAATGCTATGGCAAAGAGACCAAATGCTGAAAAGCAAAATGTTGCCTTACAAATCACAAAAGGCCTAGACACAATTACATACTCATCCGGAGGGTCCCTAAGGAAGCCGAGGGATCCAACATCTTAACCTTTACTAAAGATATGCTTCAAGTGATAAGAGGAAATCCAGATTTACCAGTGCCCAGACTGGACTGGGCTCACAGAGTCCTCACTATCTTCAACAGAATGGATGCGGCTCCTGATATTCTCACAAGAGTACACTAATTCAAGGTCAAAGAAGAAATAATGCGTGTAGCCAGAGAGAAACTAGACCTAGTCTTCCAAGGCCACACCATCCACCTATTTCAAGATGTCTTTCCTTCTACCCTCCACCAAAGCAAAGACTTCTGGCCAATTACAGAGTTCCTCAACAGTAAGCAGATTAAATACCAATGGGGCCATCCCTTCAGCATAACATTCCATTGAACTGGGAACATTGCACCATCAGATCTCTGGCAGAGGCAAGAGCCCTGATGAGTCTACCCCAAGACAAGGATGAGGAACCGAATCAGGACGTTCAACACCAGATGCATCTGACCCTGCTCCCTGAATAGCAAACGGTGCACAGGAGTATCAGACAATGAAAAGGCAGCAAGAAAAACTGTGGAGAAGCAAAAGCGGATGTCATCTCCCACCTTCTTAGACTGAAACAAGAAGCTTCTCCGATGGCATCCACCATGCAGACAAATGAATCCCCCAAAGCGGAATGAAGAACCAGCCACCCACACCCCTTCATAAAGGGCCACAGCCAGGATGAGGAGGGAAAAGGCCCGAACTTGGGCATAGAGACTGATTAACTCACCCTATTCCATCCCTATGACACAACCTCTGATGATTAGCTACCCATTCAGTAAAAACATTTCAACGTCAGTGCCGCACTTCCAAAGGTCACTCCTCGAGTGGGTACCCACCACCATGAACACATCCCAGATGGACATCACCAGTTGGACTGGCCAGTTGGCCTATTAATGTTTACTGTTTGTGTTAGCAACTCCCAATCATCTTCCTGGTTACAGCTCACTTCCATTCTGAGAACTACACCCAGGAATACCGCCCACAGCGACCCCAGTCTTAATTGGTTTGTGGATGATATGCTTCTTATCCTCACCAATTCAGATAACTCTCTGCTGGCACTGTTAGCCACCATGGATCAATTGGAGATGGTATCCGGTTTCAAAATTAACAAAGAAAAATCTTATGTGCTTTACTTCATGGTCAGTCCACAGCATATGTCCTTCTTGAAAATGCAACCCCCTTTAAATAAGCTACATCAGTGACCATTAGTTAGGCCTCAATATCAGTGCCTGGCAGGATGAATGGTCACGACTAAACTGAGTCCCCTGACGACAGGCCATCCTACATGATCTGCGGCGATGGAGGCTATTATACTTGTCATGGCTGGGAAGGATTAACATCATTAAAATGAACATCCCACCCTTACTCTTATACCTCTTTCAATCCCTCCCCACACCTATCCTCACGGCTGATAGCACCAAATTACAATCACACCTTTGCTCATTTGTTTGGGACGGGAAACAGCCTTGTATAACAAATAAGCTACTAATGCTACACAGAGATACAGGGGGTCAGCCTGCCCAAACCTCATAGAATACTACTGGGCCACCTATTTGTCATTTACCTCCAAATGGGTACTGATGGCGAGTGAGAGCCATTGGTTACACACGGACCAAGCACTCGCCTGCCAACCGCTATGCAACCTTGCCTGGCTTCCTTGCCACGCACGCCCAAAAAACACTTATGCAACCACTCCCACAAAAACAGTCCTCAATATATGGGACCATTTAGCTATTAAAAAGTGACTCACGACCTTCCCATCTCCACACACGCAGACAGACAATAACCTGAATTCACCCCATCCCTAGACTCTAAATCCTTCTATACCTGGACCGAGGGAGACTGCAGGACCCTGAAAGATCTTTTCCAGGTAGGCTGTATTAAATCAATCAAACAGTGCAAACAGGACTACCACATCCGAGAAACCTCCTGACTTCAATATTGTCATCAATTGCTTTGGACCCTACATCCCAGTAGTTTCCAAGCTGCGAAATGCACCCTGACACCCTCTGAGAACATAGTACGCACATACTCAGGCACGAAAGGCCTAATCTCTAGGATATATAAGGTGATACAAGACTCAAAGCCCAAAACCCAGTGACCCTATCAATCCTGACAAGAGATGGACCTCCACAGGGCTATAGGGGACAAGGACTGAGACCAGCTCAGGCATGACACACTCAAAGCCCTGCGAATTATCCCCCAGAGGGAATCAGCATATAAAGTTATGTATAAATGGCACCTCGCGCCGAGATGCCTACATAAAAGTTCCCCCCAACACCAGCCCTATGCTAGAGATGTGGGCAGAGAGAAGGGACTTTCTTACAGGTTTGATGGTCCTGCACACTCATTCAGACGTTCAGGAAGGAAATATTAGGCCACATTAAAGGAACTCTGGGATATCCCATTCCAGCAGACCCATTCATGATCCTCCTAGGCACAATGCTTACCACCATGAAGAGAATGGCTGGCCCTGAGATGCTAATCCACCACCTGATGGGAGGGGGCAAACAACTTATAGCACTCTTCCAGAAAAAGACAAAGGCCCCCCATGAGGCCCTTTATTTTCATAAATGTGATAGGTACTAGCCGTGGAAAAGATCATCTGCACACTAACTCAGATTGGAAATGTTCACGCACACGGCAACCGTTAATACAATATAATACAATGTATGTTGAGGCTGTCATTTTGCTACTTCACACCTCAAAGACTCTGTGGGGCTTATTTACAAGCCCCTTGCGCCACCCATACGATACTTTTCCCATGTTAAAAACGACGCAAAAGTGGTGCAAGGGGCTTGTAAATCTCCCCCTGTATGTTACAGTTCTTTGACTGACCTGTGGAGGGTGACATTTCCACCACCGATCACCACTGGAGGCCTGCCACCTTGTAAACTCATGGGTTGGTATGGGGCACTACACCCAGAGCGGTAGTAAGACATCTAGTTAAAGGCATCCACCCCAGACTGTATTCCATCTCACACTGGCCATCACTGTTGGTGATATCATTTGTGGCTGGGAAAATCCACTCCATCCACATGACCTCCCAAAGCCCCCAACCAACACCTCGGACACCAGATCCCCCACCCCTTGTGTTTTCCCCATGTTTTCCTTGTTAGGATTCAACCTGATTGCCTCTTTCCCATACACATACAAATGCACAAGGCCAGAAGGGATAACTGTATGTATGTTCGCTATTGTAGCTTAGCATCAAACTGACCTCAAAATGCTTATTGATGCAATTGTGATTATACTTTTGAAAACTAATAAAATGATTTAATACAAAGTAAGCAGCTATACTTGTTACATGTATGACTAACTTACCTTGATTTCCAAAGGCCCTGGATGACTGACTTGACAACCCACCTGTTTTGTTGTGCAGGTTTCTTTGTGCTTTTCCAACCAGACCTCTGGCTTTAGGATGGGATGAACTGCAAGGCAATGAGCAGCTCGAACCTTTCATGATCATGCGCATTACCATCTTCAGCATAACCTGCTCTCACCTGCTAATATAGTAGACAGACTGGCTGCTGTTTCGTGGTACTTTAATTTCTGAATCTTTTGTGCTTTGGTGCCCATATTTTAGTCCTTTGTTATTTTTTTATATTTTTTTTACTAATGTCATTTTCAGACTAGTAAATTGATAATATGTTCAGAATCTTCTGTGTCTTGACGTTACAGTTGTTATCCCTTTCCATTTTGTGTAATGTGACAGTTGTTTCTTGCTTTATTTAACCTCTGCTGGGTCAATCCTGTATGCAGACAACACTGAACTTATTTTCATTTTTAAAAAGTGCAAAGTGTTTAATGAAAACACCTACTTATTCGTGGGCAATCACTGTATTATCAAGATACCTGCTTGCCATTTTGGGTCCCAAACTTACTACACTGGAAAAACCACCATGCCCGAAGATTTTCCATCAATGCAGGGGAACTTTGCACTTCAATAACTCAACTAAAAATTATTCTGTAACTTTGTAAGTGGAATTTTAGATGACAAACTGTTTTTTTGCATGTAAGCCACACTTTGCATGCAAGATCTGTTGGCCATTGTGTCCACACTTGGTATTCCTTGATTTTGGCCCTTCAGTGGAGGTAGGAGGTTGATCATTTGGATGTATTTCAAGAATAGTTATTGGAAAGTATTTCCAAGCTGCAGAGGCAGCAAGGTCTGTGATTATGTGGATGCTGTCCTTTGATGCCATTAATGGAAAGATCTCTCAATGTTAAAATGTCCAGGATTGGCGATTTTCAGGTTTTCCACAAAATATTACATGAACAGGAGTTCATCTCTAGAGTGACCAAATGTATTTTTAACCTACAGAAAGAAGACAAGTAGAAGTGATAGGGGAGTGATTTAGAAGTTGGCTGTAACCATTGTTGTAAACATCATCTTTTAGTTTCCTCTTTAGGGCCTGAATTCCCTTACATCTGCTAACTGATTAATCAAACGTGAATATGCATGATTGAATCAAGTACAAATTCTTTTCATATTGTTCTGTTCTGTAAATATGATAATTAAACTCACCTGAATATATTTGTGGTATTTATTCATTGTAGTTAATCATTTCATGTTAAATCATTATTATTGCATTATAGAGTTTCTAGAAGGTTGATAAATGTGTGTTACATTTTGTTGTCCTTTCCAAAGAACACTGCCTAATAGACTGGAAATAGCTGAAAGGGCATTATAACATTCATTGTTGAATGTTTATTCTGAAAGTCTTCACCGAGCTTTGAAGAATCTTATAAAACTAAGCATAGAGAGGTAAGGGTCAGAGATGATCTTCATGGCTGGTGAAAAAAGGACATGTACAGTCACACACCCGCCATAACTGAGGCTGGGAGGTAGTCAGTCTTCTCTAGCTGTCTCTGCCGCTCGCTTTGTTGACTGTGCTAATCACTTACACTCACGGCTTCCTTTGTGAGCTGAAAATAGAATGTATCATACTGGAATTGGGTAAGAGAGTTTGAATAGGCTTTTTATTTACTAATGTGTTAGAACTAGTATAGCACTCATATGTATTAAATGGGAATACTAAACCTATCTAATACCTATCAATAATGTTGGAGTATTTTTGTACTTTACATTACTGTTGGAAATTAGGACCTGTTTGCAGTGCCCCCCCCACACATTTTGCCCCATTTGACACCCCTGGATGCTGGTTTTCTGACTCTGAGTGTGCCCTGGGTTCTGCAAGGCAGGCCCAGGACAAGTGATATGGTGAAAACACACCTAGAATACTTTGAAAATACCTTCACACACTAGGTACACAAGGGGTTATGGTACCCCTATGATTGGCATAACCTCACCTATACTGCCCTAGTACATAATAGGGCAGGGGATTAAAACTACCATTAGGTCCCTACTATATAATAAAGCATTTCAGTTTAGAGGCCAGCAGTCCTCTCTGCACTTACATGTGTGCACTGCTGAGAGCCTCAGGTCAGTTTAAATGCAGCCATGTGTTGCAGGACAGCTTTTAAATTGTAAATTGTGCCCAAACTCGATGTTGGTTTTTGGGGCCCTTTTTTGATAGACTTCAATATTTTGGCATATGAGGTGCCCCTAAGGTCTCAACTTGGTGTCCCAGGGGTGGGAGGTCAGGTACCTATAAGGAGGACCCTTACAAAAGAGGTTGTATATGCCCTGGGGATAGAGAAATTGCACATTTCACTTTCTTCGTTGTAGTATATGCTTCCCAAAATTGAATTTTGTGCTAGGAGCACTGTGGAGTTAAGATTTACAATATTTTTATATATTCAGCACCCCTAAAGTCCCCCGTAGGTGTTCCAGGGGTGGGGGCCTGTAGTTATAGGCAGGGTCCTTATAAATGATGTTTTATAAGTCCTGGTGTTGGAGAAATTGCCCAGTTCATTTTCTCCATTGTAGATCCCCAGCCACATAGGTTAACATGACAATAAGTTATTAATTATTAACTAATGCAAGGATTGCCAAAACATATCATTCAAGGACTTAGGAGAATGATATTGATAAATCCAGCAATATGTTATTGTTGAATTTATCCTAAAATGTACTGAAAAAGACTTTCTTGTCTATAAGCCAAAATTCAGCCTTCCAGTGGTCTGCTCTGATTGGACAGAGTTAAGTGGATTAGCCAGGCTGCTTTGATGAAGTGATAAGTGACACCCGGGGTGAGGAGCCATCTGGGAGGAGAGGGTTCTGCTGCACAGGATTGCCAGGGGGATGGGTCGCAAACCATGAGCTTCAATGAAGAAGGGGGACAGGCAGAAGAAGCCAGGTCCATCTACACCCATCCCCTCTGATCCTAGCCAGATGGAAGGCTTGAGGAAGGAATTGTCAGATGCCAGGGGGAGGGAGACTATGGATATGAGGCATCCTGTAGGTTGGTTTAGCTAGCTCTTGCCTGCCTTTCTGCTGAGACTTCAGCCATATTGAATTTTGGAAGAATAGTGCTTTCTGGGAGACCATGGTGCCACACTTTGGATGATATGGTCATGCTTTGGGGTGTTAGCTTGCACCTCATTGGCCAGGATTGCCCTCCTGTTTGACCCCAGAGAACCCTGAATAAGTATCTGAGAGGGGAAGAGCCTCTCAGGTCTGCCGCTTGAAACAAGAGAAGAAGAAGGGTCCATGCTGGAAGTTTGATTTGCACCAACCTGGCCCTGCACTCTGACTGACTGCGCCCACTGCACAATCTGGAACTACAGCCCTGGGGACCTAACTTGATTCAAGAGGAATAAAAAGTGGACTCCCTGCAAGCTACAGGTTAACAGACCTCACCTGGACCATCACCACCAAGAATCCCCAGCCTGGAGTGCATCCAGTGGATTTGTAAGGGTTTTGTCCAAGTAGATTGTGAGAACTGAAGTCCCAAACTTTCAAGGACTATCTTAGAGTTTCCAGACTGTTTGAGTACGTTTTGGACACTTTGGGACCCACAGAGGAACTTCAGTAAGAGGTTCCAGAAGTTTGGAGAAGTTTGGAGCAACTTTTGAAAAAAGATCCATAAGTGGACCGACTGGACCTGTCCAGCCGAACCAACGACCCTCAACTGCGAGTCGGCCTGCCCTCCAGGTTTGTCCAGCTGAAAAGCTCTGGAGGTCTGACTTCCAGAGTTTGACCGAGAGCTAGTCGACAGCCAAGCCGGCGAACCCTCACTGAACTCGTCCTGGTGAAGACCATAAAGGGACCCCAGGAGAAAAAGCTGCCTAAACGTTTCTAAGTCCGAAGGTAACAGACTTGACCGGCCCCAAATGCGAGTCAAGTTGCCCACCTTCAACCACGAGCCAGCCTGAATCCCTGGTTTATCCCGCTGGAATGCTCCAGAGGTCTGACTTCCATAGTATGATCAGGAGCTCATCGAAAGGCAAGCCGGCGAACCATCACCGAATCCGGACTGGTGAAAAGCTTCGAGGGACCCTGGCAGTAAAAGCTTCAGGAAAATTTCAAAGTCAGAAAGTAAAAACTTTGACCAAGGCCTACTGCAAGGAGTAGCTGCGCAGGGCTCCATTGGGCTCGGCAAGATGTCCCAATAGGCGCTATAGGTTTCTATGTGCTATATAGTGCTAAATGTTTAAAAATTCATATCTCTGGTTCCCTACATTGGATTTGTTTCGTTTTGATGTCATTTTAAAGATACAAATAATTCCTATTTTTATAAATTGGTTTTGGATTTTTATTGTATGTTGTGTCTTAATTATTTACTGAATTGGTGTTTTTAAATGCTTTACATACCTGTCTCTGAAGCTAAGCCTGCCTGCTCGCAGTCAAGCTACCACAGGTTGAGCATGGGAATAATTTTCTGAGACCTAGTCTGAGCCCTAGACTGTGTTAGTGGCCTTGTTGCTAGTGGTAGGTGCAGATTTACCACTGCCAATAATCCACTTTCCAACAATTACTCTAAACTTCTTGGATGCCTTAATTTTTATCTTCTTTGTGTTAACAACTCATATTGTGTGCACTAGAGAAGTGTTTTATTTTTAAAAGAAATATTTTAAAATGTGTATTTCATTTTCTAGTGATTTTTGAGTGTGGTATTTATTTATAAAAGAAGATGTAGTTTTCCACTAACTGTGAATGTCAACAGAAACACATCTTATGCAAACATTGCTCAGTGGGTTGTGTATGGGTTGCCGTGTAACTGGCTATCACATTCAGGTTGGCACACTGACTGAGTCTTTGGTGCCAGGGAGACAGAAAATCAAACCCTGTGACTCTAGAAAATTCTAGCGAATGTAACACCATCTATCAACAATTGATGGATGTCCTCTCTGCCAACTCTCAATGCTGTCACCTTACTAGGAGGTGGAGTAACTGCTGTTTTTGGTAGCAGAGCCACCAACTGCTCTACTTTTGGCAACACAATTCTGGCAGGCTAACTGAAATAATTTTGCGGAGTTACTGTTTTGGAATGTTCCCCATTTAGGGTGCACCAGCTCACTCCGTGTCTGCTATGATTTTCCTGCCCAAGGCCCCATTGGGCAGCACGGCGTTCCCAGACGGGGGAAAAAAAAGAATCTCACCCATGCCCTGGAAAATTATTTCCAGCATATCAGTGACAAATCACGACTTTGTATATTTGCTTTTGAAAAACAAAACATAAGAGAATACCCCCCAGATGTTAAGCTGCTATGGCAAGGCCGACAGTCCGGAATGCATTTTTTTCTGGAAAAAATGCTTCCACCATGACGGCAGGGCACTTTTGGAGAAAAAACTCCTACAATGATCAGGTAAACGTGCGATTTGGTAGATGAGCTACGGCTGAGGCAGCAGGTGTGTGGCTCCAGGGCCGGAGCTCTGGATTCTGGCTGCTGCTAATCTTAAACGTGAGGCTTGGAGTGAAAAGAAAGATGTAAGGGCCAAAAAGATCGAGGGGCATATTCTCAAGGAGCCATCGCCGATTTATCGGCACTTTAGCGCCGCAAAAGTGGCGAAAGAACTATCGCCCCATTCTCAAGCTGGTGCAAACTGCCTACATCACCAGTTTTCCAGCGATAGCTACCGCAATTAACATCGCCACGGATGAGAGCGACAACTAGCACTAATGACATGCAGAGTAGGCATTCCCGCTCAAAGACACACGAAAACACCACTTCGCGATATTCACAACGAGCAGCCAGATCTGCGATGCGACCCGAAAACAGGCGATAAGGCGCGTTAGCAGCAGGGATTTAACACCTGCCTTCTACTGGTGTTAAGCAGGATGACAACCTGCAGTATGAAAGGGAGCCCAGCCCAGAGCCACATCTGAAGACCAACACATGTCATGGAGCTAATGTTCATGCAGCTCGGAGACCCAAGAGGTCCACAACACCCACCGCCACCACCCACAGGCCGCCCCCCGGACTACCACCGAGGCAGCGCAGAACAAGACAGCTGACCTTCCGAAAACGACATGGCCCCTCAGCCACACAATTGCAGAATGTGGGGAGAGGTGGGAACCAAGCATGTGTGAAGGAGGCAAGTCACCCATGAATAAGAATGTACACAATGCCAAGTGTGGCGGTGATGTGCTGGACAGACTCCAGTATGCAGAGCACAGATATGTCCCTGTGGACATATACTGATCGTGTGTGCAGTGTTGTGGACAGTGGACGCAACCATCTTACCTTAGGCAGTGGGGAAGACCTCGCTCATGTAGCTGTGTCGTCCCCCCCTGTACGCGAAAGCGGAGTGGGCTGGTCCGGCGTACGCCACACCAGAGTAGGAGTGTGAATAAATAGACCGGGGCTCTCGGCGTGGTTCACTTCCGGGATGGCCAACGAGTCTGCCAGGGCGGCGCCCCTCACCCTGCCACAAGTCCGCCACCGTGACCGCCAGCCTCCTCAGCCGATCGCTGCCTTCCGCGACACAGGCCCCCAGCGCACCCAGCGGCACAGCACCGCGGAGTCATGTGTGTGCTGACTTCTGTCTGCGGCCTACACTGCGGTCAGCAGGGCTCACAATTCAAATTGAGTCTTGATTTATTGATGGCAGAGTCCAGTAGGCAACAGACATTGCTTCCAGGGCAGCCTGCCCGGAAGACGCATCATCGCTGGCCTCGCACCCGCCTAGCGCTCCAGGTGCCACTAACTCTGTGCAGCACAAGTTAACGCCACGTGGCTGTGGGCCCTTGCTGACCGCTGCCTCTGGCCTACACTGCGGTCAGCAGGTCCCCCAAGTCAATTTTAGTCTTGATTCATTGATGGCAGAGTTCAGTAGGCAACAGACATTGCTTCCAGGGCGGCCCGCCCGGACGACGCATCATCGTAGGCCGCGCACCCACCGAGCGCTTCCGGTGCCACAAACTCAGTGCAGCTCAAGTCATGGACCCTTTATGATGTAATCTTTTGTGTGTGAGTCCAGTTCTGGTGCCCCTACCTCAGTGCACTGCAAGTCATGGACCATTTATGATTGAATCTGTGTGTGTGATCCTATGATCACTGTCCTAGTTGTTGCCAGCACCAACCACTCCCTGAGGGCTGGCTTACACTCACCCCACACCCATCCAGCACAGGCGTCACTGGACATGTGACTCTGGTAATAAAAATGGGCCAGGCGCATGTGCCCGTAGCCAGTTCCACTATCTATCTAAGTGTGTCCGTGTGGTCATTATGTATGCGTGATGGCCCCTGGCCCTACCACATCACATCGTGCTGTGGACAGCGGACGCAAGCATGTCACCTCAGGCAGTGGGTAAGACCTTGGACATGTAGCTTTGTCGTCCCCCCCTGTAAGCGTAAGCGGAGTGGTCTGGGCTTGGCCGGCGTACGTCAGTCCAGCGCAGGGGTGTGTAGAACTGGCCCGGGGCTCAGGGCGTGGTTCAGTTCTGGCCTGGACAAGGAAGTCACCAATGTGTGTGTCTCTGTTGTAGTGTCGGCGCCACCCGGCCCGCAATTGACAATGTTGCAATGTAGCATGCACCCGGAGGGCGGTCTCGCACAAACGGAGAAATGAAGGAGCGCAAGACCGCTCGGGGTCTTGGCTCATACATGCCAAGTGTTGTGTGTATCTGTATTGCCGCAGCATGAGCCAAATGCCTAGCCTTAATCGCAGCGCGAGTTCAGCCAGGCATGAACTCTACATCTGTGTCCCCACTATCCTTACCAAAGGCCTACACTCACGTGGCTGCCCACCTTCAACGGCCAACATCACAGTGTCGTTGTCAGGCTTGTGGACATGCGCAGACAGGCATGACAATGGACAATGGTGTGCCGTTGGAGTGCAAGTGATGCAACCGCGCAGCGTACACAAGTGAATAGGTTCGGGGGGAGGGAGAAGCAGCTGTGAGGCAACGTAACACACAGTGATGCCGCTCATTTGCCACATGCAAGACATGTCAAACATGAATCCCAAAGTCGCACACATCCCACCCCACCCCCAACAAGCCACTTCACAGTACCTGAATGCAAGCAGATGACAAACTGACATTAGGGATGAAAGCCCCCTTGTCTGAACTATCAGGCGGAAGCACATCTGCACATCCGACCTTGGAATTGCATGTGCCCGGCACCCCCTGACAGATACGATAGCAGTTGAGGACGACTCCCACACTACGCACAGCCCGACGACAGACCAACGTATACACACCCCACACACAGAAGTCCTTGCTCGGAGTTATCTTGCATGGAATGGCCTTCACACTTACTCCCACACCATCCCAGGCGTACAACCATTGCACACTTAAACAACTCATTGATCCGAGCTGTGGCATTTCATCCACAGAACTGGCGCAGGTCAGGACAGTGCCGCTTCAACCAGGGCCACTAATGCAATGGCAGAACATCCCGGACACATGCACGACCCCTGTCACGTGGAACTGTACCGTGCACGTATGCTGCATTTACTGGGGGCACTGCCATTGGTAGTGCTGCGGGTCAGTTACCGGCTAAGCTTCCGCCTTGCCAACGTCACCTGCATTCAGCCTGTGTTGCATTGTCGATCGTGCATATTCGAGTGGTCCATGGATGTCTGCCTATCCAACAGGATGGTAGCCGAACTGGATTTCGACATGTGTGTGCGCCCCCTGTTGGCCCACGACCAGGAGTGTCACCGTGATACCCGTCTATGGGATGCCTGGATACTTGGCATACATGCTGGCAGCTGGACCTGGGAGATTGCAGAACTCCTCGTGTGCAGTGACCACATTGAGCCGCTCCCCTATTGGGCTGTAGTGCTAATTGGTGACAGGGGGTGGACGCAGCACATCTGTCCGGACCTGCTAATGGAAAGCCTCGCCGTCCTGTTCGATGAAGTCGACAACAACCTCAGGTTGGAAATGATTGCCTACGAAGCTGCAATCGCTTTCATGGACGTGTAACTACCTACCTGCAGCCACAACAGTTTGGAACCCATTGCACATGTCCCGACACCTTGTTGCATCTTGGGGTTCTGGTCACATATCCCACGAGAACAGTGGACATGGCTGCATTCGCCTGGACCCCGAATACGTGAGCGGACAACCACGCGGGGTAACACACACCTGTGAAAGGTGAGGCACTCCCCTAGAGTGGACAGCGGCGCTTGGCAACGTTCCTCATTCTGACATACTGCTGCATTGGTCTGCATGTTGTGGCACTTATCTTGCCTGTACTGACACGCATATGCTAATAAAGCCTACGCACATTCACTTGTATTCAACTGTGATGTGAGTTGTTTTGAATGACGATGTGTGTGTCACTGCCTATCTGGGTCACGGCCATACATGCGCATTGATAGCATTACCCAGGGAGTACCATTTATGTGGAATCACTGTCCCTACATTCATCAATACTTTCATGCTTAATTGATCAGGGCCATGACACATCAGTGTGAATTAGAATGTTTTATTCGCATTCAGTGGGGTGTTGAAGCTGGACCAGTACAGGGCCATGCAAACCCCACTTTATATTGTCGCCCCGTGGAGGGCCAGCCAGAGTCCTTTAGGGATTGACAGGTTCATCGGAAGAGGAAGACTTCAGTCCACAGTGTGATTGCTGTGTCATTGGTAACCAATCCAAATATGGCAGTCCATGTCGAGGTCCAAGGTGAGTGTCGCTGAGTGTAACGTGGGACAGTGGAAGATGTTATTCCAGGGCATGATGCAGAGGGCAGAAGAAAGCTGAAACAGGCCATATGGCGGTGATGTATGCTACCACTTCAGTCTTACCACCAAGCCAGATTCATCATCATCTTCGTCCTCTGATATGTCAGGTGCCTCACATGTGAGTGGTGGTGTTTAGTCAGCTGCACTGTGTGGCACTGACACTTCAGGGGGCGGAGATGTGGATGGAGTAGTAGCAGCAGCAGTCATCCGCGCCAGGCCGTGTGGCGGCAATGCCATGATGAGGATCTGCAGGGCATGGAAGAACCCAGCTACATCTCGCTGGTGTGCAGCCGTGGCAACCAATCGTTCCGCATGCATCCGCTCCATGTTCTCCATGATCCTCCGCATGTGCCCCAACTCCCGGCTGACATCACTGGAGCCACTCTGACTAGACAGTTGTTCTTGTCTCCGAGTCATGACTCCAGCGATGTCAGCCATGGATTGTTGGAGAGCATGGAGCGGAGTGGGTGTCCGTTAGGCAGTAGCGGTCGGTGGTGGGAGTGCCGCCGGGCACTGACGTGGGGCGGGGGAGGGGCAGGGTCGGGGGTAGTAAACTATGGATTACGGCTGATTACAGGTAAGTACACGTATACATTAATACAACGAATTTCGTTTCTCGCGCTGCATCGCCAAATGCGATGCAGCGCGAGAAATGAAATTAGTTTTATTTATTCATATGTGTACTTACCTGTAATCGGCCGTAATCCATAGTTTACTACCCCCCACCCTGCCCCTCCCCCGAGCCACATCAGCGCCCGACGGCACTCCCACCACCGACCGCTGCTGCCGTTAGGGACTGTAAGTGGACCCTGATGGGACTTAGACACCCACGTATGGCATCTAGTTTGGCTGCCATGAGGTCGAACCCCACCCGCAGCTGATCAGCCATCTTCTCCTGGCACCCTAACACACGGCGTTGGAATGCCATGTGTTGGTCGTGGGGGTCCTGGGAGACAGCTGTGGTGGTGGGTGCTTCCTGCTGTGTGGTCTGTGCAGGGGGTGGGGTCTCCTCGATGCAGCTGGGCTGCCCTGCTCCTGGAGGTGGGGTGCCGAAGCTGTCCATGAGCTGCTGGAGGGCGTCGGTGTCGATGTTGGGGAGGTCCTCGTCGTCATCAGTGCTGAGTTGTTGTGTCTGCTCTGCAGGAGGTGTTGATTCTCCCTCTGCAATGTGAAGGGGAGATGCAGATTGACACTGTGTTCACATGTATGTTCACGCATTGTACAAGTTTACTAACGGACTGCATGACAATGTACATTGTGGCTGTTTGTGAAGAGATGCCTATTTGATGCGACACAGTTGACATTTCTACACCATCAGGGATGTGAGGTTGTACTTGTCCATTGTCATCTCACAGTTTCCTGCTATGCCAAATGCGAATGGCCATTTTCTACACACAAGCGGCAGCAGTTGTGTCCTCTGTTCTGTTGTGAAAGTGTTGCAGTTTGTACCACATTGTTGTCAATGTTGAGGTGCTCTGATTCTTATGTGTGTGTGCTGCATTGTGGGTAAGTTGCCCCTTCAGCTCTGATTTGGCTGGCCCTTCTCCCTTTCAGGCGGTGTGCCTTTCACTTCTGTGCTTATACAGTGCTGAGTGGTTGCAGACTTGGGTAAATTGGGCTCTTGGTCGGAGTTGTGACTCTTGGGCATGGTTTGTCCGCAGATGTGCTCTACTTAATTATGCATGTGTGCCATCATCTCCCCCCGTCCCCCCAGTCCCTGGTCGTTACTCACCCTGTTGCTGTTGGCTCAGGTCATGTTGTGCAGTGTCCAGTCCCCCAAATCCTGCCACTGTCTCCCCACTGATGACTGTGGACTCCATTTCCTCCATCTCATTCAGCTCCTGGTGTGTCGCTGGACTCCCGCCTCCAGTCTGAATTGCTGCTTTCCGGTTGTTAGCGAGTTTTAGCTTGGTTTTGCGCTTGACATCATTCCAGCGCTTCTTGCAGTCGTCCACTTCCCTTCTCTTCACTCCAACTGCATTCACCTTGGCCACGATGGACTGCCAAATTGTATTTTCATTTGCCAATGACACAGTGGAGGTGATGAACAGTTGGTGGTGGTGTTCTATCACCTCCGTAATGTGGATCTGGTTCCCCTGCGTACTGAAACGTGGGTTCCTCTTCTTCTTCTCCTTGGCCTTCCCTGGCCCCGAGGTCCCAGGCTGGTCCTCCGTGGGGCTTGTGGGGTTCTGGTTGTCCTCTGTACTTGCTCCGGCTACCTCCATGGTGCTTCGCAGTTGTTTGTGTTTTGTTTGTGTTTCTTTTGCCCCTTTTCTAGTGATTTTTCCCGCCTGACTTGTGGGACTTGCAGGCCTGGCGCTGCTTATCGCTGACTTTTTTATCGCAGTTTGGCCCAATTTTTTCACGTTTGGCTTTAGATTTTTATCGCCGTCACGGTGATTTTATCGTGGCCATTTGATGCGTTATCGGGACACTATCGCATGTTACCGCCGTGTTGAGAATACGTCGTTGTCACAGCGTTCTTTTCCCGAGATAGACGGCGATAAGGGAAATTTTGGCGATGTTTATCGCACGTTCTTGAGAATATCCCCCCGAGTGTGAGACAACGCCTTGTGATACCACAATATGAACCTGTGACAAAGATTCGCAGCATATCGCATACATGAGAAAGTTAGATTAACCATTGAGACGATTTAACCCTTGTTAATAAATCAGCTTGATAATTTCCAGCAACTTATATTGTGACATTTTACTAGTGTGTGAACAATGCCAGTTTGAAAGTCAGTACGTATTTATTGCTGGTTAGGAGTCATCGGTCAATTTGCAAACAAAAAAGATTTCATTGCTGTGGTCCTTTGATTACTAGTTGATAATGTGATTTTTTCGGTATGAAATGTACAGGATTCCTACACATTTGAGTATGCTTTTCGTACGTGAAAACTGTTCTGTACCTGTCTCTGTAGGTATAAAAGTATTAAATAAATAGAGCATGATGAGAAATGATTCAGCTATTTTTCTTGTAGACCTTTAACATGCTTTAGTTGTTGTGATTTAAAATATGGTCTTCATTTTCTGAGCTGCTGGAGTGCAAAATATCTTTATATGATAATACCTTGCACTTCCCCGTTCTCTCTGACTGGCGGGCGTCTGGTTGAAGCCTGAAAGTCTGTGGTGAATGTTTTGGAAAGCCTTTTCATGGCCAGTCATGTGATGTGATACTGGCGTTTCATCAGCAATTCTAATATTCCTGGAAAAAAAAGCCGTCCAGAGGAAGCACTTCTGGGATGTACGTTTTGTTTTTTGGGTTCGGATACCAAATGTGTTGTCCATTAAAAAACGGAATAAAAAAGGTTTCCCTTAAGAATGGAGCCATGGACGGTGCCGCCATATCAGACGCAGCCCTGGCGCTGCATATGGATTGGTTTATTTTTACTCTCCAAGGTTACATGACCTGTAAAGCCAATAAACGGAACAATAAGTACAGTACATTCTTGGTTAGCAGGCACACGCAAACCAGCAAAAAAATGTAATGGATGTTATTATGCGTGATATTGATTCACTGTGGACTGTGTTACTGACATGTTCTCGTGGTAAAGATGTCTGGCTCCTGAACAGTGGGAAAGGGCCTTGTAAGCAGATTTGCATTCTTGCGTTTAAAAAGACGAGATACACAGAGTTTGGCTCTCTCCCTGCTTCCATTGCTATCGAGAACTGAAAAGGCTTTTGTGAATTCATGTGATCTTATACCCACCAAAGAATGGGTACATGCCTTATTCTCAATAATCTGCGGGATGTTAATAACTAATTTTGAATGTTTAGTTTGACAGCCAGGATTGGACCGCCACCTGAAAGCAGCACTGTTCCTCTGCAAGAATTTGTGGACGTTTGTACCTGAGTTTTGCGCCCCTTACTCCCTTCGGTATTACAGAAGGAGGCAGAGACGTCTGCGCGGCCCCTTGTGAAATATGGATTGGGTCGTGCTAAATGAGTAAAAGCGCGATAACAAAGGGGCTTTCCTGCTTCCCTGGGAGCTTGACACCATATTAATGAGTGAACCCTTTGCCTTTTCTCCCCGGCGTGAACTAGATGTGGACACATTGTCAAACGAACTGTTGTCAGGCATCCTAATTTTGAACCACCTAGAAGATGGTGCACAATTAGTGTGCCCCGTGGGCGCCTTTTGAGAAAAGACAATAAAAGTTTCCACGAGAGTTTCCACCAAATTTCCCCGGTAAAATTCCAGATTCACACCTGGTTAACAGAAGAGGACTACAAGGAAATACAGGCGCAAGCCAAATCTTCTCTTTTGTGAAATATAAAACCTGATGCGTGATTTCCTTAAATCCTCTCAATTGATACCTATGAAGAGATTTACACATAATGAATTTCAATGGAGCGTATTCGCATTTTTTGGGCTGCTCCGAAAACCCACATGAATTGTATTAGTCAGTAGGTTGCTGAGCCCACCCCTTTCTGCTGTGCATGACAAGTTTTCATGCTCATTTGCAATTTACATATGTGTAAGATATACTTTGTAGAATATATTATGCAAAATCAGCACATATTTATCTACGCATAATTTGTGACTTTTTTCTTGTGTGAATCTTTCTCAATGTACAGATGCGGTGTGTATGTATGCTTCGAGTACTTAAGAGCAGTGGGGGCAACTTAGGGGCAGATTTACAATCCCCTTGCGCCACTTTTGGGTAATTTTTCCCATGTTAAAAATGACGCAAAAGTGGCACAAGGGGCTTGTAAATCTGCCCCTTATTATTTTTGTGAGCCACTAACCACATCTGTAGGACATTCTGTCATGTTGAATGATGCCTAGGTTTCTTAGAAATGGACAAAAATGCCAAGTACCTAAGGGGCATATTATCAAGAACGGCGTTAAAATTATCGCCGGTTTAGCGGCAGAAAACTGCCGCTAAAGCGGCGATAATGGACTTGATAATATGCCCTTGAGAATTCCAATAGAAGCCCATGTTCACACCAGAACATGGACTTCTATTGGAATTCTCCAGGGCATATTATCAAGCCCATTATCGCCGCTTTAGCGGCAGTTTTCTGCCGCTAAAGCGGCGATAATTTTAACGCCGTTTCTTGATAATATGCCCCTATATTCGCAGAATTTGTTAGCAAGGAAGGCAACTGTGTGAACATTTCCAGCTTTAAAACACATTCTTGCTGCTGGATAATTTTGGGCTGATTCACGAAGCTTTTTAAAGGCATAAATCATTCTTACAACAAGGAAGTTCCGTAATGCATGCCGGCAGTAGTGAATTTGTTTATAATCTGTGTTGTCGAGTGGAATTTACATGTTTATATTGCATACAATATTTATATTAAGAAAACGTATAAGCAGGCTTAGATGAAATAAGTGTTATGCACCAAGGTTCGTAAGACGTAATGAAATGTAAATGAAGTTACCACAATCATAATAGTAACTTTCAGGATATTGAGCAACAAATACGAATAATATTCCTCACTCCAATCAGCGAACCTAAAAAACACCTAAATTGACAGGTGGTACAATTTTTACAGGAAACCATGTCGCACAGACAGAATTAGCTATATTACAGAAAAATGTAAGTAATAAAAATATATATATATTCACATATACCCTGACCCTAAACAGTTACACACATTCCATGAATTATTTATGCATGAGTTAAAAGGGAATATACTTGAATGCGAAAGCAGTAGTTAACTATTAACGCATATCTGTACATAAGGAACGTTGTAGTTTACATGTGTAATGCCTGCCTTTGCTAACCGTCCCATTAATATTCTTGTTTTTGTTCAGAAACCAATGAAGACAGTGCTGAGCATATTAAGATCCGTGTTTGTGCATTCATTCATAATATAAGGTCTTATTTCACAGTGATATAGAATAAAAAAAAGCATGTCTATTAGTTGCCACTGTGTCACATTTCACATGCAACCAAAAACAAGCATTTACAAATGAAGGGCCTCATTTATGGCATTTTGGCATATGGTGCCCTATTCCAAAGTGAAAGGGCAAGCATGCACTGTATTTAAGCAATATGGTGCATTCCTGTCTTTCTGTCTGCGCTGGCGCCATTTAGGCATCCTAGCACTAACATAGGTACCCTTGCACCACGGTGCAAGGGTGCCTGCGTTGCAGGCAGGATTGTTTTTGTGCAGAAAGGGGCACCTTCCTGCACAAAAACAATCCAAAGAGGCGTTTTCCTCTTCTTATGTGTGCTGCAGAATGCAGCACTCACGTGCAGGCACAGAAATCTCATAAAAATGTCCACAAATGATGTCACTTTAAAAGTTACTTAGAGAACTTGAAAGTTCTGCACGTTTCTAGGTCGATGAATCTTTGCAACCATTTTAGAATAGAGCTTTACACAACAAAGTCATTATTAATTGCATTAGACGTTCAGTCAATAAAGAGGGGTTTGGTGAAGCTTTTAAAAGATTATTTTCTCTTTTTAGTATATTAGTCAGTATTTTTGTTCATTTTATTCTAATTAGTGGCAAATCGATTACAGAAATAATAAGAAATAAGGCTTGTTAGAACAAGCATAGAGAAATAAAAACAGTGTGTTCCATTCAGCGTTTAGTCCCTATTCTAAACCAAAGGACCTATCTTATCTTAACAAGAACCCATAAAAAGGTCCTTCTTGAAAAGAGCAAGTAGATTTTGGAGCAAAGTCAGATAACTAAGGAAAAGTTTGATCTCCCCATAAAGGGTAGTTTTGGAGACTCAGCTGAGTTCTCCAGACAATTGCAGTAGTAACTGTCTATGCAGGCGAGAAGAAGAAAATCACAGCTGTAATTATGATTAGCATAAAACAGAAAATATCCTGACCAAAACATAAGGAAAACAAAGAAATCACCAAAAGCAGTAGCTTATGGCAATACTGGCTAGCACAGTAAAGTGGTAAGGGGCATGGCAGGGTAGGGATGCATTGAATGCCTCAGATGAGAAGAGTGTTGTCTTTCCAGCTAGGAACACATACTATGTAGAAAGCAGCTAAAAATGTTGCAAAAACAGATGAATGTGTCATCGGCATCCAATGGTAAAAGATTTTTCGATGTTCTGCTGTCTTCGTCTTTGATCCCCTTGGTAAATGTTCATGTCAGCATGAAGTCAGTTAGACATGGCTGCAACATATTACAAAAAAATACAACTGTGAATGTTCTACCGAGTACCTTTTGCAAGTCTACTCTGTTCGCTGTCTGGTGTCCCATCATGTAACAGTGAGCTACTCTATAAAATTAAACATTTGAATTCTCGTATGTCCTGGTTAGATCACAAAATGAAAGCTGCAGCATGCATTTTCTTTTCATTAATACACTTGTCCATGATGTATATGTTGGAAAGAATACAATCGAAATACAGTGAAGTCGTATGGTGTGAGGAAAGAAAGAATACATTTTTCATGAAACAACACATTTCACAAAAGTCAAGCCCTAGAGTTCGATTATAATGTTAAGTTACTATTTTATGAAAAGCATTTATTTGCTTAAAGGGATAGAGTAGAATAAAATAATAGCGCAGCCTAGTAAGTGGAGAACAATAGAAATGAAATCTGTCTGCAGAAGATAAGCAACATTTTTCACATTTGCACATTAAATAAAAGCACATTTTTCTAGCGTTTAACATATTATGCATTTTTCATGTTGATATTTAGCATGTTTCTATATTGTTGTGTGGTGAAATTTTCATAAATATTTTCAGCTTTCTCAATTTCCCCATCTGATGATTTGATTGAACCTCCATGCAAATATTTTTAAGGGTACATAGTTTAACACAGACATATTAAATTCAATCTTCTTGTGGCTTTAATCTTACACATGTTTTGGCACCGCATCGCATTCATCAGGAAAACCACCTTCACGTAAAAATAGTAATGGGTAACTGCAAGTACATTACTCATTACATATTGAGAAGAGCTCCAATCTAAAATGAAGGGGCTTTAAAATATATATACGGTTTGTAAGGTACCCATTACTATTCTTACCTGCTGAAGGTGCTGCTGTGACGAAACATGCCCAGATTAAAGCCACAAGAAGATTGAATATGATATGTCAGTGTTAAACTATGTACCCTTAAAAATATTAGCATGAAGATTCATGTGAAAGTAATGTATACAATTTCAGAGTATTGCATGTAAGATTTCACCATTGTATAGACTTGGTGTACTCTGTTGCTTGAGTTCGGGTGCTATGTATGATTGACGACATGATTGTAGTGACTGATATTGGGTATGAGTGTGATATTGTTTGTCAGACTCTTAACTTTGTTGATTGTCATTAATAAACTATTGTTTGGTAATCACCCAACTTGTTAGTTGTTGTCAGCTCTCTATCCAGATAGAATACTAATTTTAAAGTTCTGAGTTGCCATAGGTTATTGTACATTTATACTGCATGTGACACATGTCTACCATCTGTAGATTATGCAGCAGATGGTAGATTTATGTGTCATATGCTGCATAATTTGCCTTTTCATGCTGCATAATTTATTCAAACCTGTTGCATAATTTGGTGCTCTCCTGCCACATAATTCCATTGACCCTAGTGATAGCACTGTGTGTTTCACAAGGAGCATGCCTGCGCATAAAGGTGAAGTAGCTACTACGTAAATGTGTGCATCTTGAAATCAAAGGGAGATTTGTAGCATCGGGGAAATTACTATTATATTGGCAATGGCCCAGTTGACTTCATCTTTATTTACTGTTGAACACATCTCACACTGACTGTTTAGGAACAGCAAATCTGCCTTCTACATAGGACAGTGTTTTATAAGGACAGTTTTAGTCAATAGCAGAGATGGAGTCTCAGTAGATGACTGCTGCTCAGGCCCTAAATCTGGTTCTGGAGGACAGCTGTGGGGCAGGATCAGACTCTGAGACAGCAAATACTAAGACAGCAGATACTTAGGTAGCATCTGAGCGAGAGGAAAAAGAAGCAGAATCTGAAAGCGATTTTTCAGTCGGCGGTGTTCCATCCTCATCTTCCAGTGATTCTGAGGGACATGATGATGGTAGTCGTGCTGTCCCTTCAGAAGCACAGTCTGTGCAGTGGGGCGACCGTACCAGGTTAGACCAATCCAGAGAACTGGCACATGCAGCAGCAAGCACAGACAGAGTGCTATCTTGGCAGACCCCCAATTTAGTTCAGCCCCAGATTCCGCCTTTCACTGGTGATGCTAGATGTGAAGTCGATACGACCCATTTGTTGCTAATTGACTACGTCCATCTCTTTTTGGATGTTGACTTGCTTTAGCAAATTGTGCAGCAAACAAATTTGCATAATGAGCAATTTCTGAGGAAGTATGGAGGCCCTCTAGGCCCTCATTCTGGGGCACACAGGTGGACTTCCACTTCGCTTGAGGAGTTGAAGATATTTTTGGACCTTACGCTCAAAATGGGGTTAGTGCATTAACCAACCTTGCATTCATACTGGGCTACTCACACCGCTTGGATAAGCCCCATCAATCAATCAATCAGGGAATTGTAAGCGCGCTACTCACCCGTGAGGGTATCAAGGCGCTGAGGGAGGGGGTCCGCAGATCTGTTTAGCTGAAGAGCCAGGTCTTGAGGGTCTTCCTGAAGGTGTTCAGGGAGGGGGCGCGTCTGATGTCTGCCGGTAGCTCGTTCCAGGTCTTGGCTGCAATGTGAGAGAAGGATCTTCCGCCTGCTCTGGCTCTGTGGATGCGCGGGGTTTCGGCCAGTGTGAGGTTGGAAGATCGGAGGTTTCTTTTGGGTATGTGGAAGTTGATTCTGTCGTTGAGGTATTTGGGTCCGTTGTTGTGTAGGCATTTGTAGGCGTGAGTGAGGATTTTGAAAGTGACTCTTTTCTCCACGGGGAGCCAGTGGAGACTTCGTAGGTGTTGGCTGATGTGTTGGTGTCGGGGGATGCCGAGGATGAGTCTGGCGGCGGTGTTCTGTACTGTCTGGAGTCTGCGGAGTAGGGACTTGTTGATGCCGGCGTAGAGTGCGTTTCCATAGTCCAGTCTGCTGGTGATGAGTGCGTGGGTGACTGTCTTCCTTGACTCGGGGGGGATCCACTTGAAGGTCTTGCGGAGGATGCGGAGGGTGATGAAGCAGCTGGAGGTGACGGCTTTGACCTGTCGGTTCATGGAGAGTGATGAGTCGAGTACGATGCCGAGGTTCTTGGCGTGGTCTGAGGGGGTAGGTGGGCTTCCGAGGGCGGTCGGCCACCAGGTGCTGTCCCATGCAGAAGGGGTGGTACCGAGGATGAGGACTTCTGTCTTCTCGGCGTTGAGCTTCAGGCAGCTGTTGGTCATCCAGACTGCGACGTCATACATTCCTTTCTGGAAGTTGAGTTTGGCAGTGGTGGGGTTTTTGGCGAGGGAGAGGATGAGCTGGGTGTCGTCGGCGTAGGATACGATGTTGAGGCCGTGTTGTCGGACGATGGCTGCGAGGGGGGCCATGTAAATGTTGAAGAGGGTGGGGCTCAGTGATGAACCCTGTGGGACTCCGCAGGTGATGGATCCAGTCCAGGGCTGTTCCTTGTATGCCTGCGTCGTGTAGTCTGACGACTAGTGTGCGATGGGAGACGGTGTTGAAGGCCGCTGATAGGTCGAGTAGGATGAGGGCTGCGGAGTGGCCTTGGTCCAGGAGATGTCATCTGTGGCGGCGAGTAGGGCGGTCTCTGTGCTGTGGTTGCTTCGGAATCCGGATTGGGATGGGTCGAGGATGGCGTTTTCTTCAATGAATCGTGTCAGTTTCCTGTTGACTGTTTTCTCTGCAACTTTGGCTGCGAAGGGGAGGAGCGAGATGGGCCGATAGTTCTTGAGGTCGGTGGGGTCAGTTGTGGGCTTCTTGAGCAGGGGTCTGACTTCTGCACGCTTCCAGTCGTCTGGGAAGGTGCCTGTTTTGAAGGTGGTGTTGATGGTGCGTTGTAGTCCGGGTGCAATGGCGGCCACGGCTCTGTGGTAGATGTGAGGGGGCAGGGGTCGGTGGGGGCCCCGAGTGGATGCTTTTCATGGTCGAGGCAGTGTCTTCGGCCGTGATCGGTGTCCAGTTGGAGATGGTGGGCTGGCTGGTGTTTCTGGGGGGCGGGGGGCCGTCTGTGGCACCTGGTGGATGGTCGATGAAGTTGTCATAGAGATTTTTGATCTTGAGGTGGAAATAGGTTCCAAGCTTGTCGCAGAGGTCTTGGGATGGGGTGATGTCTGTGGCTTCGCTGCGTGGGTTGGTGAATTCTTGAATGACACTGAAAAGTTCCTTGGAGTTGGTGGAGTGGGCCAGGATTTTGTTGTGGATGAAGTTCCTTTTGGTGGCTCTGATCTGGTTGTGGTAGTCCGTCATGGCGTCCTTGTAGGTGGTGTGGTTTTCGGTTGTCTTGGTGTTTCTCCAGTTCTTCTCCAGGCATCTGCAGGTGCGTCTGGCTTCTTGGAGAGCGGTTTTGAACCAGGCGGCTTTCCTGGGGCGTTGTCTGTCGGGGTTGCGTAGCGGGGCGAGCTCATCTGCGCAGTTGGAGATCCAGGTGTGGAGTTCTCTGGCTGCGTCGTTTGCGCTGTTTGCATCGGGTGCCCAGGTGTGGTTGTCTCGGTTGAGGGTGGAGTTAAGTTGCTCGTCGGTAACCTTGCTCCAGTTCCTTCGTGGTGGGCGTGGGGCTGGTTTGGGTGCCCCATCTTTGCACCATATATGAGCGGAGATCGTTTTTTGCTATTGCAGCGTACGCTGCATTTCAATGACAATTCTGCTGCATTGCCCGGGGCCCATCCTTACCATGACAGGTTGTTGAAAATTTATTTGGCCTGTCATGGTACATTTGTCTGCCAGGATTCCAGAGATTTACACTTCTGGAAAGAATATAGCAATCGATGATTCCTTGATCCTGTACAAAGGGAAGCTGCTGTTCAGGCAGTGCATTGCGAGCAAAAGAGCTTGCGATGGCATCACGTTGTACATGCTGTGTGAGAGCTCTAATGGCTATATTTACAGCTTGAGAGTGTATACAGGGAAGGAATCCACTTTAAACCTTCTAAGTTGCCCTCTATGCTAGGAGTCGCTGAAAAGATTGTATGGGAGCTTATCCAGTCTCCTTCACAAAGGTTATAACCTTTATGTGGACAATTTCTATAAGAGAGTAGAGCTGTTCAGTGATCTGTACAAAGCTGACACTGTGGCATTGCATTCAGATCATTGTCACTGCAAAAGATTCCTGCAGGAGCCTCTTTGTAAGAAGCTTCAAAAATCACAGAGCACTGCATTGCATTCCAATGAACTGCTCGCAATCAAGTTCTCTGACAGGTGTGATGTGTAAGTGCTCACTACAATTCATGATTGGGTTCAGAAGCAGTCATAGTACCGAAACGGCCCAGCTGAAAATAACTGAAGAGATTAAATCCATAGTGGATGGTGGCAGTGCGGGGCTGGTGGTCCTTAATTTATTGGCAGCCTTTGATATGGTCGACCATAAGATCTTGTTTGACCGTCTCTGGGCTGTTGGTGCCAGGGACACTGCGCTAAAACTGCTAAAGTAATTTCTACCTGCAAGGAGACAAATGGTGGCCTTGGACCCTTTGTTTCTGAACCATTCTGTCTGCCATGTGGAGTCCCGCCGAGATCTGGTTTCAGTCTCACCTTATTTAATGTTTACATTAAACCACTGACAGCATTGATAAGCTCCTTCTGTTTGGATCTTACCTTCTATGCAGATGATACCCAAATTGTTGTAGATATGTATTCCCCCCCACAACTATGGGGGTGGAAACATCCATAACTATATGAAAGCAATTGGAAAATAAATGGATCAAAATTGTTCACAACTCAACTCAGGGAAAACAGAGGTCATCCTGTTTGGAAATAACCCCTCCCTGAGGTTCCCATCCTGGTTGCCTGAGGAAAAGGGTTTGCTTCCTGTTCCAGTGAGGAAGGCAAACAACCTAGGTGTGGTCATGGACCACAAGCTGACATTTGGTATACAGGTTAACACGGTTACATCTTCTGTTTTTTTAATTGTTAGGATGCTTAAAAAAGTATTTCCTTTCATTCCTTTGAGTCCCAAAAAACTGTAATTATGGCTTTAGTTTTAGCCAAACTAGAATACAGAATTTCCCTTTTTATTAATATGCAGCAACAACATCTAAACAGGTTATTGGTACTATAGAATGCAGTTGCCAGAACATTGGCACACATCCCTAAACACAAGTCCATTGCACAGGTCATCACCAAGCTCAACTGGTTGCCAGTCAGGCAATGTGTTAAATTCAAGGCCCTGTATGGAACTGGCCCTGTCTTTCTGCAGCATCCCTTTAATTGGTACAGACAGAGTAGAAATCTTTGATCTATGGGTGATCAGAAATTGGTGGTCAACAGATTCTGGCTTACAAACTGGGGGGAAGAATGTTTGTGACTTTAATGGCAAAAGACTGGAATCTACTCCTTCCTCACATCAGAGCCATATCAAATTTGCTTATGTTTAGAAGGCTTTAAAAAAAATGGCCTTTTGCTAATTAGGAAACCACTAAAGTGCTTTGGTTTTTCTCACTTTGAGCTAGCGCCTTGACACCTATGGGTATTTGTTTGCGTTCTATAAATCATTGTAACATAACACGATGAGAGCTTTTCCCCCGTCAGGTTTGGGGTCAGATGGCCAAAGTTAACAAGCCCACCTGTATACTTGATTACAAAAAGTACATGGGTGGGTTGGATAAGAATGACCAGGTTCTTCATCCATACAATGGGAGTTGTTAAACTTGCACTTGGTACAAGAAACTCTTTACCCACCTGATTGAATTGACAACATATGTTGATTATCATCAGACAACCACTGTAAGACTCATGTCTTACCTTGACATTCTGTTGTCCTTCATTAAAAATCTTAACTGCTGCAGAAGCAGCAGCCTCCTCTTCATATGCTCTGGAGGACACTGAAAGGCTCAGGAGCTAATCTAATTCCTCTGCTAATCACATTCCTCCAACAGCTAAACAGACTCGACCATGTTGTCATTGTAGCCTCTGCTCTAAGCATGGAAAAAGGCAGGAGAGTCGTATTTACTGTCTTCAGTGCCCATCACAGCTAGCCATGTGTTTTCCGGATTGCTTTATATTGTACCATACCAAAGTGAAGTATTTGGAAAATGACTTAGGTGGAGCTGCTGTTACGTAAATCTTTCAATGGCTGTGCATGGATACCTACCTTTCATGGGCCACTACTTCACTAGGCAACCAACCATAGACTTTTTGTTCCTCTACTTGAGGAAATCATGGACTTGATTATGGCCTGCCAGACACCTTTATTTGCCGCCAGAATGTGGTTGGTGTTTTGTTCACCGAATGACAAGTACATTACAGTCCCCACACTGCACATAATGGAGGACGGTATATAATCCACGTTGTCACAGAATACCCTGTGTGGTAAAATTGTAAAGGATTGACTAGATTGTGAAATGCTTTTTAGAGAACTTATGTAAACAACACAAGGACCACCCTGATTGCCCATGAGAACTAGGGTAAGCGTAATAAGTCAAAAAAATGTCCCATGTGACTTATTCACCAACACTTCTACTTGCTTTGAAAGTGTGTAAACTCAATTAGTAATTTGTATCATAACCAATGTTATTGAAATGTTTACAGGACACAATATTGTGTATGAGGATTGTTTTCACATCTTTAGTACTGGTTATGATACAAGTTAGTACTTGAGTTTTCACACTTTCAAAGCAAAAGTGTTGGTGAATGAGTTCCACAGGACATTTGTCTGACTTATTACTTTAGGAAACTAAGGCAGTATTCCTCAGCATGTTTGCCTTAGTTTTGTCTGTAGATATGCTCAATCAGTTCAAGGAATGAGCCCTCAGAGAAAGGCACACTCGGACACCCCCAACTTGCAACCACAAACTGGAAGGAGTTGGATTTATCACAGTGAGTGCACTAAAGACGTATGTAAGACGTCTTCCTGAGCCTCATGTGGCTGTAATGGGAGCCATTAGTAAAGGTTCACTAGGCATGCATTTGGTAATGTTCTGAAAGAAGGAGGCAGTTAGTTGACAGGTGGCAAAATGTAGTCAAACTGATTCCGTCCTGTGCTGTATGATTGTGATAGGCCCTTGCATGGCGGCAGTATGTTGATGTGAGTGCACTGATCTGTTGGATTGGGTCTGTGGCCGGTGGTATGAAAGTCTTGTGTGTGGTGCGTTAATGGTGTGTGAAAGGGCCATAAATTGGTTGGTGCCTTGAAGTGGCTCAATGGCTCATCTTCAGAAGTCTTGGGTTCAATATTCAGATAATCTGATAAGTATTTGTGCTTTGAAGCCAGTATTTCTGGAGGTGCTAAAACCAACCAGTGTAATTGGTGGATTGACTTTAACAATTAGTGCCAGATTTATATCTGTGGTGGTAAGATGGCCCTTACTAAGAACTCCTGTTTTTTTTTTGTTTTGTCGTTATGGGTAGCTGTAGATTTTGGGCCCTAGCTCAGCTGACACCTTGGCAAACCTGTACATTTTTTAAAACTAGACAACCAGGTGTGTCCAGGGGTGCATGACTTGTGTGGCTCTCATCAGGTAATATTACCTAGAAGCCCTTGCAAACATTAAACATTGGTATGAAACACACATTTTCATTCCATTTCTGTGATGGAAAGACATGGAATTTGCGTGGAGACACAGGTTTCTTGGGCACTTGGCCCACCAACACATGTGAGGTAGCATTTTCATCGTGATACCTGGGGTGATAGGAAATTTGTGCCGGCCAGGTCATCCCACAAATATTTCCAGACAGAAATGTGCGGAACATGTGACTTTAGCTAAATTTGAGGTTTGCAGGGGATTCTGGGTAAGAAAACGTTGGGGGATCCACACAAGCCACACCTCCCTGGACTCCCCAGGGTGTCTAGTTTTCAGAAATGTCTGGGTTTGGTAGGTTTCTTTAGATGGCCGCCGAGTCATCTTGCTGTGCTGCGCTGTGCCATAGGGAAAGGGCAGGAATGGGCCTTATTTAAGGGAATATGGGGCATTCCTGCCTTTTCCCCTGTGCTGGCACACTTTAGGCAGCCTAGCGCCAACACAGACACCTTTACACCATGGTGCAAGGGGGCCTGTATTGTAGGCAGGATTGTGTTTGTGCAGGAAGGGTTACCTTCCTGCACAAAAATCATCCCAGGTGGCATATTCCGATAATCTAGGTGTGTTGTAGAAGGCAGCACACATAGAAAGGATAAGTAACAAGGAGAAATAGAGGAATTTCACCTCGTTATGCCTACCCTGGGAAGGGGTAAGATTTTGGCATATTCCCAGGTTTACAAGTTCTTCCAAATCTGGGAATGGGTCAAAATCCATGGGTGTTGCATGGGGACAACCACTGCAATGCCAATTGAACGCCTACCCAAGGCATAGTAGCATAATGCAGCGATTTGCTCTGCGTTGCACTACTCCAGATTTATTTAGCCACTCAGAGCAATGCAAAGTGGCTTTGCGTGACTTCATAAATCGGTCTTAGAGGTTTGCGTCACGCATGTACCACATTGCGTGAGGCAAACACGACGCAACCCTCTCAAAAATGAGGCCCTAAATGTCACCCCTTTACTGTCCAACAACTTCTTGAAATTGGATTAGATTGGAGTGGGAATAGTAAATGTTACACCTCTAGTGTCTAACAACTTCCCGAATTTGTTTAGTTTGGAGTGGGAATAGTAAATGTCACCCCTTTAGCGTCCATCCATTTCTAAAAAATGGTTTACCTTGGAGTGTGATTATTTCATTTTGCAATTTATGTGTGAAATCCTTTGTTTAAATTGTTTTTGTAAGTAGTAGATTTGCACCCTGCAATATCAGTTGGGCCCTGGGGGATGGGGTGCCCGGGTCCAAAATCGGCCTGGCAGGGGGGCCTCATGTGCACACCTCCCCCATAATAATCTAAACAATTCTCCCCTGGGACCTGGCCTGCCTGGGGGGACTGAAAAAATACAAGCGCAGGAGACCACACTTTTTATTTTTAATTTTGCCACAAATCTGCGGATCCTATCTTTAGATTGTATAAATGCTTGTAGTTAATATAAATATTTTTATTTGGTTATATTGTTAAGAATTTAGGTATATATTTTATTGGTGTTAATTATAAATGCAATAGTGATGTAATATATTTCTTTTTAGTTCCAACATGTGGATACAATGTTTTAAATTCATGTTAAATAATTGTTGTACGCAAATAGTGCTTTTTTATATTTATTGATGATAATGTGATTATTTTGGTGATATTATCGTAGTTGATATTTTGTGACTCGATATTTTTGACATATTATATATTAATTTTAAGGTGACAATAATTTTGTTTCTGACATTTATGTTTTCGATATTAATAAAAATGTATATTTTTAACAACAATATTTGTGTTATCAATATTTGTGGTTTTGTGAGTTGAGTATAGGAAGGCGATATGTTCCGATATTTTTGTGTTTCGATATTGTATGCATCGATATTGTGTCAGTGATCCAGCTTGTACCAAACCAAAGATAGCAAAGATATGATTCTGGTTAGTTTTCCCATACTACAGTTACATTCCGTCACTGTGAAAATACCTTTTGGGGTCTATCACTGTAGGTTCATGAAACCATACACTACGGGCCAGATGTACGACGCGCAAAATAGCGCCTTGCAAATTGCGAGTTTTTTGCGTCTTGCCATTTTTGAGGCGCTATTTTGGATGTACAACAGTGTGTATCACACTGTTTGCAATTCCCAATGGGGTCGCAAATTGAGAGGCTCATGAAAATTAATGAGCATCTCGTAATTTGTGACCCCATTGGGAATGGCAGGCCCTCCCAGGTATGGTGGCCTGCTGGGCTCAGCAGACTACCATGTCTGGGACTGCTTTTAAATAAAGCAGTTTTTTTTTTTAATGCAGCCCGTTTTCCTTAAATGAAAACGGGATGCATTTAAAAAAGAAAAAAATGAAACTTTTTCGTTCCATTTTTTAAGGGCAGGTAGTGGTCCCTGGGACCACTGCCTGCCCTTAAAAATATTTTCCCCTGCATTTGCAACCCCATTACCACCCTCTTAAAGAGGGTGGTAATTTGCAAGTGTTTTGAGACCGCAATTGCGGTCGCAAATCATTTGTACATGGGGTTGCGCTCGCTATTAGGAAGGGAACGCCCCTTCCTAATAGCGACTCACAATTCCAAAATAGCAAGTCGCAAATAAATTGCGACTTGCTATTTTGGAATGGTACATACCCCTATTGGTTTTTGCATGCGCAACCGGGTTCGCAAACCCGTTTGCGCATGCTAAAACCGCCCTACATCTGGCCCCAAATTCTTAAATGGTAAACTTTTAAACATTAGTCACACTTGTGGGCTGCAAGGCCTACACAGGGATGACCTTTTTAATATTTAAAAGTAGGGTTCTTCCTCGTCAAAAAGTGTTATTTTTACAAGTCACCTGCAGGTTCCAAAAGCTGCAGTAGCCTGACTACAAAAGCCATGTTTCCTTTGTCACTATAGTGGATGGCACAATAAGGGCCTGATTACGAGCCTGGCGGTCCGAGCACTGACAGACTCACGGGGGTGCGCTGTGGCTGACCAGCCACTGAAGCACTGGTGATCCGACCGCCCTATTACAACTAGAGCAGTCGGACCACAATTGCACTGTGGTGAGATCCCTGGCGGTGGTGCGGCAGTCTTGAGGCTGCAGTATGCTTGGTGGGACCACCTCAGTCCCGCCAAGCATATTAAGAGTTTTCTCTCTGCCACGGTTCTTACTCCATGAAAACCGTTGCAGAGAGGAAACAAAAGAGGCCCTACAGGGCCCCCTTGTGCCTTAGGGCCTTGGGGTGCATGTAGGGGGGCACATGTTGTGCCCCCCCGTGTGCATGCACCCCAGTACCTGCATGGAATGGACTGCAGCAGTCCATGCCGTGCAAGTACTGTCTTTGATGATTCCATTGCGGTGCCTATTTCATAGGCACCGTCGTAGGACTGCCAAACAACGTAATCTGGCGGGTAGTGCACACGCAGGTTTGGCGGTGTGGGAGTGGTCCACCGGCGTGCCGGTCGGCCCCTGCATCACCAAATTAGTAATCAGGCCCTAAGTGCTGCAGGCCATAGTTGACATTTAACTTTCCATGCCATTGGTGTATTTTCTTGCACCATATCCTATGCCTTACTATATAGGTAAATATGTCAATTGGGGACTAGCCAATATTACCATGTTTTACAAGTCAGAGCACATACACTGGGGCTAGGGCAGCAAACCAGCAGTACCAGTCAGCAAAAAATAGGGGTGTCTAGGCAAATAGAGGCAATTTTTCCAGATATTTACAACCCATATATTGATATATATATATTACAAATTGTATACCTTCTTTTATTTAAGTACTGAAAAATAATTTGATGGACGAAGCATACACCAACTATTTAATGATAGCTTACATGGAAGGAAAACACATTTAAGCTTGCATCATTAAGATGACTCAGTGAAACCATTTTGCATGTGCACCCTGTAGACACTTGAAAATTAGGAAAATGCTCCGGGTGGGATCAGGTACTCGCACAGACTAAATAAGAAAGCATACATCCCATATTGATATCGCGGCACTTCTGAGCTGGTCCTTCTGAAAGCAACATTAGTTCTCAGAGCAGTCAGATGTGTCATAATAGTCGGTACTTCAAAATATGAACCTTTTTGGGACTTAGAGTTTCAATAGACACTGGTAAATACATTTCCCCAGGGAACAAGACTATGACCACTGTCTGGAATAAAGCAAGCACAAGGAGATGATGGACGGAGCACTGAAACTTTTCAGACACTCACCCCCAGTCACAGATCAGGGTTTAATCCATCATCGTTCTTTAGCTCACTTCACCACCCCACTTCAGACCCAGCCATATGTAAATCAGTCTTGACCCTGTTCCTCCATGGGAACAGTCCAGCCCGAACTTCCAAGCCAGGTCTTCCCTGGCCCAGAAACAAGCATCCTGGGACCGGTTTCAGGGTTTCACACCTCATCAGCCAGGCTAGCTTGAATCCAGTGGCAAAGTGAGCAAGGGACCCACTTCTGGCCATACCCTGCCAACTTAGGGAGAACAAAGCAAACACAAGGAGATGATGGACGGAGTGCTGAAACTTTTCAGACACTCACCCCCAGTCACAGATCTGGGTTTAATCCATTATTGTTCTTTAGCTCACTTTGCCTCCTCAGTTCAGACCCAGCCATATCAAATTAGTCTTGACCCTGTTCCCCATGGCAACAGTTGAGTCTGAATTGCCAAGCCAGGTCTTCCCTGGACCAGAAACAAGCATCCTGGGACTGGTTTCAGGGTTTCACCCCTCATCAGCCAGACTAGCTTGAATCCAGTGTCAAAGTGAGAAAGGGACCCACGTCTGGGCATACCCTGCCAACTTAGCGCGAACAAAGCAAACACATGGAGATGATGGACGGAGCGCTGAAACTTTTCAGACACTCTGATATTCAGTCTGGAATAGTCTTAGGGTTCTTGAGAATAAAACTCAGAAGGTGCACTCATGGACTTCAATTCACCAAAATGCCTGGGGCAGCGGAAGTGACTTCACATGCCCCTTCAGTTTCACTCACACATACATATGCTTATACATACACACTCATTCACACATACACACACTCACACACACACTCTGCCTACACATTCACACATACACACAATCTCTCTTACATAAACACACTAAAACTTCAAGCTCGCACACAACATACATACATTTAAAAGCATTTTATTTACTTGCCTCAGCTGCCAGGAAAAGTCATATTCCAGCTATTTGAAATCCATTGTTTATTAAACTAATAGTGAATAATGTAATATTATTCAATATTAGTATAATAAAAAATTGACAAAAAATGAGGTGAGTGAAGCCCCCACCGATGTCCATAAGGACGAGTTGCTTCTGTTCCTGCCACTGGTTTTGCCCCTGCTGATGCCAGGGGTCGCGAAGGCAGTGCCAGGGGTCACACTGGGCATGCCAAGGGTCATAGCAGCAGCCCCTGGCGACCACTAAATGACTTCAATGGCTGCACTGGCCCAGTCACTGGACTAGCAGCAATGCTGTCAAATATTAAGGTTGAGATATTGGAAAAAAAACAACCCCAGAAGTTAATGCTGCAAAGACTTTTTTCTTTTAGTCTCCAGGGTAATGCCAATGAGCAATTGGTCCAAGACTTCAATGAACTTTGCACATGGTCTTCTAATATAGACTTGAATTGTTAAATCTCCACATACCACTACATCAGAGGGGCTAGGTTCCTTAGAAAGTTGTCAATGAACGCAGGTATTGGGGCTTCTAAAGTTGCTGCACAATAGCTCACACTAAATCTGGTCACCTGGTTAGATAATGTGCTTCTCCTATTTTGGAAGTCTTCTCAGCTCATATATGTTCTGGAGGAGAACTACTGGCCGGCAGATGAGGGTCAATTTGCTGTTGTTAAGTCTTCTAGCTACTTTACTGGTGCATTCATCAAGTCTTTAGGTGCACCAACTACGGTTACACATGACCGGTGTAATTATTTAACAGAAGCCTGCCTCCCTAGTCTATGGATCTGCAACTTGGCAAGAATAGCAAAGTTGTGTACCTCCCTCTGCCTCCAGTAACAGCAATTAAGCATTGTTCCTCACTGCTGAGGGTGTTAGCAGTGCTTATTGCTATTTGCAGTACTCGTACAGCACTGTTAAATGCTTGCAATGAACGAAGTGAGGATTGGAACTGTGCATAATGTGGAGAAGGGCAGATAATGCTATTAACGTCTGACAGCAAACAGTCAATCAGGATTATTTTTTGTTTTTGTTTTATACAGCGCAAACTAGACCCGAGAAATCGGGTATCAGAGCGCTTTACATGAGCACCAGTTTCGTTACAGATGGACACATTAATTTTTGTTAGGCACTGGGAGATTAAGTGATATGCCCAGAATCACAGGATGTTGAGCGTCGTTGACGAGACTCGAACCCGGTTCCCCATGGTCGAAGTCGACCGCTCTAGCCATAAGGCCACATCCTCTCCCCAATATTATATTATATTAGCATCATCTTCTAATTTCATCAAACACAGACAAAAGCACACCACTGACTCTGAATCTGATTTATTGGCACCATGCCAATGAGTCTCGAATGAGGAACCACAATAGCATTGTAAGAATTCTGAGTGGTTGAGCCTATCAGAATATTCCACTCTGGGGATAAGAAAAATTAGCGCATTCTTGAATAATAAATGCCTGAGATCTGCTAAGATGGTTCTAGAGTCTAATTTGTTCTGAATAGCTCTCCTGCAATTAAGTTCTATCGTAGAGCATAGACAAGCAATACATTTCCTGTTACCTAGTTATATTAAATAAATACTGCTAGTTGAATAACATAATGCCATTTCAGTGTTGTGTAGGGCGTGCCTGCATACCCTGGCTTAAGGCTTAGAATTGTTTCTCATGTTCCCAAAATTCACATCAGGCTCAGAGAAAAGATATTGAACAATATTGTACAGAATCAAACAGGCCTCTGATTATAGCTACTGTAGGCCAGAGAAATTGCTGAGGTAAAAATGAGAGTCACCAAATATTTATATTATGGGAGTATCAAAAAACATAGAACTGATACCTTATAGTCAGTCTGACATACATGGAGCGGTGCATCCAAATTGGAATGGAACAATCAGAAAATAAATGTTCCTATGTGCTTTCAAATATAGAGCAAACTGGCCATCCATTTTTAGGTCGAGCCTGAGTCAGCGCGCATGCGCTGCTCTGTCGATCTGCTGTAGTGGATATGGGATAGAAGCCCCGCCCACTCTCCGCCCATATTTTTCATTGACTTGTGCCGTTGTCCTTCATAAATGCATGCTTCTGATTGGTTAATAGGCTTGTTAGTCCCTCCTTAGTACTGCCTTGTCTTCATTTGTAACCTCCCAAGGCTACTTGCCCCTTTACTTCGGTTGTTACATGGTACGCTTTCTTAAGCCTGTGAGCACTATTTTCATTAATGAGTTTCTCCTACTGCAGGCAGCACATGGGCGCCCGTTTTCAATAAGAACACGGGTGCCCGCTTCCACTTTTACCCGGGCGCATGGTTTATCTCATTCCCCCACCCACCCCGTCGCTGCTTAATCTCGCTTTGTCGCCCTCGTGTATGTTTCTCCTCTCCCCCTCCCACACCAACCAAACCTAAAGCCCCTCCTCCTCCACAAGACCATCTACATTGCCTTTATCCTTGCTTTCTTTTAAGGAGCAATGAGGCGAAATCTTGAGGAAACAACGGTGAGACGTTTAACTGATATTTGTTAGACCAGTGTAATTTTTTATTTTTTTTAAAGTGCATCAAAATCACTTTTGCCATCTTACATCAGAAGAATGCCTTCTCTATCAATATTTAAAAAGGAAGCTAAAACCTTCCTAATGGGCAAGTTCCTCCCATAAATCTCATTCAGTGCACACACCGCTCTGCGGTGTTGCTTTATGTTCTTTGCTAGAGTCTTGACTGCTTTTGTTGCTCTTGGTTTTTGTATTGAGCTGTTACTCCCACAACTGTAAATGCTAGATTTCTCTGCATAATGCTCACATGTTCGCTGCTCTGAATATTGTATATACCCTGTCATGCCCCAAGTGTATTCACTTCCTTCTATCCCTACTTTTGTAAATGTCTATTTCAAACTTGTACACAACGTGTTTTCCCTGTAAAGTGCTCTGATACCCTAACGAGTCATGTTCGCGCTCTATAAAACTCGAAATAAAATAAAATACATGGACGGGCACTGCGCTTTATTCAAGCATGGCGCCCGCTTTCATTTTTTGTTTGCACTTTTACATGGACGGGCACCGCTCTTTAGTCAAGCACGGCGCCGGCTTTCCTTTTTTGTTTTCACTTTTACATGGACGGGCGCCGCTCTTTATTCAAGCATGGCGCCCGCTTTCATTTTTTTATTTTTTATTGCCATGACAGCCACTTAATGGACGCTTCATGGCAAACAAAGAAAAATTCTGCACTAATTCACTTCTGTTTTGCAAAATATTGGAATACTACCTTCTTTAATACGCACAGACAATGTGCTGCTGCTTGTATATACATTATTTGGTCATGTGATATTCATCCAATCCACCCCGCTTCCAAAGTGCAGCTTTTGCTGGAATACTATGATATATTGTAATCCTTTACCTAGTTCCTGTTATTCAGTTAATGGCTCCTGTGAGGCACAGACCGTCTCCCTGATGGCCGACATCTCGGTAGATGGAACATCCCATACCTCGTAAGCATGCCCGCACACATGGTGTGCCGCTTCTTCCTCTTTATCTAGTGGCCATTGCTCCCAGTACTTTTCTTGCGAGCAGTAAGTTGAAGGCAGTTTTAGAGGTAAGGAATTTTAGGAATGAGCTCAGCAAACAACCTTTCCCCACTCAGGCCATTGTCCACGTTCCTTAAGTGAAATTGACAGAGTGCTTTCTGGTCTGTCTGATCTGTACAACATGTAGCCGATTAGTATTTGTAGACTAACATCGCAACGTCTTTTCAACAAACAGTTTAAAGTATGACAGTCTTAAAAATGCATCTGGGTTGTTTTTCAGTTAGGTGTAATATTTTTTAAGCATAGCTTTCCAGTGAGTCTCACTGTGAAAGTGTGACCTTTATTTGTTAAGCCAAAAGAAAACAGTTTGTTCGTGGCAGTTACAAACAACAAAGTAATTAATAGATTTTTAATACTTGGTTCTGCAGACCAATAGCCAATGGCTTGTGTGGTTTTTAGCCTTGAATTTTTAGCCGACAGGCCTAAGCCCCTGTCTTGTGTACCTGTACATGTATTTATACTTTTAAACTTCCCCTCATGCTTAGCGATGACTCTGTAGACAATGAAATATTTTTTTTTCTCCAGAGGCAAACAATGCAGGGCTTTATTTGTGGAGCAGGCATTTATTTCAGAAGTGTATTGTTATGGACAACGATCAAAATAATTTGTATTCCATAATTCTGAAATATACAACATGCCCGTCAGATTACCTGCTCTGCGAGTGCATATTTGGCAAAAACAGACAAGTGAGTAGCGAATCATGTCGAGGGCACAGCAAAGAGTTCCATTTCAAAGATTCTTTCTACACACATCTGCTAGCAGTAGGTACATTTGTTCCATCCAAATAGAAATCAGAACACGACAGAGCAAGAATTATATGGAATTGTATGTTTCTTTGCTTTGGGAGGACTGAATTTAGTGATCCAACTGAGCATGTTCTTGAACTTTGTGTTCTGCTGTTGCAGACTTTGCATACTCTAGTACTGTTACATCTTACGTTTCCTAGCACCCAGGATAATGTGCTGCCTTGCCAAAAACTTTTAAGGTCCCAAAGGCGAGACCGATTGCATTGCAAATGCTTGTTTATTCTGGGTTTCCTGACATAAAACACAAGCATGAAGTTTGTTTCTGTGATGCGGTCACTGAGAAATAGAAGTTTGTGCTTCATGACAAATATTTGTGTGCATGTATGGAGCCTAATGCAGGCATACAGTTTATGATCCCTTACCTAAATTCACACACACTAATGTTCATGAAGGTTGACGTCAATGGCATGCACACGTTAATGCTGGAGAGCATTATTGCTAAATAAAAAAATATCTATATATGATGAGCCCACATCACCCCGAGCCTCTGGACCTCAGATTTATAAGGGGAGGACATTGGACAGCCTGTTTCATAACCCTGAGCTCCTCAAACCCCTGCTAATATGCTGCCACCAACCAAAGCTTGGGTAAGAAGACTAACGGGGTACCCCCTTAAGACATAGGGCCTTATTACAAGTCTGGCAGTCCACAGACCGCCAGACTCGCAGGAGAGCGGCAGTGGCGGTCTTCCAACCGCCCTATTATGACCAGGGCAATCTGGCCACCCTGGGACCAATGCAACCACCAGGGATCAGTGATCCCTGATGGTGGTGCGGCGGTCTTGAGGCCACAATATGCTTGGCGGGGCCGCTGTGGCCCCACCAAGCATATTACGAGTTTCCTCACCGCCACACTTTTCATGGCGGTACGACCGCCATGAAAAGTGTGGTGGAGAGGAAATAAAGGGGGTCCTACAGGGCCCCCTGGACTGGTGCCTCACGCCATGTGAATGCACACAGGGGGGAACAACATATGCCCCCCTATGTGCATGCACACAATTTCCTGCATGGCAAGGACTGAAGCAGTCCATTCCATGCAGGTACTGATTTTGGTTTTCCCATTGCAGTGTCTATTTCATAGGCACTGCCGTGGCAACGCCAAAAAACAGACAGGAGAAAACTTGTAATCTAGCGAGCGATTCAATCAAGGGTTTGGCAGTGCGCGAGTGGGGCGGTCCTGCTCCTGCACCACCAAACTCATGATAAGGCCCCTAATGGGGAGAGCGGACTGCCAGTCTTGCGGACCGCCTCCACGGGTTTGGCGGTCCATTGGACCGTTGAACTCGTAATACGGGCCTAAGAGCTGTCTACGCTCAAACGGCTCACCCAAGGGGTGACCCTGAGGTACCTAATCTAGAGTTCGTGGCCCCTCTCAAACTATCAACAAAACAAAAAACACGGTTGAAATTCAGGGTAGGAAAGGAAAAATGGTAGACATGTCTTGAGGAGACTTTGCATACTATGCAGGTATTTCAACACCGTATGAAATGCTTTTCAGAAAGGAGATGGAATCGCATTGTGTAAGGTCTTTGAGTTTCATCAGGATAATGTGGCTGCCCTACTCTGGAGAATTTTAAGACAATATTTTATTTGAGAACTAGAACGCGTGAACCCACACCTATTGCTCAATATTGATTATAAAAAGAAGATTCCATGCTTCTATTCAAAAACACCACTCTTGCTGTCTGTCCTCCTCGTGTTGTTTTATTTGTGACTACAAATTGCCAATGTAGTGCACAGCCCATTGTTTACTCTAGAAAGGTCACTCAGGTATATTTTTGGTTGGGAAACATCCACACAATTGAATTACTTCTCAGTTGCAGGGAGCGATTGCAGTCACAGTCAGTTTTCTATGTTTGGCTTAGATGAGCTTTTCTCTCAGAAGAGGGCAGTTTATATCAAACACTTTCGAAATCATATGTAGCCGAAAAATACAAACTAGAGGAGGATGATATCTGCAGTACAAATGATGAAATAGAATGAAAGCACAGCAGGCAACTCACAATTGTGCAGGCGCAGGCGGGGATCTTGCCGAGTGATACGAGCTGAGCTTCGAAAGTACAAGTGTATCTGTTGCTGAATTAAGAGGCCTCTCCTTGTTAATTATGCTGCCAGGGACTAGGATCCCTCCTGAGCCACTGGATGTATGCGCGATAATGGAGCAATTAATGTCAGCTAAAACCCTCTATGTGTTCTCATCAAAAGGGAATGAGTGGTACGATTCCTCTAAATGTCTTACACATTCCTTCTCTCTGATCCAGCAGTTACCAGCGCTCTGGTGTTAATAGGCATCTCACTTCCTGTTGAACGCTGTGGCGCACACCCTCCATCTTTTAAGTACTGGATCGAGACATGGAAAGCTGGCATCAATGAAGGATTTGGAGGATGGTTATATTTTTAAAAAAAAATGATTTGTGAAGAAGGATGTGCCTGCCTGCCATCCTTCCCACCCACTAACTCTTTGACAAGCAGCTCCACACACACACTGACTGTATGTACAATGGCGCAAGAACAAAGCTCATGGTGCAGCTATAACAAACTACTCCAAGTATCAAGAAGGAATAACACAGATCTAATTTAAGGGGATTAAATGAGGGAATATACATTTAGGAGTTACTGTCCATAAGTAAAGTGATATATATGGGTTTCTGGCTCAATTGACCCTTTATTTAACCGGACTTATGCAGTTCACAGTAATGACCTAGGAACTTTGATCTGAGCAACTGCGCTCCTTCGATTCCCAGTTATCCTATTATTACAAGTATAGAATAAATAAATAACATATCAATAGTCTCTTATAGGTTTCCTCCATTCTCTGACAGTCCTTCTAGGTGCACGACTCCTCTGTGCCATGGCAACAGAAGCCATTAGGCTGGGAGGCTGATTCCAATCTAATGCCAGGATGTTTGCATAACTTTATCTTTTCCCAGGTATTGTACGAATGGAACTAGAAGAGAAAAGTAGCTATTTTGAGAAAAGTTATGCTTTGCTCAAATGCACTTGGACTGGGGTTATAATAGCAGTTTATCCTTAGCCTCTACTCCCAGAGGGACCGATGGAAAGCAAGTAAATCAGTAACACCCAGTCCAATTAGGAGAGCCTTCAGTTTTGTCTTTCAAAATATAAATCTGTCAATTCCAAGAACAAGGGAAGAGCTAATCCTAGAGACAAAAAGAAACAGAGCAAAGAAAACAGCTTTTAAAATTAAATAGAATAGAGACAATCAGAAAAACTGCATATTAAAATGCTTCTTTCATAGTTCAGCCCTTATGTTTATTTGCTAATGATTTTTGTAAACCTGCTTTTCATTCCTGTTCTCCCACCAGTGGCACAATCCCCGAACCATGGGAGTAAGGGAGGTGGAGGAGAGAACAAAGAATGGGAACTGAATAACTCTTTTACTTCAGGGTTTGCATATCTTTGTGCAGTAAAGTCTGTGAAATTGTAAAGATTCCGTAAAGGAAAAAATAAATACTTATTGCATTTTTTGTAAGCGACACTAAAAACACTGAAATATGAAACTGCAACCATAAACAGGATATGGGCCAAAAATATGCAATAAACCTGTTTTAGCAAACAGGTATGTAGAAAACTGCGTGGAAAAGAAGAGTAAAGAGGCAAGTTTCTGCAGAGTGAAAATGTTAACGATGTGGATCATAATTAGGTGTGTTAAACAGCCAGAAGTAGTCTAGACATCATTGTCAGGCCAATTACTAGGCCAATTAGGACAATAAGAACAGAAGTTCTTGGATGTTAATTATCGCACACCCTTCTACCCTGCATCCACTTCTCAATTTGTCTAGAAAAAGGAAGGTTAAGGATCATGCATTTGAGTAGCAATTAGATTTTACAACATTAAAAAGGCGATTCTACATATAATTATCACCTATTTATTAATATATTGATTTATTACAAGCTAGGGCCAACGCAATATTTCTAGCGTGTCAGTGGAAGTGAAAAGTAGAACATTTATTAATTAACTAAGTTGCAGGTTATATAAATCGTGTTCAGAACCCTCTTGGGAATGAAGGGATTGTTCCAGCCAACCAGAATGCTGTTGTTCGCTTCTTTTCCTTTTTAGGTTCAGCAGGAATACAAAGCAGCACTTGAAGCTTACAGGAAAGGGGCCTTCTTTAACTGTGATTGGCGGATTCGACGATCGGATGGTGACAGCCTTCTTACTCCAAGATGTGAACAATGACAGCAGTTTATGCATTGAACACAAGGTAATAGCAGCGCTTAAGAATGAAAGGCCTTGGTAAAATTGCTAATTTCTTTAGCTTAAAATGCAGAAAATATTCATAGAAATTAAGGTCATTTGTCGTCTACCTGAAAATTCTACACGAGCATATACCTCTGGTACAAAAGTTATATAAGAGTTTGGGTGAATATAACAAGTTTCCTGGTCATGACACAAATTAGTTCCACAGTACCTGCTGTATATCTTCAGTTTGAACTAAAATGATGCTAGAATGCCTAAACCAAGAAGGATAAAAACTATGATAAATATACATAATGCGAAAAATGGTAATAACACACATGTAATAAACATTTCCCCCGTGCCTCGGAGACACAGTGGCAGCGTACAAGTGAGCATTGGAGAGGTTTTGAAGGCTAGACACTAATATAAAGGGGTTGGTAGTATTTAATTTTCCTGCATACCTCAACGCTAAGCACAAAGAAATCTTTCATATATATGATCACATCCTTTGCCAAATGGAGAAGGGTGTGTGGATTAAACAGGAGATGGAGTCCCGCCGCTCACTTGGGTAAGTGAGCTGATTTTTTTAAATTAATATTAACACTAATCACCCAGGAGGAAACCGTTTAATACGAGTGAAAAAATTGTAAAACCATCATTTACACAAACTGACTCCACTTGGGTCATAAATTTATCATTGGGTTAGAGAAGGAACCCCGACCATAAAACAGTTAAAGTGAAAAGCACATAAATTATGAGACAAACAAATCTGCTGTTGAATACTCCATATTCTTTTGTTCATTATAACTGTAACGTCACAAACATACAATTCATCTGTTATCAGATCCAGACTAATGAATTATGTCACCTTTCAATTTTTAAAGAACATTTTAGGTAACTCACAAAATGAACCTAACTCTTTAAATTTGAGCCACAAAGCCTTTTCTGATAGTTCATTTTTAAGTCTGTCCTTAAGCTACTTTTGGCTTTTAGTTTCAAAATGAAACCATTTTGCATAATGGTGTCTCAGTATTATTTATTGTTGTGCGAGAAAGAATGCTTTCTTCTAAAAAATGGCATCAACAAAAGGTTTGCTGTTCTACGAATACTTTCTTCCCAGCTTTCACAAATAAACCTAATTTCCTCTGATTTCCTGTTTCAGAAAAGTTGACATTTGCACAAAAATATTGCAGGTAAAGGCACTTAATCCGTATGTTTACTGTAAAATTATTGACTGTGGATTCCAGTTTGGATAGAAATCCACTATTGAAAATACCACTGATAAATTGTTGATCGATCAAGATAGCAAAGTTTTATTGCAAAATATTGGATACAATATTGGTTATTCCAGCTCATCTTCTTCTCTAAATCAAGGTTCGCCAAAGGCCAGATGTCATTTGAAAGCACCATAACATTATGTAACATTATTGCTTAAGCAGCTACGATTCATTTCCTTACTTTTGGTAGCCTAGTTCTAAATGTAGTAATGTTGAGAGGGAAACAGCAGTGACACAGCATGGCCTGGCCTGCAATTGGATACAAATACTCTCACCTCTTCTTTATAAAGTTCCTTAGGTTTGTGTATAGGTACATCATGCACTTCCTCCTAACTCTTTATTGAATCCACAAAATGCAATAACGTTACAGTCCATGAACTTTCAGAGTAAGAGACTCATATTTAAACTATCTTTGTACATGTTTCTCATTTAAGCATTACATCAGGCAAGTGTGCCCTCTTTCGCCGCTTCTTTTTATAGTTTCAATGTTACTAGTTCTAGAAGATGTTAGGTCTAATTCCAATACTTAAGATATTTGATTCAAATGTAAAGTAATTAAGTTATCTGATAAAGCTGGTGATATGATTATTCCCAGGCCAAACATGGACAGTTCCACAGTAGCTTTTTAAAAGAAGTTAAGGACTGGCTATGATCTCTAGAGCATAGGCTAAAAATGATGAAATAGAAATTGTTCCCCTCAATAACATTTGTATTAGTAGATCTTTTGAAGGGTCAGAGTTTGCTTTCTAACTTAAGGTGATTAGTATTCCTGCTGTTTTTGTGGCCAAATCAGTGAAAAAGAAACAACTACTCTGAACTTGGAAATTATATCCAAGATGGATATTATTAAAATCATGATGATCCCAAAGATAATGGACCTGATTCACAAAGGTAATTTTACAATTTTGTATAAGTTTATGTTTGTTTGTTTTTCGCAAAGGAATTTACTAGTAGTATCTTTACAACTGTGGAAACTCAGCACATAAAAAGATAGGCCAGTCCTATCTTTTTATGTGTCGTGAACTCGTAATCATAAAGATGCTACTAGTAAATTTCTTTGTGAATAACAAATAAACTTAAACTTACACAAAAGTGTAATTTTACCTTTGTGAATCAGGGTCCCATGTATTCATGTTCAATGCTACTTGTGCCCAGCCCATTCGTGATTTTGTTTTAAAGAAGAGGAATGTACAGATTGCTCTAAGTAAACCAAAAATATCAATTCAATGGCAGATGGAAGCGATAATGTACAAGACCTTTCTTCCTATCATACTTCTTTATATCTGAGGTATGCATGTTTGTGCTTGAGGGACTTGAGATTCAGCCTTGAGGTGGCTCAAACTGGTAGAAGATTCATCCTTTCAGATCATTTTTCAAAAAAGTGTTCATTGTTTGCTTAGCCATAATTCAAACATCCCTGTAATATTTCAAACTGTTAGCTAACTGGAGATGTTAATGAAGATAAGATCAACTAAAAATTTGAAGTATTTGTGGTATAATCTATTATTAAAGTAAGAATTGCACTGTAGCTGGACGAAATCAAGATTAAATTAATTTTGCTAATTACACAATAGATGATCCATACTATCCCAATCTCCTTCTGTTGCCTAACAAACTGCTTAATCCTTCTAATAATTTGTAAAGCAACAGAATACATTATCTTCAGTTTAGATATTTCAAGCAGAGAGAATAAATCTCATGGTTTATTTTTTAAACATATTTTCTTACTTTTTTATTCGAAGCACAAGATACATAACATAACAATAACAATGCAGTTCAACAGACATTTTAGCATTCATGAAATATTCCCAAGTACATTCAAGCACTCCCAAAAAAGCTATGTTTTGTTCCTAGTTTCAGTATTCAAGTTATGCTGTGGCAGAGGACACTATGCATCATAACTCATCAGAAGACTCTTCTAGCTCTTCTTTGTACCCACTCTCTATATATTTCTCTTGCAGCCATTCACTGTTCCATCTGGACCACCTATCCATTAATGGCATCTTGTCAAACCTATGGTTCTTTTTGCAGTTGAGACCCCACTCTATGGCCTGTCCAGTTATCTCACTACATCCTTTAATTCCCCCTTCTACATTGGCATCCTGATTGTCTTGCAGTTCTTTCCCATTTATGAATCTTTTAGCACAATGTAACCATAGCAGCCTTCCTTTCAAAGCACTCTTGTACCTGGAGGAGCAGATATTCAGTGAACCATAATACAAAGTCTACTAAGTATTTGGTCAGCTTGTCATCCTTTTCAGTGAGCTTAATGTAACTTTCCTTTGCTGCCTCCCACTTTAACATGTCTCTCATCCAGTCACTTAGATGTGGTTCTCTTAGTCTTAAACTATACATTCCTATGTGTCTTTTAGTTAGGTGTGTTGCCAGTATTGCAAACCTATACTGCATTTTATCACTGCATTTTACTCCCTTCTGTTGGCTTATGGATAAGCTCTAACTGACATGGGTACTCGCAAACATTTCTCCGGGGTTCACAAAGTACTGCCTGTGGCATGCCCGAGAGCTGCACCGATGCCAGCAATGCAAGGGATGGGGTGATGAAAGGTGGGCATAGGGGGATGCGAAGCATCTGCATGGTGTGGTCAACAAACTGAGCCTTCATGTGACTTCTGTCTGCCACCAATGCTCTATTCTCATGCAGCAAGAATTAAAGTCAAAGCATTAACTTCTGTTAAATGCGAGAGGGAGAGATACTCATCTGGTGGCTGAATTGCAAAATGTGAAACCAGAAAACCTGGTATCCGTCCCGACTTCCCCATTTGATGAAATTGTGTGATCCTAGGCATTTGGTTAATTTCACCTTGGCTCCTATTTCTTCATTATCACATATGAGAGCCCCTTAAAATATAGAAGTTCAGGATGTGTACTGTACAAAACCTTCTCTTGTGTTTTATTTAATAAACTATAATGTTGTTCCAATTATATAACAACCAAGCCTACACACAAGGTGCACCTGACAAATGACTTGCCTCTTGGTTCACTAATGGCATTGTTTTTAGAATGGGGGTGACATGGATGTTTCCATGATCATGTTTGAAAACTATCACTGCTAATAAATGCCTCTCAATGCAGTGATATAATCTGATCTACGAAGGTAAAACACTCATGCATGTTAATACAATACACTTTTTGTAGTTTACAGAGAGTTTATAATGAGAGTTTATAATGTTTTTACATGTTTAGTGCAAGTTGTATTTAAACCTAAAGGTGTTCCTAAAGGACACCTTCTTTTCTTCTTTATCGTTATTTTAGTTAACTACATTTTGCCCGTTTGTTGCACAGCTTTTTGAATGTTCCTGCTCTGTCTGTTCACCAGGGGGTCGCAATTAAAGGTCAGGAGGGCCGCATGCGGCCCCCAGGTCACACTTTGTGGATCCCTGCTGTTACAGATATTGCTTCAGTATTTTAGGATGAATTTTTCCTATTCTCTGGTGAACTTTGCCAGTACTTGCATCCAAATGTTCTGTACAATTTTGTATGACAATCTCATGTGCAGAAATTCAGAATTATACTTTAAGCAACTTGGGCAAATCGAGGGGATATGTTGTGTTTAATTTTAGCGCGGTCAAATATGTTGTGAACAAATAACTGAAATAGATCCATTTAAATCTTGCAGTACTTAACATCTTTTATTATTTCGGTATTGTTTTTGAGCAAACCTTTGTGTACTGTGTGGAGATGGTCTTCCATGGCACTTAAATATATTCTTTTATTAACTTCATCAGAGGCCATTACTTTGTGACAGTGCCTGCAGTGTAACTCAAAATGCTGCATCTTTTAATTATTTTCTTCCTGTTATTCATACATAATTTCTTGTGAATGATCTGGTTCTTCTTCTACTGCTCACTTTTTACATAGCTCTGCAGGAGCCATGGTGTTCGGGTACATAGCCCTCAGGTGTTTCTACATCCCACTAGTTCTCATGGAATATTGTCCAGGCTTTCGTCTATGAAGCACCTGCTTGCAGAAAGTGCATGTATCTTTTTGCACACTTATTGGTTTTTTTCACAAGATAGAAGTGCAAAAACTGTTGCATACTTTACAGGCCTTGCTTGTTGTGGCACTGCAGAAGTGGATGGGACAACAGTAATGTCATTATTTTCAGATGGTGCAACTCTGATAGGCCTGGGTGACGATGCAAATGGTGTTTTCTGGTGTCCACTTTGATCTGTGGCTTTGGTGGCTTCAGAGTGAATTTACAATAATCTGTTTCTCTCAAACACCAAATTTAAGGGTCTTTCTATAGGGTGTGGGCTTATTTTTCAATAGTGGCTCCTGAGTGGCCAATAAAATGGCTGCTTTCATTTCTTTTGACCTCCCATAAGGTACTGCGATGCTCCTGTGGTACCCACAGGACCGCTGATAGTGTGCGGCGGGAATCCCAAATGGGTTTTACATCCTGATTTATTAACCACAGGAGTATGTGGGGCCCCAAACTTCTTAAAATAGGTTGCGTTTATTAGGAAGTGGTGAATTTATTTTTTACTTTAGGCCTAGAGGTTTCCTCACAAGCACATATAAGCAAGATGTATTGTGTTTTTTGTGAAATTTCTGTGGTTTTAGGTGTTGTGGTATAGCAGTACCTGAAAATGATATTGATGTACCTGTGACTTATAATAAAAACACATTTAATTGGCTGATGTCGTTTTATTCATGTAATTTGAAGGAAGTTCCACCCTTTTGTTGTTATGCGGGAGCGACCTATGAGGGTGCTGACATTCTCTGCTCACTTTGGTCTGTAGTTTTCAATATTTTTTGGGGTTCAAATAAAAAAAAGGAAAAGTCATTAGAGAAGAGTGAACGGGTGAAGAGTGCACAGGGGAAGAGCAGCAGGAAAACCAAAATGAGGCTAGAAGTTCTCAGTCTATTTTTGGGACTTCTATTCAGTTCTTCCTTTGGAGACAAAAGCCTCAGTGACGGTGGTAACATGTAACCTGTGCCACTGCAAATTTTCCAGGGATACTAGAAATAAATACTCATTCAAGAAATCTGGAATGGGAAAATGCCTGAATGCTTGGTACAGCTCACAGTCCAATTCTGCCAAGGGAAGGTGTGATGAAGACAAGTGAGATTAAGCATCATCAGCTGCTCTCCAAAATGTCCAGCCTGGTGATAGTCTTCCAGAGGAAGTTGTTAGCACCCTCAGCCAGAGATAATTTCATTATATAAGGATATTGCATTGTGTGGCATAAAATGTGCTAAAATAGTCTCTATTGGAGAACAGAGTATAGCAGTTTGAGATAAAATGTTCACTGCTCACAAAGCAACATATGTTTTCTTTTTATATTTTAGTTCCAAGTTTAGACAGCCTGTTTTCTAGCTATTTTAAATGAACACCCTAAAAATAAAAAGTTACAGAAAAGACTCAAAATGTTTAAAAAACAAAAAAAGAAAGGTTCTTGTTAAGACCACCTTTTTTGGTTATTAATATAAAAAAATGTTGTTTGTCATGTGTGTCTCTTTATGTTAATATAGCTTTGTATCCCACCATAGCAGGCTACATTGGACATTAAAAGCCCACTTTAGTATTATAGGTCCAAGCTAAAGGCGAGGGCCTATAATAAGGGAGGAAGACTGAATATCTGCAATAGCCTGCTGCAGAGGCTATAGTATTATTTGAACATCCTGCCCCATTAGCACAGATTTTCCTAATGTAGATTTATAGCCTGCCACACCAGACTATACCAGCCATTAAAGAGTCAATCCAGTGTTTTAGAACTGTGCCAAAAATGAGTGTCTACAATAAGAGAGAGAGACTTAATTGATGTAATACTCATGTACTGTGGGTTATAACACTATTAGAACATTCTGCCTCCTAATACACCCTTATAACCTAAAATAATAGAAGGCGTTTAAGGCCTGGTCCAGCGCTATGGGACCGAGCAAAAGATGAAGACAGTAACAAAGGAATGTAAGTGTAATGACTACCATAGTCTACTACAGCAAAGTATAAGGTGTTACAACATTCTGCCGAATTAAGGACTTAGGGCCTGATTCACAAAGGTAACTTACTCTTTTGAGTAGTAAGTCCAGCACCACACATGGTCAACCGCTGACACTGCAACACTCTCCCATAGAAAATAATGGCAGTAAAGAATTAAAAAAAAACCTATAGTAAATAATTTTAAATTAGATTACTTAAAATAGTTCAAATATTAATAAATATTATTTAATGTTATAAAATATATAAGATGATTTTAATATTCTATTTTGAATTTAAAAATTAGTGTAACAGTGATTTATGTTAAAAATATAACTAAATTAATGTTAAATAATTCTATATATTACTTTTAGTAATTATTAGTGCATATTAAAAATATTTTTTTCTTTCAGTGGTTTTTGTTTCAACTTAAACATCAGAAAATAAATTTTAATTTAATTTAATGTTCCCAATAATTAAACATTTACTTCAAAATTAAGGGGCTGATTGCGATGGCGGGTGGACACCCTATCGGGGTTTGGGACTGCCCAACAGGATGTCGGTGGTCCCGCAGTAGCAATTAGGATGCAACCGACACCACGGCGGTCACAATGCCTATATTTTGCATTGCAGCGGGTGCTGCTGGCTGCAGCACCCACTGCAATGCAAACAAGGGGCACTTGACATATGCCTGCTCTACATGGCAGTCACCATGCGGTGCCTGCCACATGGTGCAGGGATATGTTGGGGGGCACGATAGGTGCCCCCAGGTCCCGTGGCTGGGGGCCAGGGGTTAAGGGGAACCCGCTAGGGGCCCCCAAAGTCTCTTTCTGCCAGCCTTTTCAAGGTGGGTTCACCGCCATGAAAGGGCCGGTGGAAAGGGACATCGTAATGCCCACGGCGGTGCCTGGTAGGCACCGCCACAATTGTAGGCATTACAGACCATCCATTTTCAAGATCAATATATTTGTTGACGCTCCCTTTACTTTACCACAGGAAGACTATGGAGTTGGGCAGAGATCGCTGAATGATAAAGTAAAGGGAAAATTAGAGAGAGTGCCTTTATTGCCAGGCGTAGCTCACTGCAGTGAGTTACAAGGCTATCAGAACATTCTGTCCCATCAGGGCAGAATGTCCTAATTAAAAAACAAAGGCCTCCTGGGTGACAGAGGTGGTTGAAACCAATCCCACTTTAAAGCATTTGTTTCACAGCTCTTTCTGTGAATGTTTGACAATTACAGCTGTGCACTGGGCCACATCTATTAACTGTTGAACATATAAAGCAACATATGTCAAAGGAGGCTCATTGGAGCCCTTAGTTCTCCCTGTGCTCTGCTAACCTACTTTTCAGCAAATCTATTAAGAGGTAGGAGCTCCTTCTGAGGCTCAAGTGACACTGTGAACTAGGGAAGGGTGGAGGGCAAAGGCTCCTGTGTGTCCTGGCCAACATTCTCTGCCTCTCTCTATCCTCTGATCACTCTACATATCCTAGATATGCATGGGAAAGAGAGAGGCAAAATCTGTGGATTAGAACATTGTGATGTTGAGAGCAGTGAGCTAATATCAGCATTTATAGGCCACCATGGAGCTCTTAACATTCCAATGTTCTAATTTAGGACAAAGTGTGCTATTTAGTGTTTAGAAGGAAGGGGACGCAGTTGCAAATGCCACAGAGTACCTTCTGTGCCAGACCATTGGTGCACACCCCTCATTTAAAATTGTGTGGAATATTAGTATTCCATCTACAAAACTTCCATCAGCTTAGTCAACAGTATGCTTCCACAAACAACATGATGAAATAGGGGCCACTGGACAAAATACATAACACCATTTGCTCTTAGTAGGGTGGACAGTGTTATATTTGGTGGTCAGGGACAGGAAAAATGACTCTCACATCCTGTAAGAAAAGTTCCAGGCTGTGGGTACTAGTAGTTTTTGTTTTGCAAAACAAATCCCTGTCCTTGGATTTTCTGTTTGAAAAACAGGAAATTTCAAACATTTTAACCTCCATGTGTTACAGTTACTGCCTCTCAAACCTTTTCTAAGCTAACAGTCTGTCATGATGGTGGTTACTTTCAATGTAGATAGATGTTCATGATGTAAAGAGATATTTCTAAATGTTGTGGATGGGATACGCATTAGGATGATGGAGTAAAGTATTCCATCACTGTGACGGGCAATAAACTATACCAAAGTGTAAATCGATGCAAAGATGTTTCAGGAGACAAAGGGGTGTCTAACTCCTCGCAGCTCTAAAAAGTTTGTATTTATGTCTTGTTTTTCTTTCTCATAACTTCCCCAATTTGCATGTATGTTGTACTGTACTGCACACATCCAAAGCTAGGAGGTTTACAAGTTACTTTAATCACAGTATTTTGAACTCGAAAGGTACTCTTCTAATTCAATAGCAATGGTTCCTATGATGCAGACTCCTTTGTGCTATGAAGCAAAGGTAGGAGCTTAGCACTAGGCAGCCTGATTCTGCACCACTGCTAGAGAAAAAGCAGGACAGTGCCATATGTTAGTAAATATGACATATTCCTGCTCTCTCACTGTCCCACAATTAGGGCAGTACCATTGGTTGCTGTGCTGCATTGCATGACATCTTTGAAAATCTGCTCCTTTTTGGTCTGTTGTACACTACACCGAGGAAGCTGGAAAACCATTACATAATACTTTTTGTATAGGAAAGGTTCTTGTTGTGATTTGTGTGCACATCATAATCACATAAGAAATACTTAGGGCCACATGCATTAAGCTTTTTTCCGGTCGCAAACAGAAAAAGGCCTTTTCCGATGCATGTACCTTTTTGCATTCGCAATATAGGTAATCACAATTTATTGCGATTACCTAATTTGTGAATGCATTTAGGGAATCGCAAATTGCAATTCCCTATTTGAGATGCATCAAGCCTTTCCTAAATGCAACTTTGCATTTAGGAAATGCTAATTACCATCAACTTCAAGTTGATGGTAATTAGCAAATACTTTGAAAAATGCACAAAAGTGCATTTTTCAATGTGACATGTGGCGCACACACATGTCCTTAGGGCATGTGTTGCGCCACATTTGCACACTTACCTTTTGGGGGGGTGCATCAGGGGGGCCTTAGGCCCCCTGGCACCCTTGCAATTGCATTCACAATTTGCGATTACCAATTTGGTAATCACAATTTGTGAATGCATTCCCATTCATTCCTATGGGCCGATAGGCCCATAGGAATGAATGGAGTGACATTCCCTAATAGCGATTCGCAATTTGAGAATCGCTATAAGGTAATGTGTAGGAATCGCAATTTATATTGCGATTCCTACATGCATAAGGAATTGAGATTCCTAAATAGCGATTCCTTAAATATCGCTATTTAGGAATCGCAATTCCTTATTTTGATGCATGTGCCCCTTAGTCTATAGAAGCCTATTGAAATCAGAAATTGCATTTCTGTTTAAAAACAAGCTACTGAATCTTTTAATAGCCAAGACTTCCACACCATGTGATAGCGACTTCTCCCTCATCATTGACCATGTGTTCGTCTTCCTGTAGAGTTTTTCATTTCTAAAGGATTTAAAAGAGACAACTTAATAGTATGAACTATTTTTACTTTCTAATTTATGGCAACTGATTTCAGTACATGTACATTTAATAAGTATTTCATCTTCTGGAGTAGACACACTAGTAGTTCTTGTTCTGTGTATTGAAAAACAAAAAAATAAAGCTTATGAAAAGATATTCAACATTTACTATTACAAATTCATAACATACTTCAGTAATGTTAACTTGGGAAAAAATGTAATTATCATCAAAAATTTCAAATATTATCATGTATTTTTTAAAACAACGTTCATTGGTTGGTAAAGCTCCAAACCTTTATCATAAAAACAAGTAGAAATATTTTTTGTTCTTTTCAGAGAGTGCAATTTCACATCATGGACTATTTCACCCCTTGTGAGTATCAGTGCACCTACAGCATTCCAAACACTTCAAAGAAATGTTTGTCCTCATAGAAGTATGGGGAAATCCTTAGTATTATAACATCATAAAAACATAAAAGCTGTACATGTTAGTATGTCAATTGTAAAGAGTAGACACTATACTTCACTACATGGTGGACATCATTTCTCTGCAACTTTACTCAATTAATGAAAGTCCGAAACAAATACATATACTACACTAAACCACTAGCAAACTGTAATTCACCTCTTTGTCAAACAAATGTACAAACCTATAGTGGTTGTCTCCTTCTCGGGCTAAATGAAGACATACATTCACAACATTTACATAATCTGTATCTCTAAAACTTGATCTAATACACTACATTAGGTTTTCTTGAACTTTGGTTCAAGAAATAATAGATATGAAAATTATACATTTCTTCGCAACCTCTTCTTGAATGTTAGACATTCAGTCTAACATGACCAATTTGTCAAATACACTGGATTATTACCTGATATAATCATCTCTTTTTCATGAAAATTAAGCATACAGTTGAGAAAGTTTACAAATGTATTGATATCTGACCATATTTAACGTGGGTAATGTCCGTATTTACTTTAGTGCAATCTGATCTACATCTCCGTATCATTAGGATGACATTTCTTCTACTATCCTTAACAGCTACATTTGAAATTACATCTGCTCTACAGTTTGGAGACAAGTTGTTTTGCACAGATTTTTTTCAACAACCTATTAAATGACATTGATTTGCAAACTGGCTCTGCATAAATGTCAGTTCTTGAAGAATGTTGGCAATTCAGACATTCATGATCCCAGGAATAGCTAATTCCAAAGAATTCATCAATTGGAATATGTTCATTTTCTAGAATAGCTAGAACTACCATGAAAAATTCCTGGGCATCCTCCTGAGAGTTGAAAGTAAATTGTGTTAAATCTGCACACAAGTCAACAGTGTTGCGAATACCCATCGCAGAATGAGACACGTTTGTTAGCTTGCACTATCCTTGCTAAAATTGACATAGTGGTTTATATATATTCTCCTCAAATTTGTGAAACCCTGGGAAGCCTTCCCACCATGTGAATTTTGTGACCAGGACCTGAAGTCTTCCAAAAAAGGCAGATGAAAGGTCAAAAGGATTATTCTACAGAACATATACAAACCAGGAAAGTGTGATCATTTTATATTAAGACACCCTCCCCATCAGTGAAATGGGTAAAAGGGACAATTCCTCCAGCTCCTCTTGGTTACGTCTCATCAAAGGGGCAACATTCAGATCCCAGGCAAGTTGGTTATTGTGAATAATCATAATCCCCATATATTGGAAACGATGAGCCACCACCTGCACTGGAACGCAACTAAATAGCTGCCGCATTGGATCAGCATGTTAAATATATGTTGATTTACTCAAATTTACACACAAACCTGGCTCCTTCACACAGATCTCAAAGATTCTAACTAATTCTTGAAATGAGACCAGGGGATTCTGCAGAAAGAGAAGGACTTCATATGCATAGAGATACACTTTATCCTCCTTCCCACTAGGCCACCGAAAACCATCCACTTATGCATCCCTCCTCATCCATTCTGCTAGTGACTCAATGAACAGGGCAAAAAAGGAGCGGAGACAGGGATCATCCCTTCCAGGTTCAATTCTCTATGGGAAATGAAGAGGACAGTATTCCAGAACTCTTACTTGCATGGTCGGAGCAGCATATAGGGTGGGCACATATCTCAAAAACCTAGGGACAGGACTGGGAGCACTTTAAGCAAGCAAAGTCAACGCACCATATGAAAGTCTTCCTCATAATCTATCAATATTGCTGCTGGACCATGTAGATGAGATATTCTGGCTATAGCCATTTAAATGGGACACAGGCAGTGTCTAGTACTTCTACCAGGCATGAAGACATGTTGATCCTTTTGCACATGCTTCTGAATTATCCTGGCCAACCAAGTAGCCAGAATTGTGGCTAACAGCTTAGTTTCTATATTAAGTAATGATATGAGTCAGTATGACGCCCATTCCTCCAGTTTCTTACTGAATTTGAGAATAGTGACAATCATTTCCCCTGCAGATCTCTCAGCAGTGAGGCTGTATATCCCTCCTTCCTCAAATAGTTTTAACAAATATGGGGAAAGCAGGGAGGAGATTTTTAAAAGCTCAACTGGAAGGCTGTTGTGGCCAAGAGTTTTACCTGAAAAAGTCTCCACCACAGCCTTTTGGACCTCTTCCAATGAGAGTGGTTGATCCAGCTCCCAACACTCTTCCTCTGTGAGTGCTTTAACACTTACATCATTCACAATGGGGTGCATTGCCTTTAAGGGCAAGGGGCTGCTCATCTATGTTATAATTCTTTATAATAATTAGTGAAAACTCCACCAATGCAATCAGCGTTTATGTTTCAGAGTGCCAGAACAATATTAAAGGCTTTGTCTCTTTGAAATAGACAGTAGGGCAGCTTGCCAGCCTTATTACCTGACTCCTACACTCTGCAGCTAGAATTAATTTTACCTGGCCATTTTAGCTGTTTCAATAAATGTCTGTGTAAGCATGTGCCAAAGCTGCTCCAAGCATCTATTTTCGGCTTCCGTGTGACCCTGAGCTGCACTCTGTTCAGGTAGTACAATCTGTGACTCACACCTTGATATCTCTTGCTCCCTATCCCTTTCCATCCTTCACGCATAGGAGAAAAAAGCATCTCTGTACAGATTTAAAGTACTCCTATAGGGTAAAGGGGGTCGATACCGAGGGGCTGTGATCCCAAAGTATTCTTTTATGGTGTCATGGAGATGGTCACATCCTTCAAGCAGCATGCATTAAAGTGCCATACTCCCTGCAGACAACTTTGTGACCCTGTAAGCCACATTTCAACAGGTGTGTGATCTGACAGTCCCCTAGGTGATATGCAAGAGTCAGCTATACCACCAAGCTCACCCATTGGGACAAATAAATAGTCTAGTCTGATGATGCATTTATGATTGGTCAAGTAACGCATGTCTCTCACTCGGATGAGTGTGCTGCCAGGCTATCCTCAGTTCCATCAAGGTTGCCCATTTATACAAAGTCAGGGATCTGGTGTCAGTAGCAGGTGTTTATCAAGGGCTGCATTTGAAATGCCATGAAAATCTCCTCATAGATTTAACATTCCCATCGGGGATTGAAGCAAAACCACAAAGGGTGCCTGCAAAGTTCTACCTACCAGGGTGGGGAGCTCAAATACACCTCTAATAGTCCATGGGGATCCCTGAAGCATATCTTATATAATAAAAAACATACACAGCCAATCAGAGTGAATCCTGGAGACTGCCAGAAGGAATGATGTATGCAACAATATAGCAGACCCTTGGCAACCCCTAGTAAATCTTGCATCGAACACTCAGATATAACCGTGTCAACCAAGGAAGCCACATTTGTTCCCTAACAAATGGGTTTCCTCTAGTAGCAGAATCTCTGGGCGCGAGGTGCTTGGCACATGCCATGACCAATCCTTGCTTGTTGACGTTCCAAGTCAGTATTTTATATCTACCATGAGCCCCACTCATTGACCTTATTTAATGTGTAGCTATGTGTTACTGGTTCTGTTGAGTTTCCTCATGCTGCTGTAAACGTACTGTCTACCTTTTTCCTTGCAAACCCCCTTCCTCTCCTATCCCACACTTCCTAACTAGAAGTGTTTTTGCCCAACAAAAAACTTCCTAAACTGGAAATATATAAACCACCTGACTCTTAGCAGTTCAACCCAGTCCTAGTCTGGCCACCCTGCATCCTCGCTGGGGGCTGTCATCTTCAAACATGATTGTGACCTTCGTCTCAGGCCTTAGCAACTTTGAAGTAGGCCTGGGCAGAGTTTGCAGAGTTGTGCTACGCGGAACTCTGCGAAGTGACCAAAAAAGTCAGCCGCGCTACACGGAGTTCCACTAGTGGCAGAGTGCAGTAGGTCACGCTGTTCACGCAGATTTTTAGCGCCGAGTGTTTCTTCTGCGCTGGAAAATCCACTTGAATGGCACCATGAGCAGCGCAAGAGGGTGCTGCTTCTTTTGCCACTCGTGTAGATTTTCTACTCGAGCTGCAGCTTTCTCAGCGCGAACAAATGGTTTCTCAAAGCTTGCGGTCGCAACCATCTATGACTGCCCACATTGAGAAAGTGCGAGGGAAGCAGAGCGGAGTTTTTTCAGAACCCGCGTGCTCTGCAGAGTGCAGAAAACTCTGCAAACTCCACAAACGGAGGGGAGTTCACCACCTAGGCCTACTTTGAAGCCATCTCCCAGCTGGGAGCACCCTCCTGATCACAAAGGCTCAGTGGGCAGTATACAGAAAGATGAGGGGTTCACTCCACTACCCACTCTCAGATCACATTGGATGGTCAAAAACTAGTGCCTAATCTTGATAAATGATCCTTAACTTGGCTGGGTACACAACATATATTTTATGTCCATGGCAAGCAGCTTTTGCTTCATTTGCTTGCACGATGCCCGCTGTTTCTGAACCAATTTAGTATAGTCTGAGATAACCAGGATTTTCTGTTAGTCATGAGACCCATCACCCATTTCTCTAACTGTTCTAAGGATAAGAACTCTGTCTCTAAAGCTTAGGAATCAAGCAATCATTGATCTGGGCCCCCTCCCCTAAGGAGAATCTCTGCATTAGTGCCTTTTGAGTTTGCTCTATCAAAAAGCAGATGGAAAGCCAATCCACCAGAAGGAAGGATAGAAGACGTACCTCCAGGAACACTTCTGGGTGTGTTCCCAATACACCCTCTGGGAATCCCAGGAAGCAAAGATTGTTTCACCAAGAGTGACCCTTCTTGTCTTTAATCCTAGCCACCAACTCACTGGCCATAGACTTCAACCTCTGTACAATGTGCAGGAGCTCTGTGACTATGTCTTCTAGTGCCGCCACTTGAGTTTCAAATTGAGTCACATAGGCCGTTATCTTATGTAGATCTTGTCTGAGCAGATCTTTTCTGAGGAGGGTCACATCCACCTCAACTTCCCTTATTCTGGTTTCCAGGGCAAGTTGTGACAATTGGATCACCTTCAGTATAGCATCTTTTCACGGTTGAACTCCCTCATCAGCCACAAAGTACCCCACCAGTGTCTGTCACAGTGATCACCTTGTCAAGCAAGTTCAGTGGTTTGGCAAACTTATCCATTTTGCCCTGTCTCAGTGGTGTTTTTTTCTTGAACATTAATACAGCTGCCACACAATCACAGTCTCTCAGAAAGAGGGACTTGGCCCCTCTTGTTTATTGCTATCTCATTCCAACCTGACAACCGCCTTTCCGTGGATGGCACCAGAAGCCAGGGAAAATGGACTAGCTCCTTGGGCTCATCTCCAGGTCATTTATACATCTCAATCTTCTGCCTTTAGTTGCCTCTGATGCCTCCCTACCACACCTCTTGCCGGGCATGTAGCAGTTAGCTCCGATGAGGGGAAGACGACCACCAGACAGAGGTATTTGGATCCCTCTATGCTTTTCTCAGTACTAGAATCCAGGAAAGGTAACTTGGCAAGCAGCCCTTTGGGTCATAGCATTTTCTCCTTTGACTGAGTCTCACTCACAAGCTGGGTCCCCTACTCTGAACCTAGTGGATTGTGACAACCTCCTTGACCCAGATGCTGACATTTTCTTTTATTTAAAGGCATCATACCCCCATGTTCCTAATTTATGCTAGGGTGTCACAGCTTCACCCCTGGGTGAGCAGGCCAAACCCCAGGATCTTCATCCAGAGCACATATGGTCACTTTCACACTGACCACAGTTAACGCTTCTGTATGACCCATCTCCTCCTCATGTCCCTTTTTATTCCAGTGGAGTCTCAGTTCCTACAGGGGAAGAATTGGAAGACAACAGGGAGACAGGTGCACTCTCCCTCTCTAAAAGAGAACACTATTTTCTGAAGGTCTAAATAGGCCCAGCTGGCCTTACATTTCTGATCACTTGCTGTCCCCATCCGGCCTCGAAAAGAAGAAGAGGGACTCCCATAGAGTGAAAAACTGGATAGGGGGACTTTGTAATGGTCAGCCCCCAGGTTCCACTCTCTGTTCCTCTGCATCCCACTCCAGGGCACTCCAGCTGCACGGTGTCCATGGCAGTTCTGTAGGACTCCTGCCGACACGAGCCCTGCCTTCCAGCAGCTCGCAGCTTCCTGTCTGCCTCAGGGGCCTCTCAATTATAGCAAGTAAGTGTGGAGGAGGTCGAAACTCCCAGTCTCCACCATCCAGTCCTCTGGTCCCTGCTCCCTGCCTAGCTAAGACTGCCCTACAGTGCTCCTTCCAATGAGGGTGCTGAACCTCTAGTCTTATGTAGCTGCAATCTTTACAGGGGTTTGACAACAAGCCATGAGCCCGGCCGCACCTCTCTTGGCTGAATCACCCCACCAGAGCCTGCCCCATGGCACAGCTAGCATCCAAAGTTCTATGGCACAGTCGATTGGCTCGATTACCCATGTCAGCTTCAGGATTTAGAGAGAATGCTGGATGTCTCCATACCAACCGTGCCTTCAGTCCTCAAATATTTAAAGAGGCTTAGATTTTTTTCTAAACTAGCTGCACATGAAACTGGATTTTCTAGTTCATCAAGTTTCTTCACCAATTTTTGACATAGTGGTAAGTTTAATCTTTTATGTTCCATCTTGTAAACTGAGCCAAGTTGAATATTCTCCTGCTTCTCTAACTGTAACACTTCTATATTAAACTGCACACACTCATCTAATGTTGGCATGAGGCACACAATTTGTTTGTAACATTTCTAAAGCTCTCCCTGCCAATCCTGTTACATCTGTTGGACTGCTTTGGGAATCTGTCGGGCCTTCGGATAAATCGAGGAAAGTCCCTATTGTTGCTTGCATCGCTGGTCAGGACCCCAGTGGAGAGGCTGCCTGACATAAGTCTGCGCTGGGAGTTGGCACAATTTTGATACTTGGGTATTAAGGTCACTCATACTCGGGCACAACAGCTACACCTAAACATAGGAAGGGTAATGGAGGAGCAAGATGGCGACTGACTGATCGCCGGGAGAGAGCTGCCTCTGTGCCCTGCCCCATTCCTCGATGAATCCCCGCCTTCGTGGACCGAAAAGAAGTGTAAATAATAAATTAAAAAAATGCATAGATTGGGATAGCATTGTAATGAAAAGAAATGATTCCTCTTACCTGGTGGTTTGCAGTGTCTCAACGTGGTGGAAAGGGTTGTGTTGCCTGGAGCGACGAGTCGCCTCCTTCATTAGAGACACCGCAGAATTAGCAGCTCACGCTCATGGGAGGCTACTGCAAGTAGCGGACATGGCCCCAAAGTGAGGAGAGCGCCAAAGGATGTGGCAAAAGACCCTGGAGGGGCCGCGGTCTCCGGCGCGGCAACGTAATCGGGAGAGCTGAGGACGCTGATCCGAGGCCCGCCAAGGAGCGGGAAATAGACAGACGTGCCAGCCGCCGAGTTACCCCTGGAGACCATGGTAAACAACCACTCATTACGGAGGCGTTTCCCAATGGCGTGGCGGCGGCAGAGGAATCCCTGCCTCTGTCTCTGCCTCTGCCTGTGGAACCCGGAAGGGAGAATGCCGGAACTGACTCCCCCAGCACTGACCCTGCATCCGCAGCCCCAGCAGCATATGTGCCGGTACAACCTTCTGCAACAGAGCGGAGTGGAGAGCAGGAGGAGCAGCAACCCAGCCTGCAGGAACAGGAGCAGGCATTGAGGCCACAGACTGGGAGGCTGAGAGGAGACAGACCGCCTAACCAGGCATGTAATGGAAATCCTATGTATCTCCCAGACAGTCTGTCAATACTAACTGAAGCAGAGTTTTGCATAGAAACTAACACTGTGAACAAAACTGTTGTACTACACACTCCCATAGCTACCTATCAGAAGGGGGCGACGGCATACCAGGGGCACCTGGGTGGACCATGGCTGAAGGATCCAACGGGATCTCCGGGTTATGGGTGGGAAAAGTTCTTCTCCCTCACAGATGAGTCAGAGCTCTCAACTTCTACCCCTGGGCTCACGGATGAAGAATCAGGGACTGAGGACTCATCCGCTAATAAAAGCCATGGCAGGGCAGCCACCCTAAAGCGCAGATCGAGATCTAAGGGGAAAAACCGCTGAACGGATAGCAATGGTGAAACCACCCGCAGGCTAAAATGAGACTATTTGGCCACAAGCCAGGTTTATAACGAAGGCATGGTCGATCAGACCCAAACGGCACCTAGCATCGCCCTCAGCCCTAATGATGCTCCCTCGATGGATCTAATCTATGCCACCCTCAAGCAAATGCAAGGGGAGGCTCGCCAAGAAAATCGCAGAGCACACCAGGCTACAAAGAAATTACAGGGATCCATCCGGAAGGTGACCAAAATGTGCTCAGAGATGAAAGAAAGGGTGACACATGTCGAGGAAAGAACAGCGACCCTTGAGTGTGAGCTAGGAAAAATGCAGGAACACAAGGAACTTCAGGAAAAACAAGCAGTTGACATGATGTGGAAACTCGAAGATTTCGAGAATCGCCAGCGCCGAAACAACCTTCGATTTCTGGGGATAGGGGAAAACAGCGAAGGCAGCGACGTAAGATCTTTTATGGCAGACCTTTTGAAGGAAGCCTTCCCCGAACATTCGAACTGGAATTGGGACACCGAGATTCAGCGAGCTCACCGCTTTCCACTGACTCAGAAAAAAAACACCACGGCAGGGCAACCGGAACGACCGAGGGCGATCCTAGTCTTCTTCAGGAACTTCCTCCTTCGGCAGTCCATATCAGACAAGGCAAGACCGGATGCGAAACGATCTCATAATGGCCATACATTTTTCACATGCCTAGATTTCTGCCACACCACGGTGGAAAGGTGATGGAGATTACGTCAATAAATTTCTCCATTTCAGGCACTTGGCGCAGAAGCCTATCTGTTGAGCCCTGCACGCCTTAAAGTTGTAGACAGAGGAAAAGTTAGGGTGCTGATGTCAGAAATAAAGGCCCAAGATTACTTGAAGGAACTACAGGAAACAAGAGAACTTGTGGCAACAGGAAGATAGAGCATGACAACACGCTCAGCTTACACTTGGAGACTGGGTGAGGGGTAGATATGTATTGATCGAACAAAAAATGGAATGAGGGAAGGGTGAACTAATCACTGGTAGAACAACAGAAAATAACAGAAAACGCTGCATGTTTTTCCCCTAATCCTTTGCTTTTGTTTTTCTTGTCTCTTTTTTCACTAGTGGGGGTAAGATGGTATATTACTTAGGATTTATTCAATTTGTAGGGGATAATGGATAGGGCACGGGGGCACCTCGGGCAGCCGTACAGGCGACATCACATGGGTCACGCCATGACCTATTTGCTCAAATTTGGGGGGGATGGGGGGGGGTAGAGTGGGGGAGAAGGAGGGGGGAGAACAAGGGGGGATGTACCAGGGAGAGGGGGGTAAATAGGTGTGGAAAAATGGTTCATGTAGTACACGAAATAATTAGGGATCACAAGTTACATGTAAATAGCACGGATATGAAACAGGAGGAATTTAGGACAACTCTGGTCAACACAAATTCAAGAAAGGCTTCTTTGGATATCCGATGTTGAAAATTCGAATAGCATCAATTAATGTATGTGGCCTGAACGACCAAAACAAAAGGCAAAGAATTGCAATAGAATTGAAAAGGCTATGGGCAGAAATCTTGTGTTTACAGGAGACACATATTGAGGGCTCCAGGGGTAAACTAATGGAGCAGCTTGGATATAACTTGGTTGCGAATACATCGCAGGGGGCCAGGACCAAAGGGGTCGCTATATTATCTCATAGGAGTGATATAAAATGGAAGAACTGCCAGGCCAATAAACTTGGACGTGGGTGTTGGTAGAATATTGTTGCCGTGATTATAGTTTTACCCTCTGTTCCGTGTATGGATCTACGGGTGATGATCCAGTGGTCTTGGAAGAGGTGAACTCAGAGTTGGCTTCACGACAAACACCAGTCATACTATGTGGTGTCTTACACATTAATGGCTTGGGCATTAGATGGGAGGGAGGCTCCAACAAATACTCAGGCTGTAAAAATAAGGTGCGCAGGGCTCTGCTTTCGTTGATCCAAGACAACGGTCTGGTTGATATCTGGGCACAGACTAAAGCTCCGGATCCTGGGAGTATGCATTACTCTGCGCCGCATAAAATGGTAGCACGATTAGATTCTTTTTTTACCTCATCTCACTTAGCCTCAGATAGTGCCATAGAAAAGTAACCTTGAGTGTTCTCAGAACACAACCCTCTAATATTAACGGTTAATCTCAGGGGGGCGGAGAGGAAAGAGTCAGTTTGGACATTTGAGAGAGGTTTGCTGAAAGACCCAGACTATATTGCACACATGAATATCTGGATTGAGGGTTTTTTGGAAATAAATAGGGACAGTGCTAGTAGTGGGGTGGTCTGGGATGCATTTAAAGCTGGGGTCAGAAGTGAGACGCTTAGCTATGGTTCCCGACGGAGAAAAAACAAAATTGAACGAGCTAATACACTATATAACGCACTGGCTGCTCTAGAAGAGGAATTGATAAGGGCAATAGTGCTAGGGGTACCACTAGAGTGTTAAATACATAAAATCGCGTTGATTAAAGCAGAAATTGGGGAAATCTCATTGTCCAAGGCAACTGAGAAATATCTTGCATGGCGAGAGGGGTGTTATGAATTTAGTGAGCAAGTAGGACATATGCTGGCAGTACGGACAAGGCATAGTAGGGTGATGGGGAGATAGTCGAGATACAGGACAAAGATGGGAATTTGGTCAAAGAACCTATGGGCATACGAGAGGAATTTCATAAATATTATAGCGAACTGTATCAGGAGGAACTCGAGCCGTCACGAAATTCTGTAAGGGAATATTTGAAAGATATCCAAATAGAGCAATTTACCACTAATGAAATAGTCCTTATGGAGATGAACTTGTCAGAGGAGGAAATATACAGGGCCCTGATGAATCTTCCTTCGGGCAAGGCGGTGGGGCCGGATCAGATCCCCTTGGAATTTTATAAAATCTTTTACCATCTATTAAAACAGGACATGATAGAAACGTTCAGACAGGCACAAGGGGGAACTCAATACCTGAGTCTTGGGCTCAGGCGGTAATAGTTGTTTTCTTAAAAAAGGTAAACTCCCACGAGAACCAGGTTCATACAGACCTATTACTCTAATGAACAGTGATTCCAAAATCTTCTCGAGGGTATTTGCTACTCGATTAAGCTCCATCATAAGTTAAGTAATCCACTCTCAACAGCACGGGTTTATACCCGGAAGGGGAACCACCGAACACGTCCTTAGGGTAATAACACTATTTGACGCTGCAGCTGTCTCAGGAGACCCAATGGCACTGATTCTTCTCGATGCTGAGAAAGCATTTGATAGGGTCTCCTGGGAGTATCTGTGGGGCACCCTTGAACGGTATGGGCTAGGAGAAGGATTTATTAAGGCAATTATGGGCCTTTATAAGAACCCTGTGGCCCGCATTAGAGTAAATGGGGGGTATACGGAGCCAATATAGATCTCAAGGGGAACTAGGCAGGGGTGTCCCTGCTCCCCCTACTCTTCACTATATATATCGACCCCCTGGTCCGAAGAACTGAAGGAAACTGTACAATTAAACAAATGAGATTTCAGGAGCTGGAGACGAAAATTCTCGCATATGCGGACGATCTGGCGGTTGTTACATCTGAACCCCAAACTGCAGTCACCGAAATGGGTAACGAAGCGGCAGAATTCGGGCTAAACTCAGGATATAAGCTTAACCAGCAGAAAACCCAAATAGTTGTCAACAGGTTGTCCGCCTTTGTGGATACTCGGGTCACAAATATGGCTACATATCTAGGGATAAATATCACGTCAGAGCTCGAGAAATTAGTGGAGGTAAACATTGCTCCAGTAATAAGGAAAGGGAAAAATGACTTCGACAAGTGGCATAATCTTCACCTCTCTATTGTAGGTAGATGCAACATAATAAAGATGCTGTTTCTCCCCAAGATACTACATCTCTTTAGGACTATCCCCCTGGAGTTTGGGAAGTCCTGGTTTAAAGAAATGGAAAATATGCTTAATAGGTTCATCTGGTCGCATGGTAAGACTAGAAGGGCACTCAAACTCATGACATTAGCAAGGGAAAAAGGAGGATGGGGAGTCCCCGATCTAAGACTATATTATTGGGTTGCCACTCTCCAATATATGCGGGTGTTGTTGGGAGGGAAAACAGAGGAGCACAGGAACCAGCCCGGGACAGAGGATGTGTACGAACTATTAATAGGTGGTGCCGCACGGATTGCTTCCTGAACTTTAGTGAGTCAAGTTATTACAAAAAAGTTAGGGGCAGATTTACGTTCCCTGGCGCATCCCTGCAAATCAGCAGGGATGCGCCAGGGAAGATGTGTGACGCAAGTTTACCCTTGCGCCACCACAGATGCGCCGCATTTACAATGCGGCGCATCATGGCGCAAGGATAAACAGATGCGTGACGCATCTGTCGGCGGAAGGGTGGCGCAGTACTGGAGTCGTGTCGCAAGTGCGACGTAACTCCAGTACTGCTCAGGGGTGCCCTATACCTAACATGCTGCATCACTCCTTACGCCTGCTTAAAGCAGGCGTAAGGATTTGACGCAGCAGGGACGTAAAAGTGACTCCGTGAAATCTTGTAGATTTCACTGCGTCACTTTTACGGGGCTTCCTTGCGCAGGAACGCCCCCCCCTGCGCCGGCACGCCCACATGAAACCTGACGCAGGTTTCATATGGCGCAGGGCTTTACAACGTGACGCATCTCCCTAGATGCTTCATGTTGTAAATCCCCCGCAGCATGGCGCATGATTTGCGCCACCGCTGCGTCACAAAAGTGACGCAACAGCGGCGCAAAAGTGGCGTAAGGGGCATGTAAATCTGCCCCTGAGATTCAAAACCCTGCATGCAGCTTTTAAGATTTGGGTATCCGTCAAAGAAAAAGTCGGGCTTGGTCGGCTGAATTATTATACACAACTCTTTAAAAATCCAACTGTGCCAGAGATCTTTAGGGATAACATTATGGCAAGATGGGAGGATGTAGGTATCCTGCTCGACAGGAGATCTGTTAGACACATCGGGTATACTATAATTTAGCGATATCCAAATCAGATTTGGGATAAACACTAGGTTAAATACTTGCAAGTCCAGAGTTATTTAACGCAAAAGAAGGGGGGTATAATGGGCTTCAACAATAATGGTGTTGTGGATGTGGTCCGTTCTGGTGAAGGGTGCACAAATAGTCAGATTTACTCGAAGTTGTCTACGCTTATCCAGGATGACCTTGAGAAACATGGGTCTAAATGGGAACAGAAGCTGGACACAGAATACGATATATTTCTAGAGTCTCTGGAACTCGGAAGGACTGTGCTCCTATCGGCAGGATTACAGGCACAACACTACAAAATGCTGTTCTCACTGTACTATACCCCGGCTAGAATTGCTCAGTGGGGAGGGCAGGATGGAATCACATGTCCTCGCTGTAGTAGCACTGAAGCCGATTTGACACATATGTTCACGACATGCCCTGTATTAGGTACTTGGATAGGTGAAATCGAAAAGTTTATGAATTTAACGCTGAAAATAAAAATTAATTTAACAGCCCAACTCATACTGTTGGGAGTTAGCAATAATGATGCGCCAGAGGTCTATCGTCACTTCCTTTTTATAGCCATGGCAGTGGTTAGAATATGTATTGCCTCAGCTTGGCTGGACCCCCTGGCACCCGGATTCCAGCAATGGTTAGGCAGACTATTAGCCACCTATAACCTAGAAAAAGGGGTATATGAAAAAAAGGGCACAAGAGCAAGAAGAAAAGGAGAAAACATATGGGCTCCTATCAAAAGATGGAAGGAGGGTAATTAAATGTATAAAAAGTAACCAGTTCGCTACAGGAGTGTCCGAAAGATAACCGTCTTTTCATTTTTTTATCTGTAAATGCTTTTTATAATACTGTTGAACGTGCTATTTCGTATCCTGTTTCATTGTAGTTCTTAATGATATAGGCTTTTGCCATATGCTGCTGTTTAAAATTTACTCTCATGAAACTCTTATGTATTTAAAGTATCGGTGATGAAACAATAAAAATAAAAAAAAGGAAGGGTAATGGAGGTATTGAGGGCCTCAGTTGCCTAGTGGAACACTCTCCCACTGTCATTGATGGGAAGACTGGCCTTCTCTAAAATGGTGCTCCTTCTGCACTGTTTATACATTCTTCAGAACTCTCCCGGTCCCCTGCCGTCCAGGGTGTTTAGGCAATAAGACTCCATCCTTGTTTCTTTGCTCTGGGCAGGCAGGTGCAGCAAAGTGGCCTTGACCACTTTGACCAGACCTTATGTTGAAGGAGGCCTGGAGGCTCCTCAGCTGGATTTGTATTATTATACTGCACGCTGGCTAGACCCCGGAGATAGCTGGGAGAAGCGCCTGCTGGCAGGGACTGTTGAGGTTGGGCAATTCCCGGAGATCTTAATGGAGGGGGCTGAGGCCCCAGAATGCACGCCTTATGTAGTGATGCATGCAAAAAGAACAATTGATGGACAGAATGCAGCACAATGTCATACATTCACCCCAGTACAAAGATCTGGGCCTAAATCCATTGTTTTTTGCTCACCATGCCATTCCAGTTTGGATCCAGCCATATGCAAATCAGTCCTGACCCTGCACCCAATGGGAACAGTCCAGCCCGAACTGCCAGGCCAGGTCCTCCCTGGACTGGAAACAAGCATCCTAGGACCGGTTTTTGGGGTTTCACCCCTTATCAGCCAGGATAGCTTGAGTCCAGTAGCATGGAGAGCACGGGACCCACGTCTAGGCATACCCGTCCCACTCGGGGTGACAAATGCAAAAAGAACAATTGATAGACATAATGCAGCTCAATGTCATACATTCACCCCAGTACAAAAATCTGGGCCTAAATCCATCGTTTTTTTGCTCACCATGCCATTCCAGTTTGGATCCAGCCATATGCAAATCAGTCTTGACCCTGCGCCCAATGGGAACAGTCCTGCCCGAACTGCCAGGCCAGGTCCTCCCTGGACTGGAAACAAGCATCCTAGGACCGGTTTCGGGGTTTCACCCCTCATCAGCCAGGATAGCTTGAGTCCAGTGGCATGGAGAGCACGGGACACACGTCTGGGCATACCCGTCCCACTCGGGGTGACAAATGCAAAAAGAACAATTGATGGACAGAATGCAGCACAATGTCATACATTCACCCCAGTACAAAGATCTAGGCCGAAAACCATTGTTTCTTTGCTCACCATGCCATTCCAGTTTGGATCCAGCCATATCCAAATCAGTCTTGACCCTGCACCCAATGGGAACAGTCCAGCCCGAACTGCCAGGCCCTCCCTGGACTGGAAACAAGCATCTTAGGACCAGTTTCGGGGTTTCACCCCTCATCAGCCAGGATAGTTTGAGTCCAGTGGCATGGAGAGCACGGGACACACGTCTGGGCATACCCGTTCCACTCAGGGTGAAGAAGGGTGGGAAGGGTATGACCAGACGTTGGTCCCGTGCTCACTACACCACTGGATTCAAGATAGCGTGGCTGATGAAGGGTGATACCCTGAAACCGGTCCCAGGAAGCTTGTTTCAGGTCCAGGGAGGACCTGACTTGGCAGTTCGGGCTGGACTGTCCCAATAAGGAACAGGGTCAAGACTGATTTGCATATGGCTGGGTCCAAACTGGGGTGGTGAGGTGAGCAAAAGAATGATGGATTAAACCTAGATCCTTGTGATTGGGGGTGAATGTTTGCATTGTCCAGCTTTCCATCCATCAATTGTTTCTTTTGCATATGTTGCCCCAAGTGGGAAAGGTATACCCAGATGTGGGTCCCGTGCTCACTACACCACTGGATTCAAGCTAGCCTGGCTGATGAAGGGTGATGCCCTGAAACCAGTCCCAGGATGCTTGTTTCCGGTCCAGGGAGGACCTGGCTTGGCAGTTCGGGCTGGACTGTTCCCTTAAGGAACAGGGTCAAGACTGGTTTGCATATGGCTGGGTCCAAACTGGGGTGGTGTGGTGAGCAAAAGAATGATGGATTAAACCCAGATCCTTGTGACTGGGGGTGAATGTTTGCATTGTCCAGCATTCCGTCCATCAATTGTTTCTTTTGCATATGTCGCCCTAAGTGGGAAGGGTATGCCCAGACGTGGGTCCTGTGCTCACTACACCACTGGATTCAAGCTAGCCTGGCTGATGAAGGGTGATGCCCTGAAACCGGTCCCAGGATGCTTGTTTCCGGTCTGGGGAGGACCTGGCTTGGCAGTTCAGGCTGGACTGATCCCATAAGGAACAGGGTCATGACTGATTTGCATATGGCTGGGTCCAAACTGGGGTGGTGTGGTGAGAAAAAAAATGATGGATTAAACCCTGATCCTTGTGATTTGGGGTGAATGTTTGCATTGTCCAGCATTCCGTCCATCAATTGTTTCTTTTGCATATGTCGCCCTAAGTGGGAAGGGTATGCCCAGATGTGGGTCCCGTGCTCACTACACCACTGGATTCAAGCTAGCCTGGCTGATGAAGGGTGATGCCCTGAAACCGGTCCCAGGATACTTGTTTCCGGTCCAAGGAGGACCTGGCTTGGCAGTTCGGGCTGGACTGTTCCCATAAGGAACAGGGTCAAGACTGATTTACATATGGCTGGGTCCAAACTGGGGTGGTGTGGTGAGGAAAAGAATGATGGATTAAACCCAGATCCTTGTGACTGGGGGTGAATGTTTGCATTGTCCAGCATTCCGTCCATCAATTGTTTCTTTTGTTTTGTAGTGATGCAGACAGCTCAAATTTAGCAATGCTTCATCAATGTGGTGTTGTGACGTGCCACTTCCACTGGGAATTGACTGGCACTGTTCCAGCATTGGCTGCCCATAACTCCTTCCAGGCATGGAGAAATGGGGCTGTGATATTCTGGGAGATTTGTACCCTAACGAGAACTTAATCACCTTTGAGTGCATTTGGTGGAGTTTGTTTTGGGGCCGGGCAATTCTTGCAAAATGCAAGCTTGATGGAGGTGGTGAGGCAAAGGTGGCCCACTTTTCTTGCTGTGCCCGTGGCATCTGGTGTCGTGGGTACCCTGTTGGCTTGTGAGTCGGGCAGGCATTTGATCTCCTTGCGCTATAAAGCCATGAGGGTGGATGCAGCGGGTGTCCAGCTATAGGCCCATGCAGCCTGGGACGCAGACCTGGCAAAACCTCTAGTGGGTGGGCACTGGGCATGTGCTTGTGAACTCACGCAATCGGTTTCTTGCAATGCACGATTCAAGCTAATTTATTTAAACAAATTACACCACACTTACCTAAACCCCAGGACTCTTCATCGCATGTCCCATGCCCACACTGACAACTGTACTCGCTCTGGAACCCAGGGTGCAGGTTTCCTCCACTTGGCCTGGGGCTGCCGAGCTGTGCAGAACTTTTGGCACCAGATGGTGGGTGCACTATCACGAGCTACTTCTTTGCAGGTGGCGGTGACCCCTCAGAAACATCAAATGGCCCAGAGGTTGTAAAATGGCTTATAAATGTTTGCAATTAACATTGGTGCTTGCCAGGAGTAGGGTGGCCTCACGTGGATGGGACTGTGGACTCCAAAGGTGACTCACTGGTGCAGGGATGGTGCAGAATGGACACTAGCTGAGAAACAAAACATGAAGTTAAGAAGGAATAATGACAAGGTGGAGGAGGATCTCATTGTATGCCGGCGTTTGTGTGACAAGCTCTGGGATCCCGATTCCACAGTGACAAGTGACAAAAGCGATGATGGTGGTGGTTCTGAGGTCTCTGTGGGTCCTGCTCTGCCTGTTACAGCTGAACAGGCTCCATGAGAAGGTTGTGGATGTGTGTGTTGAGTTTTTGGGATGCAGCAATGGGCAACTGTTTTGCACTCTTATTGGCCCGATATTGATTCCATATATAACCGTCTGTTGTACTCCAGGGGGCAGTCTTGTCCTCTGTCCACTGTGTCCTGTACTTGTTACTCTCACCACTGCAATTTTTTGTTATATAAATCTGAAAAATAAAGGTTTAAAAAAAAAAAAAATTCTGAAGCTCCTCTATTACTTGAAGGTGATTTTTTATCTGCAAAAAGAAAAAGTAATGTAGGACTTTGAAGAGCTGTTTTAGTTTCCTGACTTACTACACGTATTCTAATGTCTTTCAGCATACTGCTATATTTCACATCTGCTGCCCGTCTCATTTTCTAAGTAATTCAGCATATTGGAAATTGAGCCATATATTGACATTTCCAATACTACCTAAAGAGGTTCATTGTTTGCTCATGGAGCAGCTTGTTGAAACTTGTCTAACCTTTTACAGGAGTCAGATGTAAAGGTCACCAAACACTATGATGTGTTCCTCCAAATAGCACTTCATAGTTTGTTCTGAGAATGTCCTGCATTCTCAGGTGAACTAATGCTAGCATCAAATTTGAAACCACTCTAACCCCATCAATAATGAGGACCTTCAAATTCTTAGAACACTATAGCATTCACGAAAAGCATGACCAAATAACTTGAGGTACTCAAGTTTGTTGTCATGCTCCAATGGCAACATTAGCATATGATGCAAAGTTATACCTTTTAGGTTGGCGTGCTGCCAAGCGAGTGGATTCTGATACAACACAAGAAAGGTTGCAATCTGTCTTTCTTTGAGTGTATTCAGTAAGAGCTTGTATAAGGAAAAGTATCCCAGTGCCTGCCTGACCACTTATATAGAGGAGTGTAAAGTGTCATCTTTAACTTCTCTTTACTAAGTTGAGTTACAAGACTATCTAAATTACTTGACTCACTTTTCATCTGATTCATAGCATTTTCAACTTCGTTCATAGATATGGCTGCCTCATTATCTACATAAGGTTGACTGATCGAATCATGACTACCTCTCCCTGAACTCTGGCTCCCTTGAGAACTGTCTTTCCCAACTTCAGCTGCTGATGTTTCCTCTATTTAAATTTCATAAGTCAACATTTTTTGGCAAATTGGAAACAAACAGTTGAAATTGAATATGATCTTTCACTACATTGAAAGCATGTTCATAGCAATCATAGTGACCTAATAGTCCTTCCTCACTACACCAAGTTTTAAACAATTGCAGAAGAGCCATTTTAAAGATTTTTTCTGCTTTTATTCAACTTATGTTCATGAATGAGACTTGCTTTGTTGCATCTCACTAAACAACCATTGCAGCCTGATACTGCAAACTGACTTGCTTCTATATGGCTATGAAGTCAACAAAGTCATCAAGTGGAGTAATTTTTATGGTGCAAATGGAGTTTAGGACAACTCTGGTCAACACAAATTCAAGAAAGGCTTCTTTGGATATCCGATGTTGAAAATTCGAATAGCATCAATTAATGTATGTGGCCTGAACGACCAAAACAAAAGGCAAAGAATTGCAATAGAATTGAAAAGGCTAAGGGCAGAAATCTTGTGTTTACAGGAGACACATATTGAGGGCTCCAGGGGTAAACTAATGGAGCAGCTTGGATATAACTTGGTTGCGAATACATCGCAGGGGGCCAGGACCAAAGGGGTCGCTATATTATCTCATAGGAGTGATATAAAATGGAAGAACTGCCAGGCCAATAAACTTGGACGTGGGTGTTGGTAGAATATTGTTGCCGTGATTATAGTTTTACCCTCTGTTCCGTGTATGGATCTACGGGTGATGATCCGGTGGTCTTGGAAGAGGTGAACTCAGAGTTGGCTTCACGACAAACACCAGTCATACTATGTGGTGTCTTACACATTAATGGCTTGGGCATTAGATGGGAGGGAGGCTCCAACAAATACTCAGGCTGTAAAAATAAGGTGCGCAGGGCTCTGCTTTCGTTGATCCAAGACAACGGTCTGGTTGATATCTGGGCACAGACTAAAGCTCCGGATCCTGGGAGTACGCATTACTCTGCGCCGCATAAAATGGTAGCACGATTAGATTATTTTTTTACCTCATCTCACTTAGCCTCAGATAGTGCCATAGAAAAGTACCCTTGAGTGTTCTCAGAACACAACCCTCTAATATTAACGGTTAATCTCAGGGGGGCGGAGAGGAAAGAGTCAGTTTGGACATTTGAGAGAGGTTTGCTGAAAGAACCAGACTATATTGCACACATGAATATCTGGATTGAGGGTTTTTTGGAAATAAATAGGGACAGTGCTAGTAGTGGGGTGGTCTGGGATGCATTTAAAGCTGGGGTCAGAAGTGAGACGCTTAGCTATAGTTCCCGACGGAGAAAAAACAAAATTGAACGAGCTAATACACTATATAACGCACTGGCTGCTCTAGAAGAGGAATTGATAAGGGCAATAGCGCTAGGGGTACCACTAGAGTGTTGGATACATAAAATCGCGTTGATTAAAGCAGAAATTGGGGAAATCTCATTGTCCAAGGCAACTGAGAAATATCTTGCATGGCGAGAGGGGTGTTATGAACTTAGTGAGCAAGTAGGACATATGCTGGCAGTACGGACAAGGCATAGTAGGGTGATGGGGAGATAGTCGAGATACAGGACAAAGATGGGAATTTGGTCAAAGAACCTATGGGCATACGAGAGGAATTTCATAAATATTATAGCAAACTGTATCAGGAGGAACTCGAGCCGTCACGAAATTCTGTAAGGGAATATTTGAAAGATATCCAAATAGAGCAATTTACCACTAATGAAATAGACCTTATGGAGATGAACTTGTCAGAGGAGGAAATATACAGGGCCCTGATGAATCTTCCTTCGGGCAAGGCGGTGGGGCCGGATCAGATCCCCTTGGAATTTTATAAAATCTTTTACCATCTATTAAAACAGGACATGATAGAAACGTTCAGACAGGCACAAGGGGGGAACTCAATACCTGAGTCTTGGGCTCAGGCGGTAATAGTTGTTTTCTTAAAAAAAGGTAAACTCCCACGAGAACCAGGTTCATACAGACCTATTACTCTAATGAACAGTGATTCCAAAATCTTCTTGAGGGTATTTGCTACTCGATTAAGCTCCATCATAAGTAAAGTAATTCACTCTCAACAGCACGGGTTTATACCCGGAAGGGGAACCACCGAACACGTCCGTAGGGTAATAACACTATTTGACGCTGCAGCTGTCTCAGGAGACCCAATGGCACTGATTGTTCTCGATGCTGAGAAAGCATTTGATAGGGTCTCCTGGGAGTATCTGTGGGGCACCCTTGAACGGTATGGGCTAGGAGAAGGATTTATTAAGGCAATTATGGGCCTTTATAAGAACCCTGTGGCCCGCATTAGAGTAAATGGGGGGTATACGGAGCCAATATAGATCTCAAGGGGAACTAGGCAGGGGTGTCCCTGCTCCCCCTAGTTTTCACTATATATATCGACCCCCTGGTCCGAAGAACTGAAGGAAACTGTACAATTAAACCAATGAGATTTCAGGAGCTGGAGACGAAAATTCTCGCATATGCGGACGATCTGGCGGTTGTTACATCTGACCCCCAAACTGCAGTCACCGAAATGGGTAACGAAACGGCAGAATTCGGGCTAATCTCAGGATATAAGCTTAACCAGCAGAAAACCCAAATAGTTGTCAACAGGTTGTCCGCCTTTTTGGATACTCGGGTCACAAGTATGGCTACATATCTAGGGATAAATATCACGTCAGAGCTCGAGAAATTAGTGGAGGTAAACATTGCTCCAGTAATAAGGAAAGGGAAAAATGACTTCGACAAGTGGCATAATCTTCACCTCTCTATTGTAGGTAGATGCAACATAATAAAGATGCTGTTTCTCCCCAAGATACTATATCTCTTTAGAACTATCCCCCTGGAGTTTGGGAAGTCCTGGTTTAAAGAAATGGAAAATATGCTTACTAGGTTCATCTGGTCGCATGGTAAGACTAGAAGGGCACTCAAACTCATGACATTAGCAAGGGAAAAAGGAGGATGGGGAGTCCCCGATCTAAGACTATATTATTGGGTTGCCACTCTCCAATATATGCGGGTGTTGTTGGGAGGGATAACAGAGGAGCACAGGAACCAGCCCGGGACAGAGGATGTGTACGAACTATTAATAGGTGGTGCCACACGGGTTGCTTCCTGAACTTTAGTGAGTCAAGTTATTACAAAAAAGTTAGGGGCAGATTTACGTTCCCTGGCGCATCCCTGCAAATCAGCAGGGATGCGCCAGGGAAGATGCGTGACGCAAGTTTACCCTTGCGCCACCACAGATGCGCCGCATTTACAATGCGGCGCATCATGGCGCAAGGATAAACAGATGCGTGACACATCTGTCTGCGGAAGGGTGGCGCAGTACTGGAGTCGTGTCGCAAGTGCGACGTAACTCCAGTACTGCTCAGGGGTGCCCTATACCTAACATTCTGCGTCACTCCTTACGCCTGCTTGAAGCAGGCATAAGGATTTGACGCAGCAGGGACGTAAAAGTGACTCCGTGAAATCTTGTAGATTTCACTGTGTCACTTTTACGGGGCTTCCTTGCGCAGGAACGCCCCCTGCGCCGGCACGCCCACATGAAACCTGACGCAGGTTTCATGTGGCGCAGGGCTTACAACGTGACGCATCTCCTAGATGCGTCACGTTGTAAATCCCCACAGCATGGCGCATGATTTGCGCCGCCGCTGCGTCACAAAAGTGACGCAACAGCGGCGCAAAAGTGGCGTAAGGGGCTTGTAAATCTGCCCCTGAGATTCAAAACCCTGCATGCAGCTTTTAAGATTTGGGTATCCGTCAAAGAAAAAGTCGGGCTTGGTCGACTGAATTATTATACACAACTCTTTAAAAATCCAACTGTGCCAGAGATCTTTAGGGATAACATCATGGCAAGATGGGAGGATGTAGGTATCCGCTCGACAGGAGATCTGTTAGACACATCGGGTATACTATAATTTAGCGATATCCAAATCAGATTTGGGATAAACACTAGGTTAAATACTTGCAAGTCCAGAGTTATTTAACGCAAAAAAAGGGGGGTATAATGGGCTTCAACAATAATGGTGTTGTGGATGTGGTCCATTCTGGTGAAGGGTGCACAATTAGTCAGATTTACTCGAAGTTGTCTACGCTTATCCAGGATGACCTTGAGAAACATGGGTCTAAATGGGAAGAGAAGCTGGACACAGAATACAATATATTTCTAGAGTCTCTGGAACTCGGAAGGACTGTGCTCCTATCAGCAGGATTACAGGCACAACACTACAAAATGCTGTTCTCACTGTACTATACCCCGGCTAGAATTGCTCAGTGGGGAGGGCAGGATGGAATCACATGTCCTCGCTGTAGTAGCACTGAAGCCGATTTGACACATATGTTCACGACATGCCCTGTATTAGGTACTTGGATAGGTGAAATCGAAAAGTTTATGAATTTAACGCTGAAAATAAAAATAAATTTAACAGCCCAACTCATACTGTTGGGAGTTAGCAATAATGATGCGCCAGAGGTCTATCGTCACTTCCTTTTTATAGCCATGGCAGTGGTTAGAATATGTATTGCCTCAGCTTGGCTGGACCCCTGGCACCCGGATTCCAGCAATGGTTAGGCAGACTATTAGCCACCTATAACCTAGAAAAAGGGGTATATGAAAAAAAGGGCACAAGAGCAAGAAGAAAAGGAGAAAACATATGGGCTCCTATCAAAAGATGGAAGGAGGGTAATTAAATGTATAAAAAGTAACCAGTTCGCTACAGGAGTGTCCGAAAGATAACCGTCTTTTCATTTTTTTATCTGTAAATGCTTTTTATAATACTGTTGAACGTGCTATTTCGTATCCTGTTTAATTGTAGTTCTTAATGATATAGGCTTTTGCCATATGCTGCTGTTTAAAATTTACTCTCATGAAACTCTTATGTATTTAAAGTATCCTTGATGAAACAATAAAAAAAAAAAAGGAAGGGTAATGGAGGTATTGAGGGCCTCAGTTGCCTAGTGGAACACTCTCCCACTGTCATTGATGGGAAGACTGGCCTTCTCTAAAATGGTGCTCATTCTGCACTGTTTATACATTCTTCAGAACTCTCCCGGTCCCCTGCCGTCCAGGGTGTTTAAGCAATAAGACTCCATCCTTGTTTCTTTGCTCTGGGCAGGCAGGTGCAGCAAAGTGGCCTTGACCACTTTGACCAGACCTTATGGTGAAGGAGGCCTGGAGGCTCCTCGGCTGGATTTGTATTATTATACTGCACGCTGGCTAGACCCCGGAGATAGCTGGGAGAAGCGCCTGCTGGCAGGGACTGTTGAGGTTGGGCAATTCCCGGAGATCTTAATGGAGGGGGCTGAGGCCCCAGAATGCACGCCTTATGTAGTGATGCATGCAAAAAGAACAAATGATGGACAGAATGCAGCACAATGTCATACATTCCCCCCAGTACAAAGATCTGGGCCTAAATCCATCGTTTTTTGCTCACCATGCCATTCCAGTTTGGATCCAGCCATATGCAAATCAGTCCTGACCCTGCACCCAATGGGAACAGTCCAGCCCGAACTGCCAGGCCAGGTCCTCCCTGGACTGGAAACAAGCATCCTAGGACCTGTTTCGGGGTTTCACCCCTCATCAGCCAGGATAGCCTGAGTCCAGTGGCATGGAGAGCACGGGACCCACGTCTGGGCATACCCGTCCCACTCGGGGTGACAAATGCAAAAAGAACAATTGATGGACATAATGCAGCACAATGTCATACATTCACCCCAGTACAAAAATCTGGGCCTAAATCCATCGTTTTTGTGCTCACCATGCCATTCCAGTTTGGATCCAGCCATATGCAAATCAGTCTTGACCCTGCGCCCAATGGGAACAGTCCTGCCCGAACTGCCAGGCCAGGTCCTCCCTGGACTGGAAACAAGCATCCTAGGACCGTTTTCGGGGTTTCACCCCTCATCAGCCAGGATAGCTTGAGTCCAGTGGCATGGAGAGCACGGGACCCACGTCTGGGCATACCCGTCCCACTCGGGGTGACAAATGCAAAAAGAACAATTGATGGACATAATGCAGCACAATGTCATACATTCACCCCAGTACAAAGATCTGGGCCTAAATCCATCGTTTTCTTGCTCACCATGCAATTCCAGTTTGGATCCAGCCATATGCAGATGAATCTTGACCCTGCACCCAATCGGAACAGTCTAGCCCAAACTGCCAGGCCTGGTCCTCCCTGGACTGGAAACAAGCATCCTAGGACCTGTTTTGGGATTTCACCCCTCATCAGCCAGGATAGCTTGAGTCCAGTGGCATGGAGAGCACGGGACCCACGTCTGGGCATACCCGTCCCACTCGGGGTGACAAATGCAAAAAGAACAATTGATGGACAGAATGCAGCACAATGTCATACATTCACCCCAGTACAAAGATCTAGGCCGAAAACCATCGTTTCTTTGCTCACCATGCCATTCCAGTTTGGATCCAGCCTTATCCAAATCAGTCTTGACCCTGCACCCAATGGGAACAGTCCAGCCCGAACTGCCAGGCCCTCCCTGGACTGGAAACAAGCATCTTAGGACCAGTTTCGGGGTTTCACCCCTCATCAGCCAGGATAGCTTGAGTCCAGTGGCATGGAGAGCACGGGACACACGTCTGGGCATACCCGTTCCACTCAGGGTGAAGAAGGGTGGGAAGGGTATGACCAGACGTGGGTCCCGTGCTCACTACACCACTGGTTTCAAGCTAGCGTGGCTGATGAAGGGTGATACCCTGAAACCGGTCCCAGGATGCTTGTTTCAGGTCCAGGGAGGACCTGACTTGGCAGTTCGGGCTGGACTGTCCCCATAAGGAACAGGTTCAAGACTGATTTGCATATGGCTGGGTCCAAACTGGGGTGGTGAGGTGAGCAAAAGAATGATGGATTAAACCTAGATCCTTGTGATTGGGGGTGAATGTTTGCATTGTCCAGCATTCCATCCATCAATTGTTTCTTTTGCATATGTTGCCCCAAGTGGGAAAGGTATACCCAGATGTGGGTCCCGTGCTCACTACACCACTGGATTCAAGCTAGCCTGGCTGATGAAGGGTGATGCCCTGAAACCGGTCCCAGGATGCTTGTTTCCGGTCCAGGGAGGACCTGGCTTGGCACTGGATTCAAGCTAGCGTGGCTGATGAAGGGTGATACCCTGAAACCGGTCCCAGGATGCTTGTTTCAGGTCCAGGGAGGACCTGACTTGGTAGTTCGGGCTGGACTGTTCCCTTAAGGAACAGGGTCAAGACTGGTTTGCATATGGCTGGGTCCAAACTGGGGTGGTGTGGTGAGCAAAAGAATGATGGATTAAACCCAGATCCTTGTGACTGGGGGTGAATGTTTGCATTGTCCAGCATTCCGTCCATCAATTGTTTCTTTTGCATATGTCGCCCTAAGTGGGAAGGGTATGCCCAGGCGTGGGTCCCGTGCTCACTACACCACTGGATTCAAGCTAGCCTGGCTGATGAAGGGTGATGCCCTGAAACCGGTCCCAGGATGCTTGTTTCCGGTCTGGGGAGGACCTGGCTTGGCAGTTCAGGCTGGACTGATCCCATAAGGAACAGGGTCACGACTGATTTGCATATGGCTGGGTCCAAACTGGGGTGGTGTGGTGAGCAAAAGAATGATGGATTAAACCCAGATCCTTGTGACTGGGGGTGAATGTTTGCATTGTCCAGCATTCCGTCCATCAATTGTTTCTTTTGCATATGTCGCCCTAAGTGGGAAGGGTATGCCCAGACGTGGGTCCCGTGCTCACTACACCACTGGATTCAAGCTAGCCTGGCTGATGAAGGGTGATGCCCTGAAACCGGTCCCAGGATACTTGTTTCCGGTCCAAGGAGCACCTGGCTTGGCAGTTCGGGCTGGACTGTTCCCATAAGGCAGTCTGGCAGAAAAAAAGCAGGGTCCTTGAGCAACCAGACCGGGGATACAGAAAAATTGTCTTGCTATCCTGTTCTCTACCTTTCAAGTTTCCACCAAAAATTACATGTGACTTAACAAATAAGTCAAGCAGGATTTGACAGCCTGATTTCAGAGAATGGCCATAGTCCCATAAGGAACAGGGTCAAGACTGATTTACATATGGCTGGGTCCAAACTGGGATGGTGTGGTGAGGAAAAGAATGATGGATTAGACCCAGATCCTTGTGACTGGGGGTGAATGTTTGCATTGTCCAGCATTCCGTCCATCAATTGTTTCTTTTGTTTATGTAATGATGCAGACAGCTCAAATTTAGCAATGCTTCATCAACGTGGTGTTGTGACGTGCCACTTCCACTGGGAATTGACTGGCACTGTTCCAGCATTGGCTGCCCATATCTCCTTCCAGGCATGGAGAAATGGGGCTGTGATATTCTGGGGAGATTTGTACCCTAACGAGAACTTAATCACCTTTGAGTGCATTTGGTGGAGTTTGTTTTGGGGCCGGGCAATTCTTGCAAAATGCAAGCTTGATGGAGGTGGTGAGGCAAATGTGGCCCACTTTTCTTGCTGTGCCCGTGGCATCTGGTGTCATGGGTACCCTGTTGGCTTGTGAGTCGGGCAGGCATTTGATCTCCTTGCGCTATAAAGCCATGAGGGTGGATGCAGCGGGAGTCCAGCTATAGGCCCATGCAGCCTGGGACGCAGACCTGGCAAAACCTCCAGTGGGTGGGCACTGGGCATGTGCTTGTGAACTCACGCAATCGGTTTCTTGCAATGCACGATTCAAGCTAATTTATTTAAACAAATTACACCACACTTACCTAAACCCCAGGACCCTTCATCGCATGTCCCATGCCCACACTGACAGCTGTACTCGCTCTGGAACCCAGGGAGCAGGTTTCCTCCACTTGGCCTGGGGCTGCCGAGCTGTGCAGAACTGTTGGCACCAGATGGTGGGTGCACTATCACGAGCTACTTCTTTGCAGGTGGCGGTGACCCCCTCAGAAACATCAAATGGCCCAGAGGTTGTTCATAGCAATCATAGTGACCTAATAGTCCTTCCTCACTACACCAAGTTTTAAACAATTGCAGAAGAGCCATTTTAAAGATTTTTTTCTGCTTTTATTCAACTTATGTTCATGAATGAGACTTGCTTTGTTGCATCTCACTAAACAACCATTGCAGCCTGATACTGCAAACTGACTTGCTTCTATATGGCTATGAAGTCAACAAAGTCATCAAGTGGAGTAATTTTTATGGTGCAAATGGAGTTTAGGACAACTCTGGTCAACACAAATTCAAGAAAGGCTTCTTTGGATATCCGATGTTGAAAATTCGAAGAGCATCAATTAATGTATGTGGCCTGAACTACCAAAACAAAAGGCAAAGAATTGCAATAGAATTGAAAAGGCTAAGGGCAGAAATCTTGTGTTTACAGGAGACACATATTGAGGGCTCCAGGGGTAAACTAATGGAGCAGCTTGGATATAACTTGGTTGCGAATACATCGCAGGGGGCCAGGACCAAAGGGGTCGCTATATTATCTCATAGGAGTGATATAAAATGGAAGAACTGCCAGGCCAATAAACTTGGACGTGGGTGTTGGTAGAATATTGTTGCCGTGATTATAGTTTTACCCTTTGTTCCGTGTATGGATCTACGGGTGATGATCCGGTGGTCTTGGAAGAGGTGAACTCAGAGTTGGCTTCACGACAAACACCAGTCATACTATGTGGTGTCTTACACATTAATGGCTTGGGCATTAGATGGGAGGGAGGCTCCAACAAATACTCAGGCTTCACGACAAACACCAGTCATACTATGTGGTGTCTTACACATTAATGGCTTGGGCATTAGATGGGAGGGAGGCTCCAACAAATACTCAGGCTGTAAAAATAAGGTGCGCAGGGCTCTGCTTTCGTTGATCCAAGAATGTTGGTAAACTAATGGAGCAGCTTGGATATAACTTGGTTGCGAATACATCGCAGGGGGCCAGCCCTTATTGTGCTATCTAATGTGACAATGAAAACATGTTTTTTTTCAGGCCTACCATTTGAGCCTGACTACTGTAGTTTAAAACATGTAGTACGTCATGTTAAAATAACCCTTTGTGAGAGGTAAAAACCTCCCATTTTAATATTAGTAAGTCACCCCTATGTAAGCCTGTAGCCCACAATGTAGAGTGCATGGCTTTTAAAACTGGGTTGGGTAGAAAATTACCAAGTCCATACAGTGACAAGGACCTAAAAGCTATTTTCACTGTGGAAGGCTTAGCTGTCCAATCCAGAAAACCAGAGTACATATTATAATACTAATACTGTATGTCAGAAATGGGACCAGCTAGAAAATAATTAAACAACTATTTTAAAAGTTCCTAAAGATCAAAATGGTGAAGTCAGATTTTTAATAAATATTAAGGAATAGAATCCTTTAAAAGGTTGCCTTTTCCCTGCCTGGGGTTCCTGGAGGCTGATTTGCATTACCTCTTCAGCTTCTCCCAGCCTGTATTCAGCCAGGGAAGAGGTGTGAAATTTCTCCTAGGGTGCACACAATAGGCTGGCCTGAATTGGCATAAATCACTCATCTGACCTCCGCTGAATATTCAGAGTGGGACTATGGCCATTCTCTGAAATCAGGCTGTCACATCCTGCTTGACTTATTTGTTAAGTCACATGTAATTTTTGGTGGAAACTTGAAAGGTAGAGAACAGGATAGCAAGACAATTTTTCTGTATCCCCGGTCTGGTTGCTCAAGGACCCTGCTTTTTTTCTGCCAGACTGTTGTGTCTGGGCTGGTTATGGATACAGTGCCTGCTTCAAACTGGATTTTAGTGTTAGGTGTGGAAAGACAGTGATGATTTTGTTGGACCTGGCCCTATATGCACGGTCACCCCCAAACGTTTTGCCTTCAGCCCTCTTACTTTTGCTGAATTCGTATTTCTTGGCTCAAGGACTATGTGCACTTTACCACTGCTAACCTGTGCTAAAGTGCTTGTGCTCGCCCCTTTTAAAAAACATGGTAAAAATGGCTTGCACGTGGTTGGCATACTGAATTTATTTATAAGTCCCTCGTAGAGTGGTATACCATATACCCAGGGCTTGTAAATTAAATGCTACTAGTGGGCCTACAGCCCTTTTTGTATCACCACTTAAGTAAACCCTCAAAACATGTCCCAGGCCTGCCATTGCAGCCTGAGTGCAGTTTTACACTACTAATTCGACTTGGCAATATAACCCCCTTGCCTAGCTTTCAACTCCCCTTTTATTGCATATGTCTCCTCTAAGGTAGGCCCTAGGTAGCCCATAGGGCCGGGTGCATTGTAAATAAAAGGCTGGACATGAACTTTTAAGTTTTACATGTCTTGGTAGTGAAAAACTCCTAAATTCGTTTTTCACTACTGTGAGGCTTACCTCTCCCATAGGATAACATTGGCTTGCCTTATTACATTCAATAAGTGCTAAGTTCTGGTTTGGCACAGGTAAACATTTCTTGTTTGATGCCTGAGAAATTGTAATGAAAATCCTTTTTAATGGTAAAGTTGGATTTTAGGTTACAATTTTGAAAAGTCCAATTTACAAATTTGGCATTTTCCAGCCATAACTATTTGGTGCCTGCAGCATGTTGCTAGGTCACATGGCTCGGTGTAGTTAGCAGTTGGGAAAAAGAGACTGGATAAACTGAGTTCACAGCCCTGGGCGCTCAGCCACTGATATCAGTTATCCTACTGACATATAAATGTAACCAAAAACAACGAAAGTCGTGGTGAGTCAGAAGTTCAGCAAAAATACACGGTACACAAGTTATTCATATAACATCCTTGTATTGGATAAGTTCTCAGGCAAAAATTAAATATGGTTACAGTCATTTCAATGTGGAATCCTTATACACTGAACAAAATAAGCACTGAGATTGCCATAGACTAAACAAAATAAGCACTGACGTTGCCTACACATGTTTCCCGGAATACAAATCCATTGAGTGAGTTCTAACCCCACCCAAGTGGTGCTTCTCCAGGCCTGGCCATTGGTGCTGGTGTTAAGGGTGTTCAGATAGCCAAAAGCCATAACTTGGGACATAAAGCATTTTTGGCTAAATACTGCTCTGAGAACCGAGGGAAGACCGGGACCAACCCGCTCATCTACCTTCCCAAGTTGTATCGCCTGACTATGTGGTAACTCCCGCTACGGTCTTCTCTTCAGCAGCAAATCCTGTTCAGCGGTCCTTCGCCCAAGGGGTACCCGGCCTCGTGGAACTCTCGACAGCTACAGCCTCCTGCCTTGTCCCATTGGAGATTTTCAACTTCAAAAATAGAGACTAAGTCCAAGCGTAGAAATCTTCACCATAACTTCGCCCAGTGGCTCCCCAACGATGACATCTCCTCCTCAGACACTGCCTGCAGCCTTGCCCCACTGAGCTTTATCTTCTCTGAACACTCTTCTTCAAAATTCAAAAGTCCAAAGGTAAGTACCGACAGGGCCCAATCCACTTCTTATATCCGACTTGCACTCCATCGCGGTAGGCCATATGTTTTTACTTTGACCTTGGTCTTGCTTGACTAGATGGACACAGTTGGCACTTTGAACTTTTAGGTGCTTTTTTTAACCTGAAACTTAAAAAAAATCATAACTCTGGTTCTACTCATTGGGTTTTTGTTGTTTCTGTGTCAAATAATTTGCTAAAATGTACTCTAATTTTCTAAATTGGTGTGGGATTTTTGTTGTGTTATGTCTTCACTTTATTGTTGTTTGTGTACTGATTAAATACTTTACATAGTGCTGTAAGTTAAGCCTGACTTATTTTTGTACCAAGCTACCAGAGGGTTAAGCACAGGTTAATTTAGTGACTTTTGTGGTTCACCCTGAAAGGGATTGGAGCTGTTGCTTGAACAGAGGTCGCCCCCCATTCAACCATCAATCCAATTTCTCACAATTTCCCTATGACATTGCCACACACACCTCCAGCCCACAGAGCCCATGTTTAGAGTGGTTGAAGACGTTTGCCATCTTGAAAATGCTCTGCAATATGCCATTCTGGGACTGTTTACAGTAAGGCAAACAGGAACTATTGTAAAAATAAGTAGCCCTGGTCTGGTAACCTTTACTACTTTGGTCAGAGATGAATTAGGAGTGTCTTAGAGTGTCTTCTACCCACAGGCTGGTGAACCCTACAAGGCTTGATCCTCACCCAGTCTTCCTCAAAACGTTGCTGGACTTGAGAAAGGACACCAGGCAGACTGACTGTGCTGCACTTGTCATCTGCGACCTGTGAGAAGTGGTAATCTACCATTACTTCGCGGCCACTACTACAACTTACCATTACTACGCATTTTTTACTTAGCAGAATTTTTTACTTCGCATGCTTTAAGTTCGCACGCTTTTACTTCGCATATACCGTTACTTAGCAAAGTCAATTACTTTGCTGACTATTCACATCGTTGTTTGGAAAAGGAGGCGCTTCCGTTTCCAAACAACGGCGTGCAGCTCTGACAATGACGGAAGTAGGAGAAGAGAGGAAGCGCGGTGAAGCGGGGGACCACGAGGAGAGAGAGGTAAGTGGGGCAGTGCAGTTTGTGTTTATGTAGTGTAGAGTAGTGTATTTGGGTTTAGGGTAGAGTTGTGGTGCAGGGGGGTGTCTTTTAGGTTTTAGGGTTGTGTTTATGTAGTGTAGAGTAGTGTATTTAGGTTTAGGGTAGTGGTCGTGCAGGGGGTTGTCTTTTAGGTTGTAGGGCTGTGTTTATGTATTGTAGAGTAGTGTATTTGGGTTTAGGGTAGTGTTGTGGTGCAGGGGGTTGTCTTCTAGGTTGTAGGGTTGTGTTTATGTAGTGTAGAGTAGTGTATTTGGGTTTAGGGTAGTGGTCGTGCAGGGGGTTGTCTTTTAGGTTTTAGGGTTGTGTTTATGTAGTGTAGAGTAGTGTATTTGGGTTTAGGGTAGTGGTCGTGGTGCAGGGGGTTGTCATTTAGGTTTTAGGGTTGTGTTTATGTAGTGTAGAGTAATGTATTTGGGTTTAGGGTAGTGGTCGTGGTGCAGGGGTTGTCTTTTAGGTTTTAGGGTTGTGTTTATGTAGTGTAGAGTAGTGTATTTGGGTTTAGGGTAGTGGTCGTGCAGGGGTTGTCTTTTAGGTTTTAGGGTTGTGTTTATGTAGTGTAGAGTAGTGTATTTGGGTTTAGGGTAGTGTTGTGGTGCAGGGGGTTGTCTTTTAGGTTTTAGGGTTGTGTTTATGTAGTGTAGAATAGTGTATTTGGGTTTAGGGTAAGTGGTCGTGCAGGGGTTGTCTTTTAGATTTTAGGATTGTGTTTATGTAGTGTAGACTAGTGTATTTGGGGTTAGGGTAGTGGTCGTGCAGGGGGTTGTCTTTTAGGTTTTAGGGAGTGTGTTTATGTAGTGTAGAGTAGTGTATTTGGGTTTAGGGTAGTGGTCGTGCAGGGGGTTGTCTTTTAGTTTGTAGGGTTGTGTTTATGTAGTGTAGAGTAGTGTATTTGGGTTTAGGGTAGTGGTCGTGCAGGGGGCTGTCTTTTAGGTTGTAGGGTTGTGTTTATGTAGTGTAGAGTAGTGTATTTGGGTTTAGGGTAGTGTTGTGGTTTTTGTGTAGTGTAGGGTAGTGTTTTAGGGTAGTGTAGTGGTGTTTGGGTAGTGTAGGGTAATGTAGTGTATGAGGGTAAGGGTAAAAGAGTCAAAAATGCGTAGAAGTTGTATAGTTAGTAATATACTGCGAAGTAAATGCATATTTAGTACTTTTAAATGTATTTGCGAACTAAAAGCATGCACAGTTAAATCTTGCGTAGTAATGGTATTTGAGATGTAAAAGCATCGTAGTAAAAACTTGCGAAGTAATGGTCTGCTAAGTAACATCATATATTCGTGAGAAGTACCTGAGGAGGTTGGGACACCTTCTGGTTGAAATATATTGACAGAAAGATCTCAAAGGATCATAAGACTGATCCCATGGATGTCTATAGTAACATAAAAAAAAGCTGAAGAGGACACTTCTGTGAAGCATCCCAGCTGTACTTCTGGGTTTGTGTGGGCAACAAAAGACGTTTGAGGATTTTTTCAAAACTACTGCTCCAGTGGTTCAAAGGGACTGACTGTAAAAAGTGCCCAGCCAGCAGTTCAACAGTGTTGGGCTGAATTTCTGCACTCTACACTACTCTACTCTATGCCACTTCATTCTAGGACACTCTGCTCCACTCTGCTTCACTCTGCTCCACTCTACGACACTCCACTCTACGACATTACACTCCACAATACTCTACTCTATGACACTCTACTCCATTAAACTCTATTCTACTTTGTGACACTCTACTCCACTCTATGCCACTTTACTCCACTCTGCAATGCACTATGCAACTCCCTCTATGTCAATCTGTGCCACTTTGCTTCATTCTATTCTATGACACACTACTCAACTGTACTCCACTCTATGCCACTCCACTCTATGCCACACAACTCCACTCAATGCCACTCCACCCTACGATGCTCGTTTGCACTCTCTGCCACTTCACTTTACTTTACTCTATGCCATTTTACTCTACTACACTACTCCACTCTATGGCACTCTACTACAATCTACTCCACTCTACTTCACTTTATGACACTCTACGCAACTTCCTCAATGCCACTCCAAGTTACTTTACTCCACTCTATGCCATTCCACTCTGCTTTATGCGTCTTCACTCTACATCACTCTATGTCACTCCACTCTATAACACTCTGTTCCACTCTATGCCATTCCACTCTACAAAGCTCTACTCTCTCCACGACACTTCATTTCATGCCACTCTACGACACTCATTGAAGCACTGGTGTACAACATGGCTAAAACACAGTGACAAACCCAATAGCACTTGCGTAGTGAGAGCTATTGGCTTTGCCAATGCTTGTTTAACTACTGCAGTCATCATGGAATCCACCAGAAGTTAAAGCTCTAAAACTGATTACACATAAATAGTTTTCTGTATTTTTGGCCTAGTCTCCAACTTTATTTTGCACGTTTCCAAGAGTTCCTAACACACTATGCACATAGTTTTCTCAGGGTTAAAATGTTGTTTTCACACTTTCAGATGTCCCACCTAAATAGCACAGTCATATTCAGTGCATGACCATAGTGTGAAGTGAGCTTTCTGCGCTGTTTCTAAAGGTGAATGTCAATTTTTGACAAGCCTAGATAAAGCCTAATTTTTCACAATTTCTGAACTCTGTTTCCAAGGGGTTCCACGTGCAATGCTCTCTAATTTCTGTGTCAGGATGTAAAAGAGGAAAGTAAACATTGCTCTGGATAAAATGTTTTAGAGCTCCCTGGCACACTATTCAAAACCATGCTCACTTTGTAAAATGTGCTGTTTCCCAAATTAAACCCTGTGCTACTCTGCTCAGCATCATTACTTCATCTTAAGTTTTCAGACAGACAAACCCCTCTAAACGTACCGTTGTTATGTTTCATACAGGTACCCCGACATAGGCTGAGGTAGTAACCAGACCTTTCACCTATATTCCCCCTGCCTTTACACTACATAACGGTTCTTGGTACTGACCTTTTACCTAGTTACGGTACTGCTTATATGACGTGGGGTTTTCTCCGAAAACTAGCCTCATTCATTATGCATAAGTATTCTTTGAATCTCAGCAGGTCTACCATCTCCTGCATGATAACTATGTATAAGGGTCATTCCTTCCGTCATCCTAGTCCGACATGACACAGCAAGGTAGATCCACTGAGGGTACCACTTTGGGTATATAAACACCATATCTTTGTGAGGCAGGGAGAGGAGAAAAAGGACTTCCATGCTGACACACTGACGAGAGACGCTGAGGTTCCTGCACGCTGACACTCCAGCTCACAGTGGTCTGACATCCCTCACGGGGTGTCCATCTCGAGACCAAGACGGTGTCCCACAGTCTCTCACTTCAGGTAATGGGGTTGACTTTATCCTAGAGGGATTCTTGGCTCTACACCGACATACATGCTAGGTACACTTAGGTACATCTAGTTAGGATCGCATCGTATGAGTACGCTTTATTACTGTCATGTATTTTATATACCTGCCTGCATTCATTGTTTTAGCACTGTGGTAGGAAGCTACCATCCTTTTACTTTCTTGGTGCTTATAATCATTTATATCTGTTTCTGTCTTTTGGTTGTTTCAGCACACCTATTTTACACTAGAATGACGCTGGTTCAATAAATGCTTATTGAAAACATCCCCACCGTTTATTCTGTGTATCTCTCTGAGACAAAGTGAGCACGAGTGACTGAGCGAAAAGTAGTGTACTGTTTCCACGATCCCTGATGGGACAGAGATGTCATGCTCGATAGCTGCCAAGAACTATTCTCTCCTTGGTAAGAGGAGTTTACAGTGGCACTGTGAGCTAGCTGGTATACAGGCAAAAATACCCGGTGGGGGTGTCTGGAATCAGTCTGGGCACCAATCCCACAGTCTATGTTGTCTAAACGCACAGATCTTATATAGGTTTATAGGAACTACATGATACCTTGCTGTTCCTATCTACATTAAACCAGTACAACCCCAATAAAAAACACCTGTGAAAATGGCACAATATATTAGCATATATTTTTGTTAGACTGTCATTAACTTTACCCCTTTTTCACACATTCCCTCACCTTTTCCAATTTTCATTATCAAAATGTAGATACACATTGCAGTTCTACTGGAATGGAAAGCACATGTTAAACTGCAGAGAACGTTTCACATTCAATCAAAAGTAAACCCTCCCCAACACAACTGTACACCAGATTCCTAGGCAATGAAGTAAGATCTGGTTACAATCTAGTCTCCAGTTTAATAGTTCACCAAGCACAGTGTGCTCCACAGAAGGCTCCAGCTATTACAAATGTCAGCCCTCTTGCTCTGCTAGCAAGTTTAAGCCAATTGCAACAAACACAACACTTAGAACTCCCTCTTTCCCAAGAGCAATTCACAGAACAAATTGAAGTTACTTGCTACCTAACCTATTGTTCTACCTCAATAACAGCAAGGAATAACAAACAGAGGACTCTAACAGGCACATGCATCAAAGCTTTTTGCGATCGCAAACGGTGCGATTCGCAAAAATCAGCCGTTTGCGATCGCAAAATTAGCTTTTGCGATGCATCAAGGGTCAAGGCCCTCGCAATTTGAGAATTCGCAATTAATTGCGAGTTCTCAAATTGCGATTGCATTTAAGGAATCGCAACTTGAGATTCCTTAAATGCAATGCATTAAAGTAAAATAATTAGCGATTTCGCTAATAGGGGCGCAAATTACCATGAAGTTGAACTTCATGGTAATTTATAAAACTTTGAAAAATGCACTAAAGTGCATTTTTCAAAGTTCCATTTACACACACACATGCCCTTGGGGCATGTGTGTGTGCAAGATGTACTCACATGCAGATTTCAGGGTGCAACAGGGTGTCCTTTTGACACCCTGGCACTCTTGAAATTGCATTCTCAATTTGCGATTCTCTAATTGAGAATCGTAAATTGAGAATGTCTTCCCATTCATTCCTATGGGCCTCTAGGCCCATAGGAATGAATGGGGAGGTATTCCTTAATTGCGACTCGCAATTTGCGAGTCGCAATTAAGGAATGTTTAGAAATAGCTATTTTTTAAGCGATTTCTACATGCATAGGCTTTTGCGATTCCTTAATTGCGATTCCTTAAAAATCGCAATTAAGAAATCGCAAAATCCAACATTGATGCATGTGCCTGTAAATGATTTGTTTCCTCTTCAAATTACATACGGTTAGACCTGGCATCTTTTGGCGTGGTTCCCCTGTCTTTCTGCTTTCTGGCCTCCTGTTTTAAATGGTACATTGGATGTTGTGTTGTGTAGTTCCTATAAACCTATATAGGATCTGCGTGTTTAGACAACATAGACTGTTTTGCTGGTTTAGTGCCCCTGCGCACTTTCTCGCTGGTGTTCAGTGTTAAAATGCAAGTGCTCCTACTGTAAATTGTGGTTATGGATTGGTGTTTCCATGTTTGGCTTATTTGATTTACTACTAAGTCCCTACTATAGTGCACAGTGTGTGCCCAGGGCCTGTAAATAAACTGCTGCTAGTAGACCTGCAGCACTGATTGTGCCACACACACAAGCAGCCTTTCAAAGGTGTCTCAGACCTGCCAGTGCAGTGTCTGCGTGCAGTTTTTACTGCTATGTCGACCTGGCAAGTGTCCCCACTTGTCAGGCTCTAACCTTTCCTGGGCAGGGTGCAGTGTATGCATGTCCTGGTGTGTGACATGTTCTGATCGTGAAATACTGCCAATTTTGTTTTTCACTATTGAAAGGCTATCTGTCCCTTAGGCTAACATGGGAGTTGCTTTGTAAGATCTTACAAGTATAACCTACCATTGGGACAAGATAGAGAAATGGAGTTTAGGCTCTCTGAACTCAGAATTTAATAACACATCTTTTTAGGGAGATGGTTTTTAGGTTGAGCTTTAGCCTTCGTAAATTCTGTCTTTTAATTGATTATGAGGCTTGTTAGTCCCGCCTTATTATGGCCATGTCGTCATTTGTACCCTCTCATGGCAATTGGCCCCTTTACTTCGAGTGTTACACTGTACGGTATGTGTTATTTATAGCACTATTTTTCCCCCTCCCCCGCCCGCACTCCCGTTGTCCTTGCCTTCTCCCCACTCCCCCCGCCTGGACTCCCGTTGTCCGTGCCTTCTCGCCCCTCTCCCTCCCGCACTCCCATTGCCCGTGCCTTCTTCCCCCTCCCCTGCACTCCCATTGTCTATGCATTCTCGCACTACCCACCCCCGCCCGCACTCCAGCTGTCCGTACCTTCTCGCCCCCCCGCCACCCACCCACAGTCCTGTTTGAAATGCAATAGGTCTCGCGTAAATGTGAGTCCTATTGCATTGCAAATGCTTGTTGTAAATGCCTGTTGCGTAGGATCAACAGTTGTGTAAAAGGAGGCAGGCTGGGCCGTGAAAAGCAGCAGCCCTGCTCGGAGATGTGAGTGTGATTGACGTGATGTGTGAAGAGCATGCGGGCGGGTGTGAGGGTCATTGCCCCACTGTAGGACGGGTTACATTGAGTGAGGTTTTCTGTCATTCCAGCTGAGGCCCAGCCAATAATGCCCCGGAAACGGTAATAATGGCCAGGACCAGATGATAATGCCCGGATGAGCCATCAATATTAATACCCCAAATGTATGCGGTCATTAATGATTTCAAATAATCCAGTACTGTTTATTGGGCAGCTTTTATGCCACCAGGACAGTCAGCGCTTGCCCCGCACAGATGTATGAGGGTGGGGAGGGGATTTCACCTATTTCATTCACATAGTGGCAGCTACATGTTGCCTCCACTGGCATACCGGCCTGGAAGATCATAATTTTAATCACCCTGTGTGTTTTAAAGGAGCATCGAGGCTTCTATGTGCTACTCTCGAGCGATGCACAGGGACAAGTTGGACGTGACACTTTACCTTCCCGGGTGCCGGTATGTTCCGTTTCTGATTACAAGGGGAAGTAAGTTAGGGTACGTATTCTGGTCGTGATTCCACACAAGTGTTAAAATTCTTGACTTCAGAATCGCACAGCTAGTGGGAAATGGGTCCGGAGAGCGAAAGCGATAATCAGTAGTCTTTTTCACCATTGCTCAAGTGGTAAAAATGTTAACACAGGCTTTGAATACAGGCTGAATTCTGGAAGTTTCTTGGGGTTGATAGAGCGCTGATAGCACTCTATTTTGTATGAGTGCACTATACTCATGGTTTAAATGCACTCTCATGTATTCGTATTGTTTGCAGTGTTTTACGACTATTAAGAAACATTTATTTGAATCATTTGATGTTGAAAACTAGTGAACGCATTTAAGTAGAACTTTGTATGTATTACGATTCCTTCATGCATAATGTGCAGGACGATATTATTTCTATACACCGTAATTGTGGTTAGTTTAAGTTGCCTGAATTATAGGCCCAAAGTCATAAGTTTCGATTCTCCTTGCTCTTGAGAAATAAATAATTAAATGTTGTTGTGTTCGAAATTAGAATGTTCTCATCCTACTGCAGGTGAAAGAATACACATCGTTATTTTCAGAGTTAAGGAGAGACCCGGAATGTCTTTGAAGATGGCTGGGAAGCGAGAAGGGAGGATGCCTTGCATATCTGGTCTGTCTGAAAGCCAAGGCCACTGGAAAGAAGATATCACTAATTAAATTTGTGTCATGAAAAAAAAATCTACTGCATAGCGGTGCAATGGAAAGTTTTAAGAAGAATGACGTATTGTGGGTTGAATCCCATCTTTTGTATGATGCGCAGGGACAGCGAGACCAGACTTCTGCTTGCTTTCGGAGGAGAAGGAGCATCTTAGAGCAAGCTCCATAGCCATAAGCTAAAACGACCCATTTGACGTGAGTACTTCTTAGGAAGTCAACACGTGCTGACACCGTTGGGGAATGATAGAAGAGAGACAGGAAGGGCCCTCATGTAGAGCAGTGTAGAGAAAGATTTTGATTTCTTTCAATGAGCCGAGAACTGAATATCGCATCTATTCTGTGTTGCGTTGTGATTTTGGAATTTATAATCATCTGTCTTTTGGGCTGAATTACTTATATTTGTAAACTTGGCTCTGTATTAATTTTTCTGTACCTCTATACTTTGCTATTGAGATGTAGTTACATCCAATTGTTTTTGGCCTTATAATAAATATTCAAACTGCACTTTGGAGTTGGTGGTCTTTTCAGGCATGACGACTTTGCTGATATCTGTCTGAGTTGTTTCCTCCCCTCAACCACTTTTAGTAGGAAAATAAAAGATTGATCGCTTACGCTATACTTAGTAGGGAACATTAGGTGTGCAATTTAGCGTAATCAAATGGTAGCAGAGGATGGTTTACCTCTAAAGTGGTTTATCTCTAAGGTGAGGGGAGTAATCAGGGGTAGGGTTGAAGGTCGAAGAGCCCTGAAGTGGAGTGGATGACGGCGGAGACCGGCGGACATTGATGGTGCGGCGGAAACAGTGGTGGCGTGAGTATGAAAGGAATTGTGGTGTTAGATTGTGGTGATGAGTAAGTGGGTGATGTCTTGCGGAGTTGGGATGTATGTTGAGTGAATGTGGTTTTTGGTTTACTGGTCCGGACACGTGCGGAGCAGGACATTTTGGTGAGCGGACTCAAGAGAAGTCCAAGATCCCAGGATAGTTTTGTATTGTAATTGTCTGATCAAATGTGGGTGTTGTGAAGCGCTATCGACGATCCACTTGTGTTAGGGAACTTTGTGTGAATGAGGAATAGGTCGCGGTAGAAAGCCTCAGGTACCGGGGGTGGACTATGGCGATTGAGTGAGCAACGCAGGTCGGGGGTCACAACGGCTGAATGTTCTTGTGAGAGTGTTCTATCGATCTTTAGTGACAGACAATTACTTGTTTTATGTGACTGTAAGTTATCGTAATTGTGTAGGAACAGTTACTTGGTTTAATAACTTTTGGATATACAGTCACTTGTGGTACGAATGTGTGTAAGCGAGTTTGTGGTGAAATTGTAAAGGCGGGCGAGCCGCTGCAAGGAGTGAGAAGTGACGTCAGGGTGCGCCGCGCTGTGATAGGTTGATTGGTGTAACGCCGTGCTGGGATTGGTGGAAGTTCGTTTGCAGTGGAATAGCGTATTTTGGGCTTGCAATTGATCGATTTTACAATGAGATGCTTTAGGGTATTGCAAGATTTGTGTAGAGGCGACACAGGGGTAGTGACTCGGGTAGGAGAAGAAGCTCCGCCAGAAGACACACCGGCACATTACATGGCAACGAATGTAGGACTTCATACTATAGTGTGGCTTCAGAATTGGCATAAAATTACAGAGAAAGAGGGTGAATTGGCTTTCCGTCGTTATGGGTCTTTTCGTATGGAAGTGCTGACCCAGCTGAGGGGGTGATGAATGCACTGAAACCTCCCCTAGACCCACACAATTTGAGGCATTAGATGCATGGATGAGAGCTGCCCTAGCAAAAAGGAGAGAGGCTTCACAAGGAAGAATGAGGAAAGCAATGAAGGCATATCAGGATGCTAGATGGGATGTCCAGTTGAAAAGATGGAGAGTAGACACCATAGAGGGAGAACGCTTGTACCCATTTCGTATGTTAGAAGAGGGGGCTGAAGGGTAAAAGACGACAGAGGAGGACAGTGATACAGATGACAGCTTCCTCGATAGATTGCTAGCGGAACGTCCTCCACCGTGCGACTCTAGATCAGAGACAGAGAGGTTGTGCCCATCAGAAGAGCTTTTAGGTGTGGGACAACTGGGTTCAGAGGAACAATCGGCAGGAGTAAGAGGCAAGATTACAATGGTACACATTCTGGGAGGGTCTGGAGGAATGAGGTATCCAAACCCTGAGCCAGTACAACCTGCAGGAAACATGCAGTTACCAGATGCTTTGTCGGTACCAGTCACAATAGGGCCGGTGGTTCCGATATATAATCCTAGAGAAAGAACCGATGACAGTCAACAGCAAATAAGTGAAGGGGAAGAGACAATGTCTGGAGGGAGCCTTGCAATGAGTGGGACAGGTTTAAGTCGGATGCCAGTGGAATCTAGTACTCCACTGCCAGCTACAGCTGATCCATCAAGAATGGATAGTGGGTCAGAACGAGGACGGACAGGAGCTCTAGCGAATTCTAGGTCTGACCTTCGAATGTGGGTTCAACCAGTGAGAGTCAATGATGCCGAGGGTAGAGACAAGCAAGAGACAAGAAGTGCCTAGAGTACTGTTTGGGCCACAGGTTATTTGTGCAGGTAACCATTGGAGAAGTCGAAGCTGGGAAAGAGATAGACGCCCAGCTTTGAAGATAGAAGAGGGTGCAGTTCCTAAGAGAACCCAAAGTTGTGACAGGGAAGATACAAGAAACTAGGAAATTCAGAAAGTGTTAAAAAGTGCAATAAAGGCACCAATGCTAGATGTGGTACGATTAAAGGCAGAACTAGATGACATGATTGAAGGTAATCTACCTCTGAACAGAATTGAGACGTATGACTCGAGCAAACTACTGTTCGTAGCAAATGACATGACAGGAAAGGCCAAACGACCTTATGATGCATTGTTGCTTTTGGCACAAAGGTATGAGGTTGATTTGTCAAAGACCAAGATGATACAGGGTTCTTGCAGATTAAATTACACAGATAAGGATTTGGAAGAGAAGCGAACGATTGGATTAAAAGCACAAATTAGAGAACTAGTGATAGGGATGCGGACATGGAAAGAATTAGACAGATGAAAAGAAAGATGGGCCAAAAAGAAAAGCTTCAAGACTGGAATAGGAAATACTCTGCCTCCGGGTGGAGGGACGGGAGCTGCAGGAAATTTCCCCCTCAGGGAGGTACAGAATGGAGGGTATGTACACGTGCCATGGAGCAGGGGTGATTTAGCAGCATTTACAAATGATTTTCCTCGGCTGAGGGAAAAACCTGCTGAGTGGTACAAGCAAATAGATCGGTTTGTAAAGATTTCGAAAGTATTGTGGATTGATTTAAACACCTTGTTTGATATAGTAGTGCCGGCGGATTTGTGTGCGGCATGTAAGATTGCCATTGAGTGGCCTACTGCAGAGCCACCTAGAGATTCATTGACTCATGGTCCTTCACCTGATGTAATGAGAAAATACGAGCAAGTGATTACATGGTTGCAATCGAAGGTAGCTCCTCAGATTGTTGATTGGTTGAAGATTGATCGCACCACTCAAGACTCTAAGGAATCAGTACATGATTATTACGAAAGATTGTTGTTAGCTTTTAAGCAGCATAGTGGATTGGATACAATTGAACAGAAAGATATGGGACAATTTGTCTCGAAGTTTGTGTTGGGACTGAAATCTGATATTAGTTTGATGATACAGCATCACTTGATATGTTGGCAGAATAAGTCGGTGGACGAGATTCTGCGTTATGCTAAATATTGCAGTGATCAAGTGGAGTCGACACAGAAGAAATTGAAGGACAAGTTGATGTTGGTGCAGTTGAGAAACGCTGATATGACGCAAGGGTTTGGAGGAGCGATAGGTAGAGGTAGAGGAGGTGGAAGAGGAATGGGACAACAGATGGTGACCCAACCTGGTCAGGGTAGAGGAAGAGGAATGGATCCAGGTGCAAGTGAATGGGTGGCCCAACAGAAAAGGGTCACTGCCTGCCACTATTGTCACAAAATTGGGCATTGGAAGCGCGAGTGTAGATTGAATCCAGCAAATCAGATACAGATGGAAGGAGAGGGACAGCTGTCCGAGACTGTCAATACTGTGACAAGACCCAGGTCTATGTATGGAGGAGGATATGAGCCGCAAGTGCAAGTACCTCAACCTCCTAGGATACCCATGCATAATCAGTTATACCATCAGATGCCTTATTTTGAAATACAAGATAGATTTGATCAAAATCAAGATTTACAAGAGTGTCAGAGGGGGTGCACGAGGAATGCACCTTAGATGCGATTCTAGAAGTAGATCAGAGTGGGCCGTTTGTAGATGCAGATGTGAATGGATATCCTGTTACCTTCTTATTAGACACTGGAGCTGCTCGCTCCACGGTGAGAACTGAAGTAGTCCCAAATTTAACTCTTTCGGGACAATCGATTCAAGTAGTGGGGGTTAGTATTCAGAAAATGACCAATCCATTGACAAACGAATTACCCGTGAGAATAGGACCATTTCGGGATAAACACCAATTTGTAGTGTGCAATTCAAGTCCGGTCTGTCTTTTGGGACGAGACCTTCTGTGCAAGCTCAATTGTACTATATCGTGCACTCCGAGAGGTGTGGAATTGCAAACATATGATGATGATGCTGATTTTAAAATGGCTAACATGAGTCTGTGTGCAGAAATGTTTGTGGTGCTCACAATAGCAGAATTGCCACATGACTTGAGAGACTCAGTTGATCCGAAAGTGTGGGATTTTACGGGCGAGGATGTAGGTCTGATGAGAGGGGTTGAGCCAGTTAAGATACAGGTCAAACCCAATGCTGAATTCCCACGAACGCCACAATATAAATTGACTCCAGAAACTGTGGCCGGAATAAGACCTGTGATTGAGACTATAATTGCCCAAGGTATTCTTAAGGAGATAAGAGGAAGGCCCTGCAACTCACCTATCATGGGACTGCAGAAGCCAAGTGGCAAGTACAGAATAGTGCAGGATCTGCGTCGGGTTAATGAAATTGTGATCCCATGTTGTCCTGTGGTACCAAATCCAGCTATTATTCTATTCCAGATACCATGCAAAGCAGAATGGTTTACAGTGATAGATTTGTGTCATGCATTGTTCTCCATACCATTGCATGAAGAAAGTCAGTTTTTATTTGCGTTTAGGATGGACGATCGTGTGTTAACATGGGAAAGAATTCCTCAGGGGTATACAGAAAGCCCCTCCATTTTTAGTCAAAGTCTGAAAAAGAATCTTGAAGGACTGGTGATGCCCCAAAACTCAGTCTTAGTGCAATATATAGACGACCTTTTGGTCGACTCAGAGACTGAGGATGCTTGCAGGATTGACACTGTGGCGTTGCTGAATCATTTGGCAGAGAATGGACACAAAGTGTCTCCAAACAAATTGCAGTATTGTTTGTCTGAAGTTCAGTACCTAGGTCACCGGATTGAGAAAGGAAAACGAAGGGTGTCACCAGATCGCATAGAGACGATTCTGCAAATGGGAACTCCGAAAACACAAAAAGAAGTCCGCATGTTTTTGGGAATGGTCGGCTATTGTCGACAGTGGATCCCAAATTTTTCCTTGCAAGCAAAGCCTCTGTTGAAACTGACTCGAAAGGATGTTAGTGATCCGGTACCATGGGATGACGAGTGCTTGAAAGCCTTCCGTGAGCTGAAGGAAAGTATCTGTCGTGCTCCAGCTCTCGGAATGCCGGATTATAACAAAGCGTTTTCGCTCTTTTGCTGTGAAAAGGAGGGATGTGCGTTAGCAGTCCTTGTACAGACACATGGGGGTGCCCGTAGACCAGTAGCTTACTTCTCAGCTACATTAGATCCTGTAGCTTCTGCGTTGCCTGGATGTCTGAAATCCGTTGCTGCAACCGGTGTCAGCATTGAAAGATGTGAAAGCATAGTGATGGGTTATCCGCTCATTGTTTATGTGCCCCATTCAGTAGAATTGTTGATGACAAGAACGAAAACACAGTATCTGACCAACAACAGACTTACCAAGTATGAGCAGGTTATCTTGGCCGCTGAAAATGTTACCCTGAGACGTTGTACCACCCTGAACCCTGCTACATTGTTACCTGTTCCGGAAGAGGAAGGAGATGAGGATTGTGAAGAGCATGACTGCCTAGATGTTACTGACCTATCTACCAAACCCAGACCTGACATTGTCGATGAACCTTTGCCCCAATCTGATTTGATCCTTTTTGTTGATGGTTCATGTTTAAGAGACAATGAAGGGTATTTGAGAGCAGCGTTTGCTGTGTGCACCATCATGGGAGTAGTGGAAGCTGCCTGTTTAAATAGAGTATTCTCTGCTCAGGTGGCCGAAATTGTCGCTTTGACACGTGCCTGTATCATTGCAGCTGATATTCGAGTGACTGTGTATACAGACAGTCAATACGGATTTGGTGTAGTTCATGACTTTGGGCAGTTATGGTCACAGAGGGGGTTTCTAACGTCCTCAGGGTCACCTATACGTAACGGCGAGTATGTGCGCCAACTATTGGAAGCTTTGCAGAAGCCCAAAGAGATAGCAGTCGTTAAATGTGCAGCTCATGGAAAAGGAGAAGCCTTTGTCACTAAGGGCAACAATTATGCAGATGAAGTAGCACGATTTTGCACTGAACATGCTTGTATTTTCAATGGAGAATATATAGGCGAGAGCACAGAAGAGACCGAGCTCAGCATGATGTTAGCTATAGCCGATACTTGGGATGAGGTGAAGCGGTTGCAGGATGAAGTCCCAGAAGAGGAAGCTGCTTCATGGGTCAGAGCAGGTTGCACAAAAAGAGACAATGGCATTTGGGTGTCCACAGATGAGAGAGCAGTATTACCCAATTGTCTACTGAGCCCAATGGCAAGGCAAATCCACGGAGCAGTTCATCTGGGAAGAGATGCTATGGTGCGAGTGTTTAGGCAGACGTGGTTTAATCCACGCTTTCGTGTGTGGGCTGAAGCGGTATGTCACAGGTGTGTTACTTGTCAACAAATGAATGTTGGAAAGAGAACTGTGGTTGCAATGAGTCACATTGGAAGATCTGGAGGTCCCTTTAATAGGATACAATTGGACTTTATCGAGATGCCGAGGTGCAATAGGCTGAGATACGTTTTGGTGGTGGTGTGTATCTTTTCACGTTGGGTGGAAGCATATCCAACTAGACGATGTGACAGTCTCACAGTAGCCAAGTTGTTGTTAAGAGAATTGATCCCGAGATATGGTTTTCCGACATCAGTGGAGACAGATTGTGGAACTCATTTCCACAGTGAAATCATGAAATTGTTGTGCTCTGCTTTGAACATTGATCAGAGACTGCATTGTAGCTACAGGCCGGAGGCTTCAGGTCTTGTAGAGCAGGTTAATGGCACCATCAAGTCAAGAGTGGCAAAGGTGTGTTCGTCAACTTCATTGAAATGGCCAGATGCGCTGCCTCTGGTGCTCATGAGTCTGCGTAGCACCCCTGATAGGAGAACAGGGCTTTCTCCCCACAAAATTTTGACCGGAAGAGCTATGCGTTTGCCTATGGTGCCAGCTACAGCATTGATAAACATCACTGATGATTTAGTGTTGGATTATTGTAAGGGACTGGCTGATGTGGTTACTTCTGTATCCCACCAGGTCGAGGCTGCGACTGCATCCACCTCGAGAGACCTGCTGCATGATCTTAATCCAGGTGATTGGGTACTAGTTCGCAAGCACGTGAGGAAGAGTTGTCTTGATGCTCGCTGGCGAGGACCATATCAGGTGATATTGGTCACAAGTACCGCTGTGAAGTGTGGAGGATTGTCGAACTGGATACACGCTTCCCACACTCGCCGAGTTCAAGCGCCTGCGGAGGAAGAGAGTCCCCTGGTTCTGAGAAGCATGTGTGGACCTGCCACAGACAACGATGAAGGCACAGGCCCAGCTGTAAGAGTTTCGGATGAAACGGAACAGCCAAGTGAGCACGAGAGACGAGAGCTGAGTGCTCCTGAATTGAGCCCAGATCCTGAAATAGATGATATTGCAGATGTGAACTTTGCACCAGATCAAGGTGAGCGGTCTATTGCAGAAGGATCAGATCAAGAGGAAGAGAGGAGAGCAGATGCCAGAGCGGAAAAGTGGCCAGCAAGAAAAGAAAGGCTGAATATAAGGCTTGCATCCGAGAAAAATCTCGCTCCGATTCCTGAAACATCTGAATCAGATCAAAGTGACGCTGAAGAAAGACCGGATGGTCTGAGACGCTCCAGAAGAGAAAGAATAGCGTCTCGAAGATACGCATCTCCTGAGTGGACGTACCTGGCTGCAGATGCAGAGCCCAGCGAAGTCCGGGAGGTTGGGAGCTGGTACGGTGAGCTACGGAGGGGACACCCTCTCGATTGAAATACAGTTGCTGGTCCCAGGCGTAGAAGCGTTTGGAACACTAACTCTGCAAGTTCCAAATCCTCCAAGGCTGAGTGGATTGCATTACCTGATCCTCAATCAGGTTGTCTTCCCTTCATTTGGCCGACAGCTCACCGCGCAAGAATTTGGAGAAATTCGTGCAGAGATTCTGCAACTTGTCCTCGAAATACTTGGATCAAATATCATTAACGATGAAGCTTGAATTATAACCAAAGAAAGCATTAGGCCTTAGAAAGAAGATAACTTAGACCCCAGTTTAAGAAGATTTAAAATTAGGAACTTTCTAGTAGATGATGGAGTGAGGAATAGGGCTGACTACATCTCTTCAATAGGTTTAGTATCAATCGAATGACACTTTGACATTAATTGCATGGGAGGAGAGAAGTGAGAAAGACATTGTTAAAACAAAGAAAACAGAAAGAGACTGTGTTTTCCCTTTTGTGCTTCGGAACGGATCAGTAGAAACCATGGTGTCCGAAAAATCAACACGCAAACAGAAGTGCATCATTGGCACCCTCATTGTAGTGGTGCTTATTGTTATAACTGTGGTGATCGTTGCATCTCTAGTTGGATCTCAGGATGTCGGACAGAATAGGGTACAGGCAACACTCACTACACCAATCTCTGAGATAGATGAGGATGCATCCGCAAGGGATCTAGAAATGATTAAGGAAACCAGTCGTAGATTACATGTTGATTTGTCAAAGGGTGATTTCACTTTGAATGCGTATGCTCGATTATTGTATGAGTATGTGGATACCATGGAAGCGAAGGATTGCTATGTGTGTATGCAATTACCAGCCTCAGTAGAAGAAGGCATTCGATACCATCATTTGCCTTTGACCTATGGCATTACATGTAGTGTGTTGTTGAGCATGTTTTATAGCAAGGCACACTTCGAGTACTATTTCTCAAATTATGATGTGGTACTCTCGGAAGTCCCAGTTCTTAAATACATGAATAAATATGATTATTATAAGGAAGTAGAGCGAATGTCAAAGTATTTCGTGCCTACCATTACTTTAGATACGTCCTATGCCCATAGACACAATTTAACCTGTATGTTAACTGACATTGAAAAGAAATTTATAGATCAGATAGAAGATCGGCATAGACAGACTCTATTTAGACCAGATCCAAAGCACAAGGTTACCCCATGGACTAAAGAAGAATTAGATCATAAAGCAAAGGGGAGTTTTGGACCCATAGCATTAGATTTCCAGCAGAAGGGGAAGTTGTGTATTAGACACCCGACCACATACTACGATAAGATATTTGTGGGTGAAAGTGATTGTGAGCACGTCTTCTTGATCGAAGAATCAATTAGAAAAGCATTATTGGACAAAATAACAATAGTGCCCAATGTGTATTTTGTGTGTGGAAAGAATGCCTATGTGAAGTTGCCCAAAAATTGGTATGGCACTTGTTATTTGGCTGTGGTATTTCCCAAGATTTTTCATGTGAATGATTTATGGCCCCTAGAAAGAAAAAGACCTCACAGAGGAAAACGTGGTGTGAGTGCAGGAGAAGTGATTGGAGACATATTTGGGGCTATGATACCGAGTATGGGTGTGATTCTGAATGATTTGAAAATCAGAAAGCTGGCGACATTAGTGGATAAGCTCTCAATAAATGCAGCTCAGATTTTATTACTTGTAGATGGGGAGATGGTTTCGATAAGGGCTGTGGTTTTGCAAAACCGTCATGCCCTAGATGTGCTGCTAGCAAAAGCCGGAGGAGTCTGCAAATTATTGAAAGTTCAACAGTGCTGTACTTGTATTCCTGACAACAGTCGGGATATAAGGAAATATATCAACAATATTTCAGATATACACCAAGAGTTACGTGAGATGGCTGCTGAAGGACTCTGGGAACAAGTGGGGAAAGGATTTGGCAAGATAGGCAGTTGGTTTGGAAGTTTGGGACAAGGAATAATGGGATATATCTTGAAGCCTATTATAATATCTGTCATTTGTATAATTGTCCTAATAGGAGCCATCAAGGCTTACAAATGGCAAAGGGCACGACATCAGGAGACTGTTTCGAGAAAGCGAGAGCACCAACTTGAACGACTGCAGGACAGTCATTACCAGCACCTTAAGGGGTTAGAACGATTCAGACAGGGACGGCAAGCTACAGCTTCTGTTTAGGTCGGTCTCTTCTACAAGGAGAAAAACTACAGAAGAATAGAAAGTTGGTGTTATGACACTAGTCATAAGAGGGGGAACTGATAGAGCGCTGATAGCACTCTATTTTGTATGAGTGCACTATACTCATGGTTTAAACGCACTCTCATGTATTCGTATTGTTTGCAGTGTTTTACGACTATTAAGAAACATTTATTTGAATCATTTGATGTTGAAAACTAGTGAACGCATTTAAGTAGAACTTTGTATGTATTACGATTCCTTCATGCATAATGTGCAGGACGATATTATTTCTATACACCGTAATTGTGGTTAGTTTAAGTTGCCTGAATTATAGGCCCAGAGTCATAAGTTTCGATTCTCCTTGCTCTTGAGAAATAAATAATTAAATGTTGTTGTGTTCGAAATTAGAATGTTCTCATCCTACTGCAGGTGAAAGAATACACATCGTTATTTTCAGAGTTAAGGAGAGACCCGAATGTCTTTGAAGATGGCTGGGAAGCGAGAAGGGAGGATGCCTTGCGTATCTGGTCTGTCTGAAAGCCAAGGCCACTAGAAAGAAGATATCACTAATAAATTTGTGTCATGAAACAAAAAAAGCTACTACATAGAGGTGCAATGGAAAGTTTTAAGAAGAATGACGTATTCTGGGTTGAATCCCATCTTTTGTATGATGCGCAGGGACAGCGAGACCAGACTTCTGCTAGCTTTCGGAGGAGAAGGAGCATCTTAGAGCAAGCTCCATAGCCATAAGCTAAAACGACCCATTTGACGTGAGTAGTTCTTAGGAAGTCAACACGTGCTGACACCGTTGGGGAATGATAGAAGAGAGACAGGAAGGACCCTCATGTAGAGCAGTATAGGGAAAGATTTTGATTTCTTTCAATGAGCCGAGAACTGAATATCGCATCTATTCTGGGTTGCGTTGTGATTTTGGAATTTATAATTATCTGTCTTTTGGGCCGAATTACTTATATTCGTAAACTTGGCTCTGTATTAATTTTTCTGTACCTCTATACTTTGCTATTGAGATGTATTTACATCCAATTGTTTTTGGCCTTATAATAAATATTCAAACTGCACTTTGGAGTTGGTGGTCTTTGCAGGCATGACGACTTTGCTGATATCTGTCTGAGTTGTTTCCTCCCCTCAACCACTTTTAGTAGGTAAATAAAAGATCGATCGCTTATGCTATACTTAGTAGGGAACATTAGGTGTGCAATTTAGCGTAATCAGGGTAAATGCAAATCGCACAGTAATTCCTCACATGGCCAACAAATTTAGCAAGATCGAATACTGAAAGCAGACCGCTCCCTGTTTTGCATCTTATGGGATCTTAATAAAATGACAAAGAAAAAAAAACGTAGGCGAAAAGTGGCGCCATCAGTTGCCACGAGACAGGCCTGCGCAGCGCTCTTGAAAGACAAACACTCTTGTTTACTCGAGCTCCTTCTCTCATTGCGGTGCAGTCTGTCTCTAAGGTACGTAAGAGAAGGTGTCCCACTGGCTCTTTCTCTCTCGCGGCCCCTTTCTCTCACGCACACAGGCACTTTTATCTCACAAGCACATTCTATTATCTCTCCCCTTTATCTCTCACACACACATATCTCTCTCTTTCTCTCTCTCACACGCATACCCATTTGCCCTTTCCCTCTATCGCTCATTGGGTACAGAGCGCACCCCCAGTTTCTTTCTCTTTCGCTCTCTTCGTCTCACATAAACGTGCTTATTTATCTCTCTCTCTGAGGCGCAAGTTGTCTCTGCCTGTCAAAAGCCTTTCTTCTCTCTCCAAGGCCCGTGACCCCTCCTGGGGCCACATATTATGTCTAAAGTCAGAGCGCGGGCTTCAGGTCACTATAAAGCGCCTAAAAACTAAGAAGGGTGTGGAACTGCTGAAGACTGCCTGGTTAAAAGCATTTAAATGCATTAGGTAGACCCTGCGTGTTTTTTCTGGCACCATTGCTTCATTTTAAAATTCCACTTGGAAGATAGCAGGCTGTTTGGAAGACTATGTGTGTGTTAGTCTCAAGGTCTTGCATTTCAACATTCACCAGTGGCCCTTCACTTAGAATCTTGTATGAAGTACCCCAGCTCCCACAGTTTGAGGAACAGAGGTCAACAGTTTAATTTTCTCTAGTGCAGCCCTACCTTTCCTCACTCGGACTCAACGTGCTTATTCACTGATTTGTGAGTGTCACAGCTCAACATTTTAACATTGTCTGATGATGAACTTATTTTCCATGGTTAATGTCCCCGGAGTCCATGCTGTGTGAACCTCAGAGCTCAACGTTTGAACATACTCTGATGATGGATTACCTTTCCATGGTTAATGTTCCCGAGCCCATAATGTGATTCTCACAGCTCAACATTTCAACCTTCACAGAGACGGCCCTTATCTCCCACCCTGCCAGTCTGTGGCCGCACCCGAAGGCCCCGCACCACAGAGTGATCCCTAAACATGGATATTAATCATGCTAACGACCCTCGCTATAATCTGAGAGGCGACCACCCCCAGCCTCCACCTTCTCGGTTTCTTCCCACAGCCACGTCTGAGTTGCGTGCCTTGTTCGCTAATTAAATTTCTTTCTTTGCTGATCACTTCTAAAAGGCTCGAATGGGAATAATTATGCGGACACATTTCATGGCCTGCCAGATCAGGAATTCCCAGGAAGTTAGTGACAGGCCTTTCAGTCGCCGCAGCCTTACCCCCAGTGCCGAACAAGGCCCAATCAGCAGCCCAGGGGGAGCCGGGAGCCCAGCCTGCTCCCACTGTCACTCACACCCTGGACTCCTCCTCCTCGGTGCCCCCTCCACTCCCCTTCCACTCCTCTTCACACCCACTCACTCCCCTCTCCCCTCCTCCGAATTCCGCCACCACCCCCTCCTCCACACAGCCGATTCTACCCCTACTGCCCATCCCGCCCCCTGCCAGCCACTGCGGGGGACCTCCAGCCCTCCACACTCACAGAATGAGCTTCTCTTGAAGGGCAGCCCTTGACTCCTCTTGATCTCTGATCCCCGAACAAGAGACTTTTGTTTTTGTTTTTTTACAATCCCAGTATTTTGGTATGGCCTATTTTGACTGTATACCCTCTGACTTTCACATTAGGTCGCCTCCACAGCATATCCTTCCTGGCCCACCACTGACCCACTCCCGCCAGGTTAGCCCCGCCCTTTCGTCCGTGTCAGGTCTCTCGCGCACTCTTTCATGTTAATGAATGTTTTATAACACTCGGTGTGAGTCTCAAGGGAGGCCAACGATTGTTTAAATTGTCATGGTAGCCCCTTTCATTTGAGCCTGTAGAAATCACAGCACACGGACAGCGGGCACTGTTGCCAGATTTTTTCACAACTTTCAAGCCCAAAAGCAACGGAAAAGTAGCCCAAAATAGCCCAATGTTGCCACTCCATTAACTTACGTGTAGCCTGACTACAACATTCAAAAATATACTTCTATTTCAAGGATTATATGTTTAGTACCCACATTAATCAGATTACCTATATTTTGTACACTAAAATCAAAGTTGGTCTGTCAGGAAAACTGTCACACACTTGATATCGCATGGTGTGCAGCAAGCTGCCCAACAATTTTCTGGGTCCAATTTTGAGGACTGCAACTGCTGAAATGTTCTTCTTGGGAAAGGTGCTCTTCAGCATGAAGTTCCTTTTGCATACTCACGTCAGGCCCCCCAGAGTAACGGCAATATAGGCCAATGCTCCATCTTTTTTCACACTTGTTTTAATGCTCCAAGAGCAATGCTGAACATCTCTTTACATACGCAAATTACGTATGTTTCGTACTTTTTAGTACTCATCAGAAGAGAGCAGTCCATGGCATGGGGTGCAGAGCTTGCTGCTTGATGTTCCCATGAGCTAATACCCGATAAAGTGCAAGTGCATTCTGCAGACTCACAGAAGAATCTCCATCTCCTGTTCTTTGCCAGGCAACAGTATGGTGGATCCTTGTTCAGACAGTGGAAAGTTCCTTTTGCACTAGGGGCATGTGAAAGGCAGCATGTCTTTCCATACTTATCTATATTTTTAATTTGCAAGTGTTACGTTCAAATTAAGGGGTAGAATTTGGAGAAAAAAAACGGGAACAAATGTAAAAAATGGTGTATTTGTGAGATTTAGAGGTATTGGCGTTGTAAATAATTGGTCTTTACAGCAGGGTTCTGGGGAACATAGCTCTAACAATGATGCATGCTGTCAGCGGCAGCACAGCTAAGTTGAGCACTGCCCTCCACCTGTGCAGGGATCTTGGGAACAAAGCTCTGATAGTGGTGCAGAGTATGAAAGACGGCATCCGAGGTCGGCTATATCTTCCATGACAGCATGGATGTTGGAAATGAAGCTCTGCTGGGAACGCTCTCCTCTGTGGACTCTTTACAGCTCTGCTACCAGGACTCAAGCCCTAGGAACCATCATGCTGTGCTAAACCTGGTGCGCACTGCACTCTGCCTGCGCACAAATGGAGGCACTCTTTGACAGAGCAAGGATATGTGAGGCTACCTCCAACCTTGTACTGTAGGCCTGTAAAAAGTGGGAGCTAAGAAGACACAGGACTTTGTTAATCACTTGCAGTGTATGGGAAGGGAAAGGCACTTCTGACAACATTCAAGTGTCTGGAAAGAAATGGCTCAAAACTAACATGGTGCCTTTTCTCTTACGTTTCTTACCCAGCAGTCCTTGAGTGTGGAATGTCTTCAACACTTCTGTATTCAGTGTGATGCCAACTATCTGGGTGTACACGTTTAATTTGTATTAATTTATTAATGTTCTCGCCCTCTCCTTGTCCTGTGTTTTCATCACCCCTTCCTGTCCCCTGTTTTCCACTCTGCGCTCATCTGCCACTCCTCGCTGCCCCCACCCCTCTGTTCTCATCTCTCTCCTTGTCCTGTGTTTTCATCACTCCTTCCTGTCCCGTTTTCCACTCTGCGCTCATCTGCCACTCCTCGCTGCCCCCACCCCTCTGTTCTCATCTCTCTCTTTGTCCTGTGTTTTCATCACTCCTTCCTGTCCCCTGTTTTCCACTCTGCGCTCATCTGCCACTCCTCGCTGCCCCCTGCACGCCTCTGTTCTCACCCCTCTCCTTGTCCTGTGTTTTTATCACCCCTTCCTGTCCCCTGTTTTCCACTATGTGCGCTTGTCTGCCGCTCCTCGCAGGCCCCTGCACCCTTCTGTTTTCACCCCTCTCCTTGCGATGTATTTTCATCACCCCTTCCTGCTCCCGTGTTCCACTCCGTGTGCTCATCTGACGCCCCAGTCATCCCTCTTATTGGCCAGTGTTTTCATCACCCCTCTGCCCCGGCTCTTTCCCAACTACACTAAACCCTACAGCTGGAACCTCCGACGCCACCATACCTGCTGCACGCGCTTCTAGTTCCTCCCCAAAACTAGCTTGGTTTCATTGACACATTCTTTACTAATAATAAAAAAGCGCCTCGTTCCTCACATTGCAATAAACTGTTTGCTGATGAAGTGCTGTGAACGTATCAACATGTCCATGTTTTCGTGTATGTGCCTAGAATGGCCGCGGTATGTTCCTTTGTGGTCACTGTCCTAATTCCTTAAGTGTTTCCAGCGCATATGGTTTATTGTTTTTGGCGTTGAGGGGATTTTTTTTGACGGGCAGTACCTTCCATGGTACTTTAAAGCTCGTGTTTTGCTGTTAGGTTTCGCAGCGTTACCCCCCTCACGTGTGTCTGGTTACAGCTGAAACGTCGTCATCGAGTTTAATTGGTGAGCCGGCGGGATGGCTGGGTGTGTGAAGCGACCTCGGACGTGACCTACAGGTCACAAGGTCGAGACCCAGCAGGGCCGACTCAGCCCTTCATTCCCCCGAAGTCGTTAGTTGAGCTCCATTACGTTGGGGTAATAGGTGACACCTTTTATGTACAGCGCTTAGGAGTTTCTTTCTCTGGGCATATGAGCTATGGTAATCCCACATAATTATTGTATGTGTTATCTTGAAGTAGTTTGTGTCTTGTGCGCGCTTTTCGTTGGGAATTTGTAGCGCTGTAGGAATGGTGTCAGGGGAATATGCGCTAGTATAATGCAAATAGAAAACACCTCACTCCACCTACTCTTTTCTGCAAGGCTGGCGAGCGCGGCAATTCGGAAACGGTGGTCGGTCGGTGGTGGCCTGGTGGGTGGTCCGTAGTCGCAGCAGAGCAAATTCAATAGGAGGAAGTAGGGGGTGAGCCCCAAAAAATAAAGGGCAAACAGGTATGGGGCGTGCCGTTAATGTGCCTGACACGCCCATCATTGACGAACTGATCTGACCCCGGATTGGGTCAAACGAACTCCAAGGCAGGTCGGAACATTACTGGGGGCAGGTCAGAGGTCACTGCAGGTCTTGCAGGACCCTAATTGGAAGAAGCTTCCCGCCCGCAAAGATTTATGGCCCTGCAGGTGTTACTTGTGGGCAGGGGCCGCAGGGCACAGAGCCACAGACACACCTAAAATTAGGAAAGGGGTGTGGCAAGGCAACCATGGGCTGCAGCGCCGCACAAAGCCTTGAATCTGCCGCACACTGGGCAGATTCTAGCCCAAATTTCGGTAGCCCGCCCAACATGATTTTTCCTTGCACAATTGGGCAAAATATTGCCCAATTGTGCGAGAACTAGCCCAATCTGGCAACCCTGACAGAGGGACGGGAGGCCAGGTTCCTGCCCAGACCAGCCCTCTCATTGGAGCATGCACATCCCCTGGGGCCCCACCCCCAGTGAAAACATCGACTGTCTGTCTGCTCTCTGTGGACGCGTAGTGTATGCAGGCTGGTGGGGTGGAAGGGAGGGAGGGAGGGCTGCTGCCCTCTGGGACCCCACTGCATATAAAGAAGGGTGCCCCCCTCCTGTGAATACTCTGAATTTACAGGAGTCATGTGCGGGGCACGGTGCAGGGAGAGTGGCAGAATTGCTGCCCTGGTACTATACTCACCCGCATTATAGTAACAGCCCCCCCTCCACCCCCAGTAGGGGTGTTCACCTCCTGCAAACAGACACCATTAACAGGAGTCATGTGTGGGGGCAGGGTGCAAGGAGGCTGGCAGAATTGCACTATCCTAACCCGCATTGTAATATCATAGGATGAGCAGGCGTCCTGGATTTGCCACGACACTCCCGATTTTCAACAGCTATCCCGGCAGATTTCGGCATCATTGGCTCATATCTCGGTTTTTAGAGAGGGTTGAACTGAAAACAGTGAGAGACACTTTTTTAGGTGTTCCAAAGCAGGGCTAATTAGCAGCAGTTCTAAGTAAGTACTTTTATTAGCAGGTATGATGCTTGTTGATAAGGGCTGTTATTGGATGCTTTGCAGAATGTGTTTTCAGTGCCTGGGTGAGTGAGCGTTGGTGTTGTGTGGGAGTAAGGACGAAGCATGGTTTGAGTAACCTGTGATGTTTACACCGAGGAATGTATGTGGAAGGTGTGTTGTACAGTTTGTTGATGCCCAGCTGTCGATAGTACATCATTTTTCGAATCCCTTGGCATCGCCCTGGTGCCACTCTCACAGACACAGGAGGTATACGAACAGGGAAGAAGGTGGTACAATATGTGGAAATTAGACACTTTAAATGGTTAACAAATGGATTGGTGTATGACACTACAATATGAGTTGTGCTCCACAGCTTCCGTCAGCTATTCATCTACCTACCTTAGTGAGTTGTGGTGGTGTTCTGTTAATGTTCCATTCATTGTGATGGGTCGTAAACACTATATAAATCCAGTTGAAGTTGCATTACTATACAACACAATTTGGAGCAGAGGCAAAACAACACGTTTACTTTTGTTATTTTTATTAATGTAGATGTTTGTAGGGGAAGTTCTCGTTTTTGGTTCTCTTAGTTGTGGCCCGGGTATCTGGATGGGTGGGGTGGAGCGGATGACGTGTAGTGAGTTACACTGCACATGCGCTAGCCTTTTTTCGCATTATGTGATGCTTGTTTGCATGTTATTTTCAGGACATTACAGGTTGGCTCTCGTGCAAGAAACAATCTGACACTGTGCGCAGATAGGAAGAATTAACTACAGATGATTAAAAAGTAGTTGTTATACCCATCTCAACGCTCAGAGAGTTGGTAGCTCTGCACTGCAGCTGCTACACGAGTTCCTGGGAGCCTCATCTGAGTGCCCAAGGACATGCCGGAAGTGCCTCTTGTTCCCCCTTGCACTGCAGGCTTAGACTGCCCTCCCGCAGTTTTGCTCGGTGTTCTGTTGCACATAGCGGGGTGTTGCCAGCCTCACTGTGTTGGCAACAGTGGTACATACTGATGTACATTTTCGCAAATGATGCACCCGGTGAGTACAGTTGATGGTCTCTGCCATCCTGGTACACTTTCCTCATCACACAGGGATGCCTTCTCAGTAGTGGCCCAGGGGTGCATACGCGCACATCAGTGTTTGCTGCCAAGCATGTGAACGGATTTCTGTCCCATCCAGTGCTTTAAACAGGCTACAACATTTCAGCAAACAGACAAGCACTTCCTGTGATTACAGGAGATCCAACCCCACTCATGCCTGCGTTTATGGCCTTCATACCCCGTTCTGACAGAAATGGCAGCCTGCTATAGAACTGCAAGTACTTCTCAATGCAGTGCTATGTTAAAGAACAGTAGATGTGGCAGCACCCAGGATAATGTGCTGCATGGCTAAATACTTTATAAGGTCCCAAAGGCGAGACCGATTGCATTGCAAATGCTTGTTAAATTGTGTGTTGAAAATGCCACTTTAGAAAGTAGACTTTTTCTTGTTTAACCATTCTGTGTGCCTCTGGTGGTTTGCGTATTGACTGTCTGGGTTTGAAGTGACAGGGGCTGGGGACGTGCATTCACTGTAGACAGTCACAAGGGGGGTTGAGGTGTGCCCTGCCTTTCCTGGGTGACTCATAGTTGGGCTGAATAGGCCTGGTCTGCATTTAGAGTGGTGGGAGGAGTTTTCACTAGCAGCTGAATCTGCAGTGTCTCCTCTGCACAATGCTGTCTCCACCTCCTGTAGTGAAGCTGAGCCAGAGAGGGTAGAATTGGTTTGGACTGGCCTCAGAGATCCTTGCCACAAAGAGAACAAAGAGGAAATGTGGCATAAATATTTGGGCCCTGAACCCGGGACTTTAGAACTCTTTTGGATCAAGGAACCTGCCAAGAAGAAGAGCTGGAGAATCTGCGAGGAGGAACTACCACTTTGCTGTGTGCTTTGATGTGTTGGCCTGCAGTGGCTTCTTCTGTCTTGGGGTGAGAGAGGACTGGACTGAACGTTCTGCAACTTCTTTGTTTGAGTTTCTCCAATGGCTTGAGGTAGAGCTTGCCCCCTGTTCAAGAACTTCAAGTTTATCTGCTAAAGAGTTCAAGTTCATCTGCTACCAGCACTGGGAACTGTGCGTTTTGGACTGCAACAGAAGAAAAAGCAACCCAATGCAGTCAATGACATGGCTGCCGGCTCAGTGTCCTGAAGGCACTGCAGAGAGCACCCCCGCACTTCGCACCACAACCCTGGTCTCACAGACAATGACGCTCGACGATGCCACTAAGCTGCTGCTTGCACCGTGAGCTGTGAGCACCGCACTTCACACCGCCTTGCTTCACACCGCTGTTCTGGTATCCCCAACGAAGCTGCTCCATGCTGACATTGACGCTGCTGCTTGCACCATGGTTTGAGAGCACCGCTCGTAAGTTACACAAAGCACCACCCCATCACACCCCAACCTTGGCCTACAGACGCCAGCGCCATCGACTCCAGTTCAACACCCGACGACAGTGATTCAGCAATGACGATGACGCTGCCTGCACCGTGACTTGCTAGCGCCGCAACGAGCACTGCAATGAGCACCGACACCGATGGACGGCCGTCACCAAACCACTGCCTGCACTGCACACTGCACGCTGCACCTCACACTGCAGCCCCAATGCCAGCGCTCCTGACTTCAACCGCACGGAGTTCGATCTGCAACGCGTGTCACTTCAAGGGCCTGACGACTCCTGCACCGACCTCTGGAACTGCTGCCTGCCGATGCCGGCTCTTTAAGGCTCACCACAAGCCCACGGACGCCCTGCATTTCTAAAGGTACTGTTTGTGGGTCTTCCCGACACCGTAGCTGGCCCGCGGCACTGCGGTCAGCAAGAACTGTTTGGATTTGTTGTTCACGATGCCGTGATAGCCCCAGATGGAGCTATCGACTTCAAGGAACTGTGGGGCATATTAGCAAGACCGGCGATAAAATTATCGCCGTTTTAGCGGCAGGAAACTGCCGCTAAAACGGCGATAATGGGCTTGATAATATGCGTTATGGAATTCAATAGAAGCCCAGGTTAGATGTGCAGGACATCTAACCTGGGCTTCTATTGATTTTTATAACGCATATTAGCAAGCCCATTATCGCCGCTTTAGCGGCAGTTTCCTGTCGCTAAAACGGCGATAATTTTATCGCCGGTCTTGCTAATATGCCCCTGTATTTTAAGTCTAATTGTGCTTAGTGTTATTTCTAAGAACTGTATAGTGGAGTTGTATAATTTTTGGTCTTGTTTTGCACAGATAAAATATTGGATATTTTTCTAAAACTAGTGTGGTATCCTTTTGTAGGGCTTTCATTGTATTACTGCTAGTTATGTGCAAATGCTTTACACATTGCCCCTGAGATAAGCCTGACTGCTCGTGCCAACATACCAAGGGGGTGAGCAGGGGTTATTTTAGAAGTGTATCCCCCTTACCCTGACTAGGAAGAAGGGTTCCTACTTGGACAGGGTAACAATCTGCCAACTAGAGACCCCCATTTCTAACACATTCTCTTCCAGAACATTGCTCATTCTGCTGCAGATTCCTTATCTGTGTTACACCAGGATACTCGTATCATGGTTCATGTCTGGATTATGGGCCATTCGTTTGTCTTTTGGGCTCGAAAACATGGCAAAAACTGCAGCATTGACAAAGAGCTAGGATTTCCCAAAATGAAGATTACTTGGATTGGACATAAAGGGATGAAATGGCATCAACTATTGGCTAGTCAGTCAATCAAGTTTATTGTATTTATCATACAGATTACTATAAAAATACACCTTTCGCAATCATAACAACAATATTGTTAAAAGGTAGCTGAACTATACTAGGCACAATTTTCTAACATTTTATAGGCTAGGTCTACAGATCTTGTAAATGTACTAGTGTAATTATTTTCCTTGATACTAAAACAATATCTAACAGCCTGAATGAAATGAAATTTGTACTTGTAAAGCGCACTGCTACCCCAGCTGGGGTTTCCTGGCGCTGGACGCATACCGCTGTGGAACCCTTCCTGGCTTTTCCCTGTGAAATGTCCACTCCTGGGCACCCCCAAGGTGAAGCCAGGCATCCCAGCGCTGGTGGGGCCGTTGTGGAGATTAAGCAAGCTATTGCCCAGAGTTGCAGAGTGGGACCCATGATTAGAATAGGCACCGAGGCGAGAATTATCAGGTCCGAGGAAATTGAGCCCAAGACCCGCCGAGGCGGGAATTGAACCCTGGTCCCGGGCCAGATCTCTGCATCAGGGTCTGCCGCTCTAACCATTGAGCCACACTTCTCCACCTGTGAAGTTGATCTTAATTTTTGGATCAATAAAGAGGTCATTACAAATAAAATATTCTTAAGTACAAAGGTTTTGGACAAATACATACTACGTGCATGAGGGTTTCCTTTTTGTATCCATAAAGTGGATCAGAAATGATTTGGGCAAAATCACAGGGGTAGCTCTCACAATTCAAATGAAAGAAACCTTGGAAGGGTTGATGAGTCTCTTCCCCTGTATTGCCTTTATTTAGTCCAACATATGTCAAATGCCAAATTGGCAGTGTTCCAACCATTTTTGTCTAAAGATTAAGACATCCTAGAGGCATGTCAATAAAGTAATTTGGGGATTTCTCTGAGACTACGGCATGGGCTCCATATACCATAATAACATCTGCTTTGACATGCCTGGTTCCTTCAGAAGGAATGGAGTGCATTTCACAGCAGAACGGAACAGGATCTTCCTAAACAACATAAAGTAATTTATCCAGTTTCCACCTGTTAAGTGTGAACAACACACTACTAACTCAATGACATTCAAGGTACCGCTGGAGTACTTCTTGGGCCTGATGTATATAAATTCCTTTCACAAAATGTGGTCCCAAATTGCGCTCCAACTTTTTACACAAGGAAAAAAAAAAATGTATGTGCTAGTAGGGTGGTGCACAAAATTGTACATCATAGGGGGTCACAACCTGGCCTACCTTAGCAACATTCATAAGCTAGGTCACAAACTGAAACTCACTGCGACTGGATGCCATTACAAGGATAGTGGCCAGCTGACGTCAGCAGATCACCATGTCTATGTTCGTATTTAAATAAAGTAAAGTTTTTTTTTTTTTAATGCAGCCCATTTTCCCTAAAGTATAAGGCTACATTTAAAAAGATAGGTTTCTTTTTTTTTAAAGTTTGTTTGAGAGTTTCTTTTTTTTTAAAGTTTGTTTGAGAGTTGGCAGTGTTCTTCTGGACAACTACCTACTCCCCAACAATTTTTTGTTTACATTCAGAAAGGGGAGGGGTTTCGTAGGGGACCCATTCCCTTTTGTGAATCTTTTACCACCATAACACGGGAGTCTGTAACTATTCAATGTTTTGTCGCTGGACTACGGTCACAAAAAGTTGATATATACCATAACAAATCGCTATTTGGAACTATTTTGCGATTAGTTAACATTGACTGTATTGCAAAATGGATTTAGTAGATTTAAAACACACATTTTATGGTTGCAACCCCTGTGATTTTGCAAAGTTCAGGCTTGCAACCCCAAAACAGCTAAATGCATCAGCTCCTTTATTGTGCTAAAGAGAGCCAGGGATCGGAATAGGATGTCATTAAACATTTAGCCTATAGATGTCAGTGTCAACTGGGTTTTTTAATACAGATCTGATAATGCTGTAGCCTGTGCTCATGAATCAGTAGATTATACCAATAAAAAATAGATACAGACTTCAAAGTTCACAACAAATACACCATGGACTTTTCATAATCAATAGACAGTATACATCTGAGGTAAATTTTTTGTTGAAGGACCACCGTAGCGCTGAAGAAACATCAGACAATATTGCGTTTATGCTAATTAAAGGGCATCACCAGTCACTACTTTTACTAAAGTGTAGAACAATTCAACATATTTTGAATCACCTTTCTCTGTAGAGACCTATCTTGGCATGTGGAATTATAGAAATGGTTGCACATAAATGTACATGGCATGTGGCAATTTAACAACTGTAAAAGAAGATGTGCACTGATCTTAATCAGAGTTGGACTGGCCCTTAGGGCAATCTGGGTGTTCTTGAAGGGCTGGTCTCACAGGCCAGTGTTCTGACTCTGTATGGGCCTGTTTCATAGTCTGGTGGGCTTGTTTTTACTGCTGATTTCCCTGATATTACAGATGTACAGGTGACAGATGTACAAATGTGCTGCAATGCAAAATGCCCATTGGATAGGATTCAAAGAAATCCGGCCTTATGCATATTAGTGAGTTACGATTCCTTTGGCAAATCCTACCGAATAGTTTTTAATTCTGTAATGGAGACCTGCAAGGGGCAGCTGAACTTCATCCCTGCTTTTACATTCATAAAATGTCGTGATGACAGCCTCCGTCCCATAAAGGGATAGGACCTACAAAAAAACAAAATAAATATCATTAATTGAGGAACATCGAGGGGCACATATAGCCACCTGGTTGTGACACTGAGGCCCAGATTTAGAAAAGACTTTGGGCCTCATTACGATGGCGGTTGGACAAGCGCCCGACCGCCATTGCCGCATGCAGGAACCGTCCGGCAATGAATCGGCGGTCCTGCCCATCCTATTAGGATACGACCGCCGTGCAGGCGGTTGTAAAATGCATTTTTTTTGTGCGGCTTGTGCTGCGGCCCAGGAAAAGTGGTGCAGCACAAGCAAAACTAGAAAAATGCATCTTGTGCAAATCCATGCATCGTGTGCCAGGCATCATTTGGTGCCTGGCACACGGTGCATGGATGTGGAGTGTAGTGCCCCCCAGGCCACTAAGCAGTGGTCCACGAGGGACTGGGGCCCTGCTTGGGTCCCCCAAAGTCCCTTTCCGTCTGCCTGTTCATGGCGGTGGGATCGCCATGAACAGGCAGTTGGGAAAGGATATCCTAATCCCTACAATGGTGCCTGCGAGACACCACCTCCATTGTAGGGATTAGGGTCCGGCAGTCGCCCGACGGGCTCCTTGAGCCTGTCAGAGGCGGTGGTCTTCCCCCTAACATAATCTCTCCGAGCGCCGGTATTGTAATCCGGCAGTCAGACCGATGGCCTAGATGTCCGGTGAAATGCCACCGATGGCCCGTCGGTGGCAGTCCGCCCGACATCATAATGAGGGCCTTTGTTTGGGTTTGCGTTGCTTTTTAAAGCAAATCCAATGCAGTTTTGTGTTGGCTTGTACAATTCAATTCAAATTGTCTTTTGCATTAAATTGTAAGCAAAGTTAACGCAAAACTGTGCAACGCGCTGCCTTGTGTTACTTTGAGTCAAAGGAATGTTCCATGGGTGGTGCGTGGATATACGCATGCAAGCACCCATGGGTTTTGACGCAAATCCTATCTACAAGGAATTGTAAACAAGGACTTACACAAAAATCCTGCATCTCCTTGAGGCAGACGTGAAGAGGAGAAATGTTTTAATTTCACCTCATTTTTCCATCTTTGCATGTGTGCTGAATTCTACAACACAAATACAAAGAAGGAAATGCCCTGAAGCATAGTTTTTGTGCAAGGAGGGATGACTTCCTGTACAAAAACGATGCTTTCCACAACACAGACATCCTTGCACTATGCAAGGGTGACTGCTTTGGCGCATGGCAGAATAAAGTGCACCAGCACTGGGAGAGAACAGAACAGTACCCCATTTTTATTATATATGCCACTCTTCGGCTCTCACCTGTTCATGCAGCAAATTTACTTGCTGCACTGCATTACGTGATTTCTTAGTAATTCTAGGCCCACATTCTTAAAGCGTGAGCTGTATTTCATGACAGCTTCTACTTTACGAGTAGATACCACACCCTTTCAGGAATTAGTATGGAAGGAATCTATTCTGAATGTGGATATTGCCATTCTCAAGATCCGCAATGTACCTTTAGTACATTATGGGCCACATGTACCAAAATTGTAAATTGCGAATACCTAAATGCGAATTTCTGAGAATCGCAATTAGGTAATCGCAATTTACAATGTATGAAACTCAAAGGGTTTCAGACAGCGATTCCTAGGGGGTCGCAAATCGCTCTACCTCATTAGTATTAATGAGGTAGATCACAATTTGCGACCCCCTAGGAATCGCAAAAAACACGGGGATGGTGTCAGAAGACCACCATGTCCGTGATTGCTTTAAAATAAAGCAATCTTTTTTTCTTTGTAAAGCAGCCCGTTTTCCTTAAAGGAAAACGAGATGCTTTACAAAAAGTAAAATGAAAAGATTTCTTTTAATTTTTTAAGACCAGGCAGTGGTCCGTGGGATAACTTTCTGCTCTTAAAAATGCTTTTACAAACATTCACAAAGGTGAAGGGGACCCTTCAGGACCATTTCCCATTTGCGAATGGTTTACCACCTACTTGAAGTAGGTGGTAATATGCGAATGTTTTGCGACCGCATTCACGGTCACAAAACATTCATACATACCGTTAGGATTCGGTATGTGGAAGGGACGCCTGAAACACGCCCCTTCCAAATACTGAATCGCAAACCCATTTTGCGATTCGGTAACAGGTTACCGAATCGCAAATTAGTGTTTAATACATAGCAAGAGCATTTTTTGCGTTCGCGAACGGGCTGATTCTGAGATTCAGCCCATTTGCGAATGCAAAAACTCTTGATACATGTGGCCCTATGATTCTCGTTTTTGCACTCGCAAAGCCTGAATTTCAGTGCACTGCGTGCTTTTCCGGTGCAAAAACCATGATTACATCTGCCTCTATTTTCCAACAATATCGAACATCGGGGACTGCACTGTTACCCATTTGAATGGAGCAATTTAGTCAACCATTTAAGACTTAAATGGAATGATTTCCAGAGGATCACTTGAAAGACGATTCTTTGATATCCAGTTCAAAAGATGTTAGCATGTGCCGGTTTAAATCCTCAGTGGAAAGGGGGAAGGGCATCTGGCTTCTGGGCGCACTGCTACGCCTCTTTTAGGACTTTTTCAGCTAAGGGTAAGAGTCACAATTAAGTGCTCATTAATTACCTTTCAGGGGCTTAATTAGATACATTTAAAAGGGGAATCAGAACTTCTCTGGGTGACTGATGGAGTGACAGAAAATGAAGGCGAAGTATGGCGACAAACTCGTCTAACCAAATTTCAGCAAATGGGTCGCACACAGATTAGCAAGCCTCTCCTGCTGTTTACATATATTTTTAATACTGTTGTTGCTCGTCGAAAGGAAGCAGTTTCTGTGGTGAGTGGCAGAATTCCTGCTTTGATTCGAGAGGTCACAACTCCAACAAGACTCTGGGGCAAACTACTGGCTCATCATCCTTTCCCAAGTCTTACAGCGAGAAGGAACACATACCATGTTTCAGAGATGGGTCAAAACTGTTTGGCAATCCTGCAACAATTCTCTTTAAATGCATCATGGTAGATGTAGTGCAGAGTAGTCAGTTTACTCATATTATTCTCAGTGTTCAGGGACAGTCAGTGCTAGCTATTCCCTTATATATGTGTTTTAACACTTTTGTGCAGCATCTATGGGGGTGCATCACTCGCCGATTCAGTTCCTATAGTGTAAAACACAGCAATGCTCAAGTACTGACCACAGAAGTGCAAAACAAACATCAGCAGGCGGGTCAACATTGATTGTCAGGCCTGCAACAGGTTTCCCTAATTGCATCATGGTAGATGTGGTGCAGAGCACATTCTTTAGTCAAATCTCTCTTGGTGTTCAGTGGTATCTACTTACCTCAGCACATATGCCTTTTACAGCAGATGTATTCTTGTATAAACTAACAATATCAGGTATTTCTTTATTTCTTTATAAAGTTTATATAGCGCAAACATGACCTGTGAGGGTATCAAAGCGCTTTACAGGTGGGCAAAGTAAGAGACAGAAGTCAACAGAACAGTGTCATACACGATAGAGGTACAATCAATCAGGGGATTGTAAGCACGCTACTCACCTGTGAGGGTCTCAAGGCGCTGGGGGGGGGTATGCCGCTCCGTTCAGCCGAAGAGCCAGGTCTTGAGGGTCTTCCTGAAGGTGTTCAGGGAGGGGGCGCGTCTGATGTCTGCCGGTTGCTCGTTCCAGGTCTTGGCTGCGATGTGAGAGAACGAACTCCCGCCTGATCTGGCTCTGTGGATCCGCGGTGTTTCGGCCAGTGCGAGGTTGGATGATCGCAGGTTTCTTTTGGGTACGTGGAAGTTTATTCTGTGGTTGAGGTATTTGGGTCCGTTGTTGTGCAGGCACTTGTAGGCGTGGGTGAGGATTTTGAAGGTGACTCTCTTCTCCACGGGGAGCCAGTGGAGTCGCCGCAGGTGTTGGCTGATGTGTTTGTGCTGGGGGATGCCGAGGACGAATCTGGCCGCCAGTAGCGGTCCGTGCCGGGCGGTGACGTGGGGTGGGAGAGGGGCAGGGTGGGGGTAGTAAACCACGGATTATGGCAGAATAGGCAAGTAAACATTTAAATAAATAAAACAAATTTTGTTATGAGCGTTGCATCGCCAAATGCGATGCAGTGCGCGCAACGAAATTCGTTTTATTTATTTAAATGTTTACTTATCTGTATTCGGCCGTAATCCGTGGTTTACTATCCCCCACCCTGCCCCTCCCCCGCCCCACATCACCGCCCGGCCGGCACTCCTACCACGGTCCGCTACTGCTGGCCGCGGTGTTCTGTACCGTTTGCAGTTTGCGGAGTAGGGACTTGTTGATGCCGGCGTAGAGTGCATTGCCATAGTCGAGTTTGCTGGTGATGAGTGCGTGGGTGACTGTTTTCCTCGATTCGGGGGGGACCCATTTGAAGGTCTTTCGGAGAATGCGGAGGGTGTTGAAGCAGCTGGAGGTGATGGCGTTGACCTGTCGGTTCATGGTGAGTGATGAGTCGAGTATGATGCCGAAGTTCTTGGCGTGGTCTGAGGGGGTAGGTGGGCTTCCGAGGGCAGTGGGCCACCAGGTGTTGTCCCATGCTGATGGGGTGGTTCCAAGGACGAGGACTTCTGTTTTCTCGGCGTTGAGTTTTAGGCAGCTGTTGGTCATCCAGACTGCCACTTCTTGCATTCCTCTCTGGAAATTGAGTTTAGCGGTGGTGGGGTCTTTGGTGAGGGAGAGGATGAGCTGGGTGTCGTCGGCGTAGGATACGATGTTGAGGCTGTGTTGTCAGACGATGTCTGCGAGGGGGGCCATGTAGACGTTGAAGAGGGTCGGGCTTAGAGATGACCCCTGTGGTACTCCACAGGTGATGTCGGTGGGGGCGGAGAGGAAGGGCGGTAATCTGATCCTTTGGCTTCTTCCGGTGAGGAATGAGCGGATCCAGTCTAGGGCAGTTCCTTGTATGCCGGCCTCGCCTAGTCTGGTGATTAGTGTGCGATGAGAGACGGTGTCGAAGGCTGCAGACAGGTCGAGGAGGATGAGGGCCTCGGAGTGGCCCTGGTCCAGGAGGGTGCGGATGTCGTCTGTGGCGGCGAGTAGGGCAGTCTCGGTGCTGTGGTTAGCTCGGAATCCGGATTGGGACGGGTCGAGGATGGCGTGTTCTTCGATGAATCGTGTCAGTTCCCTGTTGACTGCTTTTTCTGCCACTTTGGCTGCGAAGGGGAGATGCGAGATGGGCCGGTAGTTTTTGAGGTCGGTGGGGTCCGCCGTGGGTTTCTTGAGCAGGGGCCTGACTTCGGCGCGCTTCCAGTCGTCTGGGAAGGTGCCTGTTTTGAAGTTGGTGTTGATGGTGTGTTGCAGTTGGGGTGGGATGGTGTCTGCGGCTCTGTGGTAGATGTGCAGGGGTCAGTGGGGGCCCCCGAGTGGATGCCTTTCATGGCCGCGGCGGTGTCCATGGTCGTGATTGGTGTCCAGTTGGAGATGGTGGGCTGGCTGGTGTCTTGGTGAGGTGAAGGGCTGGCTGAGGTGTCTTGTGGGTGGTTGGTGAAGTTGTCGTAAAGTGTTCTGATCTTGAGGTGGAAGAAGGTTCCGAGATTGTCGCAGAGGTACTGGGAAGGGGTGATGTCTGTGGTTTCGCTGTGTGGTTTGGTGAATTCCTGGATGACGTTGAAGAGTTCCTTGGAGTTGGTGGAGTTGGTGAGGATTTTGTTGTGGATGAAGTTCCTTTTAGTTGTTCTGATTTTGCTGTGGTAGCCCGTCATGGTATTCTTGTAGGTGGAGTAGCTGTCGGCTGTCTTGGTATTCCTCCAGTTCTTTTCCAGGCATCTGCAGGTGTGTCTGGCTTCTTGGAGGGTGGTGGTGAACCAGGCTGCTTTTCTGGGGCGTTGTTTGCCGGGGTTGCGTAGCGGGGCGAGCTCGTCTGCGCAGTTGGCGATCCACGTGTGGAGTTCTCTGGCTGCGGTGTTTGCGTCGGATGCCCAGGTGTGGTTGTCTCGGGAGAGGGTGGAGTTCAGTTGCTCGTCAGTGATCTTGCTCCAGTTCCTGCGTGGCAGGCGAGGGGCTGGTTTAGGTGCTTTGGGTTTCTTGACGGTGAAGTGGACGCAGTGGTGGTCGGTCCAAGGAGGTTGCGTTGTGTGGCTGAAGCGGACGCTGTTACCTGCAGCGAAGATGGGGTCGAGGGTGTGCCCTGCCCTGTGTGTTGGTGTGTTGACGAGTTGGTTGAGTCCGATGTTGGCGAGGTTGTCACGGAGGATGGTGGAGTTGGGGTCGCTGGGGTTGTCGAGGTGAAGTTGAGGTCTCCAATGAGTATGTAGTTCATTGACGCAATGGCGTGGGGTGCGATGAAGTCGGTGATGGTGGTGGCGAAGGCTGTCCGGGGGCCGGGGGGTCTGTAGATGAGTGTTCACGGAGTGTGGTCTTAGGGCTGGTCTTGATTTGGAAGGGCAGGTGTTCGGCGGAGGGGAGGTTCTCGCTGGAGGTGGTGAGGCGGAGGGTGTTTTTGTGGACTATGGCGAGGCCTCCTTTCGGGTGGTTGGGGCGGTCCTTCCTCTGGATCTTGTAGCCGTCCGGGATGGCGGTGTTGATGTCGGGGGCGGAGGCGGCGTTGGTCCAGGTCTCTGTGAGGAAGGCGACAATCAGAGGAGAATAACAAGTTGAGGAACATAACCTCCATAGGCAATAAGCAGGACAGTATTTATGATCAGCAAATGAATCATAGTCAAGGCTAAGATCAAGAGACAAAAGGTGTTATCTTAGGGCAAGCATTTGTTCATCAGAAGTTTTTTCACTTCGTTTTTAAAGGAGGTGGTAGCTGGAATCAGACAGATTTCCTCTGGCAGAGAATTCCACATTTTTGGGGCGATACCCGAGAAGGCTCTGTTGCATGTTTTCTTTTTGTGAAAAGTCTGTGATTTCAGCAGCAGGGAGCTGGTACTTCGCGATGATCTGCATCCACCCGATAATTCTAGCTTTTGTGCCAAATACCTAGGGGTATTGAAATGTAAGGCTTTATGAGTCATGCACACACTTTTTAGTTGTATTCTTGCCTCATAAGGGAGCCAGTTCAGGGATTTTGGATCAAAGGAGATGAGTTTGTTTCTTTTTGTTCCAGTGATGAGTCTGGCAACAGCGTTAAGAGAGGAACTTAGAGGTGCCAGCTTGTATTTAGGCAGGCCACAGAGTGCAGCACTTCCATAATACAGCCTGGGAATGACTAGGGCTTGGACCGCAGATTTAAGGTCGTCCTGGGGTAGGAAGAGTTTTAATTTCCCTAAAATGCTCATCTGGTAATTTGCTCCTTTGGAGGCAGTGCTGATGCGATCCTGCATGTTCAGGTATTTGTCTAGTGTAATTCCCAGAGATCTGGCAGGTCTATAATGTGAGGTGAGCAGTTGAGGGAAGTTAGATGCTTCAGTCATAGGCCGATCGTGTGATAATATATTGTACGATTGACAGTGGTAAAGATAGCACATTTCTGTAAATGCCTGAGTGGATAGCTCGTTTTACTTCAACACCAATTGAAATGTGCTGTGGCTGCATGGCAAAACAGTCTAGAAAAAAAGTTCCATAAAGACAAACATCAAAAGCCACCAGAAGTTTCAGCAGGCTACAAACTAATACATGTAAGGGGTAAAATGAATAAAACCAACTCTTGCTTTAAAAGGAGGGTTTTCATGGAGGGTTTTCAGCAGGTCCAATTTAAGACCTTATGCTACATGCTTATGTGCATTGCTGTTATTGGGCCATTGTATTTAGGACATTTGTTGTCTGCTTACACTCCAATTTGCGCTCTGCGTTAAGTCACCTAGATTTGGCCCTGATTCCTAGGATCGGGAAGACCTAGCAGGGCGGTCGATATTTTGGGTATCTTGGCCCTAAAGTGTGAAATGTTCTGCCACACTTGCTGCGAGTTTGTAATTTGCTTACAGTATTTCGGAAGAAAGTGAAGACTTGGCTGTATCCATCTGCAAAATATAATCTTTTCAGAAGAACTGATGATTAAGCTGCTTTCATCTTCATAATGTGATATAATAGATTGAGTTTTTGGTGAAGACGCCAGCGCTGGGCCTGTCAGGGTGGCCATGGGCTTTGCAAGTCAGTATAACATAACATAACATAACATAAAATAACATAACATGTGATTGGACTTGGTAAAATAGCTGCAACATCTACAGCTGCTACATAACTCGTTCAAAAACAAAGGGAAGAGGGTCATTCTGACAAGCAGAAGCTCAGTACGAGTACATATATTCCATGCACGCACTGTGACTGTGCTTTGAGAGAGTGAATGTGCTATGCTGGTGTGGTGTTGTTTATTTTTATTCACATTTCAAGTTTCAAAGTGGTAAAGAGCACTTCGGACTCTGTTTAATCATGTTGCTATGTCTTGTTATGCTATGCCATGCTATGTCACACATTACAGATCATCCATGATTACATCACATCACATCATGAAAATTTTTATAAGAACATGAAAACATCAACAGAAGTATGCCATTACAAACATTGGTCACCAGGATATTGTACCACGATAAAAACTCTACCTAAAGACAGTCACAGCAAGTACATGCCAGTTGTTAAACGGGGCAAGGATTAAAAAAAAAAAACACTGAAATAATGGGCAAAACAATAACCCCATTAAAATAAAGGATGTTTTTAAAATTGTTGGTAGGTGAAATCTTAGAATCGGATGTTTTGTATCAGTTATTAAGCTATTGGTTCACTTTCTACTCAGTTAAAACAACTGCATGTGTTTTGCGGTCCAGATCCACAAGGGAAAGGTAGAAGAGGGTACCATGGAGGTCTCATTGTCTATGTAAGTGGCATCCCCCTAGTTCATATACCTCATGGTATCAAGTAGGCCTCATTCTCAACGAGACCATTAATGAAGCTGCACACCACCAGTTCTTTCTCCATGTGAATATAGCAAGCATAAGGATGCACAAAAAGAAAGGCATTTGGTAATCTTTCCTGCACCCCGTTTCCACTTTTTACAAAAAAATCACAATGGTGGCATCTTTGAGGCTGCCACCCCAATTCATCAGAATTGGGAGGGGGCTGAAGGGTTTACAAATAATATGATCAGTTTCTAATGTAGTTGTTCTGAAGTTTGAACCTGAGGACAGGACAACCTCTACGGGTTGTCATTTTTTTTTTTTTTGCATATTTATATAGCGCGAACTCGACCCGAAGGTATTGGAGCGCTTTACATGAGCACCGTATTTACATTACACATTCAGGCACGGGGAGATTAAGTGATTTGCCCAGAATCACAGGATGTGGACGCGACCCCGATGCTCGAACCCTGGTTTCCAGCACCAAAGTCGGCAGTCTAGCTGACGGACCACATCATCATTGGGACCGCAGTGCCTGGGATGAGTTACTTAAACCCTCGGCTTCAAAGTAGTTAGGGCCAGATGTACGACCATGGAAATAGCGCCTCGCAAATTGCGAGTTTTTTGCGACTCGCAATTTGTGAGGCGCTATTTTCAATGTACAACAGTGTATTTCACACTGTTAGCGATTCCCAATGGGGTCGCAAATTGAGAGGCTCATTAATATTAATGAGCCTCTCGCAATTTGCGACCCCATTGGGAATGGCAGGCCCTCCCAGGTATGGTGGCCTGCTGGGCTCAGCAGACCACCATGTCTGGGACTGCTTTTAAATAAAGCAGTTTTTTTTTTAATGCAGCCCGTTTTCCTTAAAGGAAAATGGGATGCATTTAAAAAAAAAATTGAAACGTTTTCGCTTCATTTTTTAAGGGCAGGCAGTGGTCCCTGGGACCACTGCCTGCCCTTAAAAAATATTTTCCCCTCGATTTGCAACCCCTTCCCTTTTGCGAGTGCATTACCACCCTCTTGAAGAGGGTGGTAATTTGCGAGTGTTTTGCGCCCGCAACTCCAGATGCAAAACATTCTTACATAGGGTTGCGCTCGCTATTAGGAAGGGAACGCCCCTTCCTAATAGCGAGTCGCAAAACCCTATTTTGCGAGTGGCAACAAATTGCGATTTGCAAAATAGGGTTTGTACATTCCCCATGCTGTTTTTGCATGCGCAAACGGGTTCGCAAACCCGTTTGCGCATGCAAAAATGGTCGTACATCTGGCCCTTAATCACAAATCAGAGGATAGAGGGCCCTGCAGCATTCATTAACAATTATGCTTGTTTTCAAATCCAACAGCACTAAAACTGAAGAGTGGGATGCCCTAATATGCAGTTTAGCATTTCTTCACTGACAATCAACAGCTAAACCTCCTTCTTCTTGGACGGCCTTGCACACATTATTTTAGAGTAATTTGTGAATGGTGTGGCTTTGTTCAAATCAAGCTGTGGAAATGGAGGGGCATTCTATCTGGATTATACAAGGTGTCGCAATCTGACTTTTCTGAGATTATATTCAGGCTCGTAGTTGTTTATTTCCAAGTCAACTGGATGGCTCATTGATTTGAACGTTTGCCACGAGAAAATAAATGTAAAAACTACCAAGGTTGACTCTGCTTTTCATCCTTCCGAAAATAAGCACATTGAGTATCATTATATTTTATTTATACTACTCATAAATTTCAGATAAGTGGTTTACAGTGCTTCGTTTGTAAAAAATAACAAAAAAACATTGTAGGTCCCAGGGCATTTCCTGGGAGACTAATGTGGCAGGCAGTGTTACTGGGTGTGGATGAGCACTCGGTGAAGCTGTCACAGGGACAGCAGCAGGAGCTACAGTAGGATCCTAGCCCACACCCCGACCCCTGGAGCATCAAAGTGGAGAATACAAGGTTTACCAGAGGTATTTGGACAAAATATTGAGCTGTAAATGTCAGGAGACAAAAATATCGGAAAAAAATATATTGAGATACAAAAAAATCGTGATGCAGTAATATCGCTGTCCAGAATATCCTTTTTTTTTAGCTAAGTAATAGCGTTGTTAAGAATAACGTTGTTGTTAATTTCGTTTTCAATAATATAGCTGTAAAAAATATAGTTTTTTAATGATCTTAATGTGTTTTAGTTCATATATATAATTTTTATGAGTTATTATTGTTAGTATAATTGTTAATAATATTTTTAAATAGAGTTTGCAGTTTTAAATTATTCTCAATTTTTAATTTGATTGTTAATAGTAATTTAAAGTGTTGTAGCTGGTTGCTAGGTTTGTAGGGGCATAAGGTGGGAAGTTAATTAAGTAATAATTAACAAATAATTATTACGTTTTTATTAATAATTTAATTGATTATTAATTATGTAAATTATGCAATACATATATTTTTCATTATATTTTAGATGCAGGCATCTGGGTTTGTAGGGTTTTACGGTGGGAAGGTATTTAAGTTATAATTAGTTAATAATTAATTATTAGTATATTATTAATTATTTAATTGATTATTAATTATGCAAATTGTGTAATAACTTTTTATTTTAGTTATATTTTAGGCGTAGGCTGTTGGGTTTGTAGGGATATAAGGAGATAAGCTATGTAGTAATTAATTAACAATTATTTTTATTAATTATTTAATTGATAATTAATTATGAAATAATAATATATTTTAGCTATATTTTATTTGTCAGTTGCTAGGTATGTAGGAGTAACAAGCGGCATTTTAATTAAGAAATAATTAATTAAAAAATAATTATTAATTGTTAATTAATAAGTTAATTTCTTATCGAATATGGAAGTTGTGATATGCCTATTTATTTTAATTATATTTTAAATGTGTGCTGCTATGCCTGCAGGGGTATAGTGTGGGAAGTTAATTAAGTAATAAATAAATAACATTTTTGAATTGATAATCGATTATTGAATTGTTTAATAATCATGTAAATTGTTTCATTGGTTTTTACACCTTCCTGCACAAAAACAATCTCAAAAGGCATTTTCCTCTTTGAGTGTGTGCTGCTAAATGCAGCACGCATACAAAGAAGAAGTAACAAGGAAAAATAAAGATATTTCTCTTCATTACGCCGATGTCAGCGATGAACACCATTTTGGTGCAATCCCAGGCTTACCACAGGGACTGTGAAAAAAAATATGGATGAATTCATGGAAATGCCCACACTGCATTTATGGAACACGTCCCTGTTGCAAGGCAATGCAAGGCAGCGAAATGTGCTGCCTTGAATTACTTGGATTAACAATACCACACAGAGCCATGGTAGGTGGCATTGTGTAGCTTAGTAATTTCCAGTTAAGGACTTGTGTTGTCTTGTGTCACCTTGCAAGGGCAATGCAATCCCTTAGTAAATGTGCCCCTGTATATACAGAACAGGTTTTTATCTAATTGAAATTCTGTGCTCAGTTCCATGAAGGATTTAAGAGTACTGTCGGAGAAAAGTGCCTGATACACTGGATATCCTTTTTGAGGTGGGCTTGCCAGAGAAATGGCCTATCTGCTATCCTTTTTTCCACATTTTTCCAAGGTGGTGCATTGACATGGAGAAATAATTTTCCCAATTCTTTATGCGTTGAGGTACATAAATGCAGCCTTTCTGTCATTATTGGGTTTTCAAGATCTCTTCAGAATTTAAGACCTTTAGGGAGAAGCTGGGTTCCAGTAGCATCTGATTATATATGTCTCTCTAGTAGGGTCCAGTCCGTAATCCTTCTGTGTGGGTTCAGAATGTAGGATTTCTGAGATAATGGTGCACCCTTTAGTATGTCACAATGTGCAGCAGTCTTAACCCACTAGAGTTGGTAGCTGAGCATAATTTAGATATCAAACGTCTTAGTGGTACTAGGCCCCAGACTTATTTCTTCATTACCTGTCTATGGACTTTAAAGTGGGAAATGGAGTTTTAACCAGTAGCATGCCAAAGGCATAACTGAATCGCGCTGCCACTACCATTTTCATTGTTCGGACTCTGCCACATAAAGAAAGTTGTAGCTTTACCCATTTGACAAATTCATTTTCATCTTGTTCATTATGCCTGATATGTTGTCGGACATTATCTCCTTTACATTACTGCTTACCAGTATGCCCAGACATTTCAACATATGTGGTATCCATTCAAACAAAAGAGTGTGCAGGGCTTGCTTCATTGTACAAGTTGTCATTGGCATGGCTTCAATTTTTGACCAGTTAATTCTGTGTTCCGAGAAGGTAGAGAATTCCAAAATAAGTCCTATTAAAGATGGTATAGAACTTTCCTGTTTGCTTATCATCAGCAAAATACCATATGCATATAACATGAGTTTAAGCACATAGTCCATTGATCATATCAGATGTTCGAGATGTACTGTTTGAGGCTCCAGTTCCAAAAGATAGAGTAATGACAATAGGGAGCATGACTACCTTGTGTATCTTTTGAAGAAAACATCTTCTGACATGAAGTGGTAAAGCCATAATACCAATGTTACAGAGTTGTGACCTATACCAAATCTTTTCAGGGTTCTAAAAAAAATTGCCACTCCTCTTGATCAAACATTTTCTCAGCATCGATGGGGAGGGTCATTTCTCATCAGTGTCTAGTTTAGTGCTCCATAACAAATGCAACAGTGGTCTCATATGGTTCAGAGAGGAACGGTTGGGTGCAAAACTTGATTCATAGACTTTGTAATTGTAATAAGCTTTGGGGCATTAGAGGCCACATGTACTTATGGTTGAATTTGCGATTTCGCTAACAATTGCCAATAGGTAATCACAAATCAGCATGTACGTAGTAAGAACTGGTCTGTTTTGCGACTCCCAAATCACTGCATGTTACAGACCATTTTATGTAGGTGCCAACATGTTTCATTGCCTGTACTTTGTTGCAGCAATTTCGTCAGGGTCGAGGTCGACAGACACCTCCCTGGAGTCCAACCTTTATATGAAAAATGACACGTGGTAGCCAAAGTCACTCGTACCAGCTTCCCACCGCATCTAGGGGTATGTTTTCATAAACTGCAAAACCCCTTCCGGCACAATCAATTACCAATGGTATACCGCACTTGTCAGTATTCACAGCGTTAACTCATTCCGGCATCATGCAGTGTTTTTAAATTTTGAGTAAGCTCACAAATTTGAATAAAATTGGGACCGGGTATATGTGAGTCTTAACTCAATTTTAATCGAAGGGATACTTTATCCTTACGTTTCACGAGGTCCTTTTTTTGATATACACTATTCACGATTTACACCTCTTTCTTCTTTTTACTGGACACTTTTTCTTTCTTTGGTGAGAAAGTTGCCGATGATGAGAAAACGTGGGCACACTGGTGAGAACCTGCCAGTAGCCCCAGTGGGGAAGCGCACGTGAGGTACTTTCTCACCTTTGCACACATTTTTTGCAAATATTTCTTGCTTGTCTATACACACCTTTTTAGTAGGGTGTATTTCTATATGGAGATGACTGATAAACATTTTTATTGTATTATTAACATTTGGGCACTTAGGACATGAATTAGACTGGTAAAGAGATATAACCAGCAGCTGGGTTGAGGCAGCAGCCCCCCTGCTCAGGGCCTACAAAGAAAAGTTGGTGGTTGCCCGCTACAGTCAGGTCTTTTGTTGTTGATTGTTGTATTTGAGTGGAGGACGACCTGACTGATAATTTTCCCTCTTGAGCCCCTTTGTTGTGACTTAATACATCCAAAAGTCCCTAGTAAAGTACAAGTACCCGTAGCCTGTAAATTAAATGCTACTAGCGTGCCTGCAGCTTTCATTGTGCTACAACTAAAGTAGCACTGTAAAACATGTCTCAGGTCTTCCATTGCAGCCTGGAGTACAGTTTTAACCTGCTAATTGGAACTGGTCAAAGTAAATCATTTGCCAGGCCTAGACCTTCATTTTTAATTGATTGATTTGATTTGAAATCTTATATAGCGCACGAAAGCCCAAGGGCATCTAGGCGCTGGACGAAAAGGTTGCCGGAGGAAGAGTAAGAGCAGAGGTTTAGCTGGCAAAGAGCCATGTCTTTAATGATTTTCTGAAGGAGAGCAGTGTTGGGCTATTTTTTATGTCAATTGGGAGCGAGTTCCAAGATTTAACTGTCCCCATAAAAAAACTTCTTCCGCCCCAACAAGCTTTTTTTGAATATGGGGGTCTGTAATAGTGTGCTCTGCGATGATCGTAGATTTCTGACAGGTAGATACCAGGTTAGGTGTTGCTTCAGGTACTGAGGACCAACACCGTTCAATGCCTTGAAGGCTAGGCATAAGGACTTAAATGTTATCCTTTTTTCAACTGGGAGCCAGTGAAGCATTCTCAGTCCATGGGAAATTGCTTGGAATTTAGGAATGGCCAACAGCTGTCTGACTGCTGCATTTTGAAGACACTGCAGCTTAGGTAGATGCTGTTTATGGATGCCCACATAAAGAGCATTACTGTAATCAAGTCTGGATGGGGCTAATGCTGTCACTAGTGTTTTCACGGAATTCGGTGGTATGAAAGGGCCAATTTTGCTGATTATCTTTAGGAGAAAGAAAATAGTAGAGGTAAGATTTAATAAATATACGTCACCCCTACGGTGGGCCCTAAACAACCCATAGGGCAGTATGCAGTATATTTAAAAAGTGGAACATTAGTTTATAATTTTTACATGTCCTGGTTGTCATGACCCGTGAGATATTCCTTCAACATATATGAACGCTGCAGGCCGCTCCACAACCATTCCCCTAACAAGGCATTCCATATATACATTAAAGATAGTGTGTTGATTATGGCTAAATAAAACACAGAGTCGTTTTGGGCCCCGGGGCTATTCTTGTTGGCTTGTGTTCTTCTGCTTTACTTTCTATGTTGTATTTTTCAGTTGGGCTTTAAAGAGACTACATCGCCCAGAAGCCTGTGCTGCCTCACAGGGCACACAGTTTTAGGTCACTGATTCATAGCCCAAACAGTTTCCAACCACTGTGGTTGATGACTCATAGGAAGTTACACCCTGATTGCCACAGTGATTGATGACTTATAGGAAGTTACACTGTGATTGCCTAAGTGATTGATGACTCATAGGAAGTTACACCAATTGCCACAGTGATTGATGACTCAGAGGAAGTTCCACCTGTTGCTGTGACTACTGACTCACAGCAGGTTCAACATTAGGTAAAACACACAAAAAGATACTTGAGGTGATTTAAATAAACGCTTTACCTATTCATTGACTTATTCTAGGAGTGGGACATCACAAGATTTTTGAGAGGTCATCTCACCCTCAACTTATCGAGGCATGGTTCATCATTTGACAACCTCTCACACCCAGGTAAGGATAGTACTACCTGGGCGGACTTCACCAAGGGAAGCTAGTCTATCCCTGGGAGTTCTTATAAATCTATATTCGGGACAAATATTCTTGGTCCTGTTTTCTTGGGGGGACAGGGTCAAATAAAAAATATACCTAGTGGTATACTCAAAACAATGTTTTATTTAACAGGTACCACTGGTATGTATAAAAACACTTTAAAAGTTTGGTCTCTTAGTGATTTACAATGGATCACTAGACCTAAATGTCCTAATTACCAGAATTCTAATTACCAACATGTTTTGACCATTCTATGAGCCTAAAGAGGTCTGAGGTCTTTGTCAGGGTAATGTAATAAACAGCACTAATATGTTGTAAACATGCAATCGAGTAAATATTGTTACCCTTCTGACCTCTCTTGTAAACCAGTCAAAACTAAGGAGATAGAAAAACAGACAAAAGAGAGGAGCAAGTTTCAATCAATGTGTCCTACTAATATCTCGGCCTATCATAGTGGTCGAGAGATATTTAAAGAAAATTTGAAAAAGATTTTTTTTTTTAAATATATGTAAACATCTTGGGGCACTCGCCTAACCTCAACGTGCCATTGTTGTGACTAGAAAATTGTGTGGTAGGCATCTTTGAACTTGTACTCTTAAGATAATTATTTATGGTGTAACCACTTTGTACCATCACTATTGGTAGTATTTTTTTGTATATCTATACGAGTGTAAAAGTACCATTCCACAGTAGCATTTAAAAAAAAATTATATACAAATGAACGGAGAGGGTGGTAGGTCTCAATATATGCATATGGATGCATACACTAACGCATGCAACAGTTCTTATTTCAAAAGAACTGGACATGTAACGACATCCCTTGTTGTTTGTTCTCATGGTAAGACACCTACAGTTGTTAAAGTTTCATTGTCCATGCATCAAATTCATTGACACTTACTCTGACATACTAGACCACAGGCTCCATGGCAAGGTGTGGCGGACGCCTTCTCCATTGTCACACACTGGTGATATAAAATCAGTTTCAAATGCAAGACAACAAACATATAACAAAACACCTAAACAATGTACTGTTCACTTCAGAAGGTAGTTGAGTTGGAATGTTTTTAATTATTAATATCCTGGTTTTATCTCTACCAGTTTGTCCACTCGTTCACAAAGTATCTAGAACTCCTCCAAATGTTAATTATCACTGTTCAAACAATAAAGTATTATGGATATTTTTGTTTTCATCCTCCTGAGTATTTGTACAACTATCCGGCTTCACTCGCTCTCTTACCAACACTCAGTAGTCCTCATACATTATAACAAGCATATTCGTAAACCTCATGTATTTGTTAATATCATACCGGTGCATAACCATGATCGACATTAGGTAAAACTGCTCTATAAATATGACTGTGCCCTATCTTCATTTCTTGTTATTCTCCGATGTCAGCAGAACCAGTCGAAGCCGTGGTGAACTCTCAAATCCTGAGATAGCACAAGTTCGAGGGAGCAGGGACCATTTAACACCTTCGAGGAATCGTGGAACAAGGACAGCGCATGCTCAGCAAGCTGCAGCATCAGAAGCAGTGGAGAACTTCAACGCGACTCCAAGATTCTACCAAGAACGTCAGTTCAGTCAGAGCGATGGGAGAGTCTTCACATGGCTGAGCCAGCTCATTTGGTGGCAGTTTGAACAGCGGCAACCCACGCTGGCACCATAAACAATAGGCAAGAACGGGTCAGTTTGGAACGTGGGTGGGCTCCGCTTTTGTACAAATCTTGTTGTCAAAAGAGCTTGTGGGCTCTGCTAAAAACTTGCTTAGATATTTTTCTTCAAATAAACAAATTATTGTTGCTGAGTGTGGAAACTTCTCTTTAATCAGGGGTTGAATGATTCTGTAGACTGTGCAAATAACAGTAATACAGACTGAGAAAGCTCCACTATTAGCATACAGGAATAAAGAATAATACTTGTTGTCAGATCACCTGCCTTTTGTTGCTAAACAGGAATGGGGAGAGTAAAAGACCTTTCCTGTGCCCTTTCAGCGACTATGGGGCCGATTCTGATGCGGGTTGGAAAAGCTTCCCGACCGAATCGTTTGGGAAATGGTGTCCGACCCACTCGGATCGGGAAAGTCCGACCGGCGGAGTAGGATGCATCCGGATGCTTCCAGATACGATTTGGTTGAACTCCCATTGACTTCAATGGGAACATTTGTTCCTAACCGCATCAGAATTGGGCCCTCGGTCGGGAAGATACGTTCCCGATCCGATTTGGAAGGAGCAAATGCCGTTAGGAGGCCTTCCTAACCGCATCAGAATCAGGTCCTCGGTCGGGAAGCTTTTCCAACCCGCATCAGAATCGGGCCCTAAGAGTCAAGGGGAGAATTCATCCCATTAAAGGCTCCTTGAACAGGTTCAGCCAAACACATTTTCTTTTTAGGTAAGGTGGTATTGATCACAAGTCTGGATACTAGCAAAGTATTTTTACGGTAATTGCAATGATATTTTTTGTCCCCATTAATCATCAAGCAGGGCCAAAAAGCTCTAAGACTCTGGGGCCGATTCCGATTCGGGCCGGAAAACGTACCGACCGACTCGGAGCCGGAATAAATACCGACCGACACGTACCGGTGCAGCCCGACCCGCCAAGTACGATGAGAAGCGAGCAAAACCCGACCGACTCGTACGGAACACAAGCCGCAGGACCGAGCTGCCCGGAAAACAGCAATCCGGCCGGAAAAACACGCGATTCGAACCGACCGACACGCACCCGGAACAATACCGAACGAGACGTACCAGCGGACTCCCACCCGCCAAGTACGATGCAAGGCGTGCAAAACACGACCGAGTCGCACGGAGGACAAGCCATACGACCGACACGCATACAAAACTGCGAGCCGAAGCAATCCAAAACACTGCGACCGACGCGTACGCAGCATAGAAAACAGCACAAACACAGCGTGAACAAAACGGACAAGCCCGTACGAGACAACTGCAGGGTCCGACTCGGTCACAAGAACGTCTCCTACATGCACGAAAAGTACAAAGGGAAAATACACAAAAAAGGCCAATCAAGCAATTACAAAGCCAATAAATACTGGGGGGAGGGGCAGGGAACAAAGACACACCCACAACTCCACCCATATAAAGGACACAAATCCCTACCATGATCCTTTGCAAATTCAAATTACCTGCCAGCACTCAACAGACAGCAACCACACACCCACAGCTCATCCATCACACAAGCCACACACCATCAGCACCACAACAAATAGGAACCTCACATACACCTAGCAAAACACACACTCACACACCTTCACCTGCACACCAACACACACATCACTCACCATCACCATGCCCCCAAAGAAGAATCACAAGTTCCTAGATAGTGAATTGGAAGTCCTGGAAGATGCGATCCTCAGGGTAGAGCCACAGCTCTTTGGTACACTGGTCCAACAGACACCCATGTCACAGAAAACAAAGATGTGGGAGAGGATCGTCGTCAGGGTGAACGCACAATCACCATGTTTGCGCACAAAGACAGACATCCAGAACAGGTGGTATGACGTGCGCAGGAGGGTGAAGGAGCTGCTGAAGAAGGACTACATTTTGAGCCAACACACCGGCAGTGGCCCTCCTGCCAAGCCAGTATACCTCAGGCCCTGGGAGGAGAAGGTGCGGGCCATCCTACCACCAGTGAGCGTCTATGGACTAGAAATCATCCCAGAGCCTGGTGAGTACACAACAAATGTACACAATATTCTGCGACTACACACACACATCACTGTCAAGGGGAGAGTCAAACCATGCACTCTTAGCAAATACACAGCAACCAGAACAGAATCATCCCAAAATGTGTATGTCACTCAGAGAAACACAACACATGCCATCACAAAGTGACATTTAACTGTGTCATCACATGTACAAACACAACTACAACTACAGCTAGGCAGTGGCACAAATATAACTGACAAACACATCCAGACAAGTAGCCACCACTACAACACCAGCACACAGTGAAGCCCACTGAAAGAAAGGAAATATGTGTATGCTGGGCAAGTCAGTGTAGCCAATAGCATGATGGGAGTTGTAGGCACAGATATTGCTCACCCCCACAACTGTCCCATCAACACCACACTCAACCATGCTCACATCACAGGGAGTGGAAAAGGACTCACAAGATGGCTGACACTGGCTACTGCTGTGGGGAGCACAAGGCCCTGCTGGCAACTGTGCAACAACCAACAGCAGGACACCACTGACTGACATCCTGAAAGACAACTTGCACTCCCTGCAATGGAAGCCACGGTCCATGGTGGGATATCTGGCTGGGTGGGAAGGAGGACTCACAGCACTGACCATAGTCACAAGCACCTCCCCTCACACCCCCTCAACACATACTCCACAGAAGCCACCTGGCGGAATGCAATGCCTCACATCCTAACTCAAGGTCCCACAAAGAACCACCACCCTGGGTCATGCTGTGTGAAGCACAGGGACACTCCTGGGACATTTAGCCAAACAACTGCCCGGACAACACTCCCAGCCATCCTGTCTAGCACAGGCAGCCCACCCCACAGGGAAGCAGAGTCAAAAGGAAGGAAGTATGGGCATGCTGGGAAGGGGGTGGAGGCAATAGCATGATGGGAGTTGTAGGCACAGATATTGCTCACCCTCACAATTGGCCCATCAACACCACACTCAACCATGCTCACATCACAGGGAGTGGAAAAGGACTCACAAGATGGCTGACACTGGCTACTGCTGTGGGGAGCACAAGGCCCTGCTGGCAACTGTGCAACAACCAACAGCAGGACACCACTGACTGACATCCTGAAAGACAACTTGCACTCCCTGCAATGGAAGCACGGTCCATGGTGGGATATCTGGCTGGGTGGGAAGGAGGACTCACAGCACTGACCATAGTCACAAGCACCTCCCCTCACACCCCCTCAACACATACTCCACAGAAGCCACCTGGCGGAATGCAATGCCTCACATCCTAACTCAAGGTCCCACAAAGAACCACCACCCTGGGTCATGCTGTGTGAAGCACAGGGACACTCCTGGGACATATAGCCAAACAACTGCCCGGACAACACTCCCAGCCATCCTGTCAGCACAGGCAGCCCACCCCACAGGGAAGCAGAGTCAAAAGGAAGGAAGGATGGGCATGCTGGGAAGGGGGGTGGAGGCAATAGCATGATGGGAGTTGTAGGCACAGTTATTGCTCACCCTCACAATTGGCCCATCAACACCACACTCAACCATGCTCACATCACAGGGAGTGGAAAAGGACTCACAAGAAGGCTGACACTCGCTACTGCTGTGGGGAGCACAAGGCCCTGCTGGCAACTGTGCAACAACCAACAGCAGGACACCACTGACTGACATCCTGAAAGACAACTTGGACTCCCTGCAATGGAAGCACGGTCCATGGTGGGATATCTGGCTGGGTGGGAAGGAGGACTCACAGCACTGACCATAGTCACAAGCACCTCCCCTCACACCCCCCCTCAACACATACTCCACAGACGCCACCTGGCGGAATGCAATGCCTCACATCCTAACTCAAGGTCCCACAAAGAACCACCACCCTGGGTCATGCTGTGTGAAGTACAGGGACACTCCTGGGACATTTAGCCAAACAACTGCCCAGACAACACTCCCAGCCATCCTGTCAGCACAGGCAGCCCACCCCACAGGGAAGCAGAGTCAAAAGGAAGGAAGGATGGGCATGCTGGGAAGGGGGGTGGAGGCAATAGCATGATGGGAGTTGTAGGCACAGATATTGCTCACCCTCACAATTGGCCCATCAACACCACACTCAACCATGCTCACATCACAGGGAGTGGAAAAGGACTCACAAGATGGCTGACACTGGCTACTGCTGTGGGGAGCACAAGGCCCTGCTGGCAACTGTGCAACAACCAACAGCAGGACACCACTGACTGACATCCTGAAAGACAACTTGCACTCCCTGCAATGGAAGCACGGTCCATGGTGGGATATCTGGCTGGGTGGGAATGAGGAGCGGATGACAACCAAATACAACCAATGCAGACCATGTACACACCCCAACATTCACATAGAAATGCCCAAATAATGCAGGACAATGTGCTACACCAACATCAACCCCTGACTGTGACAACTTAGGACAATGCAATGTACAGGCCCGCATCCAGAGGCACAGTCACAACTGTCAGGTGTGTCAACCATTGATGCCTGCAGAAACATAACATACATTGTGTGTGTCTCCCAAAAACAGGTGATGATGGGGACACAGCAGCAGATGCTGAGGAGTCCTCGTCCCAGGCTCAAGAGGATACGGAGCTCACTGGTGTGGAACAGCCTCTGCCCTCCTCAGATGAAGAATTCTTACCTGGCACCTCCGGAGCAAGTCATCATGCAGCACCAGCAGGACCACCAGCTGCACCCCCTGCACCCACCCCTCCAACGACTGTCAACACACATACCACCCCTGCCGACATGGAAAGACCAAGGAGCAGCACCACCACCAGCACAGGGACCCTGGACCAATGTGGGGCCATGGACACCACCACCACCAACAACCCACAAGGTGGCCCAGGGTCACCTGTGCCTGCCACCTCAGGTACTGCACGTGTTGCCAGGGGTGGTGGGAGGGTGGGAGACATAGGTCGCTGCTCACAGAGGGGTCTGGACTGCATGATGACCCACAACTGGCACGCATAGCCGATGCGTACCAGTCCAGCACCGGAGAGTTCAGCCAGGTAGTGGGGCTCCTCAGGGACATTAAACAGCAGCAGGCTGCCCATCATGCCCGCTTGGACTCACACATGTCCCGCGTGGAGTCCAAGTGGGACACACTGCAAGAGATGATGGCGGTGCATAGGGACATATTACAATGCCTCCGCCAGATGAGCAGCAACCAGTCAACACCTCCCTGTGTGCCCACAACATCTGCTGCTGAAACAACTGCAACTGCCACAGGGAGGCAGGATGACTCTGGCGGAGAGTCCCCTGCACCGCAGCAGCCTGCACTTGAGGGTCCCCCCCCAAAGAAGAGGGGCCGTCCGAAGAGGGGCAAGTGAGAGGCCGATGGCCATGTGCAACCCCCAGGAAGCCAAAACCTGTTCTGGAGAATAACCTTTGTGCGCAAACTGTTCACCCTGTTGACTGCAACACAACTCTCCCACATGACATGGGGAGCTCAAGTTGGACCAATGTCTCTGATTACTGTGGACTTTACTCTGGACATTTCTGCTACCAGGACTTCCAAATTATCTAGGAACTTTGGATCACAATCACAATGTACAGCACTCACCATCCTGTGCACTATTCACACACATGTATGTCAATAAACTCACTTATACACCATACTTGCCTCTGTTGTGATTCCTATGTTGTCTCAGAAGTTGCGATGATGATCGGGGAAATGACACTGTGCATGCTAACTGCTACAGCAAGTACAACACCGGCATGTGAGTCATGGCGACTTCACACATATGGGGGAGGCACACCACCAGGGCTACACAACACATACACACCATGGACATCTGACTCATCGCCTACACTGATGTTGCCAGGAAATACGTTGCATTGCACAGACCCAACACCTATTCACAGTCTGTGTTAACTAGCCCATTGGTGCAGTAAGCAAGTGTCAGTCAGATGTGTGACCACAGACAACGCACATCACAAAGTGAAGCACAGGTTTATTACACATTTGCAACATGTTGTAACCACCACAGATGCAAGGTAATCCCACCTGGCAGCGGGCACACAGTCAACAAGTGTAGAAGGAAGGAAGTCCATGGGTGTGGTGCACATCACCTGTAGGGACACAACAGCTACCACCCGGGAAGTCGAATCACGGTGTTGGGGATCACAGTTGACCAAACGACTCTGAAAGTACCCTGTGAAGGACAGAAATGACACACAGTCAAAAGTACTGAAGAACAGGACAGAACTGCAATACTCATGCACAATACATGTTACAAGATACCCACCCAGAACCAAGTTAGCATGTCAACACTGTTGGGGAGTACAGACTACCTGCAAGGACACATCGCTACACGCATACAGACATGTAGCCCATGGACACACTCAAACAGCACCAGAGCACCACCAACACATATCATGCAAACTCACATCATTGACATGCCATCTCTGGATACTCACATTCAGCTGAAGAAGTTGGTGATGAGCTGTGTGCGGACATCACCCTCAACATCATCATCATCATCACTGGCATTGTGGTCCAGGCCAGGATCCTCCACAGGTGGCGGACGTTGGTCATCGTCATCCAGGATGAGAGGCAACTCCTTCCGCACTGCCAGGTTGTGGAGCATGCAGCAGACGATGATAATCTTGCACACCTTTGCTGGGGCATATGGGAGGGACCCTCCTGTCTTGTCGAGGCAGCGGAAGCGGCTCTTCAGGAGACCAAATGTCCGCTCAATCACTCTCCTGGTCCGACCATGTGCCTCATTGTAGCGCATCTGGGCTGGTGTCACAGGGTTCCTGAGGGGCGTCAGCAACCACGGCATGTTGGGGTATCCGGAGTCACCTACATACAGACAATTGCACATTAGCAGAGTTGGAAAAGAGGGTGGAACACTACATAGCAGAACACACACAATGGTACAAAGTCAGTACACACCTACAAGCCAGGCACGCTGATTCCGCATCTGTGCCATCATCCTCGGGATGCGACTACTCCTCATCACGTAGGCATCGTGTGCAGAACCAGGGAAACGGGCACACACGTGTGTGATGCTCATATCTGCAAGACAGACCACCAGTGCATTGACCGAGTGGTAGTGTTTGCGGTTACGGTAGGCCTGCTCTTGGGCCTGTGGTGGTACCAAAGCCACATGTGTCCCATCAATGGAGCCAATGACATGCGGCATCCTCCCCAGGGCATAGAAGTCACTCTTCACGCCAGTGAGTCATTGGAGTCTAGGGAAATAGATGTACTGGTTCAGGTATATCAACATAGCCTCCAAAACATCCCGGAGCACACGGCTGAACATGGTCTGTGACATCCCACCAGCAGTCGCCAGAGTGTGTTGAAAGGTACCAGTGGCAAAGAAGTGTAGGGCTGCCATCACCTTCACCTTGGGGGTCAGCGCTGTAGGGTACGGATGGCCAGGTTGCAAATGTGGTGCCAAGCGCACTGCCAAATCCTCAATCAGCTGCCTGGTGAAGCAGTACCGTCGGATGCTGTCACGTTCCACCATCGTTGCCAGGTCAGAGAATGGTCTTTGGACAGCTGGTGCCCTGCAGTGCATAGGTGAAGAAAGCAAGATTGTCAGTCACCCCACATATGTGGCATTGAACACACTCAACATCACATGATACATCATAATGAGGCACAAGTACATGATGTGTGCAGTTCCGTACGGATATGTATGGCACATACATGGCCAATATCTAACATCACAGTCCAACAAGTGGCATCAATAAGTCCCAGGTCGTGCCATTGGATACCATGAGGCCGTGTCCCAGTTCCCATCTCCTGCTGCCAAATAACAAACACACGCCACAGTGACATGTGAGGACTGATGTGCCCCAGGCATCACAGCTCAACGACAGGTAGATTCCCAGGGACCCTGTATTGCCACATGGACACTGGCATGACATGGTGTATCATGTATACACCACAGCAAAACAACCATGAGCCCCACAGGTAGTGGTCCCTGTTGCCTCGGCAGGACAGACATGGACGTCTGTGACACACACACGCACAACATCAAAGTCCATGCACAAACAACGTGGATGTGGAGACTGCCTCCCATTGTGCACATGAAATCAGAGACATTGTAATCACAACATGCACACAGACTGTGGAGGACCATCACCATTGTGCCAATGGGTCACCCTGGGTTGAACATAACGTCCCACATGGGACTCAGGGGGTATCTGACATGACATACACATACACCACCGTAAACTGTGACCATGCCACATGCTCAGATATGAACAGTTGCACATCACAGTGGTCATGTACACGAAACACCAAGGATTCTGTCCCCATAAACACGTGCACAGCCTGGGGGTGGCTGCCCCCAAGTGACACCCACAGAACAACATGTTCACCCCCATACACGGAATAGGTAATGCAGCCTTACATGCCCTAGGATACAGTTTGGACAGGCTGTGGTGTTGTAGGTGTGCCCCTCACTCCCTGGGAAGTATATGTGGCTGGCATATGTTCACCTGTGACAGGCATGGTGACATATGCCAGTGACTTGTACAGGGATGCGTTGGACAGCAATGGACCGATCAGTGCGCACACATTGGCCATTGCATTCAATGTGCGCTGGTACGCGTTGTATTGGCAATACGCGTTGGACAGCAATGGACCGATCAGTGCGCACACATTGGCCATTGCATTCAATGTGCGCTGGTACGCGTTGTATTGGCAATACGCGTTGGACAGCAATGGACCGATCAGTGCGCACACATTGGCCATTGCATTCAATGTGCGCTGGTACGCGTTGTATTGGCAATACGCGTTGGACAGCAATGGACCGATCAGTGCGCACACATTGGCCATTGCATTCAATGTGCGCTGGTACGCGTTGTATCCTATGTACGCGTTGAACAGCAATGGTCCGATCGGTGTTCCCGGCCGGCCCATTGCATTCAATGTGCGCGGTGCACGCGTTGTATCCTATGTACGCGTTGAACAGCAATGGTCCGATCGGTGTTCCCGGCCGGCCCATTGCATTCAATGTGTGCGGGTACGCGTTGTATCCCATGTACGCGTTGAACAGCAATGTTCCGATCGGTGTTCCCGGACGGCCCATTGCATTCAATGTGTGCGGGTACGCGTTGTATCCTATGTACGCGTTGAACAGCAATGGTCCGATCGGTGTTCCCGGCCGGCCCATAGCATTCAATGTGTGCGGTTACGCGTCGTATCCTATGTACGCGTTGAACAGCAATGGTCCGATCGGTGTTCCCGGCCGGCCCATTGCATTCAATGTGTGCGGGTACGCGTTGTATCCTATGTACGCGATGAACAGCAATGGTCCGATCGGTGTTCCCGGCCGGCCCATTGCATTCAATGTGTGCGGGTACGCGTTGTATCCTATGTACGCGTTGAACAGCAATGGTCCGATCGGTGTTCCCGGCCGGCCCATTGCATTCAATGTGTGCGGGTATGCGTTGTATCCCATGTACGCGTTGAACAGCAATGGTCCGATCGGTGTTCCCGGCCAGCCCATTGCATTCAATGTGCGCGGTACGCGTTGTATCCTATGTACGCGTTGAACAGCAATGGTCCGATCGGTGTTCCCCGGCCGGCCCATTGCATTCAATGTGTGCGGGTACGCGTTGTATCCTATGTACGCGTTGAACAGCAATGGTCCGATCGGTGTTCCCGGCCGGCCCATTGCATTCAATGTGTGCGGGTACGCGTTGTATCCCATGTACGCGTTGAACAGCAATGGTCCGATCGGTGTTCCCGGCCGGCCCATTGCATTCAATGTGTGCAGGTACGCGTTGTATCCCATGTACGCGTTGAACAGCAATGGTCCGATCGGTGCGCACCCATTGGCTATGGCCTGGCCTGGCAACGGACACGTTTTCAAAATTTGAACGAGTCTGATGCTGTAAATTCAGTTGGTCACCCACAACAATGTTGCAATTTCTTGGGTGTCACGAAGTTGAACATTTGAAGGATGCTGGGGGCGTGTGTAAGTGGTGCAATTCCATGGATTGGCCAGATTCAGATGATGCAAACGACTTGGACCTATCACTTTGGACACATGGGACAGTATCTGCCTCTGCAGCACACATATAATGCTGGCTGTTCCCTGAGAGCTCACTTGCCTGCACTACATGCTCCAGGACGACATCTGCCACTACACTGCTGCTGTTTCTGCACCCTCTGGACCCTGCAATGGCACGTACTGTGGAGAGAGCCCCAGCCTTCAGCACTGAGGAGAACCAGGCCCTGCTGGATGGCCTCCTTCCACAGTACAGCAAGCTGTATGGGAAAGCAGGGGAGCAGGTGAGTGTTCTGTCCACTGCCTTTCTAAATGTGCATGTTGTCTGACTAGCAAGGCTAACAGTCTGCACGCCACTGGCTAGCAGGCTCACTGAGTAGTTGTCACCCCCCATAGTGTGTAGTTACATGCACTGGACAGGTATAGTGCAGTGACAGTGCATTTAAACAAGGTTGTACTGCCCAGGCAATGATACCATGTAGTAACTGCTGGCATACTGTCCATGGCCATCGTTGCACTGCCTGTGTACATCATATGCCCCTGTGATTGAGACATGTATATCCAACTGTGTAATGCACGGTTATGTTGCACGTGTAGTTATGGCATTCTCACTTTGTCATCCTCACAGGTTGATTCCCACCAGAAGCACAAGATATGGCTGACCATCATCCGGGCAGTGAGATCCGTGGGGGTCTACAAGCGCCGGATCCGCAACTGCCAGAAGAGGTGGCAGGACCTTCGGGGCTGGACCCGGAGGATCGCACGGGTCCAGCTGAAGCTGTCGCCTCCTCGCAGGAGGGGCGGACACCGGACCCTGACCCCCCACATGCTGAGGATCCTGGCGGTGGTCTTCCCTGATCTGGATGGGCAGCTGAAGGCCAGAGAGCAGCAAGGAGGGGTGAGTCCATGTCTGCATTGTGAACTATGTCTGCCATGCTATGTGCCCTCCTCTGGCCTGGTTAAACTTCCACAGTACATCAGTCTTGTGGTCCAGGACCCATGTCCCTCTATTGTGCACTGCCCACTCCTCATCTGATACCCAGGTGTGGCCCTTACAGTCAGGGTATTGTGTCACTTGGGTACTGTGTCCTTGCAGTTTGCTTGACTCAAGGTGGGGGACAGCATCTGTTTCCCTGACTCTGTGGTGGGCATCATGGGTGGGTCCATTGCTTACACATTGCCTGTGTTCTGACATGTGTTCTGCGTGTCGTTTTGATATGTGGCCCAATTGCTGAGCTGATCCACCACATGTGCCTGGGGTATCTGGCACACACCCATGCTGCGGGTGGGAACAATGTTTGTGCCCCAGGAGTGTGTATATAACGTGTGTCACACATACTTAGCCAGCTGCCTACTGTCCAGGGCTCATCCCTCATTCATGTGGGACAGGACAGTCATGCCTACTCCAGGCCATACAATACACTCTGTACTCCCACTGCCGTGTATCAGCTGACACGTTTTGCTCAGTGATTTGTCCCCTCAGGTGTCTGCCTCTGTGTCAGTGTGCTGTGGCTTCGTTGTCAGGTCTGCTGGGGTGTTCCTCGGTTGGGGCTCCGCATGCCACCGGAGATGTGACCATAGGAGATGATACATGTGTGACACATAGGTGTTTGATCACCTGACCGTGCAGACTGGGGTATGCGAATATGAGGTTCAGGCAGCTGTTTCCCATTCACAGCAGATTGTGATGTGCTCAGGTGCAGAGGGTAGTGTTACAGGTCTCCCATATGTCCAATGGGTATGACCTGGACAGATGAGGGTACAGATGATGTGGTGTGTGGGGGATGTACATGTGCACTTGTTCAGCTCCAGGACTTGCATTCCCCATGATCTACTATTGTGACACAGTGCAGAGTGTTGTTGTCTGGCTGCCCTGCCCATGTGACTGGAGACAGTGATGTATGACTTAGCAGGCATGGCTGTGCCATGGCATGTGACTTCCTATTAGTGATCCTGCAGGGGAGTGACATGTGCTACATGCACACCATTGTGGCAATGGCTATCAGGACATGGGTGCATCATGGTGTCTGTCGCTGGTATGCATCACATGCATTTCCTATTTGACTCTGGGCATCCCTTTCATCCGGACACCTGCACTGACTCAGTGGCAAGAGTTGTGATGTGTGCATGTCCACATGCTTCACCGGGTTCACTGCACTGTCCAAATACTGTGTAGGTGGTGCATGTGTCCACACTGGGGTATTGCCATCCAACAGACACCAGACAGATGGGTGCAAGGCCAGGTGGGATGTGAGTGCCATGGTTGACCATCAGACTGACAATTGACTTCTCCTGTTCTGTTTGTGCAGTTTTAGCAATGTTCAACTAAGGATGCCAGGGCTTGCTCTGTAATGTGCTGTACTTACTGTGGTGTGTGCGTTCGGTGCAGGTGACTGATGTCTGTCTGTTTCCCTATTGATTGCAGATATATCCACGGCCACAGGAGGGGACAGCTCCACGGACCAGGAGGAGCCGCAGAGCCAGACTGGGTCAGCAGCCGAGGAGTGGTCAGAGGGACCCAGTGGCACGGAGGGCGAGGGGAGCCACACCGAGGAGTCCTCAGCACCATCCACCTCAGCTGAGGACCAGAGCAACTCGGACGATGACTCCCTTATGGAGGCGGGTGTCAGCAGCCACCACACCCCAGCTAGTGTTGCTGTCCCCGCCACCACCACCACCACCACCGCCCTCCCGTCGGCTCCCATTCCCGAGGTCCGTGGAGGCTCCCATGTTCGGGAGCGTGTCTCCTTCGGGCCAGGCACTGCACCCCCTGCCCCTGTGTCCCCTGCTGCCCTGAGTGAGGAGTCTGTGTACCTCCTCCGCCAGCTCCATGTAGGACAGACAGCGATGCTGAGTGTCCTCCATGCACACACCAGTCTGTTGACTCAGCTGGTGTCATTCATGGAGGGCATCTCATCGGGCATGTCTGACCTACAGAGGGGCAATAGGTCCATGGACTCCTCCCTGACGGCAGCATTGTCCCTCCTCCGACAGTCCCTCACCCCTCCTGCCTCTGCCCCATCCACACTCCCCAGCACCTTACCCATCCCAAGCACACACACACTGCCACAGGCACACACCAGCACAGACACATGCAGCACACAGACACACACGCCACAAACAAGATGCACACGCACGCACCGTCAGGGGACTGCAACCACACTCACAGGGGATGGGGCACAGGCACAAACATATGCATCCACAAGCACTGCGCAGTCCTCAGTTGCCTCTCCCTCCAAAGACCCCTCCCTTGCCTCCCTTGCCTCACCTGCAACCCCAAAGACACAGCGGCTCTTCCTCTGTGACCTTGGCCTCTCCCCCTCTGACCCAACTGATCCAGCATTCAGGGGGAAGAGGAAGCCCACCCACATGGAGCGGAGTGCCCCTGACCCCCGGACACCATCCCCCAGGCGCAGACCGACTGAGGCCCCCACCCGCAAGTCCCCCCGGTCCCGGAAGAGCAAGACCCCGCCGCCGCCCTGCAGCTCAGGCACCAAGTCTCCTTCCTCCATCCCTCAGGCCCCCACTCCACAGGTGCCCCCACCACACCCTGCCCAGGTTCCCCCACCGACAGATACACCATCCCCAGAAGGGTCAGGCCTTCTCCCCTGCCACTTGCTCTTCCGGCCCCACACCCCCGCTGCGCTTGTCTGTACCACTGATGTGGTGAGGGTGTCCTCCCCTCTGTCCTGCCCACCTTACCTGATCCCCATTCTCCTCCCCTGGAGGTGGGACCTGCAGTGGAGTCCACTATCACCCTGTCTGACTTGGGCGCTGCAGTGGCGGACCTGTCCACTCCATCTGCAGGGTCCACTGCAGTTGTGCCGGCACCCACAACATCTGAGTCATGCCCCCAGTTGTGCCGGCACACACCATGTCAGACACCTCCACTGCAGTTGTCAGTGGCTCTCCAGCACCCACCACCCCTTCCCTGCCTCCTCCTGGTGAGCCCTGATCCTGTCCCTGCGGTGCCTGGCCTGCCCCCCGTATGCCCCTCCTAGGGGATTGTCCCCGGTTGTGATCAGTGCAGGCATGCGTAGGGTGACATCTGCCACTGTCACCCTGTATAGACTTCCTTGATGGACTGGCCATTGGCCTTTGTTGATACCTTACAGTTCTTCCAAGTTTTGAACCCACATGCTGAATAAAGCAACTTTCTGTTCTCTAGTTCTTTTACTTCTGATGTACATGATGTTGATGACGCTAACCATGCCCTTGCTGCAGTGATGGTGATATTTGGACTCATGAAAATGAAGTGTTACTGTGCAGGAACCCATGTGTTCCAGGGGGACTGTGTCCTATCCTGTGGTGTATCCATGTCGTCCTTAGCAGCATCTGAGGGTGTCATGTTTTCAATATTTGGCAATGGGATTTCCTACTTACATTAGCAATGTCACATCTGTGGGTTCCACCCATGCACATCTGTTGTGTTTGCCATTGTTCAATTAGTCTAGTTCCCTGACCGTGTGGCCATCTCCACTGGACATGCAGGTTTGGGCATCAATGGGGAAGGACTCATCTGTGTTGTCAGTGCAACTTGCTATACATGTGTGTTGGATCTGTGCTGTTGATTTCGTTGACATTCCCATGACCAGGCTGATGTGACGGGAGCCTTCATTTGGTGCTAATTGTTGACTGTGTGACCAAGTGTTCTGCTGACATGATGGAGCCCTACTGATGCGACATATGGCACAGCTTTCCTCACACAGGAGTGGAGTCCCCTCATGGCAGTGTGTACTCCTGTGACATCTCGTGTGCCCAAGGTGTGTGTTGTATGAGCATGTGTGTGTGTTCACTTCCATGTTGCTGTGCATGCTGGGATCCCTAGTGATGTTCCTGTTTGTGATGCTTGATGAGTTGAGCTATGTTCCCCCAAAGTCTTCTCCCTGGGTTCTCTGTGATGTGGGTGCATGGCACATTACTGGTCATCAGGGTGTCACCCATAGGTGTGTTTGCTGTCAGGGCTGAGTTTGTGGGCAGACGCTGATGTGTCACAGTCAGGATTCCCTTTGCACTTGTTGTTTACACCTGTCATGTGATTTCTGGTTTGTGTTAGCTTTCATTGGTTGTGACACGTTGTGTGTGTGACTGCTGGCACTCCTCAGGGCTGCAATGTTGGTAGTTGTCTATGTGTGTTCTTTGTGGATGACCTTGGCTTCTTCATAGGTGTGTGACTGTGGCTGGGATCCCATTGGTTGGTGTGGTATTGCCGTCATGTCCATGTACAGCGTAGTGTGCAGTGTGTCAGACATTCAGGAGTCTGGTAGAGTGGCCATGTGTGATGTGTTTCTGCACCTTGGTTCCCACCACCCCCCCCTGGGATTGTCATGGGTGCATGTGCAATGTCACCAGTGCATGTGAGCTTCTCTGCTGCACATTGTTGGAGGTCGAGGTGTGTGGTGTTGAGTGAGTGCAGATGAGAGTTGTTGCCCGGCTAGACCCCTGCCTCCATGTTGGCCTTGGCTGACAGGCCGTGCTGGTTGATTTGTGCTTGTGTAGGTGTGATGGTAGTTTGTTGCTCAGGACACATGACTGTGGTTCACAGTGTGAACAACATCTAGCTTTGTCATCACAGTGGGATTGTAATGCAGCCCAGGGTCACCACATTGTGGGGGCCCTGGGTGTGGTGCTGTGGTGTCTGTGTGTCTTGCTGTGTCAGTTGCTGTTCCTACATGCTTGTGTGACATGTGTGATTTCTGCTCCCTCTCATCTGACAATGCCTGATTGCCCACATAGGGGATTTGGATCCATGAGTTACCTTTGTGTGGCACTGTATGCACATCTGTGTAATTGGTATTCAGGCCTCCTCATGTGTTGTGTGGTTGCCTGGGGACACTGGTACCCCCCCTCACCTGTTGTGTTTGATGTGCAGTGTGGGTCTGCCTGTTTGTGTATGTTCATCGGCACCACTGCATTGGCATATCTTAGGTGTGCCATTGGCTGAATGTTGTTTGGTGTGTTTGCCCTGCTGTCCCTGGGACTCCTAGGTCATCAGTCAGCACAATGATCATTGTGTGTGTGTCCCATTGCTGCCATGGTATGGTATCTGTTCACCTCCCTTCTACAGTCTCCACTGGGTATCTGAATTTGTGTGCCCATTGGTGCAAATATGTGGGTCTGCATTCTGATGGTCACTTCTGTCATTGTGTCATTGATGAATGTTGACAGTGTCAGCCCCCATGGGTGATGTTTGTCTGCACATGGCCAAAGGTATGTCTTGTTTGCACTGCACTGTTTGCCTCCCCATTCTATGTTGCTATGGGACACAAGCACTACTTTGCCACTGATGTGTTTGTTGTTCTGTGACCAGGAATCATCCATGCAGTTTGGCAGTTGCAGCTTATTCTTTGTCAACACATACATTTTGGTCACTGTGATGATGGGGGTTTGGACCCCATTGCCACAATGTTCAATATGTGCTTCAGCTATGGACCCCACACTCACATTTTGGTCACTGTGATGATGGGGGTTTGGACCCCACTGCCACAATGTTCAATATGTGCTTCAGCTATGGACCCCACACTTACATTTTGGGCACTGTGATGATGGGGGTTTGGACCCCATTGCCACAATGGTCATGGCCTGCTTGCATTGTGGGTGCCACACACATTTATGTGTGGCACTTGTGATAGGGGGTCACATTGTATGTCCACAGTCCTGTTCAGTGTTGTAGGCATTTGACACAGTCTACACACGCTTGTCATGGTGTTGGGGGGATGTCTTTGTGTTGCATTCTTTCTGCTGGTGTGTGCTTCTTGTGGCATGTATTTGCCATCCTGTGAGTGGGGGTGTTGGTGGTGGTAGGCATCAAGCCCCCATGGGTAGAGGTGGTAGTAGTGGTAGGCACCTGGCACCCCCATGGGTAGAGGTGGTAGTAGTGGTAGGCACCTGGCACCCCTGGGTATGGGTGGTAGTAGTGGTAGGCACCTGGCACCCCCTGGGTAGAGGTGGCAGTAGTGGTAGGCACCTGGCACCCCCTGGGTAAGGGTGGTAGTAGTGACAGGCATCCAGCCCCCCATGGGTAGAGGTGGTAGTAGTGGTAGGCACCTGCCACCCACTTGGGTAGAGGTGGTAGTAGTGGTAGGCACCTGGCACCCCCATGGGTAGAGGTGGTAGTAGTGGTAGGCACCTGGCACCCCCTGGGTATGGGTGGTAATAGTGGTAGGCACCTGGCACCCCCTGGGTAGAGGTGGCAGTAATGGTAGGCACCTGGCACCCCCTGGGTAAGGGTGGTAGTAGTGACAGGCATCCAGCCCCCCATGGGTAGAGGTGGTAGTAGTGGTAGGCACCTGGCACCCCTGGGTAAGGGTGGTAGTAGTGACAGGCATCCAGCCCCCATGGGTAGAGGTGGTAGTAGTGGTGGGCATCTGGCACCCCTGGGTAGAGGTGGCAGAAGTGGTAGGCACCTGGCACCCCTGGGTAGAGGTGGCAGAAGTGGTAGGCACCTGGCACCCCTGGGTATGGGTGGTAGTAGTGGTAGGCACCTGGCACCCCCATGGGTAGAGGTGGTAGTAGTGGTAGGCACCTGGCACCCCTGGGTATGGGTGGTAGTAGTGGTAGGCACCTGGCACCCCCTGGGTAGAGGTGGCAGTAGTGGTAGGCACCTGGCACCCCCTGGGTAAGGGTGGTAGTAGTGACAGGCATCCAGCCCCCCATGGGTAGAGGTGGTAGTAGTGGTAGGCACCTGGCACCCCCTGGGTAGAGGTGGTAGTAGTGGTGGGCATCTGGCACCCCCTGGGTAGAGGTGGCAGTAGTGGTAGGCACCTGGCACCCCCTGGGTATGGGTGGTAGTAGTGGTAGGCACCTGGCACCCCCTGGGTAGAGGTGGCAGTAGTGGTAGGCACCTGGCACCCCCTGGGTAAGGGTGGTAGTAGTGACAGGCATCCAGCCCCCCATGGGTAGAGGTGGTAGTAGTGGTAGGCACCTGGCACCCCTGGGTAGAGGTGGTAGTAGTGGTGGGCATCTGGCACCCCTGGGTAGAGGTGGCAGTAGTGGTAGGCTCCTGGCACCCCTGGGTATGGGTGGTAGTAGTGGTAGGCACCTGGCACACCCTGGGTAGAGGTGGTAGTAGTGACAGGCATCCAGCCCCCCATGGGTAGAGGTGGTAGTAGTGGTAGGCACCTGACACCCCCTGGGTAGAGGTGGTAGTAGTGGTGGGCATCTGGCACCCCTGGGTAGAGGTGGCAGTAGTGGTAGGCACCTGGCACCCCCGGGTATGGGTGGTAGTAGTGGTAGGCACCTGGCACCCCTGGGTAGAGGTGGCAGTAGTGGTAGGCACCTGGCACCCCTGGGTAAGGGTGGTAGTAGTGACAGGCATCCAGCCCCCCATGGGTAGAGGTGGTAGTAGTGGTAGGCACCTGGCACCCCCTGGGTAGAGGTGGTAGTAGTGGTGGGCATCTGGCACCCCTGGGTAGAGGTGGCAGTAGTGGTAGGCACCTGGCACCCCTGGGTATGGGTGGTAGTAGTGGTAGGCACCTGGCACACCCTGGGTAGAGGTGGTAGTAGTGACAGGCATCCAGCCCCCATGGGTAGAGGTGGTAGTAGTGGTAGGCACCTGGCACCCCCTGGGTAAGGGTGGCAGTAGTGGTAGGCACCTGGCACACCCTGGGTAGAGGTGGTAGTAGTGACAGGCATCCAGCCCCCCATGGGTAGAGGTGGTAGTAGTGGTGGGCATCTGGCACCCCCTGGGTTGAGGTGGCAGTAGTGGTAGGCACCTGGCACCTCCTGGGTATGGGTGGTAGTAGTGGTAGGCTCCTGGCACCCCCATGGGTAGAGGTGGTAGTAGTGGTAGGCACCTGGCACCCCCTGGGTATGGGTGGTAGTAGTGGTAGGCACCTAGCACCCCATGGGTAGAGGTGGTAGTAGTGATAGGCACCTGGCACCCCCTGGGTATGGGTGGTAGTAGTGGTAGGCACCTGGCACCCCCTGGGTAGAAGTGGCAGTAGTGGTAGGCACCTGGCACCCCCTGGGTATGGGTGGTAGTAGTGGTAGGCAACTGGCACCCCCTGGGTATGGGTGGTAGTAGTGGTAGGCACCTGGCACCCCCTGGGTAGAGGTGGCAGTAGTGGTAGGCACATGGCACCCCCTGGGTAAGGGTGGTAGTAGTGACAGGCATTCAGCCGCCCATGGGTAGAGGTGGTAGTAGTGGTTGGCACCTGGCACCCCCATGGGTAGAGGTGGTAGTAGTGGTTGGCACCTGGCACCCCCTGGGTATGGGTGGTAGTAGTGGTAGGCACCTGGCACCCCCTGGGTATGGGTGGTAGTAGTGGTAGGCACCTGGCACCCCTGGGTAGAGGTGGCAGTAGTGGTAGGCACCTGGCACCCCTGGGTAAGGGTCGTAGTAGTGACAGGCATCCAGCCCCCATGGGTAGAGGTGGTAGTAGTGGTAGGCACCTGGCACCCCCATGGGTAGAGGTGGTAGTAGTGGTAGGCACCTGGCACCCCCATGGGTAGGGGTGGTAGTAGTGACAGGCATCCGGGCCCCTATGTGTATATGTGGCATTGGTGATGGGCATCCCGCCCCTATGGTGCTGCTGTTTCTGGAGTAAGTAATTTCTGCATCCCTGTGTGTGTGTGTGATGTGTCGGGTACGTGTAGTTTGTGTTTGTGGTTGGTGTCTGACCTACCTTCTGCGCCGTACGCGTCCGTGCCTGTTCCGGTAGTAGATGTAGAATATTGGTAGGATCGGAACGATGGGATTCATTGTTGGTTCGTCTCGTTCGTCTTTGTCGTTGCTTCGCCTCGTCCTCGTTGCTTGCGTGTTCGTCTCATAGCCGTGGATCGTGTTCTGGCGCGAATCGGAGCTTATGTGCGCCTCTCCCGGATGCTTTGACGTGCCGTGCGTAGCGACGGGTTCGGCGCGTACGGGAAGCGCATCGTACTTGGCCGGACGGGGCTGCTTTTTGGCTTCCGGGCGACTCGTATCTGCGTTTACGGATCCGGCTCGGTCGGGGATCAGGACCTGGATTGGGTGAGTACGACTGGGTCGGAATCTGTGCTGTTGTGCGCATCGTACTTGTTCGTTCGGATTCATGTGCGGATCGGTCGGGAAACAGGCATTCGCATGGCTTTTTTCCCGACCGAATGGCGTTGGGTGCGTCTCCGACCGAGATCGGAATCGACCCCTCTGTCTTAAGTGCCTGTCCCCCCCCCCAGGGGGCTTCGCAGGAATCACAGGCACATTATTGACTGAGTCGGGAGCCTAGACCTTAATTGGTCTATAAAGGGGAGTTTTGAAGAACGCTGCTCAGACTAAATCCTCTTTTGACCATTACTGCGAAGATGTTATAAAAATAGACATTCATGAATTAGGTGGTATTAAATCTCCATGCCATATAGGCCAGCTCTAAGCCATTCTTCCCACATCTCCCAGAATTGTATTCTTTTAGAAGGGGGCCGCTTCGATCTAAATTACAGATTATTTGTACGATAGCCGTCCATTCCCAAACTAGGGTAGGGGGTGAGGAGCATCCACTTTAAACAAATCTCTCTTCGTGCCAATAAAATCAGCACGAAGATGAGCAATTTCTGTGATTTTGCCAGCTTCAGTGAATCTCCCCTTCCATTAACCACCCCAAAAATAACCAAAGGCAAGCTTACCTTAATCTCCTGACCCGTTATCTCTGCAAGGACCTTACCCACTTCTTCCCAGAAGGTCTTGATGAGGGGGCATTGGAAAAACATGTGGACATTGTCAGCTTTTACATATGTGAAAAACCATATAGGAAACATGGTGAGCAATGGACTGTCTAAATGCAATAAACAATTATGTAACCACCCAAAAATTGTTTGATGTCATAAACACATATTTTTATATTTTTTTAAATTTTATTCATTCATCATTTGCCATGACATACGATTGTCTTTTGATTGTATTTATGCATTCTCGAAATTAATTGCAAATTCATGAGATTAGCATTATTGGATCACACCCTTAGCCATGACATACGATTGTCTTTTGATTGTATTTATGCATTCTCGAAATTAATTGCAAATTCATGAGATTAGCATTATTAGATAAACCAGTATACTTGAGAGAATAGGTCAGATATGAACAGACCATTATTTGTTTTAATGTTATGCATATATCATTGCATTTTGTCTTTTTATAATATATAAGGAAAATATAAGAAAAAAGAAATAAACAAATTAGAAAGAATTTTTATATTAACAAATGATGAATGAATAAAATTTAAAAAAAAAAATATATATATGTGTTTATGACATCAAACAATTTTTGGGTGGTTACATAATTGTTTATTGCATTTAGACAGTCCATTGCTCACCATGTTTCCTATATGGTTTTTCACATATGTTATGCAGACCCTGATATAGGAGACGTTATTAGGGGTACCCCTTTTTTGTACTTATTGTCAGCTTTTACTCCTCCGCACTTGGGGCACTTCCTTGTCTCCCGAGTACCCAGGTTAGACAGTTTCCTTGGCGTCCAATAGGCCTTATGAACTGGAAACAGATGGTTTTTCCTAAGCGGTGCAGCTTTGATAGATAGCCACAAAAAAGTCATAGATACTTGCCACAAAGAGTAGGTGCCACTGTATCTTATGCTCCCAATGATGGTACCCTTTGGTGGCTTTCTCTATTCCCCTTGCCCAGCTTAGTAATTGATAATATTTGAATTTTGATAACCTTCCCTCTGTAATTTCTGCTAAGCGCTCCCAAGATACCAATTGAGAGTTTTCTGTAAGTTGGCCCCAATTATTTATACCCCCTTCAATCAAGGGGGTAGCGAGTTTGTCCAGGAGCCAGGGCGGTGTACCGGGGAGTTCCAAATTGGGGCAGAACTTCTATAATAGGGAATTCCTAATGGCCGTCTGATTTGGTACCAGAGCTTGCAGGCATCGGCAAGAATCTTAAATCTCACTTTCTTAAAACACTTTGGATGGCCGAATTTAAATGCGCAGAATAGCGGGGGAAAGGTGGAACTATCCTAAAATAATCGCCTTATATTGTTTAAATGAAAGGCACTATAATATAAAAGAAGATCGGGGCTTGCTATGCCACCATGTTCCTTCCTCCTGCGAAGCTTCCTCCAAGCAATTCTCACCCTTTTGGCCCTACATATAAAGCTATTTAAATTTCCCTGCAGCTTCTTGAGCCATTCCGATTTGAATTCTAGGGATTGCATTAAACAGAAAGGTAAATTTAGGAAGGGTGGATATTTTCAACTTATTAGATTATCCTATGAACGAAAGAGGAAGATCTCCCCATACATTAGGCTACTTTGTTAAAATTAAGGTAAGCCACTTTCTCCAGGTCGTGCACCACTTATATTTCTAAATACCTTAATTCAGGCTTTATCAGGTCACTGGCAAATTGACAATTCCATACCATAATATCAGTTTTCTGTTTATTAATACAATAACCAGAGACCTTCCCAAAATCATCCAAAGTAGCCATTATAACTGGAAAAGACTTAGCTAAGTCTCCTGTGTAGACCTTCAAATCATCTGCATACAAACCAGTTTTTTTCTCCCACCCATTGCATACAAAGGGGGCTGTCGTCTCATTTTTCTCTTATTTTGTTTGCAAGAGGCTCTATGTAAAGATTAAAAAGGAGTGGGGATAAAGGGCACCCTGCCTGGTGCCTCTTGTGATTTTTATCTGGTTGGTTAGATTGCCATTCACTAAAGTCCTGGCCGTAGGATTTCTGTAGAGTGACCTGACTGCCCCTAGGAATGCCTCACCTAGTCCGAGCTGCTCCATTACTTTATAAAGGAAAGGCCAACTAACCCTATCAAAGGCTTTGGGTGCGTCTAAAGTCAGCACTGCCAAAGGAATAGACTCTTTGCCAGCCAGATCTATAGCCCCTATAAGATCTTGGGTCAGTTCATATAACTGCCTCCCCTTGATGAAACCCTTCTGATCTTTATGTATTAAGGCATCAACCACCTTCCCTAACCTCTTCATTAGAATCTGTGTAAAGATCTTATAATCACAGTTTAAGAGGGAGATCGGTTTATAAGATTCTCAGAGGGTGGGATCCTTATTTGGTTTCAAGATTATTTCTTATGGTAGCCTTGTCCCAAGAAGTAGGGAGACCCTGTTTGTTCATAAAAGCTAAATTGAACAATTCTGTCAGATTGGAGTCAGTTCTTCCTTTAGGGCAGAATAAATTTCGTTTGGAATAGTATCTGGGCCTGCCCTTTTTCCGCTGCTTAAACTGTTAATTATCTCAGAGACTTCTTCCAAGGTAATGGGATCATTCAGCTCGTCTTTCGAGGTCACTTGTATAGGTTGAATTTCTACATCCTGGAGGTATCCCTCAATTTGATAATACCCTACCTCCAGTTCTTCTGTATAGAGGTTTTGAAAGAATTGTGTAAAGGCCTGTTAAATCTCTGCATCACCGGAGTCTTGACCCCGGTTCTCTCACTTCTGAGGGACTTTAAACCGTATTCCTTGAATTTTCTGTTTTTGCTTTCCAGGCCAGTAATTTCCCACAGCTCTAACGGTATTCATAATGAGAAAGTTTACTAGCCTCCCATTTCCTTCTTACTCTTGCCTCTAGATAGTCCGCTAATTCTAATCTTGCCTTCTGTAATTGATCTTCTGCATTTATCAAGGTAGGGTAATCGGGCATTCTCAACCTCTCAGAGTGAGGTGTGTATTGAAGATTCGAGAAGGGAGATGTAATTCCTTACTCTCTTATTTTGGGCTGCTGTTAGGCCCAATACGATACCTCTTAAATAGGCTTTATGTGTGTCCCAGACCATGTGTTACGAGGTGGACATTTTATTAAAACAGAAAAACTCCTTTGTAGCATCTTTCAACTGCTCTATTACCTGTGAATCTAAAAGAAGTGTTTGATTAAGAGTCCATCTCTGAGTAGCAGGATTACATTCTAACATGACCTCTAGTGGTCAGAAAGATGATCCGGGATATGGATTACCTCAGTAGTTTTCTTGCTGGAATAAATATGTACCAGAAAAAAATCTTTTCTAGATCGGTGCACATATTTTTGGTTATGGAACGTATATCTTCCCCCTGAGCCCCCCTTGAACTTCCCTTCAACCTGCATATATCCACCAGACCTATGTCGTCCATCAGCTTGGTCAGCAAATCCCTCATATTAGGAAGATTTGCATTTCCTCTCCTGGAGGTTTTATACACCTCAGGGTCTATTATTATATTAAAGTCCCCACCTAATATAATGGGGAGATTAAGATCTACTAGTTGATAGTATAAACCGCGGAGTGGGGTGGGGTCATCTGAGTTTATGCCATAATAACCAACCAGGACTATCCATGTGCCATGAATTTTCACCTTTGCGAGTGCCCACCTTCCTACCGGATCAACCGTGCATTCCCCCAAAATAGCTTCTTAAAAATAAGTGCCACCCCCTTTACACAACGTGCCTGAGAAGTACTAACAGAGTGTTCAATCCATCTCTGGCTTTTTAAGATATTGTCCGACTCCTCTTTTAATAGGTGGGTTTCCTGTAAGAGAATGCCATCGCTGTTCGAGAGCCTAAGGTATTCAAAGATTCTCTTCCTTCTCGGGCTGACCCTAAGACCATTGACATTCCACGTTAAACCCCGAAGGGGTTTACCTTCCCCTAAATCTATCATCAATGAAGCTTGCTGGACAAGGCGGACCTGTGAGAGGCCATATATTTAGCTTACCTGCGTGTTTAACTAATGAGGACTCATTTATTTTTTACCCACATGCTCCCACACCCAGCGACTAATAGACTTATAATTTTATGTACATTTTTCTTACTAGTGACCCTTCTACCCCTCCCTGGGGAACTCTCCCTGTTGACTTTAGGTATTCTGAAAGACTACCTAGTCGAGCTCATCCTCTGCTCCACGGCTTCTAATAATTCCGCTATTTCTGTTGTGCTTTAATTTGATCGACTAATGCTTTAACTTTCTTGGGGTCTCTAAAGTCGTGCATTTTATTGTTCCACATCACTTTCAGAGAGGCAGAAAAGCAGATATGTGCAGTTCCCTGAGCTCCTGAATGAATTTACTGAGTTCCCACTGCCTATCTTGTGTGGTTTTGGAGATGTCTGATCTAATGCACAGAGACCAATCACCCTTCTTATAATAACCTGCTTTAAGAGCGGCTGAAAGAATCTTCTCCTTAAGGGAATAGGTTTTAAAGTTGACCAGGATTCTTCTTGGCATTTTTCTGGCAGCCTCTCTAGTAAACGATGGACCCTCTGTATGTCCTCTTCCATTTTAGATTCATCTAGATCTGGGATAACTTCTTTCAAGAGACCAATTGTGAATGTTTTAATGTTGTCGCCCTTAAGACCTTCGGTTACACTCAAAAATCCTAAGGTTGTTCCTTCTTGCATTATTCTCGAGGGATTCAAGTTTGTCTCTTAATTCCTTATCCCCAACTTTCAACATCTGTATTACTTTTTGATTTATCTCTACCTCTTTTATTAGTTCTAGGAGAGATGTTTCCAACATCCCCACTCTGACCATTAGGGAGTCTATCTTTGCTTCAAGGACTTCGCATGTGTCTTGAATAACAGTTTCTCGGTCCCTAACTGACCCTCCCCCCCCATGTGTGCTGGGCCCTCAGGTCTTGGAGTGAGGGCTGTGGGGCTCATGCCGTTACAGGCTCTTGATCCTGTCTCAAGTTGTCCTCTTCCACTAACGCTTGGAATCTGTTCTCCGAAGCAAATGTCTCTTTGAGCCCTAGAGTCTCCATTTTATTACTACTTTTCTGCAGATTAGATGTAAGATCGGTTTCAGGGTGCAACAAGGAGAGTGGGGAGAGGGGGTTGGGAGCGACGACGTCAGTTCTCCTTTCTCTTGGACCTAAAATAGGAGTGCAGGGAGGGGATAATTTTAACCTGTTCTGCCCTCTTTACCCTCTTTCTCCCTGCCAATTTCACTACTGATTGTGCAGCTGATGTTTTCTGGGGACAGGTAGAGGCTGACAGGGGCCTCCTCTGCCCTAATTAACCCCTCCGGCTAAGCCTTCTTGGAGGTCAGAAAAAGGCTTTTTTCCAGGAGGGTAAGAAGTTAGCTGAGGTGAAATTGCAGAGACCCGCTTCTCCTAGATGCGCCTAACCCTAAGCACATATCTATTGCGTGGCTGAACTAGAGAGGACTGAAGAGGTAGATCTGCCAGCCCCTTTATTGTTACCTTTCGCAGTTGAGGCTGTAAGAGAGGGACCTCCACGCAAGTGACTTGTCCTCTAAGACCTCTTGGACGCTGTGTTCATGGGTGCCATGGAGTCAGCATTGCCCCTGTTGCCAGTGTCTATCTAACGAGGAGATAGCTGAGAAAACCAATGAAGTCCAGACCTTCCTTGGCATGCCCAGTGGTCGTTGCTGCCCAGAGTGCCCCGGAAGTGAATCCTTGCTGCGACGCACCGGCCTCTGCTGAGTCACGCCGCAGTCAACGCCCACACATCTACTCCCGGTGCTGCTGCGGGAGCCATCGGCGGTCCGTGCCGGGTGAGGAAAGCTGTGGTCCCCTGCCTGGAAAGCGGTCCGCAGTCCTGCAGTGAATCTCCCCTCAGACACTCACCCAGAACCCTCCGTGAGAGAGGAACACAAAAGAGGGAAGACAACACGGTTAGCCAATCAGTATTCCGTGGAGCACAGAGAGCTCACGGCCGGCACTAGCTGACGGCCGCTATGTTCCCCCTTCCCAATGTGCCTTTCGAACTGGCCCATTTATACAATGATCTTGTGTCTTCCAGATCGCCCTCTCAGCTGTCCCCTTCCTTTCGTTCCCTAGCTCAATTTTTCCAACTGCCTGTGCAATAACGGCAACCAGCAGTTGGGAAGACTGGGCAGTGGACCCACTTGAGCATTGCCTTGGTCCTGAGGAGTTTGTCTGGCGGACACTAGTAGTAAAAAACTCATAAATTCATTTTTAACTACTGTAACTCCAATATCTCCCATTGGAAAACATTTGGTTACCTTATTACATTTAATAAGTGCTAACGTTTGATTGCAAGCAGATAGGGATGTCAAGTTATGACTTAAATGAATTGTACTTTTTAAATCCTCTTTAATGGTAAGGTCAAATTTTAAGTCACAATTCTGAAAATGTCACTTTTATAAAGTTGGCATTTTCTTCTCCTAACTGTTTGATGCCAGTATCCTGGTCATATGATTGTGAATAGCTGGGCAGTTGGCCTTTGTGTATTCCTTCCAGACAGTGAGACAAAAGGTGAATAGGTGTTGGCAGGATGAGCCATTCTGCAGGATGGGTGGGGCAGAGCTGCTCCCTGCCCCATTTGCATTTCAAAAGGCTGCCTCCAACACACTCACAAAGGAACTTGGCACCAGCCTTTTGTCATCCTAGACTACTTAGAGCCTGGGCAGGGGAAGGGCTTACATTTCCAGAACCAGATGTCAGGGTAGCACAGACGTTTCCCCCATTTCAATGGATAGCACCAGGTATAAATATTGGAACCTCTGAACCACTCTTCAGTACACTTCTGGACCTGTAAAAGATTCAAAAGGGCTGCCATATACTTCAGAGAGCTGCTGTGCTGCTTAAGGTTTGCTTTGTTTCTCAGAGGACTGCCCTGCTGCTACCAGATGACTGTCCTGCTGCTTGAGGCGTTCCTTGCTGCTTGAAGGATAGAGGACTATCTTCTTGAACCCAGGACTACCAGAGTGACTCCAAGGGTCAGTTGGCTGACCACCTGTTCTGAGCTACATGGGCACAACAAGCTCCAGAAGCCTCCTTGCAACTGCCCAGCTGAACTGCTGCAACTGGACCTGCCTCATCCCTGCTGGCCTCTGCTAGAGTAAGTCCCTGATATCCAAAAGGCACATCTCCAGGTCTGGAACCATGTCTTGCATCAGAGTATACTTCTCTCTAAAGAAAAGGAATAATCTGAAGTTTTGGGCTCTTCACGACCGTGGACGGGCCCATTGGTGCCCAGACTCTGCTGCCGGCGATGACCACCATGCAAAGCTGTAGTGAACGCAACTCTTCGTGTTACAGCAACAGCTAACGATGACTGACAAAACAAGATCTGTCCTTCACACTGCAGCAATGACAGCCTGCACTGACAGCCAATACAAAGCTCCAGCAATGACCATCCAAGATGTCTGAATTGATCTTCACACTATAGCAACGACCATCTGCGAAACCAGTCCTGGTCTCTATGCTCCTTACAGCCTCTTCCACCGCAAACTGGACTCTTCGTGCCAGAATTTGAGAAGGTAACTTATTCAACAGGACTAACCTTGTCCTTTTATCTGCCCCACCTGCCATCATAGTCGGCGTGAAATTGTGACTTTCCCCTGGTCTAGATGACCGCAAGTGGAGCTTTGTGCATTTAGGGGCCCATTAGGATGGTGGGCGGATCGCCACCGCCGGCCCGGCGGGGGCGATCCGCCCGCCATCCACACAGCAAAGACCCCCGCCATATTATGATGGCTGGGGGTCTGCGGCGGACGGAAAGACCGTCCGCCGCTTTTCCGCCGGTTGACTCGTCGACCGGCGGAAAACAAGGTTAATATGGTGGCGGTGTCTGCAAGACATCGCCATCCATATTACAATGCCTGCGGTGATCAGCCTTTCCATGGCGGCAAAGGCATGTGGTCTTTGCCTTCGGGGCCCATAGCGGGCCCCCAGGAAGTTGGGGGGTGGGGGGTGCACATGGGGGGTACCTATGGTTCCCCCCTGCATTTGCATGCACAAGGTGGCAGGCACCGCGCGGTGCCTGTCATGTTGTGATTGCAAATGCATGAGGTGCATTCCCAGCATTGTGGCGGGCGGTGCTGTGAGCACCACCCGCCACAATGCTGGGAATAGGGTTTGCCACCGCCACGGTGGCTGTGGCATCCTAATTTCACGTGCGGGACCGCCGCACCCCTTGCGGACGGTCCCGCATTCCGTTGCGGTCCGCCCGCCATCGTAATGATGCCCTTAGTTGCTATAATTACCTAAAGATTTGAAAATGTCATACCTCTGGTTCTATTGATTGGATTTTTGTTGCTCTGCTCTCATTTTATTTATTAAAATGTTCTCTATTTTTCTAAATTAGTATGGGATTTTTTCTAGTGTTGTGTTTTCACTTTATTGCTGTTTGTTTGCTGTATAAGTACTTCACACCTTGCCTATAAGTTAAGCCTGGCTGCTTTTGTGCCAAGCTACCAGAGGGTTAAGCAAAGGTTAAGTTAGTGACTTTTATGGTTCACCCTGACAAGGATTGTGGTTGTTGCTTGAGAAGGGTTTGCACCCCCTCAACCAAAAACCCACATTTTTACACATGACAGATATTCCATCTGCTGTATTACAAGTGCATTATAGGTGATGGCATTTACCGTAATCTAAATACCAAGAAGCATTTCTTTATTTTATTTTTTTTCATTTCAAATATGTAGCTCAACAAGTAATCTGTGTGCCGGGCCCCTGCACAGTCAATACAAGAGATTCATTCAGAGCAAAAACACAAAATTAGACAGCAAGAAAGACACATGCACTACATTAAAAAAACACATAGAACAGGAAGTAAAACGCGAGTCTAGCAAACATATAGGTCACACATACATCAGGGAAGGCGGTAAATTCAATAATTATGATAACTACCACTTAATTATTTTCAAGACAACACCACCAACCCACCAGATTTTCAAACATGTAATTAAAAAATCCCATCTTTTAAGCAATAAATTAATCCCTTCTTTAATCCAAGCCAAATTTTTCGCCTTGAACTGTCTTTATTGGATCCTCTCTCTAAAATGCATCTCTTTTTTCAAATAAAAGAGCTTACTGATATTAAAAACACAGTGCTATGAATGACATTTTGTTCAAAATGCTAATATTGACTTGCGACTCAGATTGCTGCCTACCCCATCTTGCAAATGAGGTAAGTGGCTCTGCAAGTGTGATTTACAGAGGAAAGTAGAAATATATCCAAGGGCCACCTTACAACCTCAAGTAATGCAAATTCAAGATACTGAAAAGGCCACTTCAAAATAATATGACTCAGCAACACAAGTTATCAAATGAGACAGCAGTCACTTAGTTTTATTGTACAAGCCTACCAAATCAGCAAATTGTGTGAAATGGTGTTGGATACAATGATAATAATGATCTTATCACAATTAGGCTTGCTGATTTTGCTGCAATATTATTTTATATATTTAGGGTCAATAGAAAGGGCTCCATGGAAAACAAAGGGCTATTTGATAATTCAGTTTCAGTTATGAATAAACCTTTTCACATGTCCATAACTGTTATACTATTTAATATTTGGAAGGTCTGTTAATAATTAGAAAATGGACATTGTTCATGTTATGAGTAGGACTTACCAGACCTTCATCTGTTTTGTTCTTTTGTTTGCGATGCCCATCGAACCTAGAGATTATGGGCCATATTATCAAGGAGGTCGTTAACATTATCGCCGCTTTAGCGGCAGAAAACTGCCGTTAAAGCGGCGATAATGGGCTTGATAATATGCCCTTGTGAATTCCATAGAAGCCCATGTTCACACCAGAACATGGGCTTCTATGGGAATTCACAAGGGCATATTATCAAGCCCATTATCGCCGCTTTAGCGGCAGTTTCCTGCCGCTAAAGCGGCGATAATTTTAACGCCCTTCTTGATAATATGGCCCTATGTGAGGCAAAAATCTGCCTTCCCAACAGGATTGTAATTTTCTCTAATGTTGCAAGTGCAGCTGCACTGGGGCCCCGTGGTCCAAGCAGTACACAACATCTGAAGTATGGCTGTTGTTTGCTTTCCAGAGGGACAGGGTGTTCCTGTAACAACCCATTTCCATTGCCTGCTACAGGCCCCGAGGCACCCTTGCCTCTCCATTGACTCCAAACACTATAGTGATCAGACTATTTAGAAGTGTTTTCTCAAATTTGGGAAACTAGGGGCCATATTATCAAGGAGGTCGTTAACATTATCGCCGCTTTAGCGGCAGAAAACTGCCGTTAAAGCGGCGATAATGGGCTTGATAATATGCCCTTGTGAATTCCCATAGAAGCCCATGTTCACACCAGAACATGGGCTTCTATGGGAATTCACAAGGGCATATTATCAAGCTCATTATCGCCGCTTTAGCGGCAGTTTCCTGCCGCTAAAGCGGCGATAATTTTAACGCCCTTCTTGATAATATGGCCCTATATTTCCATGCTGACACACTTCCATTCCGAACCGCAGGTTTGGATGGCCCAGGACTAGTAATGAGAAAGCCCTTGATTCAGAATTGGAGGTATTTTTCAGTGACGGGGGGAGAGCTGAGGGAAGGAACGCAGAGTGGATGCAGGGCCAGTCAGGCCTTTTATTCCACTGGCATTTCCCCGGTGGGCTGAAGCCCTTGGAGATCGGCTTTGTTAGTGCAGGACTGCTCCTGGGGACTTTGCAGAGCTGGATTGGTAAGGTGGGCACTTGGGCAATGGACCATGGGCCGGTTTCTGAGTTGCAGCTGTGGGCCACTTTGTTGGCCAGCGTGATTTGGACTGTTTGTGCTGTTCAGATGCTGCCACCGGCCCAGTGGGGGACTGAGCAGCCTTTTGGAGGCAGATGGACCTCTGTTGCCTGCCTTTTATCAACGGGGCAGCGGTGTTATTCTCAGTCTCTCGTTGGGCCGTCCCATTCATGTATGCAGATTGAGCAGCAGCAGGTGTGCCTGAGCAGAAGTGGCCTCACTTATATTCAGATGTGGTTTACCAGTGTGTACTAATCTGTGCACAAAGAGTGCAGGCAACATTTGCTTTTTTTTTGTCTCAGTGAAGTTAAGAAAACATGCCTCTTTTGGAGTAATACCCCCCACCACCACCTTCTTTTTAGAAAACTTAAAACACTAAAGCACTGTTTTGTGGCAAAGCGCAATCCGCAAATGTGGACCACTTTTTTTTGCGTGCCTATTTTTGATCCCAATTCAGCCCTGGTACTTTGCCACTTTCTGCAGCAGGCACAAAGAGAAAGAGAGGGAGGGAGGGCAGAGGTAGAGAGAAAGTGACAAGACAGGGAGAAGAGAAAGCAGAGAGAAGGAGAGAGAGAATGGTTACATGGAAAGAGAGAGGGTGTGAAAGAAGACGAAGGGAGCCGGCTGGAGTGAGCATTTTTGCCAGGATGGCTTTTGCCTCCCCAGTAGAGCCCTGAATGGATGGCTAAGCTAGCAAAGTTCAAAGAATATATTAGTGGGAGTCTCAAAAAGTATGACGCAAACGTCTGTATCTGTAATCTTCAAGCATTAAAGATTGAAGATGCTTGCCTTCCCCCTCACTACATGCTCAATCTTACGCCAGTACATCTCTTCCTTTTATTTTGCAGTTAGGCAAGGAACATCGCATTTGTATTTGAGCTGTCTCAAGAACACATACGGGTCACTATGCCTCAACGTGTCTGCATTAGGCAGCTTTCTGCCAATTTCATCTCAGAGGTGTTTCATTTTTCTTTGTACTTCCTTTTAGTTCAGTCTTGAAGATCTAGCGGGCATGACAAGCAGGGGAAGGAACAAAACCTCTCAAAGCCATCCTCTGTTCAGCTGCTAAGCAGCAGACATTTTAGACAGAGATCAGTGAGGTGTCTGCTAAATCAAAAGAGCCATGATCAAAATCGAAATGAAGAAAAACAGAGCTGGTGCTACAAGACAGATAGTATAGAAAAGTATAAAATGCCAGCAAAAGGCACAGTCAGTGATTTGCAAAAACACATAAGGATGGAGGATTTCTGCTCAACCCACAATTCCTGGAAACATTTTCTCACTTCACGGGTCAGTGAGTACCTGCTTGTAATTATTTTTGTCTTTCCTATTTTCAGAAAAGCAATGTGATCTCTAAAACTTTCACTGCGATTGCATTGGACTGCTGTAGGCAATGAAGGCGCTTTAGTCAGGTGCTTGTAACTTGCCTTTCCAGTTCTCAGTATCAGCATTAGTCATAATAGAAAGAAAGGTGGCGCAGGACATTTTAATATAAAGATTACGGAATGACAGCTGGGTTTCTGAATGAAAGAGAAAACAAAGTTCTATTTAAGTTGGTAAAAACTTCATCAGAGGCTATGTGCATTTAATGTTGTATAAGTTAATTGTTTATTGACACTTGAAAGATCTATTTAATAATATTTTACTGCAAAACAAGGTAGGACTAAATCAATTAAAAAACATGAGAGAGAGGCTTTGTACACATGCATTTGAATATTTCTAAGTATATAAATAAAGGGCCTCATTTATGAGGCCCCTTGCGCCAACGAAACGTCACTTTTTGTGACGTTCTGTTGCGCAGGAGCCTGTTCCATATTTACGAGACAGCACTAAGCCACTTTTTTTGGCTTAATGCTGCCTCGTAAATATTGTCCCCTTTAACGCAGTTTTCTGCTTTAAAGGGGCCTGCAATTGGTGTTGCTGGTGGTGTTCCCAGCAACACCCATGGCATTTGACACTGCCCCAGATTTACGAGAAATCATAAATCTGAGGCAGCGCCAAACGTACGCCTCCCCAGGGAGGCGTAAGGGAGGAGCAACGAAGAGAATTCTCTTTTATTTATCCCTGTTTTTCCTTTTTCTATGTGTGGTAAAGAAAAAGCCTCTTAGGATTGTTTTTGTGCAGGAAGGTTTTCCTTCCTGCACAAAAACAATCATCCCCTCAACGCAGGCACAATTGCACCATGGTGCAAAGGTGCCTGCGTTGGCGCACGGCAGACCATTGTGCGCCGGCGCAGGGGAAAAGGACAGGAATGCGCCGTATCTCATAGATACAGCACATTCCTGCCCTTTTCTTTTGCTGTAGGGCAGTGCAGCAGGAAGGCCTGCTGCGCTGCCCTAAGGGAATAACACATAAATGAGGCACAAAGTATTACAGTATTTACTTTTACACAATTTAAAGTAAAAGCATAATTCCTATACATTTTTCAGTCTCTGGGCTGGTAGGGGAGAGCATTCCATGTCCCCCCTATGCCATAGGAGGGGATGAGACACGGGCAGGCGGCAGGGCAGAGCTCTACTTCCGGCTGCATTTTCCGGCTGGCAAATCATATGCTATGTTTTCCACCAAGGGATACCACTCCACCCCACACGTAATCAGCCCCTTGGAGATCATGTGTGCAGTGATGTTAACATAGTTCAGTGATGTTAACATAGTTGTTTGAGTTTCTTGCCTTACTCCATACACAAATGTGTGGAAGTAACACTATGGAGAAACAAGTGACACATTGTAAAACATTGAATAGCTCTCTTGTTGCTCCACCCATTCTCAGGTAAGTCAACTTGTGGGCAATAATCCATTCTATCTAAATGCTAAGGGCCTTATTTCTGGCTAAGTCATGCAGTGCAGGGCAGCAAGTCACCTTGCTGCGCTGCACTGCGTGACAAGGAAAGGGTAGAAATGCTTCATATTTAAGTCAATACGACGCATTTCTGCCTTTTTCCCTGTGCTGGTGCCCTTATAGCGCCAACACAGGCACCCTTGAACGATGGTGCAAGAGTGCTTGCATTGTAAGGAGGATTGTTTTTGTGCAGGAAGGGTCACCTTCCTGCACAAAAACAATCCCCTGAAGCTTTTTCCTCTCTATGTGTGCTGTAAAATGCAGCACACATAGAAAAAGGAAAAGCAAGGAGAAATAAACATATTTCTCCTCGTTATACCTCACTTGGGGAGGTGTAGGTTTTTGGCGCATTTCCAGGTCTATCACTTTTGGTAAATCTGGGAATGCGTCAAAATCCATGGGTGGTTGCGTGGCAATACCAACACAATGTCCATGGAAATGCCTCCCTGGTTCAGAGTAAAGCAAATCAGCGATTTGAGCTGTATTGCATTACTCTGGATTTATGAAGCCACTCAGGGCCACGCAAGGTGGCCTTGTGTGGCTTCATAAATCTCATTTTGAATTTACGTCGATCTTGCATTATGTCATGTTTTGTAAGAGTGATGCAAAGAGGCTCGTAAATATGACCCTAAGGCCCTCATTGCTAGCTGTTTTGTTTTTTATTTCAAAATGTTTATTGAACGAGTTTACTTAAGGTATGAACTTCATTAAATTTTGAAAAGTAATTGAAATTGATACATAATTAGAATGAAGAACAACCAAAGTTTCAATTATACAATAATACAGCAAAGACCATCTAATAGATGTTTAAGATGCCTGAAACAAGCAATTAGGACATGCAACGAAAAGCAGGCATCACTATGGATGGTCAAAATGAAGTGTCATAAATAAAACAGTTCTAATTTCATAATCCTAGACTGAGTGCAGCAAACTTCATAGTTAGCAAATTTAAAGAAAGGATAGAGCAGAAAAGAAAGAATAGAGCAGAAAAGAAAGAGAAAGAGAAAAAGGGGGAGAGCCCGAGACCATGTGTCGATAGCATAAGGATTATTAAGGATGAAAATACTATTGGAAAGACATTGTGCAAGGTGTTTACTGAGTTTTAATAAAGGAATTAAGTGACGTTCAAAATTTCAGAGAGATTTTGGGATTACCACTCACTAACATTTGTGACAAATGGGTGTTCCTTAAATAGGTTACCCAGGCACACCAAGTGTGGTATGAGATGTGGTTAAATGCTATCAATCCATGAGGATAACCTCTATAGCAATGGTCAGTAACAGGTAAAGGAGTTCCAAGTCTAAATCAGACAGCGTAGGTGGAAATGTTGGAAACATAGGAGCCCAGTAAAACTATAGGGAAATTAAACCCAATGTTTACATGGAAATTTTACACAGTTGAGTCTGAATTTTGTCCCAGTAAGAAGTGAGCAGGTCACATTTGAAAAACATATGTTATAAATCACCACTTTATTTTTTACAAGACCAACATGTATCGGAATCCTGGAGGTGTGCTTTGAATAGCTCAACTAGGACCCAATAAAGATGATGCAAGGCTGAAAAATCTGGTTTGGATTAAAGAAAGGATTCATTTATGCTTAAGAGATGAGAAAATGTTTTATTCCATGTTTGAAAGTCTGGTGGGTGGTGGTGTGGTCTTGAAAGTAAGTATTCCATTGGGCTTAGATTGGCAGGGGAGGGGGCACGTATCACATTATATATTTGGGAGGTGGGAACCAGATTTTAAAATGATGGCCAAAAAGTCAATGAGAGCCTGTGGGTGTAGAGTAGGGGTGGGCGGAACTCGCAGAGATTCACCTCGTGGAATTCCATTGAGGTACATGAAAAATCTGTGAGATTCTGCAGAGTTCCGTGAGCAGTCCGAAATCAGCACATTGCGCACCATGTGGGGCTGCTTCTTTGCTGCCACTCAAGTAGATTTTCTACTCGAGCAGCAGTTTTCTCACCCTGAACAGTTGTGACCGCCCGTGTTGAGATAATCTCGCTGGGTGCCCTCCTAGTGTCCAAAAATGGTGCTAGGGGACTCAAATTCTTGCTTGTAAACTTACTGCTGTCAAGCCGCTTGCAAGAAAAAACTCTGCCACTTGGAGATTGGCGGAGTTTAGCTGGAACTCCCCGTTACACGGGCAATGCAGAGTGGCCAAAACTCCACAAACTCCGCCTGCAGAGCGGAATTTATCAGGCACCCTAGCATACAGAGCCCAATTTAGTTCTTCTAGATTTCAAATGTAAGAATTTGAAGAAGTTTATATTGGGTAGGGATAACTTGTGTTGAAGAGATGTAAATGAGAGCGGCTCATTATCAGAGTAGAGATCACAAACCATGTGAATACCATTAGCGGGCCAGGTATGACTTATTTCTGCAGAGAAAGCTGAGACTTTTTGTTTTCCCATAGGGACAGGTGGGTGGAATTTAAAAAGTCACTATTTAGTTGTTAGTCTTCTAGTTTCAGGGCATTCACAGTGTCCAGAAAGATATGACTAGATTGTGTCAAGGGTAACAATGTCAGTGTGAGAGGCACCGGCAAAGAAGAAGGGTGGCATGAGTGTTGTTCAATAAGTAGCCAAGGTGGGCGTCTTGTGAAGCAGAAGAAATGGTAAGTGCCTTGAGTAGCTTAGAATGCTGTTTGATAATCAAACCAGTTGACAAGTTTGCAGACACCCACCATGAAGTCCAATCTAAGGGGGTCATTACGATGTCGGGCGGTTCGCCACCGCCGGCACGGCGGGGGCGAACCGCCCGACACCACACCAGAAAGACCCCCCACCATATTAGGATGGCTGGGGGGGTCCGCGGCGGACGGAAAGACCGCCCGCCGCATTTCCGCCGGTCGACTCGTCGACCGGGCGGAAAACACCATTAATATGGTAGCGGTGTCTGCAAGACACCGCCATCCATATTACGATACATGCGGAGAGCAGCCTTTCTATGGCGGCGTTGCCGCCATGGAAAGGCATACGGTGTTTACTTTCGGGGACCCGTTGCGGGCCCCCAGGGTGTTGAGGGGTGCACATGGGGGTACCTATGGTACCCCCTGCATTTGCATGCACAACGTGGCAGGCACCGCGCGGTGCCTGTCACCTTGTGCATGCAAATGCACAACGTGCATTTCCAGCATTGTAGCGGGCGATGCTGTGAGCACTGCCCGCCACAATGCTGGGAATGGGGGATGCCACCGCCACGGTGGCATCCTAATTGCAGGTGCGGGACCGCCGCACCCCTGGCGGATGGTCCCGCATTCCGTTACAGTGGCGGGTGGACTTTGTCCGCCCGCCATCGTAATGACCCCTAAGTTACTTAAGGACAATTCTGGCTTTTTTTAATCAACAGGAATTCAGTAGCAAGTTTATCCAGGAGGAGAAGGATGCTTTAGAGTCTTAGGGCCCGATTCCGATCTCGGCCGGTAGGGCACCGAATCGGATTCGGCTTAACCGGATCCGATTCGGAGCCCTCTTTCCCGACCGATTCGTACGTGCGTCCGGCCGAGCGAGTACGATGCGAGCGCACGCAAAATCGCCGACCGACTCGTTCCCGGGTCCGACCGCTCCGACCGACTCGCACGGACACGACTCGCACCGCGCAATGGAGACGTTCCCCGGCCGGGCAAGTACGATGAGCGCCGCGAGCAGTCCGACCGACTCGCGCCATCCGGCTCGAAAGAGCAGTCGGAGCTGGACTTTGGGGGTCCATGTCGGAGCCCCCTGTACACGTAGCCACGCGAGTCGCACACAGGGGGGACCCATGGGTCCCCCCTACCTGTGCATGTACGCTGCAAGTCGCATCGAGGCGTACCCGCTGTAGAGGCGCCCTTGTTTGCCTCGCACCCATTGAGTCAATGGGAGCCCGCGTACGCATTGTACGTCTGGCTCGCATTGACTTCATGGGAGTCCGACCGACTCGAGTCCGATTGCATGCGTGCGCATCGTACTCGTTCGGTCGGACTGCCAGAGTCCGATTCGGTCGGAAATCTCTCCGGGTCCGGCTCGGTCGGAGTGATTTCCGGCCTGAATCGGAATCGGTCCCTGAAACATAGAAGACACAATAAAAAACCAATCAATGGTGTTATCTTAATTTTCAATTATTTTAGTTCCACCCCATGAAATATGTTTAGGAGTCCGGGTTGATATTAAACCTTTGATTTTATTTAGAGTATTTTGTTCATTGAAGTATAGGGTTTCTAAATCGAATCACTGACATAATACCGAAAGTCACATTATCGAACTGCAAATATTTCGACGCAAAAATATCGACATCAAAAATATCGATGTTGTATACTTAATTATAAAAATACACTAATATCGATACCACAATATCGTAATGCAACTATATCGACTACACAAATATTGCACACATAAATATCGCAATACAAATTATCGACGTTTATAAATAAGTATCGGACATGTCCAAAATATCGAGTACAAAAATATAGACATCAATATTATCGTTTTTTACAATATATCGACAACTCAAATATACATAAAAACGATTACTTTTAACACCATAAATACAATAAATTACATAAACATACATATCACATTAAATTAAACTAAAAACATATCTATCAAAATAATAACAACATAAATAAATAATAACATAATAAACACACAAATAATAATATTTCTAAACATATACTTGCAACATATTCACACTTTTTAATACATATTATACATATTTTTTTAATATAATTAGTTCAACATCTCCTTCCTCACCCAAAAAAAAATTACTCTTAATTAGCGTTTTCCATATAAGGAAAACAATTACCAAACAAAGAAACAAAATACAAATTAACCAATAGAAATACAGAAGATCGAAATAAACCAATGAATTTCAACAAACAATTAAAAACACACTATATAAACAAAGAAAAATAAGTCTTCTTTTACACCTTAAAACAAAATAATTAAGGAAGGGGAAACTCTGCCGGATTTGCACCACTATCAAACACAGCTTTAAAATCAAGCCTACTACACTTAGGAAAAAGTAAGTAGATTACCATTTCCAAATAAACTGTTAAATTGAAATGTAACATAGATTTCAATTGCTAACTATAATTACTAACTTAGGTGTCCATTACGATGTCGGGCGGTAAAAAATCCGCCATCAACCACAGTGGCAAAAATCCGCCCGCCTACACCGTCTGAATACCGACCGAGCAATTACGATGCCGCGAACCGAAAACCGCCGGAGGCGGAAAATAAACAGAAAATACCGCCCGCCCATGTCCGAGTCTAAGTCCATCCGCCCGCCACGGACGGAAAGACGCACGACAAGCCAAAACCGCCCGCCCTGACGACCGAGACACCGCCCGTGAAATTAGGATCGTACCGACATGAGCGCGGAAAATCCACAAATACACCGCCCGCCAGCGCAAACAACAGTGACGAAAATGGACACGGCGGAAGCCCTGGCGGCCACGTCCATGCACAGAAACCATCCGCTGACGAAAACAAACACACACAACATGGCCAACAAGTCCACACAGCAACCCACGCACAAATACCCAAACACAGTACACATCCCGGAAACACACCCCCCCTGGACAAAAAAATCAACAACAAATCCCAGAACACCAGCCACAACACACCTGAAAACAACAGACCATCATGACACACCCACATAGGTAAGTACAAAACCAGCCCCTTCACAGACCACAACCCCCTGCAACATTACAAACTGAGGACGAAAGCACACAACACAGCGAGACAGAAAGGACAGCAGCACACCACAGACACGCACCTATCACACCCATCACCACCACCACCAAACACCTGACCCACAAACCCCCTGCACATCACACACCACACACCGCACCGCACCAGCACCACAAACACCAAAACACACACCATGGCATCACACAGAATGCCCAAGTTCACTTCCACCGAGCTGACGGTCATGGTCGACGAGATCGTCAAGGTGCACCCACAAATCTATGGCAACCAGGTCCAACAGACACCACTATCCACCAGAAACCGGTTGTGGAGCAGGATCGTAGACCAGGTCAATGCAGTCGGGAACGTTCCACGCAACAGAGGAGAAATTAACAAAAGGTGGAACGACCTCAAAAGCGTGGTCAAGAAGAAGGAGAGCAAAAATCGAGAGCTGGCTGCCAGGACTGGCGGAGGGAATCCCGCGCTATTCAAGACCTTCAAGGCGTGGGAGGAGAAGGTGCGAGTCATCATACATCCGGAGATCCTCACCGGATTACCAGGGGGAGTGGAGGCTGGTAAGTACAAACAAACGTATACCAGCACACCGCTATGTAATCACATGCACTACCACCATGCCATAGCTCCTAGGGACAAACACCCCCATGTCCAGTACACAATACACAAGACATCACCCACACATGCAACAGACACTCACACACACTCAGCCCAAAGCTACCAACTAACAAAACCATGGGGGCATGTGTACAGTCAGCCAGCACCGCAACTTCCACCAGGTCCCCTTGTACTCCAGATGCGCCAGAATGAGCACTCCCCACACCCACATCCATGTGTCCGCCATAGCTGCACTGACCGACAAGTAACAGGTAAGTAGCCGGAACACAAAGACAGTGGTTCGGAGGGGGGACAGCTGAAGTAAAACACCCACCAGGCCCCCACTACCACAGACCAGCAAGGTGGAGTACACCCCACATCCATGTGTCCGCCATAGCTGCACTGACCGACAAGTAACAGGTAAGTAGCCGGAACCCAAAGACAGTGGGTCGGAGGGGGGACAGCTGAAGTAAAACACCCACCAGGCTCCCACTCCCACAGACCAGCAAGGTGGAGCACCCCTCCCTCCCAGTACCATGTGGCATCCATTGCATTGCGCACTCAGAAACAACCTGTAGGTGGGAAAATGTACAGGGCGGGGCGTCTGTAGGCATGAGGACTGTACTACGACTGACACATGGGACATGTCACGTAGCAGAGGAACACGCAGCACTGCTCCCAGTCACAATCATGAGACCAATGTGCACACGGACATGTTCAACAGAGTCAAACCCCACATGACCCATCACAGATACAGCAACACCTAAGGAGCCACGTCTGCATGCACAAGTCCCACTGGAGCACAGACCCACACGGCAGGCACTGTGCCACCCATCACACACATCAGCAACACCATCGAAGTCCTGTCCATGTAGTCCTCACTGCCTGTCACTCACACATCGTACAACAACGCCCACGTAAGACAGACCGTACTAGAAGTAACAGCTTGGAACCACAATATTGCACACAAAGACAACTGGACCCATGAAACACACAGGCACACAATGCACATTCAACATATCATCCATCTCATCTCTCAGCCACAGTGTCATGAAAGGTATGTCATCCGAACAGCTGGCCCTCATACAGTAGTCATGCAAAGATACCTGCCCATGACAAATCAAGTGCCTGCAGTGACTGAAGCGCACGTCACACTGCGAGTAACAACACACATAATATAGTCAACACCCCAAGAGCACAGCACTGATGCACATGTACCAGGGCAGCACGCACACAAAGGATTTGGCCCATCTGCAATACGTCGTGTGGCACACAACAAGCACGAACTCACAACAATGCTACCAATGTGATGTCCATGAATGATAACAGTCAGCAGATATTCCGGGCATGTGAGACAGACACACACCTTTGTCTATGCACTGTCATGTTGCCAGAACACATGTCACGTTCTGCACCCATTACCCACAGTATGTACCCCAAAAGCATATTTCAACCCAAGAGCGTTTAGGGGCTGTACCCCTTTGGCATCAGCGTACCTAAGCGTTCCATCCTTCCCCTAAACCATCGTTCAACCCAACATCGTCTATGGTCCTGGAGCACGCATACACCCGAGCCACAAAATGTAGGAGCATAGCAACACACACCCATCGGCATTGCTAATCCGTCCCATGCCACATGTCCACATCACACAGTCCCATTGCCTAGCCCACGCATACACACATCGTACATCCACACACACGCCACTGGGAAACCTGTGCACGACAGTGCACGAACTGTGAATGTCAGACAACCAATACATACTTTGCTAGGTGCAACACAATGACCCATCTCATTCTCCCCACAGGTGCCGAACTGCTGGATGCTGGAGAGGGTGACAGCAGCCAGCACAGCCAGTCCGCAAGCCCCCGACCCGGACTCACGGATGTAGAGGAGCTGGACACCTCTCCGGACATGGACCACCCAGCAGGCCCATCTGGAGTGGCAGGGCACAACCGCTCCCCAGGGCCCCTCCTGCCCACCAACCCATCACCCAGGGCTGCTGACCAGTCACAGACCCCTGCTGCCACGGTCGTTGCGGCCACCACCACCGCCGCAACCACCACCACCGCACCCACCACCACCACGCCATCCCTGGCCACAGCCCCTGCGCAAGCGGTGGCACGGCCGTCGGGCTCCACCCTGGGAGCCAGAGCGAGGACCGTGGTGAGCAATGTGGCTAGTGGGCAGGTCGGTGGCAGCAGTACTGGTAGGAGGAGCAGGGCCAGGCCAACGCCATCTGAGCCTGGGAGCCAAGCCCTGCCGCAAGTCGCCAGAGTCCTTGGGGCCTATGAAGAGGCCCAAGGACAATGGGCCAGGTCGGCTACCGACACGCGGGAGGTCCTTGGGGTGTTGAGGTCCATGGACGCCCATATGGGACAATTCGTGACCCGTATGGACCAACTTGTGGACCTAATGGGCCAGCTGGTGGTGGTGGTGAGGGCACAAGCAAGGCCAGCAACACCACCTCCGCCACCACCTGCTGTGGCGCAGGGTCGTGCAGCATCACGTTCCCCTGCATCCACAGCGAGTGAGCACTCCTCAGCCACCACCAGCGGCACATCAACACACCCCCTACCAAACGTGGAAGGGGCCGTCCGAAGAGGAAACAGGTGTCCAGAGAGGACTTCGCACGCACCAAACGCCAGTGAGTCAGCCAGCCACCTTGACCACCTACTGCATTGACTTGTACTACGATCCTACCCCACACTGCCATGTGAATGGCATGTGTCTGTTGGACTGTGGACATGGAACTTCATGGGTACACCCTGACCATCACGCAGCCATGACCGTCAACTAATTGTCACAGCATGCACCACGTTTGTCATCACCTTGCACACAATCACATGTCACCGCTGTAAATAAATACACCTTGAACACAATCTGCTTCATGTGTCCTGGGTTTATTCAACGATGTGCAATCGCCACCATGAGCAGAAATGCATCTGCTGTGTGGTATGTCGATGGGACAGGAGAGGCTGTAGGGACCTAGGGGTGAAAAACAGAACAAGAGTACATTCAATGAGTGTGTCACACACTCATCACACAGTACTTGTCACCAACTACAAGCAATGTACACACATCACACAGAGCAACAGGGCACACTGCTACAGCCGCTGCCAGTGGCATACCAACCTGGACATGGACCATTGACACACAGCACTCAGTGAACAAAAGGCCCCTGTGACAGAGCACACATACACCTGCACAACTACAGCTACATCAGCCGTCGTACATGGACACTCACCGTCAAGTGAAGTAGCGGGCGATGAGCTGCTGACGCACATTCACAGCTTCCTCCTCTCCACTGTCCTCTTCACTCGAGCTGTCCTGGTCTGCAGGCTGGGGCCCTGGCTGATCTCCGTCATCCACAATTAGGGGATCTGCTTGCGAATAGCCAGATTGTGCAGCATGCAGCAAGCCACTATTATCTGGCACACCTTCTGTGGGGAGTACGCCAGTGCACTCCCGGTGCGGTCCAGGCATCTGAACCTGGACTTGAGGAGGCCAAAGGTACGCTCAACCACACATCTGGTCCTCCCATGTGCCTCATTGTAGCGGACATCAGCTGGGCCCCCAGGACGTCGCAATGGGCTGAGCAGCCAGGGCCCATTCGGGTAAGCAGAGTCACCTGGGTGTGAGGGACACAGAGAACCGTTGCAATTCCAACTGGACACAAGACAGCATCGCACAGCCAGCACGCTACACTACTCCACATACTCACCGACAATCCAGCCACGGTCCGGTTGCAGATTGGCCATCAGTCGTGGTAGGATGCTGTTGCGCATGATGTGCGCGTCATGTGCCGATCCTGGGAACTTGGCACACACGTGGGAAATCACCATGTCCGCAAGGCACACCACTTGCACATTCAGGGAGTGCGTGTGCTTCCGGTTGCGGTAGAGCTGCTCAGTGGCCTGTGGTGGAACAAGGCCAACATGGGTGCAATCTATAGCACCAACGACGTGGGGATCCGTCCAAGGGCATAGAAAGCACCCTTCACTGCCGCCAATTCACGAGCCCTGGGGAATCGGACGTATCTGTTCCTGTACAGCATCATAGCTGACAGTACATCCCTCAGCACCATGCTGAACATGGGCTGGGACATCCCACCTCCACTGCCCACTGTGTGTTGGAATGACCCAGTGGCGAAGAAATGCAGTGCAGCCATCACCTTAGCCGTGGGGGTGAATGCTGTTGGATACACCCTGCGAGGACGGAGGTGGGGTTCCAACATGGCACATAGACGATGCAGGGTGGGTCGGTCCAGACGATATTTACGGATGACCTCTACATCCTCCATGTCTGACAGCAATTGGTAGGGGCGATGAATGTTTGGTCTCCGCCTAGGAAGGATGGAAGTGGACACATGTCAAAGCAAGACGCCACATGGCATATTCACATACACAAAACACAAATGACTGAACAAGCACTTGAATCACAGAACAGCTGACAAGTAGGGACAGCACAGCCACAATACACTTACACATGTCCCCTACCAATAGCAATGGGCAGTGACACACACCATTGCCATGAGCATGCACATGGGGATCTAGGCCTCAATGACTTGTAAGGCATGCTGATGGTAACAGACTGCATATTCGGCAAGCGGCAACACCGCGGCAACATGACTTGCTGCTGTGCATCACACTGCTTCCGAGGCTGGGTGAGTATGGCACACACCAACAACGCTATGGACACAGGCTGAGCGGCCAAAACAAGTGGGACCTGTGGCACGAGGGGACATGAGACAGTCATTGGTGTCACCACTGCACCCTATGTACAGCACTGTACGGATCACACCTCCAGAAACATTGACAGGTGTACACATTGACAGCCCCATGCCAACACGGCTGTGTGCTTGCAAATACACATCACAAGTGACACGTAACATTGCACGTGCCAAGTGGCAGATGTACATAGTGAAAGATGGCATGTGTGTGCATATGCATATCCCATGCACCCATGCCAATGTGTACATGATGATGTGCCAACAGACATGTGGAGGCTGGCCACTGGCCGTTCCTGCCTATGCACACAGCATGTTGTGGCCCCGTCCATTGTGCACCTGCACCCACACACAAATCATGGCCACACCTGCAGATGCAGTGCGCACATCATACTGTGTGGTGCACATGGCATCAGCGGACTGTACCCGCCATGGTCCAGGCCCTTACGGCCAACTCCAATGTCCCTCGCGGTTGCACCCTGCGTGTTCCACTATGGAGGGAAGCGTCCCGGGCCAGCTGGGAGCAGGCCTACGTCTGCAATTGAAGCTGCCAGACATGGTACACGGATTGCAGCAGCTTGGACCCACTGTAACTGACCCAGGGGTTATATGTGTGTGTGAGTGGGACAGGCATTACCACATCTACCTGGAACTGCAGCCTGGCACCCTCGAGAACACATGCTGCTGCCACCTCTCCACCTACACGTCGATGACGCTGAGGACATGTCCAGGTCCACTCACCAGCGAGGAGCTGGAGATCCTGGATTCCGAGCTCCACGCACACTGCACATGGCTATTCCTTGCGAAATTTGTGTGTGGGAGACAGCTGCAGTGTGTGTGTCGGTGCATGTGGGTGACACACATGTCTTTGATCCGCAGCACTATGAGTCAGAGCCTGTGGTGTTCAAACATCCACTGCTCACCATGCTGACTGCAGGTGGCATGGGTATGTGTGCTCTCGGGCGCTTTGACCTGTCTGTCCCTCCCGAGTGGTGGTACATGGCAACTTCATGTCAGACATCCAGTGACCCAGCCAATTGGCAATGCAGGTCTCAGTGCACTTGTTGGTCGTGTGCATGTCAGGCTGGGGCCATGCTGCCCTTCTCAGTCCCAGCAGGCCTGGCCTGCACATTGACTGCACAATGCCAGTAGGTGACAACACAGACTGCCTAGTGGGTTACATGTGTCTCCTGTTCAGGACCCTCCGGATGGGCGCTCACTCAGTCCTGTCTATTGGACACACCATGCCTCGTGACAGGGATGTGTGTGTGAGATAGTGGCACTGAATGTGACCTCCGTTGCGGGGTGGGCCATGCACAGGGCGGGTACGTTGATTGTTGCGCAGTGTTGGTCACAGTGGGTACACCCACACAGATGTGTTGTCTTGTGATCTTTTGCTAGGTCCGCCTGACAATGGACTGTAGATGTGGGCAGACTACACATTGGACGATGTGCTGTCTATATGCATGTGCCTTCACAACAGGCACAGCTGCCCCTGCACATGTGACCCCTGCTGCCCTCAGTGCTGGGTCTGTTGAGCTGATGCACCATCTGTGCGTGGGGCAGACAGCTCTGCTCACTACCGTCATTGTCCATGACATCACTTTGCCGCAGGTGACATGGATCATGGAGGGCCCACATGTACGCGTGGGTGGACTACACAAGACTGTCCAATGGTTGTCACCCCCAGTCAGTGCTTCGAATGGGAAGAATGTGGTGCTGGTACTCATTTTGATGTGTCGAGTGTGCGGGGCTAGGTGCGGGGCTACATGCAAGACATGGGAAGGTCATCGGCTTATCTACTAGTTGCAATACACACGAGACACGTCTTTTTCTGACCACATCAGGGGCATTCCTTAAACTAACTGAAAGTCAAACAGTTATCTTTTACACTGTCCTCATGGCCTCCCTCGCTCACACCAATATGCATTTGCACATGAGAAGCTAGCGCATGCACAAGCAGCTCCAAGCTCGCCCCAGAGAGGCCAAGGAGTGTATGTGTGGGTCCAGTTGAACAAGTGGTCTGTCTCACGGTATGATATGTGGCGGGACGCCGTCCACCTGCGTGGTGCCCCGACTCGAGACCCGGGCAACATTGACAATGCATGACAGGCTCCGCAGTCCGGATACACCACCTGCAACACACAGAGGCTGTAGCTGCCCTAGCGGCCCAGGCCGCGTCCAACTGGAGCTCATGGACCCACACATTCACTCTTTGGCCTCTCTGGGGCGAGCTCGGAGCTGCTTGTGCACGCGCTGGCTTCTCTGTTGCAATGGCATGTAACGTGTGTGGAGATCTAGGCAATGGGTGGGATGGTGCGAGCCACCTTCCGTGACGTCACTACTGCTCGTGATGTGTGCGTCCCCCACTACTTCCATATGACTTGTGCCATACTACACATTGGGGATGTGTTGCCTGCGTGATGTGACCAGGAGGAGCGCGCCATGACCTCTCACCCACCATGCTCCACTGCCATCCCGTGTCCTGGATTGCCTGTGCAGGTGGACTATGTTGTGGATACACCTGGTCGACAGGGAATGTGAGTGCCTTGGCAAGAGCCTTGCGGACGCACAGCAGTATCCAGCATGTCCAAGGAGGGTGGGCTGACGTCTACACTTGATGCAGCATTGATCGTGTGCCCGCCTGTTGTGCACACATGAGTTCACATTCATCCCCAGACAGGTGGTCTTTACAAATTCCCAGGAGAGCACCAATGTACTGTTCCTGTATCCTCCCAACACAGCGTGTTTCAACATTGCATGTGCGCACCTACCCGTCACACCCACCCACCTGAGCCATGCGTGACTCCCGCTTCACATGACACATGTGTGTCTTCCACAATTGTGCTACTCATTTGCGTTGACATCCAATGACAGTGGACTACATGGTCATCTCACAACTGCCGTGTACTTCTCACACTCTCATCCTCTCTCATTCGTACTTGTGAAATGAATCAGCAGAGACACATTTTTGCTTCTAGACATGTATTGGTACTTATGTCCTCTGTGATGCAGTATAGTGGACACTACTGGCAGCAAAATGCATGTGGAGGATATACTCAGCATGATTACACATGGCATAGGGTGTAGGGGTAGATGTGATTAGTTGTTGACTGTGGGATGTGGGCTTCAGAGTTACGACTGCTTAGCCGTTGCTGTGCTAATGTACATTTGCTACTTACTGAGGTGCTGCTGACTTTGACACAGACAGTATACATTTAGCCTACCAGTCCGCTTGTCATCATGGGCACAGTGCATCTCAGTTCCATGTTACAGGTTTGCTGTGATAGTTACTCATACACACGTGCGTGGAGGTGACATCAGGGCATGGACTTATGTGCATGCAACGGCGTCCCACTTGTTGTTGCGATGTGGTGGCTACTGGACATGTCACAGTCGCTGGGGTCATGTTGTTGGTGGATGCACTTGTTGTCCATGCAAAGCTCCTGGCACGGAAGTTCAGGGGAGGTGAGGTGACAGCTCTCACATACTACAGCCGGACGATTACTGTCCACTGACCGGTGCATATGTTCATGGGCGCAGGATGCATATTATGGCATGGTTGTACGTGCAGTTCTGTCCATGTGGTTGCCATTCACAAATCCCATGCCTCTGCCTCCCCTGTTCATGCAGAGTTACTGGATGTGATGAGGAACAGAGTGCATGTCCCGAATATATCCGATGTCATTGCAGTGTAGTTGATGGTGTGGTGTCAGTTGCAGGTTGTATGGTATAGTTGTTGTACTGGTAACTGCCCAGTCCGTGCGGAGGCCATGCATGGGTACGGTGTGGGACATCATTGCTCAATTGGGGGTATGGCGGCGGGGCCCGACGAATTGACAGGTTGTCAGGTATGCAATACCTTCCAGCAGGGCTTCCATGGCATTGGTGGTGGACATGGATGCCATCCAATGTAGCGGATGGTGGCTGTCAAGGTGTTGGTCGTGTGTTGTCCCTTGTAGGAGCATGATGGGACATGTTGGATGACATTCGATGTAACTGTGATCCATTATCCGTCGTGTGGAGGCACAGTGGTCCCATTGCAGTGTGTGTCCGATAGTAGCCACATACGCCATGGCCCCATAGGCTGAACAGACCCTGTCGTGGACGTCCAGGGGTTGAATAGTTGTAGCAGGTCCGCCCTTGGACATGCCGGGTTGGAGAGACATAAAACCACAGGATAGTAGAAGGGACACCTCCGACAGTAGAAGACGGGGATGACGCAGCTGAACAATGCGATGCGGTAAGTTAGTCGGTAACTTACGTTCAGCAAGGCCAGATTGTCACATCCCAATATCTGTATCAGGTTATGTTTGTACAGCTTAATCTGTCCGGCGTAGTTGGGTAGGTGTGGTGCAAGTGCCATTTTGCTGCAGGGCGCTGTGGTGGCGTGCTCCGGCTGTCTGTGCAGTCTGCAGGGTGCAACCTCCGACGTTGCTGGGAATTCTGTAATGGTCGTAGGGAGGCAGGACTTGTGTTATGTTGGCTTGTGCGGAGGACACGGGCCCTCATCCCACATGCTTCTCTGAATGGTCAAGGTCAGTGGTGTCTGACTCCTTCCAGATAACTTGCATGTGAACCACATGGGGAGTGTTATCATTTCTTTTTTCCGTTCTGAATGTTCTTTGGTGTTATGCGCTATCTGCCCTGTGGCCGCTTCCCTCTGCATGCCTGTGTTGGGCTTTTTTGGTGCAATGACTGTTGTCTCCGGCTTGTTTAGTCGGGATGTGGTTTCAGAGTGGGAATGGAAGGTCATTCAGTGCTGTCTCCTCTCCCGTGTGTGGGCGGCAAGCTGCGTTTCCGCTATACGTTGGGTATTGTGTTATAATTGGTATCACCTGTTGTCTGTCCCCGGTATCTTTGATGTTACGTATTGCATGTCTTGTTATTGGGTGCAGGGTGGCATCGGTGTTTCTGTGTGGTACTGGCGTACCTTTTTCCAACGGGGTCCATATTCTGCTGGGTGATGTTGCCGCCGCTGTGTGCTTCGCCGTGTTTTGCACACAGGGGTGTGTCCTAATTTGGCGTGACGTCACTGACATGTTCGGGTCACTTGTGTGACGTCAGGTTGGCAACAGTGAATTGCCGGTTGGGGACATGACTGTGGCAGGGCTGTCACGTGACATGTGCGTTCTGGGTGGTGCTGGTGTGTGTGGTGTTTGGTTGTGACCCTGTGTTGTTTGTGTGCGGCGCATGCATTGCGCTGCCGTTGGCCTCTGCGTTGTGCGCATGTGTGGGTGCAGTGGTGGATGTGTCGTGTCCAAGCAGGGGTGTCGGGGAGGGCCATATACAGTTTTCCCGCCCTTGCACTGTGTGCGCTGTTTGCGTGCCCCTGTTGTGTGTCTGCCTACCTGCGTCGACGCGGTGCGTTGACTCCTGGGTGCTGCATCAGGTAGAGCATGGGGAGGGCCTGCAGTGCTGGATTCATGCTCGGGGGTCCGCCTCTTTGCTATCCGTACTGTGCGTTCGGTTTTCCGCCTTGCTTTCACGTGCGGTGTCTCTTAGCCGGGGAACTGTTTGGTTCTGGCATCGTAATTTGTACGCCGGGCGGTACGTGATTTCGTCGGGCGGTGTGTCTCCATTAGGCCGCGCCGCTCCGTGAACGGGCGCACTTTGATGGCGGAGGGCGTAGCTGGCTTACGGGCGGTGTTTGGCTGACTTTTCACATCCTAATTGGGCGGGCGTGTGTGCTGTGGCGGGCGGACGGTAACTGGTGCTTTTTGCATCCGCCAGCACGGCGGTGGTGCTTCCGCCCGCCATCCTAATGGGCCCCTTATATATTTTATCTCTTTATATTTCCACTACAGATATTACTCCAAAAACGAGAAAAAAGATTTCACCTTGCAAAAACAGGTGACTAACAAAGTAAGTATACTTTAAAAAAACATTTGTAAAATCTCGCTAAAAGGCAACTGAACACCTAATATATCCTAAACACCAAAACCACCCCATTTAGACTTTTAAACTTTTTTAAAAGCCTTTGTAAAATCAAACAAAAATGTTCATTAAACTATAGTCTATCCTAAACACCAATACCACCCCATGTAAAATTGTAAAACATGAAATAAAATATGCTTTATTTTCCTTTCACAGAGTACTTCAACCAAACAACATTTATTGAACAAAGAACATCTCCATTTAACTACAACTAAATAACACTTGGTAAGTATATATTAAAAATGCATTTTTTACTATTCATATAAACATGTATAATATTCTTTTTCATATATCATCATATACATTTTTTATAGAATTTTCCACATCACAATGACTGAAGGTGCCCAATTTATAACATCTCAGAAAGGGAAATTCTTATTGTGTTATATGAGGTACGTCTACACCCAAGAGAAGCAAACAGACCTTAAAGTGAACTGGAAATGTTCAAAATATTACTCAAATAAATGTTATGGTCATGCTACCACCACAGAAACAACTGTATTATATACTAGAGAGCATAACCATCCGCCAAATGTTTCTGAAATTGAAGTGAGATTAACCCTTGAGAATATAAAAGAATTAAGTAGTAGCTCACAACTACCTACAAGTGTTATACTTAAAGAAATGTTACCTAAAATACCCAAAGAAGCAACAGGTCAATTACCATCAATTGCTTCTATTAAAAGAACAATAGCTAGGACCATAAAAGCAACAACACCGACAATACCTACGCCTAAAAATTTTGAAGATGTCATAATTCCCCAGAACTAAGTATAACACACAGTGATGAACCTTTTATTTTCTTTGACAATAAAAATAATGATAAAAGGATTATTATGTTTGCTACAGCAAACAATATAACTAAACTTCAACAATGCCAAACATGGATGATGGATGGCACCTTCACCATATGCCCCAAACCATTCTACCAACTGTACAGTATCCATGGGCAATATCATAACAGTTGCATCCCCTTTATATATGCATTATTACCAAATAAACAGAATGCAACATATACTGAAATGATAGGTAAATTAAAGCAAGAAACAAACAACTTTTTTCCTCAAACAATAGTAATAGACTTTGAGCAAGCCATGATAAATTATATCCTTAAATTGTACCCCCACACATCTATACAAGGATGTTACTTCCATTTCAACCAATGTTTATGGAGACATTTACAGAAATCTGCACTTAGGGGCACATTACGATGGCGGGCGGACAAAGTCCGCCCGCCACCGCAACGGAATGCGGGACCATCCGCAAGGGGTGCGGCGGTCCTGCCATGGGTATTAGGATGCCACCGCCACGGTGGCGGTGGCATCCCGTATTGTTCGCATTGTGGCGGGCGGTGCTGTCAGCAGCACCCGCCACAGTGCGAAAAACACATGTTGTGCATTTGAATGCACAACGTGACAGGCACCGCGCGGTGCCTGCCACCTTGTGTATTCCAATGTAGGGGGGTACCATAGGTACCCCCATGTGCACCCCCGCCCCCCAAGTCCTTGCGGGCCCCCAGAAGCAAAGATCACATGCCTTTCCATGGCAGCAACACCGCCATGGAAAGGCTGCTTTCTGCCTACATCCTAATATGGATGGCGGTGTCTTGCAGACACCGCCACCATATTAGGGTCGTTTACCACCCGGTCCCGGCGGAAAACCAGCGGACAGTCTTTCCGTCTGCCGGGCTCCCCCGCCATCGTAATATGGCGGGGGAAATGGCATGCGGGCGGTGGGAAATGACGGGCGGATCGCCACCGCCATACGGGCGGTGGCGATCCACCCGTCATCGTAATGACCCCCATAGTGTGGAATATGCAACAAATATTACCTTTGCATACCAAATAAAAAATCTATTAGCCCTGGCCTATGTGCCAGTGACAGATGTGGCTGAGCATTATAACATTTTAATTGAAAGTCCATTTTACCAACAAAATGAACTAAAATTATCTCCCCTCCTAGATTATTTTGAGGATACCTGGGTGGGGAGATTACACAGATCAGGCCATAGACGTCAACCTAAATTCCAAATTCCTTGGTGGAATGTGTATCTAACTACACTTAACCAAGAAGCTAAAACAAACAACGCAGTTCAGGGTTGGAATAATGCCTTCCTATCTTCTACAGGACTGAAGCACTCCTACCCTACATAAACTATTACTTGCCATACAAAAAGAACAAAGCTTCCAAGAACTGAGAATGCAACAATCCAATTAAAACCAAAACTATCTAGACAAACTAGTCAAATGTATCAGTATCTCCAACAACAAGTTCAGCTATACCCTTCCACAAGAGGCCTTGAGTACTTAAATATGATAGCTAAAACTCTACTCTAAAACATGTAAACAATTTAAATTTACCATTCTCAACAAACAATTATTAGAATAAAAACAGTGCATTCTTTTAAATCAAAAAGTTAATTATTTTGTCTAATATATGTTATTAATTTATAAAAACATATATATAGACAAATTAATTAAACAGCAAAGCAACTAAACAACTACAGTATTTAAAATAACATAATTTCCCTCCCACAATTAAAATATTTAAAAACACTTACCTTTCCCGCTGCTCTAATATGAAAATGCCACATCTTCCAAAATAATCCAGGTAGTTCACAATCCATAGATATTAAAAATAAACACCAATAAAATGTAAAAATACAACGGTGTCAAAAACGTAATCCTCCAGGTAAAAATCGACAATCCAGTAACCATAAAAAACCCGAAAAATCGTATAAAATTAAGAACCGCTCCATGAAAACCGAATAATAAAGGAAGTGTAAAATAAATATTAGTTAATATAACTAATACACACTTCCTTTAAAAAAAAAAAAAACGCAATGTTCCGTATTTCCAAATTTCTTCGTCGTAAAACCTAAAAGTGAAAAACAAACATTCCCACCCACACAAATGTACACATAATACACTTTAAAACATCACTACAAACATTATTTACACTATATTAACGTAAAAACGACATAAATAGAAAAATACTAACTAGGCTGCAAATACGGAACACAACGTTAACAATTAATACCTAAATAAACCACTAAAAACACCATAAGTTCTAAAACATAACTCCACGCACCCTAATTACAACATTACTACCTTCAAAACACACTTAAAATAGTTTAATATGAAAGAAAATTACACTTACCTTCTCAGACGCGAAGCAGCTCCCAACCACGAGCTTCTTTCTTCCCAAATGACCCAAAACAACAACGAGCGGTTACTAAATTAAAGGCCCAAACAAAGATGTCAACTATAAACATATTAAATAAATGACTAAACTATTTATTTAATATTATATAATGGTTTAAAAATTACTGTTGCATTCTGATAAAATACTTAAAAATATACCTGTTTTTTTATATTTATTATCTGTTTTTCATATGATGTAAAATTATAATAATAAATATTATGAATTAATATTTAATATTGTAATTATAAAAATGTATATATGTCAAACAACAATTACTAAAACATTGTATGAATGTTATTTTTTTTTAAACATATGTGAACTGTAAATAAAATAAACAACTGTTATTAAATGTAATAATTATTAATATTAATTGTTTATTATTAATATTAATAATTAAAATATATTTAGTTTGTATAACAAAATTAAACTATGTTATTGTTATGTGAAATGTATTGTAGAAATATTTACAGTATATAATGTCAATAAATACTTACATTTTGTAACAGTTGTAAAAATATTAAAAATGACAAACAATATTTAGTACTTATTAAAAAATATATATTAATGTACAAAATGTCCTTTAAAAAAATTGATATGCATCATGCTATATTTGTAAAAATATATACAATTCTGAAATATAATTTTTTATTATTAAATATTTTTTGGAATAATTTACTTGTTAAAATATACATACTGATAAATTCTATTTTCTCTGTAATAAATACACTCTCCTGCAAATATATATATTTTGTGATTTTTTTTCTAATGTTTACTAAAACATAACATTTTGGATTTAGCTGTCATTTCTATTTTTTATATAATAAAATGTGTTAATAAAAATGAGATGTCTAATTTTTGACTACCTTTTCATTGCTATCACTTTTAATGTACATAATTAAATGTTTTGTAATAATTTATTTTATTTAAAGTACATAATTTAAATTAAATAATATATATGATATATCTGTTCTTGTTTTACATATAACTAAATATGTTTTAACAAATTTTACCTTTAATAATATTATTATAATATATTTAAAAATACTCACCTAAAATATGCTTACAACTCCACTCAACCTAAATACTCAATAATATTTTTATTTAATTAACTTATTTTACTGTTCCCACTACACTCTGTATTTAATTGGGGTAGGTGCTAGACACTAACCTTAATTAATTAACTATTCCCACTCCAGTCTGTATTTAATTGGGGTAGGTGCTGGACACTAACCTTAATTAATTTACTATTCCCACTCCAGTCTGTATTTAATTGGGGTAGGTGCTGGACACTGAACTAAATTAATTTACTATTCACACTCCAGTCTGTATTTAATTGGGGTAGGTGCTGGACACTAACCTTAATTAATTAACTATTCCCACTCCAGTCTGTATTTAATTGGGTTAGGTGCTGGACACTAACCTTAATTAATTTACTATTCCCACTCCAGTCTGCATTTAATTGGGGTAGGTGCTGGACACTGAACTAAATTAATTTACTATTCCCACTCCAGTCTGTATTTAATTGGGGTAGGTGCTGGACACTAACCTTAATTAATTTACTATTCCCACTTCAGTCTGTATTTAATTGGGGTAGGTGCTGGACACTGAACTTAATTAATTTACTATTCCCACTCCAATGACTATTTAATAGGGGTAGGTGCTGGACACTAACCTTAATTAATTTACTATTCCCACTCCAGTCTGTATTTAATTGGGGTAGGTGCTGGACACTGACATTAATTAAGTTACTATTCCCACTCCAGTCTGTATTTAATTGTGGTAGGTGCTGGACACTAACCTTAATTAATTTACTATTCCCACTCCAGTCTGTATTTAATTGGGGTAGGTGCTGGACACTGAACTTAATTAATTTACTATTCCCACTCCAGTCTGTATTTAATTGGGGTAGGTGCTGGACACTAACTTTAATTAATTTACTATTCCCACTCCAGTCTGTATTTAATTGGGGTAGGTGCTGGACACTAACCTTAATTAATTTACTATTCCCACTCCAGTCTGTATTTAATTTGGGTAGGTGCTGGACACTGACCTTAATTAAGTTACTATTCCCACTCCAGTCTGTATTTAATTGGGGTAAGTGCTGGACACTAACCTTAATTAATTTACTATTCCCACTCCAGTCTGTATTTAATTGGGGTAGGTGCTGGACACTGAACTAAATTAATTTACTATTCCCACTCCAGTCTGTATTTAATTGGGGTAGGTGCTGGACACTAACCTTAATTAATTTACTATTCCCACTTCAGTCTGTATTTAATTGGGGTAGGTGCTGGACACTGAACTTAATTAATTTACTATTCCCACTCCAATTACTATTTAATAGGGGTAGGTGCTGGACACTAACCTTAATTAATTTACTATTCCCACTCCAGTCTGTATTTAATTGGGGTAGGTGCTAGACACTAACCTTAATTAATTAACTATTCCCACTCCAGTCTGTATTTAATTGGGGTAGGTGCTGGACACTAACCTTAATTAATTTACTATTCCCACTCCAGTCTGTATTTAATTGGGGTAGGTGCTGGACACTGAACTAAATTAATTTACTATTCCCACTCCAGTCTGTATTTAATTGGGGTAGGTGCTGGACACTAACCTTAATTAATTTACTATTCCCACTTCAGTCTGTATTTAATTGGGGTTGGTGCTGGACACTGAACTTAATTAATTTACTATTCCCACTCCAATGACTATTTAATAGGGGTAGGTGCTGGACACTAACCTTAATTAATTTACTATTCCCACTCCAGTCTGTATTTAATTGGGGTAGGTGCTGGACACTGACCTTAATTAAGTTACTATTCCACTCCAGTCTGTATTTAATTGTGGTAGGTGCTGGACACTAACCTTAATTAATTTACTATTCCCACTCCAGTCTGTATTTAATTGGGGTAGGTGCTGGCCACTGAACTTAATTAATTTACTATTCCCACTCCAGTCTGTATTTAATTGGGGTAGGTGCTGGACACTAACCTTAATTAATTTACTATTCCCACTCGAGTCTGTATTTAATTGTGGTAGGTGCTGGACACTGAACTTAATTAATTTACTATTACCACTCCAATGACTATTTAATAGGGGTAGGTGCTGGACACCAACCTTAATTAATTTACTATTCCCACTCCAGTCTGTATTTAATTGGGGTAGGTGCTGGACACTGACCTTAATTAAGTTACTATTCCCACTCCAGTCTGTATTTAATTGGGGTAAGTGCTGGACACTAACCTTAATTAATTTACTATTCCCACTCCAGTCTGTATTTAATTGGGGTAGGTGCTGGACACTGACCTTAATTAATTTACTATTCCCACTCCAGTCTGTATTTATTTGGGGTAGGTGCTGGACACTGAACTTAATTAATTTACAATTCCCACTTCAGTCTGTATTTAATTGGGTTAGGTGCTGGACACTAACCTTAATTAATTTACTATTCCCACTCCAGTTTGTATTTAATTGGGGTAGGTGCTGGACACTGAACTTAATTATATTACTATTCCCACTACAATGACTATTTAATAGGGGTAGGTGCTGGACACTGAACTTAATTAATTTACTATTCCCACTCCAGTCTGTATTTAATTGGGGTAGGTGCTGGACACTAAACTTCATTTATTTACTATTCCCACTATAAATACTATTTAATTAACAAATGTTCATACTAGTACATACATTGTATAACATTATACTTTTTTTGTTTGTAACATATTTTATAATTATTTGTATTAATTTAATTGTTTACAAATTTGTTTACATTTCCCTACATTTAATTAAATTGTAATATGTTTATAGTATACAATAAAATATTTTTGTAAAATGTTTGCATATTTATATATATTTATTTTTCAAATTAAAACACCCTTATCTCCTATAAATACAACATTCCACTCATAAATTTTAATTAGAAATTTGAAAAAAATTTAAAAATAATAATTTTATTGTTTACAATTTATACAAATAAAAATATTATTTTTACAAAACACTCCACACCCTTATACCCAAGAAATTCAACATCCAACTCCTAAATTTTAATTTTAAATTCGAAATTAATGTAAAAATTCATAATTATTAATTTTAAAATTTTCCGAAATATTTATTTATTTTTTAAAAACACTCCCCACCCTTATCCCCTATAAACGCAACATCCCACTACTAAAATTTAAATTGAAATTCGAAATTAATTTTTAAATTCACACTTTAATTTATCAAATTTATACAAATAAAATATATTTTTTATAAAACACTCACCACCCTTATCCCCTATAAACACAACTCCCCACTACTAAATTTTATATTGAAATTGAAATTTTTATTATAAATTCATACTTAAATATTACAAATTTATACAAATATTTTATATTTTTTTACAACACGCCACACCCTTATCCCCTATAAATCCAACATCCCAGTATTAAAAATATAGGGGCTCATTACGATGGCGGGCGGAAGCACAACCGCCGTGCTGGCGGATGCAAAAACCACCAGTTACCGCCGGCACGCAGCAGTCCACACGCCCGTCCAATTACGATGCGAAAAGTAGGCCAAACACCGCCGGCAAGCCAGCAACACCGTCCGCCATCAAAGTGCGCCCGTACACGTAGCGGCGCAGCCTAACTGACACACACCGTCCGACGAAACACGTCCCGCCCGGCGCATAAATTACGATGCCGCAAACAAACGGCTCCCACGGCCAAGAGATACCGTACGTGAAAGAGAGGCGGTAACACGGACGCAGAGCACGGACAACGAAGAAGCGGCACCCGAGCATGAATCCAGCACTGCAGGCCCTTCCCATGCTTCTGCTGATGCACCACCAAGGACGCAACGTACCGCGGAGACGCAGGTAGGCACACACACAACAAGTGCACGCAAACAGCGCACACAGTGCAAGGGCGGAAAAGCGGACAACCCCCACCAGCGCGTGTACACTACACATCCACCATTGCATCCACATATGACACACAGGCCAAATCCTAACATCGCGGAACACATGTGTACACACCACCTGGGACTAGGAACCAACCACCCCGTCCACGGCCCCAAAGCGGCGATGACGCCGCCACACATGCGCACAACGCAGAGGCCAACCGCAGCGCCATGCATGCGTCGCACACAGACACAGGGACACAACCAAGCAGCACACACATCAGCCCCACCCCGAACGCACATGACACGTGACAGGCCTGCCACAGACATGTCCCCAACGCCCAAATCACGGACAACACCCAACGCCACACAACCGACGCACACATGTCAGTGAAGTCACGCAACAGCAGGACACACCCCAGTGTAACAAACATGGCGTAGCACACAGCGGCTGCAACACCAAATAGGAGAAGCAGGGCCCCTTCGGGAAGAGGAACGCCAGTACCACACTGAAAAACCCATACCACCCTGCACATATGAACAAGACATAGAAAACGGAACACCAAAGAGCACGGGGACCGACAACAGGTGGCCCAAGAATAACATTCACACACAAGGCCCAACGCAGAGCGGAAAGGCAGCCTGCCGCCCACACAAGGGAGAGCAGACAGCACTGAATGACCTTCCATTCCAACTCCGAAACCACAGCCCTACGACAGAAGCCGGTGAATACAGCCATTGTCCAAGAATAGACCAACACAGGCATGCCGAGGAGACCGACCACAGGGCAGATAGCGCATATCACAGAAGCACACAACGGACGGGGAAGAAAGAAGAAAACACTCCCCCATGTCGGCCACATGCAAGTTAATTGGAAGGAGTCACACAGCACTGACCTTGAACTGTCTGAGAAGCATGTGGGAAGAGGGCCCGTGTCCTCCAAACAAGCCAACAGAACACAAGTCCTGTCTCCCTACGACTACACAGAGCTCACAGCAACCCCGGAGCGTGCACATTGCAGACTGCACACACAGCCGGAGCACGCCACCTCAACGAACCGCTGCGAAATGGCAACCGCAACACACCTACCCAACTACGCCGAACAGCTCAAGCTGTACAAAACCAACCTGTGCCATACATTGGGATGCGATCTCCTGTCCCTGCTGAACGTAAGTTACCGACTGACTTACCGCATCACATTGTTCAGCTGCGTCATGCCCGTCTTCTACTGTCGGAGGTGTCCCTACCAGCATCCCGTCGAGATATGCCTCTCCAACCCGGCATGTCTGAAGGCGGACCTGCTACCACTACTCCTCCCTCTGGACGCACACGACAGGGCCTGCTCTGCCTATGGGGGCATGGCGTATGTGGCCAACATCGCACCCGCACTGAAATGGGACCACTGTGCCTCCACACGACGGATCATCGATAACAGCTACATCGAATGTCACCCAGCATGCCCCATCATGGTCCTCCAAGGGACAACCTACGAACAACACCTTGACAGCCACCATCCGCTTCATTGGCTGGCAAACATGTACACCACCAATGACATGGAAGCCCTGCTGGACGGCATCGCATACCTGACAACCTGTAAATACGTCGGACCACAACGCAGGTTCCCGAGTGACCTATGATGTCCAACCCCGCACCCATGCTTAGCTTCCGCACGGATCTGGCCAGTCACCACCACAACAGCCATACCAAACGACCGGCAACTGTAACCACACCATCAACGACATCGCCATGACATCGGATATGACCGGGACATGCACACTGTTCCCCATCACATCCAGGAACACCGCATGCATCGTGGGAGGCAGTGGCATGGGCTCTGTGTATCGCACCCACATGGACGGAACTGCACGAACAACCAGGACACGACATGGATCCAGCGCACATGGACACACACACCGCTCAGTGGACATGAATAGGTCGCCTGGAGTCTGTGGGTGCTGCACCCCTCCCACCCCCGCCCGGGAATCCCATACCAGGACCTTTGCATGGACGACAAGTGCATACAACAACAACACGACCCCAGTGACTGTGACATGTCCAGTAACCACCACAGTGCAACAACAAGTGGCACGCCGCTGCATGCACGCAAGCACATGCCCTGATGTCATCTCACATGCACGCGTGCATGAGGAACAACCGCAGCAAACCTGTCACATGGAACTGAGATGGACTGTGCCCATGATGCCAAGCGGTCTGGTAGGCTACATGTATACCGTCTGTGTCAAAGTCCGCAGCTCCGCAGCTATACGTAAATGTACATTAGCACAGCCTTGGCCAAGCAGATGTCACTCTGAAGCCCACATCCCACATGCAACAGCCAATCACATGTAACCCCACACCCTATCCCATTTGCAATCATGCTCAGTATATCCTCAACATGTATTCCGCTGCCAGTAGTGTCCACTATACTGCATCACAGAGGACAGAAGACTCAATATAATGTTTGAAACCAAAACTGTCTCCGCTGACTCATTTCACAAGTACGAATGAGAGAGGATGAGAGTATGTGAAGTACACGGCAGTCGTGACATGACCATGTAGTCCACTGGTATTGGATGTCAACGCAAATGAGTAGCACAACTGTGGAAGACACACATGTGTCGTGTGAAGTCGTATGGACGCAGTGCACAGGTGGGTGGGTGCGACGGGTAGATGCGCACATGCCAAGTTGGAGCACGCCGTGTTGGGAGGGGTCATGAACAGTACACCACCGCTTCCCTGGGCATTGTGAGAGGACACCTGTCGGGGGAGTGAACACGTGTGTGCACAGCAGCCGGGCACACGTACATAGCGGTACCAGGCGCACCTCAGCCCACCCTCTGTGGACAAGCTGGATCCTGTTGTGCGCCCGCCATGCCCCTTGACAAGGCACACACAGCCCCAGTCGACCAGGTGTAACCCCAACATAGTCAATCCGCACAGGCGATACAGGGCACGGGATGGCAGTGGAGCATGGTGTGTGAGAGGTCTCCTCGCGCTCCTCCTGGTCATATCACGCAGGCAAGAGAACCTCAACGTCTAGCATGGCAAAAAGTCAAATGGAAGTGTAGGGGGACGCACCACAGCACGAGCAGCACTGACGTCACGGGAGGTGGCTCGCACCATCCCATCCATTGCCCATCATACCAACCACGCCACATGCCATTGCGACTAAGTGCAAGCGCGTGCGCCACCACCCCGAGCCCTCCCCAGAGAGGCCAAAGAGTGAATGTGTGGGCCATCAGCCACAGACGGACGCGGCATGGCCGCAAGGCAGCAGCCACAGCCACTGGGTGTCGCAGGTGGCGGATCCGGAAGGCGAAGACTGTGATGCATAGTCCATGCAGGCCGGGTCTCCATTTGGGGCACCACGCAGGTGGACGGCGTCCCGCCACACATCATACCTCCTGAGACAGCCCACTCGTGCAACTGGACCCACACATACACTCCTTGCCCTCTCTGGTGCGAGCTTGGGGCTGCCTGTGCAAGCGCTAGCCTCGCAGGTGAGCATGCATATTGGGGGGCGAGGGGAGGACATGAGGGCTGGGGCGAAGATGACTATATCACTGTCAGTTAGTACAAGGGATGACCCAGATGTGGAAAGGAAGAGACGTGTTCCGTGTGTACTGCAACTAGTCGCCAATCCAACTACCCCCCATGTCCGGAATGTAAGCCCGCACCTAGGCTCGCCCATCCGCCACATCGAACATACCACCAGCACGACAACCTTCCCATTCGAAACACTGACTGGGGGTGGCGACCAGTGAACAATCATGTGTAGCCTACCCACGCGTACATGTGGGCCCTCCATGAACCATGTCACCTGCGGCAAGGACATGACATGCGCAATGAGGGATGTGAGGAGAGCTGTCCGCCCCACGCACAGACGGTGCATCAGCTCCACAGACCCAGCAGCGAGTCCAGCAGGGGTCACATGTGCAGGGGCAGCTGTGCCTGGTGTGAAGGCACATGCATATAGACAGCACATCGACCAATGTGTAGTCTGCCCACATCCACAGTCCATCATCATGCGGACATAGGAATTGAACACAGGGCAACACATCTTAGTTGGTGCACCCACCGTGACCAACAATGCGCAATCATCGACGTACCCGCCCTGTGCATGGCCCCCACCCAACGGAGGCACATCCAGTGCCACCATCCCACACACACAAGCCTTCCACGGAACATGCTGTGTCCAATGGTCAGTACAGAGTCAGCGCCCATCTGGTGGATCCTGAACAGGAGACACATGCACACACATGCCAGCTCCCACTATGTACGTCTGCCACCTGGCACGTGCAATGTAACCTCTCACCTGTGACGTGTGACTGCAAGCACACAGCCGTCTTGGCATGGGGCTGTCAATGTGGACACCTGTCAATGTTTCGGGAGGTGTGATCCGTACAGTGCTGTACATAGGGTGCAGTGCTGACACCTACTACTGTCTCATATCCCCTCGTGCCACAGGTCCCACTTGTATTGACCGCTCAGCCTGTGCCCACATCGTCGTGCGTCGTGTGCCATACTCATCCAGCCTCGGAAGCAGTTCCATGCTCAGCAGACACCCATGTTGCCGTGGCGTTGCCGCTTGACGAATATGCAGTCAGTCCCCATCAGCACGCCACGCAAGTCATTGGGGCCTAGATCCCCATGTGCATGCACATGGCAGTGGTATGTCTCACTTGCCATTGCCATTGTTGGGAGACCTGTGTAAGTGTATTGTGGCCGTGCCGTCCCAGCTTGACAGCTGGGCTGTGGCTCATGTGCTTGCTCAGTCATGTCAGTGATGTGTATGCGAAATTGCTATGTGGTGTGTTGCTTTGACATGTGTCCTCTGCCATTTTCCCCAGGCGGAGACCGAACATTGACCGCCCATACCAATTGCTGGCGGACATGGACGATACAGAGGTTATTAGGAAGTTTCGGCTGGACAGGCCAACCCTGCATCGACTGTGTGCCATGTTAGAGCCCCATCTCCGTCCCCGCAGGGTGTATCCGACTGCTGTCATCCCCACGGCTAAGGTGATGGCCGCCATGCATTTCTTCGCCACTGGGTCATTCCAGCACACGGTGGGCAGTGGAGGAGGGATGTCCCAGCCCATGTTCAGCAAGGTGCTGAGGGATGTACTGGCAGCCATGATGCTGTACCGAAACAGGTACATCCGCTTCCCCAGGGCTCGTGAGTTGGCGGCAGTGAAGGGTGCATTCTATGCCCTTGGCAGAATCCCACACGTCGTTGGAGCCATTGACTGCACACATGTTGGCCTTGTTCCACCACAGGCCACTGAGCACCTGTACCGCAATAGGAAGCACACGCACTCCCTGAATGTGCAAGTGGTGTGCCTTGCGGACATGGTGATCACCCACGTGTGTGCCAAGTTTCCAGGCTCGGCACATGACGCAAACATAATGCGCAACAGCATCTTGCCACGACTGATGGCCAATATGCAACAGGATCGTGGCTGTATTGTCGGTGAGTATGTGGAGTGGTGTAGCGTGCTGGTTGTGCGATGCTGTCCCCTGTCCAGTTGGAATAGCAACGGTTCTCTGTGTCCCTCACACCCAGGTGACTCTGCGTATCCGAATGGGGCATGGCTGCTCAGTCCATTGAGGAATCCTCGCACCCCAGCAGACGATCGATACAATGAGGCACATGGGAGGACCAGACGTGTGGTCGAGCGTACCTTTGGCCTCCTCAAGTCCAGGTTCAGGTGCCTGGACCGCACCGGGAGTGCACTGGCGTACTCCCCACAGAAGGTGTGCCAGATAGTGGTGGCGTGCTGCATGCTGCACAATCTGGCCATTCGTAAGCAGATCCCCCTCATTGTGGATGACGGAGATCAACCAGGGCCCCAGCCCGCAGACCAGGACAGCTCGAGTGAGGAGGACAGCGGAGAGGAGGAAGCTGGGAATGTGCGGCAGCAGCTCATCGCCCGCTACTTCACTTGACGGTGAGTGTCCATGTACGACGGCTGATGTGGCTGTATCTGTGCAGGTGTGTGTGTGCTGTGTCAGGGTGGCCGTTTGTTCACTACGTGCTGTGTGTCAACGCTCCATGGCCAGGGTAGTATGCCACTGTTGGTGACTGTGGCATTGTGCCCTATTGCTCTGTGCGATGTGTGTACATTGCTTGTAGTTGTTGACATGTACTGTGTGATGGGTGTGTGACACACTCATTGAATGTGCTCCTGTTCTGTCTCCCACCCCTAGGTCCCTACAGGCCCTCCGGATTCCATTGCCATGCCACGCATCAGGTGCCTTTCCGCCCAAGGTGGCCGTTGTATTCCGTACAAATAAAACACAGGGCACAAACAGCAGTTAGTGAAAAAGGTGCATTTATTCCAAACTGTGACATGTGATTGTGTGTAAGGTGATGACAAAAGTGGTGCGTGCAGTGACAATGAGCTGTCGGTCATGGCTGCGTGATGCTCAGGGTGTACCCACTGGTTCTATGTCCATAGTCCAACACACACATGCCATCCAGCTGGCTGTGTGGAGTGGGATCGTAGAGCAAGTCAATGCAGTGGCTGGTCAAGGAAGGCTGGCGGAAGGCTGGCTGGCTGCCTCACTTGCGACTGGAGCGTGCGAAGTCCTCCCGGGAGATCTGTTTCCTCTTCGGACGGCCCCTTCCACGTTTGCGAGGGGGTGCCTGCTTGCGACATGCTGGTGGTTGAGGTGTGCTCACTGGCTGTGGACGCAGGGGAACTGGACACTGCTGCTCGACCCTGCGCCCCGGCAGGTGGTGGCGGAGGGGAGCTGCTATCCCTGGCCGTGTCCTCACCGCCACCACCAGCTGGCCCATGAGGTCCACGAGTTGACCTATACGGGCGTCCATGGACCTCAGCACCCCCAGCACCTCCCGCGTGTCTGAAGCAGACCTGACCCATTGTTCTTGGGCCTCCTCATAGGCCCCAAGGACTCTGGCCATTTGAGGCAGGGCATGGCTCCCAGGGGAGGCTGGCGTTTCCTGACCCTGCTCCTCCTACCAGTCCTGCTGCCACCGGCCCTGCCCACTAGCCACATTGCTCACCACGGTCCTCGCTGTGGCTCCCAGGGTGGATCCAGTCGGCCGGGCCACCACCTGCGCTGGGGCTGGTGCCAGCGAAGACGTGGTGGTGGTGGCGGCGGTGGTGGTCGGTGCGGCGATGGTGGCTGTTGCGGCAGTGGTAGTGGCCGCAATGACCGTGGGTGTGGCCGCAATGACCGTGGGTGTGGCCGCAACGACAGTGGCAGCAGGGGGCTGGGACTGTTCAGCAGCCCTGGATGATGGGTTGGTGGGTAGGAGGGGTCCTGGGGAGCGGCTGGGCCCTGCCACACCAGATGGGCCTGCTTGGTGGTCCGTGTCCGAAGAGGAGGACAGATCCTCCACATCCGTGTGTCCTCGTTGGGGGCTTGTAGGCTGGCTGTGCTGGCTGCTGTCTCCATCCCCAGCATCCGGCAGTTCGTCACCTGTGGAGAGAATGAGATTTGTTATTGTGTTGCACCTGGCGAAGTATGTATTTGTCGTCTGACATTGGCAGTTCGTGCATTCTCGTACATGGGTTTCCCGGAGGCGAGTGTGTGGCTGTGGCATTTGTAGTTGTGTGTGCTTGGCAATGGGACTGTGTGCTGTGCACATGTGGCATGGGACGGATTGGCCATGCCGATGGGTGTGTTGCTGTGCCCCTACTCATTGTGACTCTGGTGTATGCGGGCTCCTGGCCCATCCTGGGTCTGGTTTGTACTTTGCTTTTGGGGTTCATATGGAACGCTTAGGAACGCATATGGCAACATGGGGGCCATGCCCCAGATTCGCATTTGGGAGGGAAGATGCTTTTGGGGTTCAAATGGAACGCTTAGGAACGCATATGGCAACATGGGGGCCATGCCCCAGATTCGCATTTGGGAGGAAGATGTTTTTGGGGTTCAAATGGAACGCTTAGGAACGCATATGGCAACATGGGGGCCATGCCCCAGATTCGCATTTGGGAGGGAATATGCTTTTGGGGTTCAAATGGAACAGCTTAGGAACGCATATGGCAACATGGGGGCCATGCCCCAGATTCGCATTTGGGAGGGAAGATGCTTTTGGGGTACATGCTGTGAGCCATGGGTGCCGAACGTGACAAGTGTTGTGGCAGCATGACAGTGCATGGTTTGAGGTGTGTGCATGCTTGACATGGCCTGCATATTTGCTTTCTGTTGTGATTACTGGACATGACATTGGACGCATCGTTATGAGTGAGTGATGGTTGTGTGTGAAAGCCAACGTATTGCAGTTGTCCCATCTCCTTGGTGTGCGTGCTGCCCTGTGCCATGTGCATCACTGCAGTGCTCGTGGGGGTGTGTGGCCCATGTTGTGTGTTGTTGCTCACAGTGTGTCGTGCGCTTCATTGACTTCTGGCACATGGTTGGTCATGGGCATGTATCTTAGCGTGACTGCTGTATGTGTGGCAGCTGTGCGGATGACATGCCTTTCATGAGACTGGGGCTGACGGATGGGATGGATGGTATGTTGTATGTGCATGGTGTGTCTGTGTGTTTGATGGGTTCAGTGGTGTTCGTGTGCATTTCTGTTGTTCCGCTCTGTTGCGTCTAGTGTTGTTTGTCTTACATAGGCGTAGTTGTGGGGTGTGTGGTTGACAGGCAGTAGGGGCTACATGGACAGGACTTCAATGGTGTTTCGGTTGTGTGTGATGAGTTGCACAGTGGCTGCCGTGTGGTACTATTTTCAGTGTGGCTTGTGTATGCAGACGTGGCTCCTTGGGTGTTGCTATGTCTGTGATGGGTCATGTGGGGTGTGAGTCTGTTGTTCATGTCCGTGTGCACATTGTTCACTTGTTCGTGACGGTGGGCGGTGCTGCGTGTTCGTCTGCTACGTGACATGTCCCATGTGTTGGTCGTGTGCCGGTCCTCATACCTCCAGTAATCCAGCCCTGTCCAGTTTCCCACCTGCAGGTTGTTCGTGCGTGCACTGTACTGGATGCCACATGGCTCTAAGCGGGGGTGCTCCATGTTGCAGGTCTGTGGGGGTGGGGGGTGTTGTGGGTCGTGGGGGTGGCTGGACACCCACTGACACCGATTGCTGTGGACCGTGATGTCTGCCTTTCGGCTGTCGTTGTGCACTGCGGTGGCTGACACGTGGCTGTGGGGTGTGGGGGATGCTCCTCCTTGCTGTGCTGTGGGACTAGGGGCCTGGTGTGTGTTGTACTTGGGCTGTCCACCGTCCCACCCACTGCACTTTGTGTTCCTGCCACTTACCTGTTACTTGTCGGTTTGTGCAGCTGTGGCGGACACATGGGTGTGGTGGGTGCTCGTTGTGGCGCTTCTGGCATATTTGGGGACCTGTTGGTGGTTACGTGGCTGGCTGAATGTACACATGTCCCCACGCATCTTACAGTTGTTCTGTTTGGGCTGTGTGTGGTGGTGTCTGTTGCATGTGTGTGTCGTGTATTGTGTGCTGGACATGGGGGTGTTTGTCCCTGGGAGCTGTGGCATGGTGGTAGTGCATGTGAGTACATAGCGGTGTGCTGGTATACATTAGTTTGTACTTACCAGCCTCCACTCCCCCTGCTAATCCGGCGAGGATCTCGGGATGTATGATGACTCGCACCTTCTCCTCCCACGCTTTGAAGGTCTTGAAGAGCGCGGGATTCCCTCCGCCAGTGACGGCAGCCAGCTCTCTGTTTTGCCCTCCTTCTTCTTGACCAGGCTCTTGACGTCATTCCACCGTTTGTTAATTTCGACTCTGTTCCTGGGCAGGGTCCCGACTGCATTGACCTGGTCTACGATCCGGTTCCACATTCTGTTTCTGGTGGCTAGTGGTGTGTGTTGGACCATGTTCCCATAGATTTGTGGGTGCACCTTGATGATCTCGTCGACCATGACCGTCAGCTCCATGGGCGTGAACTTGGGCATTCTTTGTGGTGCCATGGTGTTTGTGGTGCTGGTGCGGTGTGTGTTGTGTAATGTGCAGGGGGTTTGTGGTGCCGGTGTTTGGTGGTGGTGGTGGTGGTGATGTGTGCGTTTCTGTGGTGTGCTGTTGTCCTCGCTGTGTCACTGTGTCCTCTCCTCTCCTCTCTGGTTTGCAATGTAGCAAGGGGTTGTGGTCTGTGGGAGTGCTGCTTTTGTACTCACCTATGTGGGTGTGTCCTCATGGTCTGTTGTTTTCAGGTGTGTTGTGTCTGGGGTTCTGGCCTTTGTAGTTTTTGTTTGTCCGGGGGTGTTTTCGGGATGTGTACTGTGCTTGTCTATTTGTGCGTGCCTTGCTGTGTGGACTTATTGGCCATGTTGTGTGCTATTGGTTTTGTGAGCGGATGGTTTCTGTGCAGGGACGTGGGCGCCATTGTTTCTGCCGTGTCGATTGGCATCGGCGTTGTTTGCGCTGGCGGGCGGTATATTTGTGGTTTTCCGCGCTCATGGCGGTGCGATCGTAATTTCACGTGCGGTGTGTCGGCCGTGAGGGCGGGCGGTTTTGTGTTGTCGGGCGTGTTTCCGTCTGTGGCGGGCGGTTTGACTCCGACTCCGGACGATGGCGGGCGGTATTTTGTGTGATTTTTCCGCCGATGGCGGTTTCGGTTTGTGTAATCGTAATGGCGTGGTCGGTGTTCAGACGGTGTATGCGGGCGGATTTTTGCCGCTTCCATGCCTGGCGGATTTATTTACGCCAGGTATCGTAATGGGCCCCTTAATTTCAAAATCTAAATGTAATTAGAAATTCATACTTAAATTTTTCAAATTTAAAAAAATTAAATTAATTTATTTTAAAACACTCCCAACCCTTATCCCCTATAAACCCAATATCCCGCTCCTAAATTTTAATTTCAAAATCGAAATTTAATTTAATATAATTTTTTTAATTTACAATTTAAACAAATTAATTTTAACTTTTTAAAACACTCCCCAACCTTATCCCCTATAAACACATCCCGCTCCGAAATTTTAATTTCAAATTCGAAATTTAATTTAAAATTATTTTTTTAATTTTTACAATTTAAACAAAATATTTGTGACTTTTTTAAAACACTCCCCACCCTTATCCCCTATAACCTAACATTCCGCTCCTAAAACAGTATAAAAAACAAAACATTATTATATACATTTTAAACACAATTTACTACTTAACATTGACTATAAATATTTGAAAAAACATACAAAAACGATATTTTAACATGTCGATATTTTTACTATCGATATTTCTAACATCGATATTTACCTAAACACTTCAAATCGATATTTACTACATCGATATACAAAACATCGATATTTCACACTATCGATATTGTGAACTCGATATTTCTGTACATCGATATAAAAATTTCGATATTTTGACTGTGCACCTTCTAAAACATCACTCTTAAAATATAAGCCCAGGTATTTTATGTGATTTGATTGCCACAAAATTCCCGATGAACCCACTCAGGACGGTAGGCAATGAACATTAACTGGTAAGACTTCTGTCTTATCTCCATTTAGTGTATAGCGAGAATAGCAAACGAAATTTGATATAATATCCAGAATAGCTGGAATGGCTAGGTCAGGATCCTCAGAAAAACATTGAGGATCTTAGGCAGCTGTTTTGAAGCAAGAAGCAGAAGCCTTTAATGTTGGGTGAGCCATTCAACATGCATATTAAAGGATCTATGGCAAGTAAGAAAAGACTGGGGGACAGGGGACAACCCTGTCTTGTGCCCTGAATCAAGTTGAAAGGAGTAGATAAACAGCCATTAATTTTGATCCTTGCTATGGGGGAGGTGTATAGTGCCATAACTATGTTAGAAAAAGAAGTTCCCAAATTATGCCGAAGTAAAACTGCTTCTAAATAAGGCCAAGTAATCTTATCAAAGGCCTTTTCAGCATATATTGCAATTACAGCAGACGCTGAGGAATGGCAGTTTGTGGCTTTTTCAAAGATGTGACAGAAGGTGTGCACATTGTCCACAGCCAATCTTCCTTTAACAAAGACAAATTGGGATGAATGGATCAAGTTAGTAGTGAGTAGCTCAGGCCATTTGGCGAGGATTTTTGCATATATTTTGACTTCCATATTTGGAGAAATAGGGTCCTTGCTGTCCTTCGGAATAACTTTGTTAGTAGCTTCAGCAGCCATGCCTGAAACTTTGCCAGAAGAAGCAAATTGATTAAAAACTGACTCGAGAGGAGAAATCAAGGTTTGTGCAAACATTTTGTAGAAGCTAATGGGAAAACCGTCGGGACCAGCAGCTTTACCTTTGGGACTATTCTTAATTGCATCTAAAATCTCATTTTGCTGATCTGTAGTTGAATTTTATCAGAGTCTGATGTAGTTTTTAAATGGAAAGAGTTCAAGAAATCCAAGAAAATTCTTTGAAGGAGAGAAATGGAGTATATAAGGAGACATGAAATATGTTTAAAATGTCTGCTGTGTTAGTTTTGATGGTTCCCAGTGGGTCTTTAATGGGCGATATTAATTTGCTATTTCTTTTGAATTTTAAATAGGCAACCAAGCACTACCCTGCCTTGTTAAGTGAGAAAAAATGTTAAGCTTTCTAGGTGTGGACCCTCAGATGCACTTATTACAAACAATCTTGTTTTATTCATATTTAAAGTTCCTGAGAGATACTGTGATTAATGGGTCTTTAATGCGCCTGTACAACACCTCTTTACCTTTGATCTCTTTTGTTAAGGAGGCAACAGTATTACATAATACTTTGATTTTATGAGCCATGCAGCTGATTTTTTTACCCATAATTGTGCATTTTGTGGTATCCCACAGAGACACTGGAGAGGATACGGAGTTTGAATAGAACAATATAAATTCCTGTAAGGCTTTATCTAGGTCCTGTATATCTTCTTCCTTCTCCAGCACTTCTGGATTCATGCGCCACAACTTAATTTTTGGGGAACCAGATTTATTTGCAGAGACACAGTGATGGCAGCATGGTCAAGCTAGGAATGGGATCTCAAGTTTGCAGTGTTTTGCACCCTGTCCAAGAAGGGACACTCACTCTAGTCAGGGTAAGGGAGTCACATGCCTAAGATAACCTCTGCTTACCCCCTTGATAGCTTGTCACGAGCAGTCAGGCTTATCTTAGAGGCAATATGTAAAGCATTTGTATCCACACACAGTAACACAGTGATAATTCTACCAAAGGAGTCCACACCAGGGTAGAAAAATAGCCAAAATTTAAAGCAAGACAAAAACAACCAAAATCTAACATACACAAGTCAAAATATCACTTTTAAAAGATTAAGCAAGTTTAGTCCATAGAAATCAATGGATGCATTAGTTTTAGCAAAACGTACGTTAGATGCATCAAAAATCAAAGATGGTGCAAGGCACAGTGGAGGTGAGGTGCTGGAAAAGCAAAGTGATGCGTCGGTTCCTTACTACACACAGGGGAGGTGATGCGTTGGTTCCTTACTGGCAGGGGAGATGATGCGTTAGTTTCCGGAAATGCGGCCTCAGTTCCTTACTACAGCACTGTGTCAATGAAGAGTCAGTGTCGAGGGATGATGCTTCGAAAATCCAGATGCTCTGTCTCAATGAACCTGCAGCGATACAGGCGATGTGTTGTTTTTGCAGCCGCGAGGCAGGCGCTGCATCGATTCTTCAGCAGCGAGCAGGTGCTGCGTTGGAGTCAGAGCGCCGGTGACACGGTGCCTGGGACTCATGCTGCAGTAATTCTTTTGACATGCTGCGATGCCAAGCTGGATAGTGCAGTGAAAGCCGTGGTAGATGATTCAAGCAGGAACCATGCTTCGGTGCAAGCAGCAGTGATGCATCGATCGTTTGCAGCGATGTGTCGAGAAAACAGGTGCTAAGAGTCGATGCATGAATTGTCTCCTTAAGTTCAGAAGGTTACACTTCCAATGGCCCAGCAGTTGGATTTGGCACCACTTAGCTAGTCGGGACTCTCAGCAGAAGAGCCCAGGCACTGGTAGGTGAAGTCTTTCATGGCCCTGAGATTTCTTAACAGGAGGAAAGCACACACAAGCCCTTGGAGATCCTTGGAAGCAGGATGTAGAAAGCAAAGTCCAGTCCTTTCTCTGGCAGGACAGAAGCAGCAAGCAGCAGGCCAGCACAACAAAGCAACAGGCAGAGTGGCAGTCCCTCCTACAGCATCAAGGTCTACTTCCTGGCAGAATGTCCTCAGTCCAGAAGTGTTCTCATTTTGGGATGTCAGAGGTCCAATACTTATACCCATTTCTGCCTTTGAAGTAGGCATACTTCAAAGGAAAGTCTTTGTAGTGCACAAGACCCTGCCTTTCCCTGACTTGGCCCCAGACACACTACAGGGGGATGGAGACAGCTTTGTGTGAGGACAGGCACAGCCCTATTCAGGTGTCAGTGACAACTCCTTCCAGCACTCTAGCTCAGGAAGGCCCATCAGTCTAGTGATGGCCCATCAGCATATGCAAAGCACACCTCAGTTCCCTTTGTGTGACTGTCTAGAGTGAATGTACAAAAGCCTAACTGTCAGCCAACCCAGACATATATTCTACCCACAGGCAGAGGTACAGAATGGTTAAGCAAGAAAATGCCCATTTTCTAAAAGAGGCATTTTCAAACATGCCATTTAAAAAAGAACTTCATCAATAGATGTATTTTTACATTGTGAGGTCAGAGACCCCAATTACACTTAAAAGATATTTCAAGGCAAACACTATGTTACCCTATGGGAGGGATATTCCTTGGAATAATTAAAAATTAAATTAGCAGTAATTCACTATTAGGAAATGTTAAACACACCAGTACATGTCCTACCTTTTAAATGCACAGCACCCTGTCCCTGGGGCTGCCATGGGCCTACCTTAGGGGTGACTTACATGTAGTAAAAGGGACAGTTTGGGCCTGGCAAGTAGGTGCACTTTCCAGGTCGAAATGGCAGTTTACAGTTGCACTCACAGACACTGTAGTGGCTGGTCTGGAACATGTTTACTGGGCTACTAATGTGGGTGGCACAATCAGTGCTGCAGGCCCACTAGTAGCATTTGATTTACAGGCCCGGGGCACCCCTGGTGCACTGTACTAGGGACTTACTAGTAAATCAAATATGCCAATCATGGAGAAACAAATCACCAATACAATTTAGGCAGAGAGCATATGCTCTTTAACACTGGTTAGCAGTGTTAACGTGCCCAGAGTCCTAAAGCCAACACAAACAGCTCAGAAAAAATAGGAGAAAGAAGGCAAAAGGTTTGGGGATAACCCTGCAAAAATGGCCATGTTCAACAGGTCAGATATGACAATATGGCCCAATAGTGGACTCTCTTGAAGTTTGGAGCAGGAATGACTCAACTAAAAGGTAGTCAATCCTAGAGAAAGCTTTATGTGGCGAGGAGAAAAAGGAGAAGTCACTGCCCGTGAGATTATGTAATCTCCAAACATCTGAGAGATAGTGAGAGAGGTGTATCTGTAGATACATGCCGATTGTCTGTCTAAAGTGAGATCCATAGGTAAATTGAAATCACCCCAATATTATACTAGCATCATTGGACACTAGGGTTATTTTACCTGACAAAGATGATCAAAATTAAGTGATATCAGCAGTCGGTGTATAAATATTAATGGCGTATATCTCAGAAGAACCACACTGTAGACAAGAGATCAACCATCTTCACTCGTCATAATGTTCAGCTGAGATTATCGGCAAATCTGAAGAGCGACAAATCAAGGTAAGTACCCCATTTGTATTTGCTGTAGAGCAAGTTAAGTTGTCAATCCAGCTGTGTCTCATAGAAATGGTTTGTTTATAGCCTATTCTGGTTTCCTGAAAAGACATTAGGACGCCCCCACGGATTTACAGTAATCAAAAATTTTCTTACATTTGACATGGTGATTCAATCCTTTGGTGTTTAGAGATATTGTTAGGGTGGACATATGGAATAGATTTGTACTTGAAATCTGTGTGAGATGTGTATTAAGCTGAGATCTTATGCACAATAAGCAACCAAAAGTGCAAATATCAACCCACACGGATACGAAGGAAAAGAAAAACCTGGAAGTAGATGAAGAATATGGAGAGATAGTAAGATGGTATTTGCATCGCAACCAACCCCAGGCAGAGGGACAGAAGAGATAATAAAATAATACAAAACCCATTTAATGGACATAAGTGAGAAAGTCCCTGAGAGACGAGGTAAGGTTGGAATGAAGGGGGTGCCAAGCCGCAAGCGGTAAGGGATCAAGGAAAGAAAAAAACAGAGATCGAAAGAGATCAAAAGACTCCTCCCATCTGGGAGACATTCCAACAGGGTAAAGTTACAACAAGTAAATAGTAATACTAGCTGGGTCTTAACACAAGTTTATTGCCACACTGGAACTGTGAGTCAAACAGAAGTACAGTATACTGTAATAACACATTTTGTAACAGTGATTAATTCACCCAAGAACATATTCTCAGAAAAAGTACTGGAATTTTAAAATTTTAGGAGAAGTTAATGCATTATGACTGATTTTCTCATGTTAGTTCCCATTCCAAATCTGAAACTAGCAATGGCCCTTATAAGGTACAGCAATATTGGCAAACAGGAAGTTCCCAAAAAAAAGGCAGCAGTAAGCCATATTCTAATAAATGAATGAAAGGGGCAGGAATTGGATTGCAAGACAATCGCAGATTTACAACATGTGGATTTACAACATGTGGAGCCCAAGGGAGGGATAGAGAAATGCAATATAGTTTGGTCGTGCACAATGCCTGCATGTCACGCTCTCATCAGGGCCATGCCAGCAAAACGGGTAGGAGTCTTTATAATTAGTTCTCTCACTCGCCCAGAATTCCATGGGAATTCATTATTTACTTTTTTGTATGCTGACAATTTCTACAAATCGATTGGTGCACCTTAGTGTTCATGAGACCAAAGTAGAGAATGCCTGGGGAGATATGCAATGCTCAAACTGTGTCAACAGACGTAACAAATCAAGTGGGGAAGGAGAGAATGGACTAAATTCAAAATGAAACAAGCATTGACAAAGCAGACAGATCTGCGAGTGCCTGTGCAGCTATTGGTGTTTCCAATGTTTGTTTCCTTTCAATGGGTTTTAACAAAGTGCAACAAAAACCATTCAAGGATGGCCGTCAGTGTATGCATACAGATGCTCAGTCAGCCATCTTGGAATCATTTTTGTAATAAAGATTTAAAGATGGACAGTACTTGTAGTGCATGTGTGGGATGTGCTCCAATGCAAAAGGCAACATAAGTTTGAAAAACTTATGAGAAACAAGGCAGAGATGGCCGCTTAGAACTGCAGCTCCGTGCAGAACCCGCACGCTACTGCCCAGAATGATTCATAAACATGCCCTGGACCCGCTAAGAGTAAAGTTTCCGGAATCGGAATGCTGGCGGCTGCAGCCGAGGCGCAAGCTGAGGCTTGAAACGATCCTAAGAGCCCGAAATCTGCGTTTGGATACTCCGCGACCCGTCTCCCAAAATGGCGCCGGCGACCCGTCTATCTACTGCGGGCTGTTCCAAGAGGGGAGAATCGCCATCAACATGAGAACTGTCCTGAGACCGCATCCAGAGGAGCCGGAAAGTCCACCTTTTCCTGAGTTCTGAGGCGGCATCGGGCTGGTAGGCACCACTGGGACCGGGGGTAAGCCACACTTCTTTGAGCTCGGACGGGGAGTAGTTATGCTACAGCGTGCTATGAAAGCCGGACCGTGGCATTGCAGCGGGACGCACGAGCGGACCCTCCGGGTTGGAGACTTCGGGTGGAAAGTTGCCGTCTCCGTGGCGAGGGGCCCGGGTCCGCACCACATGCATCAGAAAGGACGCAGCCCTCAGTTGGAGAGAGCGGCACTCCCCCGCAGCAACAAACCCAGGAGCACTAGGCGTCTAGTTGGTGAGCCCAGGAGGCTGGGGCTCCTGACCATGTCTTCCTTAAGACCTTTTGGGCAAAATATTTTTAATCGAATGCCGCTTTTGTCTCGTGCCTGACTCCAAAATGGCGCCTGCAGTCGATCGTGGGCAGGTGTCAGACCTGCTATTGGCGGCTGTCTCTTCCACGGGCAGATATTCTCAGATTTGTTTTATACTCCCCCCTCCCCACCCCCTTCTTTTTACCTCTATTCTCTAGTGGGGACATGTTCTTCCGCTACTTGACTATGCAACTGTAGCCTATGTAACTATTCAAAACTGTTTTTTCCTGAACGCTGAGACCTGAGCAACATGGCTGATGCCCGGTGGAGCTGCTAGACAGCTATAGAGGAGATGGGCCCTTGTTTCCCCCTCGACCGTCACCTACCCAGCCGGACATTGGGCACAGTTCTTCCTCGTCTCCCTGCTATGACTCCTTCCCCCCCTCTCTCCTACGAATTCTCGCAACATTGTTTACCTTACTATGCTCTTGTAACTGATGTAACTTGTAACGCAACGATCCTCTTGTAAAGCGCTCTGATACCTCCGGGTCTAGCCAGCGCTATATAAAACTCTTCAAATAAAATAAAATAAATAAATATTGTCTGAGGAGCAGGTAGGTCTTCACAAAATAAAACAAGTATTAGCTAAACCAACAGCTTTGACATTTGCATGATGCATGCAGTGAGACATTAGCAAAAGTTACATATTATCCAAGCACACATTGACAGTGCGGCAAACTTTTGGAAAACATTGAACACAACACATTTTCATGCGAAGTCCAAATCCTAAAGGTAGGCGTGAATGGAGTCTGCAAGTCTTCACATGCTTTTATATATATCAGCCAATTTGCCTGGCCTTTGTTTAATGAAAGTGCACTGATTTAATATTTTTTGCTATTTTGTATGTGTGGGTTATCCATTCAGTCATCTACCAGTTAGACATACTTGAAAGCTAACACAATCAACATTTTAGACCCCTTTGGCAGAAATAAGAAAAGTCTCTCTTTTTTCTTGTTTACAAATAATGAAACAATGGGCTGTTCGTTTCATGCCTGTTCAATATTTCCTCAATCAAGCTGTCTCTGTGCATAGTGTTTATGCCACATTTATGGCTAAAAAGAAAATAATGGTTTTTTTGTTTGTTTGTTTTTTGCGGTTTTTATATAGCGCGAACTCGACCCGAAGGTATTGGAGCGCTTTATATGAGCACCAGTTACATTACACATGTAACACAGTTATATGTTGACCACTGCACTGCTTCCCACACATATGTGTACTTTGCAAGTGGCTCTATGAAATACAATTTACTATAACTGAGATAGAAGTACAAATGTGTTTCTCCTAACTATTTCTATAGCTATTTCTATAGCTTGTGGAACTTTTTACAAACCTGTGTGAATTCCATTTTTTTTTTAAAGCATTAAATATTTCTCAAAATCAGATTTCAGCATTGAATGGCATCTTTAATAACTATTAAAAATAGTTGTTTAAATATTTTTCTAGGTAATGCTATTCCTGAGATATAGTATTGAGATTTTAATCTGTATTCTGTGTTTCTAAATAAGACAGCTAGGCCTGCCACCATGAAAACTAGCTTTAAAGTGCTAGTCACTGTAAGGACATCTTGACATTAGAAGAAGTGACACATCGCTGCGTTAAAGCAGCGATTTGTCAGTTTTCTTGCGCCTGCAGGAGAAACTCTTGCGCCACCATGGATGCACCGTATTTACAAAATGGCACACCATGAAGCAGGGTTTTTTGGCGCATTGCTGGAGTTGGCATGAAAACTGATGCAACTTCAGCAATGCGTCAAAATTAGAGGCGATGCATCAGTTTTAACTGACGCATCGACTACTGAATGGAGACCAATGTTTTGGAGCGTAAAAAGGTGACAAAGTCACTTTGCACGCAAACATATTGGTCCTGGATGTGACTCATACAAGTGCGCATTGTGCCCACTTGTATGTGTGACATCAGCACATAATGTCACACGTTGTGACATTACGTGCATATACTTTCCTTAGGTGGCCCACTTACCCCGTGACTTGATTGCATATTGCAATCAAGTCACTACAGCTGGTGTGGTCCCTTGGGCACAGCCAATGCATCATCCCTACGCCTGGGTGTGGCAGGTGTAGGGATTGTGACGCATTGGCAGTTGTAAATACCATTGCAGCATTTTCAAGGTAGGTGTTTCTGATGGAATGGCTACCTTGTATAAATTAAAATCTGAGGCGGCGCAGGCGATTTTCACGCAGGCGAAAACCGTCACAGCCTGTAGAAAAGTGACGCATCTGCATTCATGTAAATATGGAGCAGATGCAGCGCCGGTATTGCGTCACAAAAAGTGACGCAATGGCGGTGCAAGGAGGCGCAAGGGGCTTGTAAATCTGCCCCAAAGTATTTAAAAGGGAGGTTTTTACCTGTCAAGTTTTTGAAGGGTTTATTTATAAAGGCTTATCTGCTTGAACTGCCATTTTTACACTGCCACAGTCAGGCTACACAAAGTAGGTCTGAAGCCATGTTTGAACTACCACTGTAGTGGATGGCACAATAGGTGCTGCAGTCCTTTTGTGGCGTTTAACTTACAGGCTTTGGGTACACCTTGTGCCATATACTAGGGACTTAGAGGTTAGTCAAATATACCAATTAAGAGTAAGTCAATTCAACCAAGTTTAAAGGGGAAGCACAGGTAGTTTACTACTGGTTAGAAGGGGTAAAGTGCACAGATGTCTATTGCCAGCAAAGATAGAGTCCAGCAAAAGGCAAAAGATCCAGGGTGACCACACAAAAGGCAGATTTACTACACTTTCACTCACCCATTTTCTTGTCAGAAGATCTGTCTGCATGGACACTGAGATTCCCATTGCCTTTGTTTTCACAGGACAGCAGTGTTTTTGACATTGCTTTTATGAAGAGGTTGGATAGCATAAATCCTTAAATGTTTTAAGACATCCAGATGTCCCAGCATGAGGCTGGGGCTAGACATGGTACAAGTAGAAAAGAGATAAAAATAAAAAGCCTCCATGACAAAAATAGTGACCCTCTTGGAACAAATGAGTGCCAATTAAGACCAACATTTATGAACTGTGACATGCTAGTGTTTTAAAAGAAAAAAAAACGTGGACTTATCAGAAAATACATTAGTACCCTTTAAAAACAGCATTTATGAATCATATCAAGTGTAGTTTGTGTATATAACCATTAGTCAATGACTTCTGAAAATGGAAAAAGTGGTGATTCTAGTGGCAGAACTTCCCAGACTAGGGCAGCCATCTTGGTTTGGGTACTCTAATGAAAAGGGAGTAATGATGTTGTTTGCTCCTGAATGACCAAGCACTACATAGGAGGCTACGTGTGAGGAGCTGAAAGTCGATGTGCATTTTGTGCACAGGCAAAATGCCATCATTCACTGAGAGCGGAGGCAATAGGTCACGTAGGCTGTCCAATGTCCCATGTGTTGAGGTGGTGGAAGCAAAATTCAAATGCCACTACAATTGACCGATGAATAAAGAGGTCTCATTGAAAACCCTTGCATGTATGTATTTTCTATTTTTTTTTTTTTTTTTTTAAAGTTCAAACTCAAATCTGCACAGGTTTCTATTGGAGTTTTCTGTCAGAGCTGTGGATGTAAATGCAAGATGACTGACAGTTTAGTAGCTACTCTATTGTGCATAGGTGAGTGGAGGAGTATGTAACTCTTCCTAAATGTAGACAAGCTACAACATAGCACAACTAGGTGCTGTATGTAAAAGGCTCCCCAACATATTTATGAATGGTAGCATTCTGCCAAAGTAAGTGTCATGGATTAGTGTTGAAATTAATCTCTTTGTACCCAATGGTTCATATCTACAGTATACAAAGCTAAATATTTATTTGCAAACATAGCATTTCTGCTGTTAACAGTGTACAGAGTACTGGGGCAGTACAATAGAACAGGACGGGTGGATCAGTAACACAGGTTACTGGTAAATGTGGTCAGTGGAGAGTAGGACAATACAATGACAGCACATCACATACAATAAGGGAAAAGGCATATATGCTGCATTGGATAACCAAATTATGTGACAAGGCTGACGAAAATATCCAATAAGCTAAATTATGTAGCATGAAAAGGCAGCTTATGTAGTTTGTAATGTGATTAACAGCAAAATTGTCACCGTTTTGTTTTCCAGAGCTCTTATCTTCAATTAGGGCAGTGAAAACACAAGGGGGCCGATTCCGATCTCGGTCGGAGGCGCACCCAATACCATTTGGTCGGGAAAAAAGCCATGCGAAAGCCTGTTTCCCGACCGATCCGTACAGCACACCGAACGAGCAAGTACGATGCGCACAACAGCAAAGAATCCGGCCGAGCCGTACTCACCCAAACCAGGTCCTGTTCTCCGACCGAGGCGAATCCGGAAACGCCGAATCTAGTCGCACGGAAGGAAAAATGCAGCCCCGTCCGGCCGGACAAGTACGATGCGCTTTCCGTACGCGCCGAACCCGTCGCTACGCACGGCACGTCAAAGCATCCGGGAGAGGCGCACATAAGCTCCGATTCGCGCCACAACACGATCCACGGCTCCGAGACGAACACGGCAGCGATGAGGACGACGCGAAGCGACGAGGACGAGGCGAAGCGACGAGGACGAGGCGAAGCGACGAGGACGACGCGAAGCAACGAGAAGGACGAACGACACGAACCAACCATGAATCCCTTCGTCCCGATCATACCAATATTCTACATTTACTACCGGAACAGGCACGGACGCGTACGGCGCAGAAGGTAAGCCAGACACCAACCACAAAACACATACAACACGTACACGACACATCACACACACACACAGGGATGCAGAATATACTTACACCAGCAACAGCAGCACCATAGGGGCGGGATGCCCATCACCAATGCCACATATGCACACAGGGGCCTGAATGCGCACCACCACCCCTACCCAGGGGTGGCATGATGCCTACCACCACTACCACCCTCACCCAGGGGGGCAGGATGCCTACCACTACTACCACCCTTAGCCAGGGGGCAGGATGCTTACCACTACTACCACCCTCACCCAGGGGCGGCAGGATGCCTACCACTACTACCACCCTTAGCCAGGGGGCAGGATGCTTACCACTACTACCACCCTCACCCAGGGGGGCAGGATGCCCACCACTACTACCACCCTCACCCAGGGGGCAGGATGCCCACCACTACTACCACCCCTCACCCAGGGGGGCAGGATGCCTACCACTACTACCACCCTTAGCCAGGGGGCAGGATGCTTACCACTACTACCACCCTCAGCCAGGGGGCAGGATGCCCACCACTACTACCACCCTCACCCAGGGGGCAGGATGCCTACCACTAGTACCACCCTCACCCAGGGGGGCAGGATGCCTACCACTACTACCACCCTTAGCCAGGGGGCAGGATGCTTACCACTACTACCACCTCACCCAGGGGCGGCAGGATGCCTACCACTACTACCACCCTTAGCCAGGGGGCAGGATGCTTACCACTACTACCACCCTCACACAGGGGGGCAGGATGCCCACCACTACTACCACCCTCACCCAGGGGGGCAGGATGCCCACCACTACTACCACCCTCACCCAGGGGGGCAGGATGCCTACCACTACTACCACCCTTAGCCAGGGGGCAGGATGCTTACCACTACTACCACCCTCAGCCAGGGGGGCAGGATGCCCACCACTACTACCACCCTCACCCAGGGGGCAGGATGCCTACCACTAGTACCACCCTCACCCAGGGGGGCAGGATGCCTACCACTACTACCACCCTCTAGCCAGGGGGGGCAGGATGCCTACCACTACTACCACCCTCACCCAGGGGGCAGGATGCCCACCACTACTACCACCCTCACCCAGGGGGGCAGTATGCCCACCACTACTACCACTCTTAGCCAGGGGGGCAGGATGCTTACCACTACTACCACCCTCACCCAGGGGGGGCAGGATGCCCACCACTACTACCACCCTCACCCAGGGGGGGCAGGATGCCTACCACTACTGATGTAAATGATACGCATTACCAACAGGGAAGTGAACAAGTGTCCCAATCACATTACCAGAGAAGGGGTGGGAGACAACAGCAGAGGAGAACACCTCAGAACTGGACATTCGATAATACCTCGAGTGAGGAAGAAGAGGGGTAACAACCACATAACCCTGGCAGAGTAAGGTTTGACCCACATTCCAAATCTAATGAGGATTTGGGTGCCCTGTTGCGTTCTTTTTTAGGACAAACTCACAGGGGCAACAGAGGAGGAGGGGCACAGAGGGGCCGAGGTCGTGCCGGATTGAACCAGGGACAGCAATGGCCAATGTTTTCGCCGCGGATAACCCGCAGCCGGGGCAGGACCCCGCTCTAAACATAGTCATGAATTTATCAGACTACGAACTTACACGGAATGAGATTAGGGTCCTTAACAAAGGATTGGGATTTGTTCCCACTCCCCGTCATGATGCCTTAAGTGTAGGACGGAATTTCATGAAACGATGAGAAAAATTAAACTTAAAAAATTCTTTGCTAATAAAGATTTGGAACCTGAATCTTTATTTTCGACTAATTTGCGACGCCCTTCCCAGTTTTGTCCACCAAGTTCATCAGTGGGACCTGAGGTCTTGGTATTTGAACAAAAGATCTTGGGAGAAATTTTGAAATTGGAGCAACTAGAACAACGAAACGTCTTTAACAATATGAGCCATGAAGATTGGGAAGCAGTTAAGACACTACAGGATAATGAAGCCATAACCATAAAGTCCGCGGACAAAGGCGGGGCGGTTGTAGTTATGAATAGTACAGACTATGATAACGAGGTGTTGAGATTGTTAGGTGAGCGTAAGAACTACCATCCCCTCACCAGAGACCCTCTGGGTGAATTGCACGACTTGATTACTAAGATGGTGGCTGATGCCAGGAGCAAGAGTTGGATAACTACTAAGGAGGCCGAGTTTCTGGTTAACACCAAACCCAGAACCCCGGCCTTCTACATACTACCAAAAGTGCACAAGATACAGCGGCCCCCTCCGGGGCGCCCTATAGTGTCGGGAATTTCCTCTATTCTTGAACCATTGTCCCAGTTTGCGGATTTCTTTTTAAGAGAATCTGTTCTAAAACAACCATCGTATGTGCGGGACACTACAGATATTTTGAACACTCTCAATGATTTGGTTTTTGACTCTACACAGCAATTTTTGGTGACAATTGACATTGAGTCATTGTACACCAGTATCCCCCAGGAAGCTACGCTGGTGGCAGCAGCTAGAGCCCTGGGGGCACAAGAATGGTTTTATGACATTCCCCAGTCGTTTGTGCTCCAGTGCATAGAATTAGCATTAACACGTAACTATTTTTGTTACAAGGATGACTTATACCTGCAAGTGTCAGGGACATCTATGGGCGCAACTTTTGCGCCCAGTCTGGCCTGCATCTATGTGGGCCAGTTTGAGGAACACTTCCTGAGTGATTTGTCAAATCCCTTCCAGAGACATATTTGTCTCTGGAGGAGATATATTGATGATGTGTTATGTATCTGGACAGGAGCGGAAAGTGTCCTGGATGACTTTCTGGAATGGTTGAATACCCGTGATACATGTCTGCGGTTTACGTGGACAAAAAGTAATCAACATGCTGTGTACTTAGATTTAGACATTACTGTACAGGAGAATAAATTATGTACCATGGTTCATCAGAAAGGGACCGACAGGAATTCATTGTTGCATTATCAATCTTACCATCCTAGAGCCTTGAGGGATAATTTACCTGTTGGCCAATTTTTGAGATATCGACGTAATTGCACGACTGTGGAGTCTTTCTCACAGCAAGCTGAAGATCTGTCAGAGAAATTGATGCAGAGAGCTTATCCTAAGAAGATTGTTAGCAGGGCCTGTAAAAGAGCGCGTAACACTCCTAGGGAGGCATTATTGGAAAAGAATATAAGAGAACAGAGCTGATTGCCTTCCGGTGGTTATGACTTTTGACCCCCTAGCCTCTAAGGTTAGACATTTGATCCGAAAACATTGGTCAATGCTGTCGACTGCTGATTTCACGATGCCTCAACCCAGATTTGCATTTAGGCGTGCAAGTAATCTAAAGGATAAACTTGTACATACACGCCCAATATTGAAATCAAAGATTACTACGATGCCAGCAGGACATTATCCATGTGGTAGTTGTTCAGTTTGTGCATTGACAGAGAAAATCAATATGGTGCAGTTAAGTAATGGAAAAATATGGCATTTGAATAAATTCTCGAACTGTATTACAGTAAATGTCATATACAGATTGACGTGCCAGTGTGGGTTACAGTACATTGGCCTCACGACCAGAAAAGTCAAAGTGCGGATTCAAGAGCACTTAAGTACCATTAAAGCAGGCAAACTCACGACACGCCTGGTACAACACTTCAACGAACATAAACATGACCCTCGAGCATTACGGTGGGTGGTTTTGGAAAGAGTGATGGCCAGCAGTGACAATATTGAAAGAGTGTTGGCAAATAAAGAAGCCCGTTGGATTTTTTCAGAGGGTGTAGATCGAATTGGATTGAATGATCATATTGAATGGAACAAAGTCAGTAGATGGTAGGGCTTTACAATTGGCTAGTCCATTGAGCAAAGATATGAATGTACAATATAGAACTTCAATAAAAACAAAATATTGTGACTATGAAATACACACAAACTGTAACAATATGTATAAATATATAGTATATTTACGTCCCTCGAAGAATTCCTGATGGCAGTAATCAAAGATATGATGTAGAAGACTGATTAGCATGGAAATGACCTTTGTTGTGAAAGAACAGTTTAATATGGAAGTTCACCAGAGAAAATACACATAGGGTGAACGAAAATGGAGAAAGTAAATCAGCTGGGTAATAAGATATGTGGAGCGTAGGATTGATGTTCACCTGTAGAAAGCTCCCATACAGGAGCCGTTCCAATATGGCCGCCGTAGTGGGGTGGAAAGTGAGTTGAGCTGTAGTACAGCGTGGGGTCACGTGGTCTACGCGCTATTGGCGCGCAACACAGCGACGGCTTAAATTCGTTCTGAAAGCCGTGTTTCAGCGAGGCTGGAATGAGATGCCGCTGTAGGAGATTCTCGATGCGGTAAGAGTAGGCTGGGGCTGTGATTGACTTGGAAGTTTAGCAGAGGTTTCCCTGAGGATGAACGGAAGAAGGCGAGTGAAAAGTCTCTTATTCAAGTAAAGGAGACGGTCTGTTTTAGCCATTATGAAGGAGGCCAATGATAAGGGGCTGACATGTTGTAGATAAGTTGTAGTTGGCTAACGATATATACATATTGACAAGGCAGTGTCAAGAAATGAACGTTTGTATATGTTATGGGACTGAGATATGCCATGACATTCTAGGCACTTTTAGATGAAGAGGTTAAGTACTTGTCGATTATACAGCTGATGTATGACATTGTCTCCATAGGTGAAATTGACAAGCAACGGCAGTGCTTTTTAAGAAGGTATAATAGTGATGTACACACCCCTTCTTGGTCTGGTGCAGGCTGGTATGAAAGCCCCCTGCTGACACTGGGTAATTATATATGTTTGACTTTTTAAAAATAAGATATATATTACCTCGTAGTGGGACTGTGTCTGGTCCGGTTTTTAATGAGAGTGAATCACTGTCCTTTTTGTCTTCTCAGCCAACCCGCATTTATTATTAAAAAGACATTGTCCTGAAAGGCGAGTGATTGGAACCCCACGCCCTGATGAATTTGCCATAATATATGTGATTGGCAATGAAACATGTTGGCCTTCTTGGAAAAGGTTAGCAACATGCAGTGCTTTTAACTTGAGCAAGCTCACTTTTTCAATTAAAGGGGGTAATACGATAGTGAGTCTTGACTTGCTTTTAATAGTATTTGAGCACATGGTTCTTTGCTCAGCACGGGTTTCTTGGTTTGGAACAGTTGATTCCCTTTCTCTGTTTTCCTTGCTCTCCTTTTTGGACACTAATTCCTTTGTTCTAATGAGTGGGTAACCGATGATGATATACGTGGGCACACTGGCGAGAACCTGCCGGTAGCCCTTTTTGGTGTTGCATACGTGAGGTGCCCGCTCACTCTTTTCACTTACTTTGGTAGTAAGTTTTCTTCACTCACATGTTGTGACGGAGGGAATAGTTGGCAGGGTGGCTTAATCGACAGTGATTCTTCCTTTTTTTTAAAGTACTGATTTCAGAGTTTGGGACTGCAGGCAATTGGACGGGGTGCCATAGTGGGAGTAAAAATGAAACTCACTTTTGATGCAGTGACTGAAGGTGATAGTAAAGAAACTCTCATGTAGCCAGGTCTTTATTGTTTTGATGCCACCCTACACATGCCTGCACAAAACCAGGGACAATCCACTAGGAGGGGCAACCGGGGGGGTAGGCCAGGCACCGCAGGGACAGGATCAGGGCTCACCAGGAGGAAGCAGGGAAGGGGTGGTGGGTGCTGGAGAGCCACTGACAACTGCAGTGGAGGTGTCTGACATGGTGTGTGCCGGCACAACTGGGGGCATGGCTCAGATGTTGTGGGTGCCGGCACGACTGCAGTGGACCCTGCAGATGGACTGGACAGGTCCGCCACTGCAGTGCCCAAGTCAGACAGGGTGGTAGTGGACTCCACTGCAGTGCCTACTACCAGGGGAGGAGAATGGGGAACAGGCAAGGTGGGCTGGACAGAGGGGGAGGACACCCTCACCACATCAGTGGCACAGACACGCGCAGCGGGGGGTGGTGCCGGGAGAGCAAGTGGCAGGGGGAGAAGGCCGGAGCCTCTTGGGGATGGTATATCTGTGGGTGGGGGAACCTGGGGCAGGGTGTGGCGGGGGCACCTGTGGAGTGGGGGCCTGAGGGATGGAGGAAGGTGACCTGGTGCTTGAGCTGCAGGGCGGCGGCTGGGTCTTGCTCTTACCACTCCGGGGGACTTGCGGGTGGGGGCCTCAGTCTGTCTGCGCCTGGGGGAGGGTGTCCGGGGGCGAGGGGCACTCTGCTCCGTGTGGGGGCTTCCTCTTCCCCCTGGATGCTGGGGCAGCTGGATCGGAGGGGAAGAGGCCGAGGTCACTGAGGAAGAGGCGCTGGGTCTTTGGGGTTGCAGGTGAGGCAAGGGAGGGTGCTTTGGAGGGAGAGGCAACTGAGGACTGTGCAGTGCCCGTGGATGCGTGTGTGTGTACCAGGGCCCCATCCCCTGTGAGTCTGGTTTCAGTCCCCTGACTGTGCGTGCGTGTGCGTTTAGTTTGTGGCGTGTGTGTCTGTGTGCTGGATGTGTGTGTGCTGGTGTGTGCCTGTGCCGGTGTGTGTGTGCTTGGGACGGGCAAGGTGCTGGGGAGTGTGGATGGAGCAGAGGCAGGAGGGGTGAGGGACTGTCTGAGGAGGGACACTGCTGCCGTCAGGGAGGAGTCCATGGACCTGTTGCCCCTCTGTAGGTCAGACATGCCCGATGAGATGCCCTCCATGAACGACACCAGCTGAGTCAACAGTGCGGTGTGCGCATGGAGGACACTCAGCATGGCTGTCTGCCCTACATGGAGCTGGCGAAGGAGGTACACAGACTCCTCACTCAGGGCAGCAGGGGACACAGGGGCAGGGGGTGCGGTGCCTGGGCCAAAGGAGACACGCTCCCGAACATGGGAGCCTCCACGGACCTTGGGAATGGGAGCCGATGGGAGGGCGGTGGTGGTGCTGGTGGTGGCGGGGACAGCAACACTAGCTGGGGTGTGGTGGCTGCTGACACCCGCCTCCACAAGAGAGTCATCCTCCGAGTTGCTCTGGTCCTCAGCTGAGGTGGATGGTGCTGAGGATTCCTCGGTGTGGCTCCCCTCGCCCTCCGTGCCACTGGGTCCCTCCGACCACTCCTCGGCTGCTGACCCAGTCTGGCTCTCTGGCTCCTCCTGGTCCGTGGAGCTGTCCCCTTCTGTGGCCGTGGATGTATCTGCAAACAATGGGGAAACAGACAGACATCAGTCACCTGCACCAAACGCACACACCACTGTGAGCACAGCACATCACAGAGCAAGCCCTGGCATCATTAGTTGTACATTGCTAAAAGTGCCCTAACTGAACAGGAGAAGCCAATTGTCAGTCTGATGCCAAGCATGGCACTCACATCCCACATGGCCTTGCACCCATCTGTCTGGTGTCTGTTGGATTGCAACACCCCAGTGTGGACACATGCACCAAGTACACAGTAGTTGGACAGTGCAGAGGACACGGTGTGGACACATCACAGCTCTTGCCACTGAGTGAGTACAGGTTTCCGGATGAAAGGGATGCCCAGAGTCAAATAGGAAATGCATGTGATGCATACCAGCGACAGACACCATGATGCACCCATGTCCTGATAGCCAGCGCCACTATGGTGTGCATGTAGCACATGTCACTCCCCTGCAGGACCACAAATAAGTTGACACATGCCATGGCAGAGGCATGACTGTTAAGTCATACATCACTGTCTCAGTGATGTATGACTTGGCAGCCAGACAACAACACTATGCACTGTGTCACAATAGTAGGTCATGGGGAATGCAAGTCCTGGAGCTGCACAAGTGCACATGTACATCCCCCACACAACACATCATCTCAACCCTCATCTGTCCAGGTCACACCTATTGGACATATGGGAGACCTGTGACACTACCCTCTGAACCTGAGCCCCTCACAATTTGCTGTGAATGGGGAACAGCTGCCTGAACATCACATTCGCATACCCCAGTCTGCACGGGCAGCTGATCAAACACCTATGTGACACACAAGTATCGTCTCCTATGGTCACATCTCCAGGGGCATGCTGAGCCCCTACCAAGAAACACCCCAGCAGTCCTGGCAACTAATCCACAGCACACTGACACAGAGGCAGACACCGGAGGGGTCAAATCACTGTGCACAATGTGTCAGCTGATACACGGGAGTGGGAGTACAGAGTGCATTGCATGGCCTGGAGTAGGCATGACTGTCCTGCTCCACATGAATGAGGGATGTGCCCTGGACAGTGGATAGCTGGCTATGTATGTGTGACACACGTAATCTGCACACTCCTGGGGCACAAACATTGTTCCCACCCGCTGCATGGGCGTGTGCCACATACCCCAGGCACATGTGGTGGCTCAGCTCAGCAAGTGGACCGCATATCAAAGCAACACGCAGATCACATGTCCAAACCCAGGCGTTGTGTGAACAATGGACCCACCCATGATGCCCACAACAGAGTTAGGGAAACAGATGCTGACCCCCACCTTTAGTGAAGCAAACTGCAAGGACACAGTCCCAAGTGACACAATTCCCTGACTGTAAGGGCCACACCTGGGTATCAGATGAGCAGTGGGCAGTGCACAATAGAGGGACATGGCTCCTGGACAACATGACTGCTGCACTGTGGCAGTTGAACCAGGCCAGAGGAGGGCACAAAGCATGTAATACAGAGTTCACAGTGCAGTCTTTGACTCACCCCCTCCTTGCTGCTGTCTGGCCTTCAGCTGCCCATCCAGGTCTGGAAAGACCACCGCCAGGATCTGGAGCATGTGGGGGTCAGGGTCCGTGTTCCGCCCCTCCTGCGAGGAGGCGACAGCTTCAGCTGGACCCGTGCAATCCTCCGGGTCCAGCCCCGAAGGTCCTGCCACCTCTTCTGGCAGTTGCGGATCCGGCGCTTGTAGACCCCCACGGACCGGACAGCCCGGACGATGTCCTTCCAGATTTCCTGCTTCCGATGGGCATTAACCTGTCAGGATGACAAAGTGAAAAGGCCATTACCACACATGCAACATATCCGTGCATGACACAGTTGTATATACATGTCTCAATCACAGGGGCACATGATGTACACAGGCAGTGCAAAGCTGACCATGGACAGTTTGACAGACGTCACTACATGGTATCATTGCATGGGAAGTAAAACCATGTTCAAATGCACTGTCACTGCACCATACCTGTCCAGTGCAAGTCACTACACACTATGGGGGGTGACAACTACTCAGTGAGCCTGCTAGCCAGTGGCGTGCAGACTCTCAGCCTTGCTAGTCAGACAAAATGCACATTCAGAAAGGCAGTGCACAGAACACTCACCTGCTCCCCTGGTGTCCCATACAGCTTGCTGTACTGTGGAAGTAGGCTGTCCAGCAGGGCCTGGTTCTCTTCAAGGCTGAAGGCTGGGGCTCTCTCCACAGTACGTGCCATTGCAGGGTCCAGAGGGGCAGAGACAGCAGCAGTGCAGTGGCAGATGTCGTCTTGGAGCATGTAGTGCAGGCAAGTGGGCTCTCAGGGGAACAGCCAGCAATATATATGTGCTGGAGAGGCAGATACTGTCCCTTGTGTCCAAAGTGATAGGTCCAAGTCGTTTGCATCTTCTGAATCTGGCCAATCCATGGAATAGCAGCACCAAAACACGCCCACAGCATCCTTCAAATCTTCAACTTCATGACATACATGATTTTGCAACATTGTTGTGGGTGACCAACTGATTTTCCAGCAACCGACTCGTTCGAAATTCGAAAACGCGTCCGTTGCCAGGCAAGCCCATTGTCAATGGGTGCGCACCGATCGGTCCATTGCGGTACAACGCGCACAGGGTTACAACGCGTACCCGCACACATTGAAAGCAATGGGCCGGCCGGAGGCACCGATCGGTCCATTGCTGTTCAACGCGCACAGGGGTACAACGCGTACCCGCACACATTGAAAGCAATGGGCCCGCCGGAGGCACCGATCGGTCCATTGCAGTTCAACGCGCACAGGGGTACAACGCGTACCCGCACACATTGAAAGCAATGGGCCAGCCGGAGGCACCGATCGGTCCATTGCAGTTCAACGCGCACAGGGGTACAACGCGTACCCGCACACATTGAAAGCAATGGGCCGGCCGGAGGCACCGATCGGTCCATTGCAGTTCAACGCGCACAGGGGTACAACGCGTACCCGCACACATTGAAAGCAATGGGCCGGCCGGAGGCACCGATCGGTCCATTGCAGTTCAACGCGCACAGGGGTACAACGCGTACCCGCACACATTGAAAGCAATGGGCTGGCCGGAGGCACCGATCGGTCCATTGCAGTTCAACGCGTACAGGGGTACAACGCGTACCCGCACACATTGAAAGCAATGGGCCGGCCGGAGGCGCCGATCGGTCCATTGCTGTTCAACGCATCACTGTACATGTGACTGGCATATGTCAGCATGCCTGTCTCAGATGGACATATGCCAGCCACAGATAGCTCCCAGGGAGTGAGGGGCACACCTACATCACGACAGCCTGTCCAAACTTTATCATAAGGCATGTAAGGCTGCATTTCCTATTGTGTGTATGTTGGTGTACATGTTGTCCTGTGGGTGTCACCTGTGGGCAGCCACCCCCAGGCTGTGCACGTGTTCATGGGGTCAGGATCCTGGGTGTTACGTGTACGTGACCACTGTGATGTGCAACTGTTCATATCTGTGCATGTGCCATGGTCACATTTCACAGTGGTGTATGTGTATGTCATGTCACATACCCCGTGAGTCCCATGTGGGATGGTATGTTTGAGCCAGGGTGTCCCAGTGGCACAATAGTGATGGTCCTCCACAGTCTTTGTGCATGTGGTGTTTACAATGTCTCTGATTTCATGTGCACAATGGGAGACAGTCTCCACATCCACGTTGTGTGTGCATGGACTCTGATGTTGTGCGTGTGTGTCACAGACGTCCATGTCTGTCCTGCCGTGGCAAGTGGGGCAACTACCTGTGGGGGTCATGGTTGTTTTGCTGTGGTGTATACATGATACTCCATGTAATGCCAGTGTCCATGTGGCATTACAGGGAACCTGGGAATGTACCTGTCGTTGAGCTGTGGTGCATGGGGCACATCTGTCCTCACATGTCCCTGTGGGGGGTTATTGTGACACGGCAGCAGGAGATGGGAACTGTGACACGGCCTCATGATATCCAATGGGCCAACCTGGGACTAATTGATGCCACCTGTTGGACCGTGTTGACAGATGTTGGCCATGTATGTACCATACATGTCCTTCCGGTACTGCACACTTCATGTAGTTGTGCCTCATAATGATGTATGTTGGGATCTTGAGTGTGTTCAATGCCGCATATGTGGGGTGACTGACAATCTTGCTTACTTCTCCTCTGCACTGCAGGGCTCCTGCTGTCCATCGGCCATTCCCAGACCTGGCAACGATGGTGGAACGGGACAGCATCCGACGGTACCGCTTCACCAGGCAGCTGATTGAGGATTTGGCAGTGCAGTTGTCCCCACATTTGCAGCCTGGCCGGCCGTATCCTACAGCGCTGACCCCCAAGGTGAAGGTGATGGCAGCCCTACACTTCTTTGCCACTGGTACCTTCCAACATACTGTGGCGACTGCTGGTGCGATGTCACAGACCATGTTCAGCCGTGTGCTCCGCGATGTTTTGGCGGCAATGTTGCTCTTCCTGAACCGGTACATCTATTTCCCTAGACTGCGACGACTCACTGATGTGAAGAGTGACTTTTATGCCCTGGGGAGGATGCCGCATGTAATTGGCTCCATTGATGGGACACATGTGGCTTTGGTACCACCACAGGCCCAGGAGCAGGCCTACAGGAACCGCAAGCACTACCACTCGGTCAATGCACTGGTGGTGTGTCTTGCAGACATGACCATCACACACGTGTGTGCCCGTTTCCCTGGTTCAGCACACGATGCCTTTGTGATGAGGAGTAGTCGCATCCCCAGGATGATGGCACAGATGCAGAACCAGCGTGCCTGGCTTGTCGGTGTGTACTGACTTTGTGCCATTGTGTGTGATCTGATCTGTAGTATTCCGCCCACTTTTCCAAGTCAGCTAATGTGCACTTGTCTGTCCGTAGGTGACTCGGGATACCCCAACATGCCGTGGTTGCTGACACCCCTCAGGAACCCTGTGACACCTGCCCAGATGCGCTACAATGAGGCACATGGTCGGACCAGGAGAGTGATTGAGCGGACCTTTGGTCTCCTGAAGAGCCGCTTCCGCTGCCTGGACAAGACCGGAGGGTCCCTCCCATATGCCTCTGCGAAAGTGTGCAAGATTATCATCGTCTGCTGCATGCTCCACAACCTGGCAGTGCGGAAGGAGTTGCCTCTCATCCAGGATGACAATGACCAACATCCGCCACCTGTGGAGGATCCTGGCCTGGACCACGATGCCAGTGACGATGATGATGATGATGGTGATGGTGATGTCCGCACACAGCTCATCACCAACTTCTTTAGCTGAATGTGAGTATCCTGAGGTGTCATGTCATGATGTGAGTTGGCATGATGTGTGGGTGGTGCTCTGGTGCTGTTGGAGTGTGTCCATGGGCCACTTGACTGGATGTGTGTTGCGATGTGTGGTGACAGGTGGGCTGTACTCCCCAACAGTGTTGACATGCTAACTTGGTTCTGGGTGGGTATCTTGTAACATGTATTGTGCATGTGTTTTGCTGTTCTGTCCTGTACTCCATTGCTTTTGACTGTGTGTCATTTCTGTCCTTCACAGGGTACTTTCAGATTCGTTTGGTCAACTGTGTCCACCGACGACGTGATTGCACATCCAGGCTGGTAGCTGTTGTGTCCCTACAGGTGATGTGCGCCACACCCATGGACTTCCTTCCGTCTACAGTTGTTGACTGTGTGCCCGCTGCCAGGTGGGGTTACCTTGCATCTGTAGTGGTTACGGCATGTTGCAACTGTGTAATAAACCTGTGCTTCACTTTGTGATGTGCGTTGTCTGTGGTCACACATTTGACTGCCATTTGCTTACTGCACCTGTGGGCTACTTGACTACAACTGGGAATGGGTGTGGTGTCTGTGCATTGCACCGTCTTCCCTGGCAACATCAGTGTAGGCAATGAGTCAGATGGCCTAGGTGTGTATGTGTCGTGTAGCCCTGGTGGTGTGTCTCCCTCATGTGTGTCACGTTTCCTGTACTCACATGCCTGTGTTGTCCTTGCTGTTGCAGTTCGCATACACAGTGTAATTTTGCAGTTCATCATCCCCATAACAGCACCCACGTTGGAATCACGACAGAGGCAAGTATGGTGTATTAGTGTGTTTATTGTGATACATTTGTGTTAATAGTGCATAGGATGGGTTGTGCTGTACATGAATCTTGCAATCCCAAGTTCCTAGGTGAATTGAAAGTCCGGGTAGACAGGATCCCCAGTATCGGGGCCACAGTTGTCTGACACATTGGTCCAACTTGTACTCCCCATGCAATGTGTGGGAGTAGTGTTGCCGTCAACAGGGTGAACAGTCTGTGCACAAAGGCGAACATCCAGAACAGGTTCAGGCTTCCTGGGAGTTGCGCTTGGCCATCGGCCTCTCACTTTTCCCTCCTCGGACGACCCCTCTTCTTGGGGGGGCCCTCAAGTGCAGGCTGCTGCGGTGCAGGGGACTCTCCGCCAGAGTCCTCCTCCCTCCCTGTGGCAGTTGCAGTTTGTTCGGCACCAGATGTTGTTGGCACACAGGGAGGTGTGGACTGGTTGCTGTTCATCTGGCGGAGGCATTGTAAAATGTCCCTGTGCACCGCCGTCATCTCATGCAGTGCATCCCACTTGGACTCCACGCGGGACATGTGTGAGTCCACACGGGACATGTGTGACTCCACGTGGGACATGTGGGAGTCCAAGCGGGCATGATGGGCAGCCTGCTGCTGTTTAATGTCTCTGAGGAGCCCCACTACCTGGCTGAGCTCTCCGGTGCTGGACTGGTACGCATCAGCTATGCGTACCAGTTGTGGGTCATCATGCACATCAGCAACGTCTGCAAGCAGCGACCTCTGTCTCCCACCCCTCCCACCACCCCTGCTGACATGTGCAGTGTGTGCAGTGGCACGCACAGATAACCCTGGTCCACCTTGGGGGTTGGTGGTGGTGGTGGTGTCCATGGCCCCAGGTTGGTCCAGGGTCACTGTGCTGGTGTTGCTCCTTATTCTGTCCATGTCGGCAGGGATGGTATTCGTGGTGACAGTCGTTGTAGGGGTGGGTGCAGGGGTGCAGCTGGTGGTCCTGCTGGTGCTGCAGCTGGTGGTCCTGCTGGTGCTGCATGTTGACTTGCACCGGATGTGCCAGGTTGTTCTTCATCGTCCGAGGAGGACAGAGGCTGTACGACGCCAGTGAGCTCGGCATCCTCTTGAGCCTGGGACTGGGACTCCTCAGCGTCTGCTGCTGTGTCCCCATCATCACCTGTTTTTGGGAGACACAAACAATGTATGTCATGTTTCTGCAGGCATCAATGGTTGACACACATGACAGTTGTGACTGTGCCTCTGGGTGCGGGCCTGTACATTGCATTGTCCTGAGTCGTCACAGTCAGGGGTTGATATTGGTGTGGCACATTGTCCTGCATTTTTTGGGCATTTCTATGTATTTTCTGGGGTGTGAACATGGTCTGCATTGGTTGTGTTTGGTTGACAGCCGGACCTCCTTCCCACCCACCCAGCCAGTCAGTTATCCCACCATGGAACGTGCTTGGGTTGCAGGGAGTGTAAGTTGTCTCTCAGGATGTCAGTCAGTGGTGTCCTGCTGTTTGTTGGTGCACAGTTGCCAGCAGGGCCTTGTGCTCCCCACAGCAGTAGCCAGTGTCAGCCATCTTGTGAGTCCTTCTCCACTCCCTGTGATGTGAGCATGGTTCAGGGTGGTGTTGATGGGACAGTTGTGGGGGTGACCAATATCAGTGACTACGACTCCCATCATGCTATTGCCTCCACCCCCTTCCCAGCATGCCCATGCTTCCTTCCTTTTGACTCTGCTTCCCTGTGGGGTGGGCTGGCTGTGCTGACAGGATGGCTGGGAGTGTTGTCCTGGCAGTTGTTTGGCTAAGAGTCCCAAGAGTGTCCCTGTGCTTCACACAACATAACCCAGGGTGGTGGTTATTTGTGGGATCTTGTGTTAGGATGGAGGGCATTGCATTCTACCAGTTGGGTACTGTGGAGTTTGTGTTGGGGGGGGTGTGAGGGGAGGTGCTTGTGACTATGGTCAGTGCTGCAAGTCCTCCTTCCCACCCAGCCAGCCAGCCAGTTATCCCACCATGGAACGTGCTTGCATTGCAGGGAGTGTAAGTTGTCTCTCAGGATGTCAGTCAGTGGTGTCCTGCTGTTTGTTGGTGCACATTTGCCAGCAGGGCCTTGTGCTCCGCACAGCAGTAGCCAGTGTCAGCCATCTTGTGAGTCCTTCTCCACTCCCTGTGATGTGAGCATGGTTCAGGGTGGTGTTGATGGGACAGTTGTGGGGGTGACCAATATCAGTGACTACGACTCCCATCATGCTATTGCCTCCACCCCCTTCCCAGCATGCCCATGCTTCCTTCCTTTTGACTCTGCTTCCCTGTGGGGTGGGCTGGCTGTGCTGACAGGATGGCTGGGAGTGTTGTCCTGGCAGTTGTTTGGCTAAGAGTCCCAAGAGTGTCCCTGTGCTTCACACAACATAACCCAGGGTGGTGGTTCTTTGTGGGATCTTGTGTTAGGATGGAGGGCATTGCATTCTACCAGGTGGGTACTGTGGAGTTTGTGTTGGGAGGGGTCTAAGGGGAGGTGCTTGTGACTATGGTCAGTGCTGCAAGTCCTCCTTCCCACCCAGCCAGCCAGCCAGTTATCCCACCATGGAACGTGCTTGCATTGCAGGGAGTGTAAGTTGTCTCTCAGGATGTCAGTCAGTGGTGTCCTGCTGTTTGTTGGTGCACATTTGCCAGCAGGGCCTTGTGCTCCCCACAGCAGTAGCCAGTGTCAGCCATCTTGTGAGTCCTTCTCCACTCCCTGTGATGTGAGCATGGTTCAGGGTGGTGTTGATGGGACAGTTGTGGGGGTGAGCTATGTCTGTGACTACGACTCCCATCATGCCATTGCCTCCACCCCACTTCCCAGCATTCCCATACTTACTTGCTTTTGTGTGGAGTTCAGTGTGTGTGGGTGTGAGAGCAATGGCAAGATGGCTGACAGTGGTGTCCTGCTGTTGGTTGGTGTGCAGTACCCAGCATGCCCTTGTGCTCCCCACGACACAGCAACAGTGTCAGACATCTTTGATGGGCCTTTCCACTCTCTGTGGGATGTGCATGCGTGAGTGTGAGCTTGCTGGGCCATGTGGTGGGGGATGTAGAGCTGTGACTACGACTCCCATCATGCTATTGCCTCCTCCCCCTTACCAGCATGCCCATGCTTCCTTCCTTTTGACTCTGCTTCCCTGTGGGGTGGGCTGGCTGTGCTGACAGGATGGCTGGGAGTGTTGTCCTGGCAGTTGTTTGGCTAAGAGTCCCAAGAGTGTCCCTGTGCTTCACACAACATAACCCAGGGTGGTGGTTCTTTGTGGGATCTTGTGTTAGGATGGAGGGCATTGTATTCTACCAGGTGGGTACTGTGGAGTTTGTGTTGGGGGGTGTGAGGGGAGGTGCTTGTGACTATAGTCAGTGCTGCAAGTCCCCCTTCCCACCCAGCCAGCCAGATATCCCACCATGGAACGTGCTTGCATTGCAGGGAGTGTAAGTTGTCTCTCAGGATGTCAGTCAGTGGTGTCCTGCTGTTTGTTGGTGCACAGTTGCCAGCAGGGCCTTGTGCTCACCACAGCAGTAGCCAGTGTCAGCCATCTTGTGAGTCCTTCTCCACTTCCTGTGATGTGAGCATGGTTCAGGGTGGTGTTGATGGGACAGTTGTGGGGGTGACCAATATCAGTGACTACGACTCCCATCATGCTATTGCCTCTACCCCCCTTCGCAGCATGCCCATGCTTCCTTCCTTTTGATTCTGCTTCCCTGTGGGTTGGGGTGGCTGTGCTGACAGGATGGCTGGGAGTGTTGTCCTGGCAGTTGTTTGGCTAAGAGTCCCAAGAGTGTCCCTGTGCTTCACACAACATAACCCAGGGTGGTGGTTCTTTGTGGGATCTTGTGTTAGGATGGGGGGCATTGCATTCTACCAGGTGGGTTCTGTGGAGTTTGTGTTGGGGGTGTGTGAGGGGAGGTGCTTGTGACTATGGTCAGTGCTGCAAGTCCCCCTTCCCACCCAGCTAGCCAGATATCCCACCATGGAACGTGCTTGCATTGCAGGGAGTGTAAGTTGTCTCTCAGGATGTCAGTCAGTGGTGTCCTGCTGTTTGTTGGTGCACAGTTGCCAGCAGGGCCTTGTGCTCCCCACAGCAGTAGCCAGTGTCAGCCATCTTGTGAGTCCTTCTCCACTCCCTGTGATGTGCGCATGGTTCATGGTGGTGTTGATGGGACAGTTGTGGGGGGGCAATATGTGTGACTGCGACTCCCATGATGCTATTGGCTACACTGACTTGGCCAGCATACACAGAATTCCTTCCTTTGAGTGGTCTTCACTGTGTGTTGGTGTTGTTGTGGTGGCTACATGTGTGGATGTGTTTGTTAGTTCTATTTGTGCCACTGCCTAGCTGTAGTTGTGGTTGTGTTTGTACATGTGTTGGCACAGTTGGATGTGACTTTTTTGATGGCATGTGTTGTGTTTATCTGACTGACATACACATTTTGGGATGATTCTGTTCTGGTTGCTGTGTAATTGCTATGAGTGCATGGTTTGACTCTCCCCTTGACAGTGATGTGTGTGTGTTTTGTGGCAGTATATTGTGTACATTTGTTGTGTACTCACCAGGCTCTGGGATGTCCTCTAGTCCATATACGCTCACTGGCGGAAGGATGGCCCGCACCTTCTCCTCCCAGGGCCTGAGGTATATTGGCTTGGCAGGAGGGCCACTGCCGGTGTGTTGGCTGTTGATGTAGTCTTGCTTCAGCATTTTCCGTACCCTCCTGCGCACGTCATACCACCTGTTCTGGATGTCGGTCTTTGTGCGCCGACATGGTGATTGGGCGTTCACCCTGTTGATGATCCTCTCCCACATCTTGGTTTTCTGCGACATGGGGGTCTGTTGGACCAATGTGCCAAACAGCTGTGGCTCCACTCTGAGGATCTCGTCTACCATGACTTCCAATTCACTATCTAGGAACTTGGGATTCTTCTTGGGGGGCATGGTGATGGGTGATGTGTGTGTTGGTGTGCAGGTGAGGGTGTGTGAGTGTGTGTTTTGCTGGGTGTATGTGAGGTAGGTATTTGTTGGTGTGCTGATGGTGTGTGGCTTGTGTGAGGGATGAGCTGTGGGTGTGTGGTTGCTTTCTCTTGGGTGCTGGCAGTGGAATGGCATTTGCAAAGGCTCATGGTAGTGATTTGTGTCCTTTATATAGGTGGAGTTGTGGGTGTGTCTTTGTTCTCTGTCCCCACCCCCAGTATTTATTGGCTTGGTAATTGCTTGTTTGGCCTTTTTTGGGTGATTTTTCCTTTGTGCTGTTTGTGTATGTTGGAAACGTTCTTGTGACCGAGTCGGACCCTGCATTGGTCTCGTACGGTGTTCTCCGTTTCGTTCACGCTGTGTTTGTGCAGTTTTCTATGCTGCATACGCGTCGGTCGCGGTGTATTGTGTTGCTTCGGCTCGGTTTTGTATGCGTGTCGGTCGTACGGCTTGTCCTCCGTCCGACTCGGTCGTGGTTTTCGCGCCTTGCATCGTACTTTGCGGTTTGGAGTTCGCGTGTACGTTTCGGTCGGATTTGTTCCGGGTGCGTGTCGGTCGGTTGGATTCGCGTGTTTTTCCGGCCGGATTGCTGCTTTCCGTGCGGCTCGGTCGGTCGACTTTGTTTCGGTACGTGTCGGTCGGATTTTTCGCGCCTTGCATCGTACTTGGCGTGTCGTGCGCCACGGGTACGTGTCGGTCGGTATTTTTTCCGGATCCGAGTCGGTCGGTGCTTTTTCCGGCCCGAATCGGAATCGACCCCAAGGTATGGAATCCTGTGCTTAGGTGGGCACATACAGGACACCTCCCAGGTCTCCAAGATCTGGAGGAAGAGCAGTAGGGTGCCCACGGCTACCTCTCCTTCTCCCACTCTCTCGGGTTCATGCAGACCAAAAGGAGACCGGCTTGATATTCTACCATCAGCCTGTTTCCTTACCTATCCCAGGTCTGTAGAAACCCACAGCTGACAGGGAATTTCTCTCTGTGATGGGTACAGCAGTGAGAGAGTCAGTCACAGCCCACCACCTCTCTCTGTTCTCTCAATGAGAGTGGAGAGAATGGGCTGGGAAAGTGTGTGATGGCCAAGAGGGAAATGACTTGGTTGGCAGACACACTTTTAATTTGGTAGGGTTCTTATGGCTCATGTGTCCATGAAAAAATACATCAAATTCTCTTATTTGTTTGTTTGAGAGGTTGTTTTATTTATATTCATTCTTACATACTCCTTTAGTGCTTCACCTAGCTAACGTGTTTCATCCAACTTTCGCAACCTTATTTTAAAGAAAATATTTTAGATTTTTTCATATATACACTGTGTAGATTATTAGATAGACCTCAAACTCACAGACCACATTCAGATACTCGGATGGACAGCAATGAGAATACACATGTTCTACCTAGTACAAACAAATAATCAACAAATTGCATATCAAATAAATAGTTTGAAATTTTTGTTCAAAATATGCCTTTTGGTAGCTCCTGGTTTGACTCACCTGGGATAAACTATGTGTTGGCTGAGTGATGTGCTGAAGGACTATGTATTGAATGAATAACAATAAAACAACTTCTCAGAAGATAAGAGAATCTAGTCATTTGTTTCATGGACACACGAGAAGTAAGAATTAGGGATCTCAAACACACTATGTAGTTCTGCAGGTGAAATCAGAAAAGGTAGAAAAAATACACTATAAAACAAACTGGAATCTACCAAAACAATGAGCATTTAAACAATACCATAACCCATTCATAACCTGCAACCTACCTAAAGAAAGGAGAAATGTAGATGATGAAACAATTCCAACTATTTGCGTTATTCGCATATTTTTAAAGGAGAGTGGAAAGATGGCTCAGTGAGTGGAATGCACATGTTTGACATTTCCAGGTGATCTGGATAAGTTCAAATCCTGGCAAGTCCAGCTCAGCTTTCCATCCTGCTGTGGTTGGTAATCTGAGTATCATTAAATTGGTTAACAGTAACACCTCTTATTTGAAATACCTTTAGTTGGCTGTATTATTTAACATGAAAATATGTTTACTAATATTTTTAGAATTAAATAAACCTTATTTTTTTTAACATACTTTGCAATAGGGAGACTGTTTAGTTGGGATGAATATCTTCATTTTTTAAATTATAGGGAAATATTTAAAAAGTTTCTTAAAGTTGGAAAAAATATTGTAAAAATATATTTATTTTAAATATTCATTTTAATTATTTGTAAGTATTTATTCTAAATGTAGACCAAACAAAAATGGTACAGTACTCATAACATATATTAAGTATGTAATTAATTTAAATATTTTACATTAAATTAAAATTATTTTTCTGAAGCTTAAATTAAAAAATACATTTCCACCTAAAATAAAACATTTCTTTTTACTATGCATTAATAATTATTGCAAGTGATGCTTAATTTTAATTTCAAGTAATTTAATTATATTTTAATAAAAATATTGTTACATCAATGTTTAAATTCAAAAAGGATATTAATATATTTTATAATTAAATTATAAATAACTACTGTTTCTTAATAATTTTAACAATAAATTCTATTTATTTGTAAATTAACAATTTGAAATAATTTAACATTATTTTCTGCGGACTTCTCATTTAAGTGCCTACCTCCAAATTTTCTACGAAAGGGTGTTCCACGGTGGTTTGCCATGTGTGGTGCTGGCTGCTGGGCTTACTACTGTTTCTTTTTGGCAGTAGTAACTTATACTCGTAAGTTTGGCTCCACTCCCTTTTTCTAGGGGTAGAGACATTTAGGTCTACATTTTTTGGCTAACTTTACATTTGGATTTTGTGAATAGCCAAAAGCAGTAAAGTTACTCTAAAGTTAAGAGTATTCTACATGTGTAAAGGGGCAGCCATATAGTGGATGAATTGCACAATGTGCAACCAGGAAACCTGATTTCAATCCTGGCTTCCCAGTTTGACCACATTGTGTGATCCTAGGCAGTTACTTTACTTCACTGAGCCTCCGTTTCCTTGATCAGCACATTTGAGATCCCTTTAAAGTACATCAGTTAAGGATGTGTGCTGAACAAAAAACTCTTCCATAAGGTTTAAATGCCACCTGTTATTTCTTATGATGCAGAATCCAAATTTAACATGTTGGTACTCAAGTGCTCTGTTGCCATGTTGATTCGAATGGTGTGGCAGGTGCCAGACAGTGGGCTGAGTCACAGAACACTTGAGTGGGATCACAGTCCTGGGAACATAACAACATAAAAGTGCCTTGAATGCTGTTGTGTGCCTGTGTGTGTTCATGCATGTCTGAGTGTGTATATGTGCCCCAACCCTTCTGCCACAGGTCCACAAGCAGTGGGACAGTTGGAGGGGGGTAGAAGGAGAAGGCAAGATGGAAGTTGCTCTCTTGCATGATTTCAGGAGCCCCCTGGCTGGGCTCTTCACAGTCTGTCACCCATGATATCCATTTTCTTTAACAACGTTACTAAGATAAGAAGCACCACCAAAATTCCCTTCCAGTGACCTCTACCACAGTGCTCACATTCAAAGTTAAGTATTATTGATTCCTCAGATGGTATTGAATCATGGACAAACACACCATTAGGCTTAGTAGATCCAATAGTCTCCCTATCGCGGCCTGTGGATGATTCGGGCAGTGCTCTGCCCTCAGGGAAGAATTGAAAACATGACAACAGAGACCATTTTACAAAGTTTGAGGGCCTGGAGGGGAAAGTGGGTAGCTTTCAAAGTATTTTGTGTGTACATGCTTGTTGAAAGACACTATGGGCAAGGCATAATTAATGGTGCATGCATGATTGGGTATTGTCATTCCATTACACCACACATCTCAGATCTCATGAGCATACAATGTATGACAGGATAGCAGGCTGCCATACCTCCATTCCTGTGTACATGGGAGCATCTCTCCACACACATTCCTTCCACACTGTGTCCACCAAAGCCCCTTAAAGTTTGTGTTCACTTGGTGGTTTAAACTACGCATTCTGGATGCGATCAGAGATAAAGGAACACATGGAAAGAGGGCACGTTTTGCAAGTTTTTTGGAAGTGAGGGTTAGAGAAGCACTGTACACGTTGCTTAAGAGAGTGGACATTTATGTATGATGTGGTGTTCTCTCTTCTTGCAGTATTACTGGCACACTTACATTTTTCACATAGTATGTTGAGAGTCATGTCATGCATGACACTTTTTATTATTATTCTCTGGTGGCAATAGCCATTACTGCTGGCAAGAAAATTTAGAGGGTTTGAGTACCTGTTGCAAAATGCATTTGGGCACTTGGTTAGTGCTTTCTTTTGAATGAATCTGATGAAATCAATACCATTGAGATTATTTGAAGCAAACTGTAATGCTTCTTAAAGGCACTGTCAAGCTGCAGAACATTTGCAAAAAGTGCTATATTAAAAATAAGTGATTGGTTGCTGTTTGTTCAGATCCTCACCATGATGTGGTTTGTTTCAACTAAGGCAAATGTGTTTCTACAAAAGGGAAACAGAGTTATTTAAATACACATTAAAACTGGTTATGTCTTTCACTGTAATCACACTGGTGTGAAAGCAGTGCTGCACTGACTACACATGAACCTCAATTTCCGGATTATCAATAATATTTCTTCTATATATCATTTTGTATTGAATATTTGATATTTCTAAGCATACTACCTACTAATAAACAAATTTATGAAAATATATCGGCCTCAGAAAATTGAAAGGCTGAATCTCCCATTCCAACTCCTACAAGTTGCATAGAAAATCTCAGAAGCAGGTGCTCGGCAGAGCTTAAAAGACTTATTATGCAGAGTTCCAGAGTCCTGGCCCCAGATATGCTTGTGGGGCATTCACTACCCGTTTGACCAGGCATCCCCGGCTTGGTTTCCCCCTAACTTTTTGCCTTCAGACCTCCTGTTTTTGCTGGCTTCGTTTTTACCGTCCTTAGAACTCTTGCACACTTTACAACTGCTAACCAGTGCTAAAGTGCTTGTGATCTCTGCTCAAAACATGCTAACTTTGGCTTATTCCTAATTAGCATATTTAATTTACTTATAAGTCCCTAATAAAGTGCACTACATATTCCCAGGTCCTGTATATCAAAGGCTACTAGTGGGCCTGCAGCCATCCACTTAAGTATTCCTTTAAATATGTCTCAGACCTGCCATTGCAGAGCCTGTGTGTGCAGTTTTAACCTGCCATGTCGACCTGCAAAATAAATCATTTGCTAGGCCCAAACCTTCCTTTATAACCCCTAAGGTAGGTCCTGGATAGCCCAGAGGTCAGTATGCAATGTGTTTAAAAAGTAGGACCATTACTTTTAAGTTTTACATGTCCTGGAAGTAAAAAACTCTTACATTCGTTTTCACTACTGCAAGCCTATCTCTCCCATAGGATAACATTGGAGTTGCCTTATTAAGTTTTAAAAGTGTAATTTCCAAATGGTAAGATATAACTGGTTCATTTTTGGTATCTTTGGAATCCTAATTTAAAATCACAACTTATGGTGAAGTAAGATTTTAAATTACAGTTCTGAAAATGCCACTTTTAGAAAGTTGGCGTTTTCTTGCCTTAGCAATTTGGTGTCTTCAGCCTGTCTCTGATCACATGACTGGGTGTAGGTGGCAGTTGGGCTTTGTGTATTCCTCCTAGACAGCCACACAAATTGGAAGCTTAGGTATGACTGGATGAGCCATCACTGGCAGGATGGAAGGGAAGAGCTGGGTCCTGCCTCACTTATACCAGATTAGGCTGTGTCCTGTCTCCACACAAAGGGTTGCACACCCACTGAAGTTAGTCTAGAGCTAGGGCAGGGAAGACAGGACATCTGAGCAATTCAAAGTCATTCCTCCAGAAGATGCTCCCCACTTCAAAGGCACAATTGTGTATAAAAGACAGACCTCAGACACCACCACTTCAGTACACTTCTGAACCTGTGGATACTCTGCCAGGAAGAAGGACTGCTGTGCTCCTGAAGAACTGCTACATTGCTGGACAGCGCTTTGCTGGACTCCTGCTTTGCTGACCTGCTGACCTCTTGCCTGGGTGAGAAGGACTGGACCTGCATCTCTTGAATACAGAATCTAGAGTGACTCCAAAGGCTAGTTGTCTGTCCTCCTGATCTGAAGTCTCAGGGACATAACAGGCTTCCAACAACCTTGAATCTGCACCTGGACATTGACATCTGTGATTCTTTTGAATCAGTCCTTATTCGATCATTTGGGCTCCAGCTGACTTCCTATGCCGATGACACACAAATTGTGTTGTCAATCCAGAAGGGCAAAGAGGCTAAGACAGGGCGCGATTGCCACAACTGTATGCAGGCCATCTCAAGCTGGATGACAGCAAATTGTCTTAAGTTGAATGCGGGGAAAACTGAGGTGATCATCTTCGGTAATTCCTCGAACCTTTGGTCACCCGACTGGTGGCCTGCAATCTTGGGTCCACAACCAGTTCCCTCCGCCAAGGTGAAGAACATGGGGGTGATCATGGACGTCAAATTATCCTTCGGGGACCAGATTAGCCGAGTTGTTTCCTCCTGCTTTCATCTTCTGAGGATACTGAGGAAAATCAAGTTCCTATTGCCCGAAGACAGCCTCAGGACAGTAATCACTGCTCTTATTTTTTCTCACCTGGATTATTGCAACGGCCTTTATCTTAACATCCAGAAAAGACATCTTAGCCGATTGCAGGTTGTGCAGAATGCAGCAGCCAGGCTTCTTTTGGGGATCCCAAGGTTTGTCTCGGTTAAGAAGGAATTTGGGAAGCTTCACTGGCTTCCGGTGAAACAACGGGTGGATTTTAAGGCCCTTTGCACGGTCTTTAAAGCCCTCACAGGTTCTGGTCCAGCCTATATGAGACAACATCTTCAATGGTACGTTCCCGGCAGAGCATTGCGCTCTGCCGAGGCAAAACTTATAGAAATTCCATGGGCAAAGACAGCTAGTTGGGGGGGCAGGAGCTTTTTCTACGGTGCTGCAAAAGCATGGAACAGCCTTCCCCTCCATCTCAGAAGTGCCACCGAGCTCCTTTCCTTTAGAAGGGGGCTGAAAACCTGGCTTTTCCCCTGAATCCATCCCTCATCCAGCAACCAAGTTGGAAACTCTTAGCGCCAGGACACCCTAGGGTAGCAGTGCGCTTTACAAGCCTTATTAACATTAACATTAACATTCTACCCTGCCAAGTGGTGCCACCCCAGTCCTGGAGCCTTGGAAGTGGGCTTAAGGTGTTTTACCAGCCTCTGTGGATCCAGCAGAATCAATGCATCTCCTCTGCTGCGTGGCGCAACCCCGAGCAGAACTGACTCATATATGCTGCTGCCTGGATTGGACCCATCGCAAAGACCCACATTGCCGCTATGACCCATGATGCCTTTGGAACCACCACTGAGTGATGCATCCTCAGCAGAGGCCCACACATCCCTCATCAAAGGCAACCTCGACGACGACACCGGACTCCGCATCGCACCTTCACAATTCTTCGGAACAGACGTATCGCCCTTACAGCATGCCGCATTCTCTGTGCCGGACTTCGCATCGCAAGCCCCTACGATGGGATCTTTGCTGACGATGCAGGCCCACACATTACAGCCTCACCACATCTCGAAACCGATGCATGGCTTCGACAGTGCAACCCATCTGTGGATCCTTGCAACGCTCCGCAAACCAGGATTTAAGTTACATAGTTCAGCTGGCCTAACGGGTTCCTGTAGCACTGCTTCGCTCAAATATCACCAGCCACTGATGCACACCAAGAAAATTGAGATTTAATTATTGGCTTTCTTCGTAGCCATGCCCCAGGCCACGCTCGAGCCACCCCTCTAGGCCAATCATACTAAATTTAGAGAGTACCCACAATGTTTTCTCACTTAAAATACTTTCTAATGTTTGAGCGAGAAAAAATAGCAATGGTTAAAGAAGTATACTTTTTTAATAGTATTTATCATATTTTACATGGTGTTTGTTGCACGATTTATATGCTTGCTAATTATTGTGCTCTGGCATTTAGAGCCAATGCAGACCCTTGCTGTTTTGCCCACCTCTAGGTGAAATACTGTGAATAAGGGATTGACACATAAATGGCAAATTTTAAAGAGAAAGTGTGGAGGTCATGGTGTTGTGAAGAGCATGCTGACAAGCAGTGGTGTAATGGAAATGATGGGACCCCCTGCAGAATGTGATGAGGGGCTACTAAGTCTCCTATATCTTGCAGATATACATTGGCTTTGGGCTGAATGGGGGCCCCATGTAGTAAGGGGGGCTTTGAAACATTTTAAACAAAGAGAGGGAAATCAAGGGCGTTATTTTCTTAGGTCCAGCATACATGCCCAACATAATATCTCTACAAAAAAAGTATGCAGTTCCTAATATTAACAGCAGGTGGTTATCAAGGGCTCCACACAATGGTATAGAGCGAGACTTTGGAGGAGAATCTCCTCCTGTTGGAAAAAGACCCTCACACACCCAGCCAGCTAGGTGTCTTGCTTCATCATCAGGTCTGCTCCTTATCGGGTTGGCGCTGCAATACCCGATCGGCGCCCGAGATGGGGCCTTCTTGGCGGAGATCTTTATTCCTTATGCCATAGGGTGTAGTGCATGTGAGGGCCCTAAAGGTAGTGTAGGTGCTAATGATAGGTGAATAAATGTAGTCTAAAATAGGGAATGGTGGTCCACTCAGAATAATTTTAATGAAACGTGGCCATCACCCTAATTAAAAATGAAGAGGCGTATCTGACTCTAAATTTGTGAGTTTATACGCTTATAATGTCGGTCAACATGTTTCTTGCCTTTATTCTTAATAGATGGCAATTCCTCAGGACCAAAAAATAGGATCTACCTACACTTTTCGGTGGTGGTCTAAAACTACAGAAGGTGAAGTAATAACCACTCGTACAGCACCCTCAAAAGTGATACCTGTAGATCTAGAAACCAACCTGCAAAGAAACAGAGTAATGAACATAAATTTAGTCATATTAAAAATATTCGGGTAATTCAAGGACCCTGTGCCTCAATCAAAAACCATCGTGCAGCAAAAGCATGCCGAACACAGGTGACTGATGGCATGCGAAAAGTCTGAACTACATTTGGTGAGGAAGAAGTAACAACATATTAAAAAATGGCAGCTAAATGAGCATCGTTTTATAACTTACCCAAATTGGGTCACAGATGCATGGCATCAAAACCGGCTGGCGAGGACACTAAGGTGTAGTGTCCTGTGGGAATTAAAAACAGAGAATAATTGCTAGGAGATTAAACAGCCAGAAACAGAGACCTGTAGATATATCAAGCAAGGAAGATGAAGAAGAGACAACATGACAATACCCAGTCGTATCGCAATCATGTCCATCAATGTCAGTCTATCAGGCGAACAACTCAGCCCTTCAATGTCAATTGGAGAGACAAAGGGCGTGGATTTACCAGTCTGCGCCTCCCGGTGTTGATACCTCCGCTGAGTCAGGTCAGCGTAAAAAGCGCACCCGGTGCCTGTCATGGTAAAAAAGCCGACGTTCCTCTGGTATCAACCACAAAAGAGAAATATCAGCTCAAAATGTGGAAGGTCCCTAAAAACGAACTCACCAACATCCTTCCGTTTAAGGGGGTAGTGAAACCGGCATGTTGGTAAGCGTCCAATTCAAAGAATCCCCACACAAGAGCTAAATAACTTACTGAAAGGACTTAGTAGTACCCTTCAAGCCAACCATTGAGAAACCATGAGGGACACACAGGGGCTCATTGTTTTGTTACTTACTCGTCCAGATGAGTCCGATCGGAAATGCTCCTACCCCTTGCTCAGCCGGTCCGGGAGTAACGAACAGTGTAAGCATCCCAAGGAAATACCAGCGGCCGGCGGAGCTTGGAGGCGGAACTTCCGGTACTTCCTTGAAACAGTGTAACGACTCGAGCGCTAACCCTGTTTAGGGCGCCATGTTGGATTTCCTCCAACTTCTGCGAGACAACCACTCCATGCAGTAGCAATCATGGGAGCCTCGTTTTTAGATAACAAGTAAAAGTGAATCGATTCAAAACACCTAAGAGGTATTAATGACTAATGAGCCAAAATCTAGTATAGACAAAAAATAGCGAAGAACCTGTGTGACTAATGTCATTTAAAACAGGAATGAAGGTATTGCTACAAATGAAGGACGTAGGTCCAGCCTTACTAGTGTGTTTCATAGAAGATCCAAGTAATAACTAGATAAGGTAGATTGGAGGGGGCTCTTCCTCATTGGAATCGATAATTATGTAATGCTAACTATTTAAAGTAATATGTAAGGCACAACATTCGGTATCAAGTAGGAGTACGGGGAGTTCGAGTAAATTACAAGGGAGCAAAACTACTGAATCAAGTGCAGGAATACAAGAGCCCAAGGTGGTAATTAGGTTAATTAGGTTAATTGGCTCCAGGGAATATCCTCATTAAGCCCTCCTTTATCAGTGGCTAGTCGAAGGACCCAACGTTGTTCTAACCGGAACAATGATTTAGTAGGCATCCCTGGGTGGGTCTCTAATACGGCCCAATTGAATGAGTCAGGGGGATGTTGCACTTGTTCGAAGTGACAGGTCATTTTGGTGTTAGTTTTATGGCATCTGAAATTGCTTCGATGTTCCATTATCCGGACTTTGACTGGTCTCGAAGTCATTCCTATGTAAAGAAGACCACATGGGCAGTCCAGTATATAGATACAATTAGGTGTGTTGCAATTAGTGTGTGCAGCCATACTCCACCTAACTCCGTTAGGGAACTTAAATTCTTTGGTAACCTTAGTTTGCGGGCACGCCGAGCATGACCCACAAGGGTAATGACCCTTGACAGGCGGTAAGTCCCAAAGTGTCCTTTGTGTATTGCCCTGTTGTTTCTTAGGTCTAGTGTGTATCAACATGTCCTTGAGGTTACTAGTTCGTTTAAAGGCGAACCTAGGTTTGGGAAGCTTCAGAGTTCCTGTGTTGAGGATGTTCCAATGTTTACAAATGATATTTCTAACTCGATTCGAGTCAGGGGTGTATGTCGTTACACAGGTCATGACCTTATCAGGTTCTCTAGTTCTGACCTCCAAAAGGCTCTCACGGTTATTGTGCTGTGCCCTTTTATATGCACGATCGATAACCTGTAAGGGGTATTCTCTTTGAAGTAGGTCTGTCTTTAGCGTGTTAGACTCATTCTTGTAGTCAGTGAGTGTACTGCAATTCCGTCTGATGCGTAGGAATTGCCCAAAGGGTAAGTTTTGTCGGAGAGCCCTTGGATGATGACTACTGAAACGTAGGAGACTATTCCTGTCGGTCGGTTTTCGGTATAGAGTGGTCGAAATCTTGTCACCCTCTAATTTAATCAATAGGTCAAGAAATGGAATCTCTATTTCTGAGATGATGTTAGTGAATTTTAAATAGGGGTTCAATGTGTTGATCCAAATGCAGAATTCATCGCATTTGGTGCGTTCTCCCTTCCATAGAATCAGGATATCATCAATGAACCTCTTCCATAATAACACATTGGAAAAATACGGATTCCTGGGATTGTGGATCTCTCTCTCCTCAAATGCTGCCATATACATACAGGCTAAACTAGGCGCGAATGTACTGCCCATAGAAGTGCCCTGTGTCTGGTGGTAAAGCTGAGTATTATATTCAAAGAAATTCTCTGTGAGTGCTAAGGTGGCGCATTCCAGTACAAAGGTCACTGGAGTAGGTGAATCCCAATCACTGTGAATAAGGGCGTCTTCAATAACATCAAGGGTTGCCCTTTGTGGGATATTAGTATAAAGGGCCACTACATCCAGGGTGACCAAGAGATCTACTACTTCTGGATGTTGGGTCCCCTCGATTAAACGTAAGACGTCTGTGGTGTCCCTGATGAAAGAGGGGGTGGCTCTAACCAGTGGTTGTATGAAATGATCCACAAACTTGGAGAGGGGTTCCAGGATGGACCCGATCCCTGACACGATGGGTCGTCCAGGAACAGGGGTGATACCCTTATGGATCTTGGGTAGACAGTAAAAATAAGGGGTCTTGGGGTCCTTCGTTATTAGAAATTCTGCTTCCTTCTTAGTAATCCAACCCTCTGTTTCAGCAGAAAAGACCATAGAGGATATAATTCTACTCAACCTAGGAGTAGGGTCTTCCCTAATCGGTGTGTAGTATACCCTATCGCTGAGTTGTCTGCGACATTCATTGTCGTAGTGAAGTGTGGACATGATCACCGTAGCTCCCTATTTTAGACTACATTTATTCACCTATCATTAGCACCTACACTACCTTTAGGGCCCTCACATGCACTACACCCTATGGCATAAGGAATAAAGATCTCCGCCAAGAAGGCCCCATCTCGGGCGCCGATCGGGTATTGCAGCGCCAACCCGATAAGGAGCAGACCCGATGATGAAGCAAGACACCTAGCTGGCTGGGTGTGTGAGGGTCTTTTTCCAACAGGAGGAGATTCTCCTCCAAAGTCTCGCTCTATACCATTGTGTGGAGCCCTTGATAACCACCTGCTGTTAATATTAGGAACCGCATACTTTTTTTGTAGAGAGGCTTTGAAACATTACCCTCCCCACCCAAAAGAAATGCAGGCAGTTGGGAGGGAAGTCGGCTTTTTAAGATTGTATGAGTTGAAAAATTGGGGAATGTCTAGAGAAAACAAGGGTGCTTGAGGGCTAATGGTGAGATTTAAGGGAGCACTGCCAAGTGAATGATTGTATTGTATTGTAATTGCATTTATATAGCGTTTACTACCCCTGACGAGGCGTCAAAGCACTTTTTCGGCGAGTAGCACGCTACTCCGGAACCCATAAAGGATTAGTGTTGAATTAGTATAGTGAAATATGAAAGTAATTTGAGTGGTGGATATGTTAGTCAGTTATTTGGATTGAGATGGGTAGGGGAGGGATAGAAGAGGGAAAAAGGTTTGCATTTATATAGCGCTTGTTACCCCTGATGGGGTGTTGAAGTGCTTTTTTGGCGAGTAGCACACTACTCCAGAACCCATAAAAGATTAGTGCTGAATTAGTATAGTGAAATATGAAAGTAATTTGAGTGGTGGATATGTTAGTCAGGCATTTGGATTGAGAAGGGTAGGGGAAGGATAGAAGAGGGAAAAAGGTTTGCATTTATATAGCACTTGTTAACCCTGATGGGGTGTTGAAGCGCTTTTTTTGGTGAGAAGCACGCTACTCTGGAACCCAAAAAGGATTAGTGGTGAATTAGTATAGTGAAATATGAAATTTAAAAAGTGGACATGTTAGTCTGTTATTTTGATTGAAAAGGATAGTGGAGGGATAGAACAGTGAAGGATTTAGATTTTTTTTGTTTTTAGGGCATAGCAGTAGGAGGAGGCTTGGGATGAGTAAAAAGGGATGTGGAGTGGAGAGGGAAGAGTTTAGAAAGGCTTGTTTTGGGGGATTGGTATAATAAAAGAGGTGCCAGATGATGCAAGAAGGGGTAGAGTAGGGGCGAGTCTTGAAAGGGTTATTTTGGTGGTCATAGTAGTGGTATGATGTTTGGGATGAATGAGAGAGTGGCTGTAGAGGATAAATTGATAGAGGTATAGGGTGAGAATAGGGTAGTGCATTGGAAAGAGTAGTAGAAAGAGGTTTGAGATGAGTCAGAGAGTTGAGGTAGAAGATATATTGAGAGAGGCATAGGGTGAGAAATAGTGTAGTGCATTGGATATGCTGAATTAGAAGAAAGTAATAAATATATAGATCCATAAGTACATGGGAAGTATATAGATGCATTAAGGAAGTAGGTATATGTAGATTAAAGATATTGATAGAGGTAAAGGGTGAGAAATAGGGTAGTGCGTTGAATATGCTTTTTTAGGAGAAAAGTAATAAATATATAGACCAAGTACATGGAAGTTATATAGATGCATGAAGGAAGTAAGTATATGTAGATTAAAGATGCATTAGATGAACTCTGGTTTTCAAGTGTTGTACTTAAAAATGTATTTTTTTAAACATAATTATTCTACATGTTTATACAAAGCAATACACATATATAGGTACATATCTAGAGTACAAATAAATGCTTATATACAGAGGGATATGCTGTATATTTCTGTTTGCGTTTGGTGCTTATGTGGAGAAGAGCCAATTCTTGAGTAGTTTTATGAAGTTAAGGTGGCTGTCCGTGGATCTTATGTTGGGGGTAAAGAGTTCCATAGTTTGACTGCTTGAACAGAGAAGGATGTGCCACCAATGTTTTTTTTCTTGTATCTTGGGATTTTGAGGCGAGGTGCCACTCTAGAGCGGAGGTTCCTTTGTTGAATGTTTTTGGTGATTTTATTCCTGATGAAGAGTGGTCCCATTCCATATATCGCTTTGTGGGTGATACAAAGCAGCTTGAACGTGGATCTTCTGGCAACCAGTAACCAATGCAAGGCTTTCAAGGCAGGGGAGATGTGGTCTCGCAGTTTGATATGCAAGAGTAGTCTGGCAGCCGAGTTCTGAATCCGTTGTAGTCTTTTCATGGTTGTTAAAGCTGATCCGTGATAGAGGCTATTGGCGTAATCAAGTTTGGACAGAACAAGGGTGATGGTAGCTTGGACCTTGTGTGGAAATCCCAAATGGGGGAAGATTTGTTGCAGGGTTTTTATAGTAACAACGCTTGATTTTGCTAGTTTGTCCACTTGGGCATTCATCATTAGCTTGGAGTCCAGGGTCATTCCGAGGTTTCTTACTTCCTTGGATAATTTAGGCGGTGATCCCAGTTCATCAGGCCAGGCGGTAAGCGGGTCATAATGCTTCCAGTTGCCACATGTGAGTATTTGCGTTTTGGAAGCAAACAATTTGAGATGGCTCCAAGTCATCCATTGCTCCACTGCTCTGAGACAACTGAAAACTGGCTAGTTTCCAATGTCTTTAGGGCATTCCAGTTGAAGGAGTATTTATGTGTCATCTGCATAGTTATAGCATGTGAGGTGAAATTGATTGATCAGTACTGGTAATGACTTCATGTAGATGTTGAAAAGCATGGGCGAGATGATAGAGCCTTGAGGGACCTCTGCTTTTGTGGAGTACGGTTTGGACAAGAAAGGTGGGGTATGGATGACATTAGTTCTGTTTCGAAGGTAGGACACGATCCAGTCTAGAGCAGTTCCCTCTATGCCAGTTTCGCAGAGTCTTTGTATCAGAGTGTCATGGTCAACCATGTCAAAGACAGCTGAGATGTCCAAGAGGAGTAGCGCAGCAACCCTGTTGCGGTCAACTGTGTTCTTCAGGTCATCCCAGATGGCAAGGAGGGCAGATTCTGTGCCTCTTGCCGGACAGAATCCTGTTTGGAAGTCTGAAAGTATGGCATTTGCTTCAATTAATTGTGACATCGGGATGAACGCTGCTCTTTCTATCAGTTTGCCCAGGAAAGGTCCATTTGTAATGGGTCTGTAGTTGTCAGGGTTCAGCGGATCCAAGTATGTTTTCTTCAGTAAAGGGCGTATGTATGACTTTTTGAGTTCCTCTGGAAATATTCCGGTAGTTAAGGAATCGTTAATGATTCTTCTTACTGGAGTGGCAGCAGAGGTTGTTAGAAGAATTGTCTTGAAAGTTTGGGGTGGACACGGGTCAGAAGGGCTGCTGGCAGGCCTGCTTGCTTTGACCAGGTCCATAAATTCATTGTGTGAAATGTGTTGGAAGGAACGGAGAGGCGGGGTTAGAGTATTCTTGGATTGTTGTTTTGTAAAAGGGTTAGTGCTGGTGCTTTGTCTCTGTTTTAAATATGAGTCCAACGTGTCTGATTTGTCCATGTAATAATTTGCCAGTTTGTCTGAGAAATCTTGAGTGACGGGATGAGTTCCTTCTAGGCAATTTGGTTTACGAAATTCATTGAGTATTTTATAGAATCTTTATTTGCACATTTAGCATTTTGAATTCTGTCTGAACAGTACCTTTTCTTTGCCTTTTTGATAGCCGATTTGTATAATCTGTTAATTTTCTGTAGGCAAAGTTTGTCTTGTTTGTCGTTTGTTTTGAGCCAGGCACGTTGCAGCTTTCTAATTTGTTGTTTTATGTCTTTTATCTCTGTATTTCTCCAAGGTGCTTGTTTTCTTTTGTTCTGTTGTGTGGTTTTGAGTGGTATCAGGATATCAAAAGCTTCCTGTAGCCACTCGTATAGTTTTTTTAACAGAACTTATTGTTTCCAGATTTGTACTGGATGTTAGTACTGTTTCTAAGTGTTCCAAATTGAGTTTGTTCCACGGTCGATAGGTGGATGCATTTAAGGTGGTTTTAGGTGAGTCACATAGTGTTGTTTTATGTTGGAAAGCAAGCAAATGGTGGTCTGACCATGTCACTGGAGTTATAGTTTGAAAGGTAACTAGTTTGGTATTAGCAAAAATGACATCAAGGATGTGCCCAGCGATGTGTGTGGGTTTGTGGGCGATCTGATGCAGGTTCAGTGAGACTCCTGGAGTCGGAAGCAGGACAGCAGGAGCAGACGCGGGACCTGGCCTAAAGTTCCCACACCTTTCCGCAGATATATTTTTGATGTGGATAAAGAACAAATTATTATTAAGTTCGATTGTGGATAATAAGCTCACACCTCCGTTTATTTTCGAATAGTGAGAAATCGTTTACATTTATCTATGGGGAAGGTCCTTTTTCCTGCCGCATAAAATTTATCAAAGACATTGCCATACGAAAGGTTATTGATGATATTGGATCTGGAGATTTAGCTTACACCCAATTTGCTTGTAACTCTTGTGACATAAGAGCCCTGACGAAGTTCCCCTGGCAAAGAAATGGGAACGAAACGCGTTGGCTGAGTGCCAGTTTTTATAATAAAAAGATGTACTGAACAAAAGAAGATTTTTTGAATATATTATTGCTGCAGATTGACTTTACTCAAAGAGAGTGCACCTTCCATTTTCTGTTTAAAATCAGTGCGTCTAGGCCAGTTATTATTGCTTTTGGATGGGACATATTGGGTTTGTCAAATCAAACGTTGAGGTCACCCAGAACGCATAGGTTAGAGTGTATTCTTATTAGGTTTGAAACTGTGTTTAGAAGTGTGCCTGGGAATGTCGCCTTGCTAGGTGGAGGTCTGTAAAGGAACAGGAAGTTACATGAAGAAGATGGTGTAGGTTTGCATCTGGTGAGAAGAGCCTCACAATTCTTTATGAAGATGTCGTCAACTTTAGTGATATGTAATGTTTGCCTGAACACAACAGCTAGGCCACCTCCTTTTTTGCCTATACGATTTTGGGTGATAGTTTGATAGCGTAGAGGAACAGCTTCATGCAGGACTGGAGCCATATCATCTCCCAACCATGATTCAGTTATGAATAGTATGTCTGGTTTTGCATCAGTGAGAAGGTTGTAGATGTTATGTTTGTTTTTAGAGAGCAATTGAGCATTTATTTGTAGACAGTTTAGAGAATGTGCTTTGGTGACAGTGGGACTTTGTTTTGTAAGAGTGATCAGTATTGTGTGGGTTTGTAGCAGCTGTGTTTTTAGTGCTGGTATTAGCTGTAATAGGATAGCAATCGTGTAACGGTTCTGTAACATGGTCCTCGTCCAGCAGGCTGAGAAGGCATTTTGATGGGTCTGTGTGCGTCGGTGGTGGAGACGGTATTTGAGAGTAAGTTGGTGTGCTGTGTTGTTCTTGTGGTGTGACCTTGTTGTGCAGTAGACACAGAGAAGCAAAGTTGTGATGTGTGGCACGTTGCTTATATTGTTTATGTGTGTTTAGGGCAGAAGGTTTATGAGTTAGGGGTGGTGGTGCAGCATGTGTGTCATGTAGTAAGGTTGTAAAGTGTCCAATGGATGAGCGGCGGTTAGAAGAGAGTTGCTGTGTTGCTGTATGTGTGGTGGAAGAGAGAAAGCTTGGCATTGTAGTTTGTTCATTTGTGTAGTTTGAAAGATGGGTGTATGATTGTATTTTGTGACTGTAAGTGTTATGATGTGTTGTGCTTGACAGATTTTGTCGTGCTGGTGTGCGAGATATGTTTTGTTTTTGAGAAGAAGTGAAAAGAAGTGCTGATGTATTTGTTTTATGAGATGGCTTTGTTTGAATAGTATTGTTTGTGAGCGGAAGTTATAAGGAAAAAGGGGTGGTGAAGTGTTTGTGAGCAGAGTGTATGTTGTGTGTAAGAGGGGATAAACTAGAGTTAAGAGTGTTTGTCTTAGACTTGATTGCTGCAAGAAGTAATATGTGTGGTGCTGTGGAGTGTAAGTGTTGTGTTGTGTTATTGTGGTAGAAAGAAGAGGTGGGTGTTGGTTTGACAAATGATGGAAGGATGAGTATAGGTTTGTTAGTGATAAAAGGGGGTCTGTTAGGAGTAATTAAAGTGGGGAGTGTGTGTCTGGATGAGTTGTAGTTAAGTATGGTATAGATATTGGTTGTGTTAGTGATCAGTGGATTGGTTAGTGGTACAGGATAGAGTTGTGTACTGTTTGTAGGTGATGGTGGAAATCTGTGGTAGCTAGGATAGAAGGGTATATAGGTGTGGTTTGTGTGGGTTTGTAGTGTGTACTGGTATATTGATTTGTTCATAGGGTTGATTTGTTGTAAATGTGTGGAGTACATTTGGTGTGAGTGTGTTACTCTGGTCAGGGATGGGGAGGGGTGCTGATGAATGGGAAAATGGGCAGCATTTCTGGCCCTGGTCCTGACCAGTCTTGAACAGGCTCAAACAGGCCCCGACTTGCGCCCTGTATTAAAGACTATTATGAAGGCAACCTGAAAAATATCAACATGCGATGTTAAAACGGGAACCGTATAAGCATTCATGTCTGACAACAAGCAACTTGAGAACTTTGCAGAATACAAAAATCACTCTTCTACACTGGGACACGGCGGTTTCGCCAGTTTATCACCCTGACTTTAAATGCTTATTTTGTTAAGTTTGTTTGTAACCATAAAGCAACAGGAGATTTAATGCAATCCCTTTCAGTTTACTTTCAAAATCAGGTGTTCACCTTTCTAAAAAAAGAGAGCCCCCGGCGGAGAGCGTTCTGTATGAAAGCGCATAAGGCTTCAGATGTGGTTAGAGGAACAGAGTGGCCGGCCTGCATAGCTGATTCGTCGCGCCTCTCTTGGCGTCATGCTCGGCCTTCCTCTTCATACCCAGGAGCTCTCAGAGGCAGGAGAGCGCGGCATCCCGTGGGGAGGACGAGGAGGCAGAGTACAAGCAGCGCTGGTGGTAACCCCTTCATGTGAATGAAAGAGAGCTGCTGGCTGCAGGTTTGGAGTGAGAGATGACACAGAAACCGTCTCTGCAGGGCTCCGGGAGCCCTCGGGTCATTATTCAGCCGCAGAGCGTTTATCGACCTTTGACTCCACGAACCCTGACCTCCAGGATCACATGCTATCAGTCACTCTTTCTAAACTTCCCAGCGCACCCTGGTCTCTCTGAACCCCCGCACGCAGAGAGCCTGTCCCGTCTTCTAGAATCTTAGACGCATAAACTGTTTAGATATGCAGCGCAAACAGTGACATCCCTGGTTTGTGTCAGAGAGTCGCGAGCAGACCCTCCGGGGAGCCCTCCTAGCCCCTCCTTCCTAGGAGTAACGAACCAGGCCCCCAGCTGCATCGAGCCCAACTGCAGCGTCTCCTCAGAATCCGCGCGCGGGCTCGGCTGCTGCAGCGACGCCCAGCGCCTCTTATTTACAACTGTAATCGCGCCATTGATCCCCGTAATCTTTCCTTTAGTGAGAGTGGATATTAATTCTCTCGCAGGCAGGATCTCCTTTTTTTGTTAACCCAGATAATTAAAATTAAGCCAAGTAATAACACTCCAGAGAGTCGGAGAGGCGGCCCAGCTTCACAGGAGGCTGCAAGGAGCAGGAAGCGAATGTGCAACGAGGTACCGTGAAGATTTATTGACGACCCCGCGACACATATGGAGGAATTACGATGCCTGCTTAATTAAAAGAGTTTACAATCTAAAATGAGAACATGCAATATTGGGAGTACTTCAGGACGTCTGACAATGCGAGGACAACCGAACTTGTAAACCACATGCATATGGCGTTCGCTGCCCACGACGAGGCGCGGGGCTACTTTTCCATTTTGTTTTTTAAATAAGTCCGTCATATTTTGTCAGGGAATGCCATACAAGCAAATAGAGCATTTTCCTTCGTCGAAATGAGTGCTAAATAAAGCTCGTTCGAAGCTTGCTTGGTGGCGAGGGTAACACATTTAAAGAGAAGGAAAGCTATGCTTTGGCCGCGTTTGGGAGGTCTGTGTGAGTGTGTGTCGGTGATAGTAGGAGCAGAAATTGCTGATTGGTCTGTATGTTCATTTGCAGAGGCGACTGCAGGAAGAAAGTGTTCTTTAAACAAAATTGTGTTTTTGCAGTGTGTCTTTGCCTGCATGCATCCGTGTATACAACTCTGTGTACTTATATACATATATTTGTATATAAATATATAGCTGCGTGCATGCACTTGTTTATGCATCTCTGTAAGAATATTTACGTATGTGTGCAAATCTGTATGTAGCTCTGTATGTGCATATATGTCTCTGCAACTATTTATCTGTATGTACATATGTATGTATCCATGCATACAATTGTGCGCAGCTATAATTTAGCGATACATTTGTGTATCTGCGTCTCTTAAAGTGTTCAATCGCCTGTGTGTATCTTTTTGTGTGCATGTAGAATTAAGTTTGTCTTGTTGCATTGGTATATCTGTGTGTTGCTGTGTGTACCAGTGGAGCGGTCATCTCTTTGATGTAGTGCTTCCGTGTGTGCGTGTTTGTGCTGCTCCGATGTTTCATAGTGTGGGTGTGTGGGCAAATGTGGAACACGGCTAACTTCGGTGTGCTTCGCCAGGTTGCAGCGCCCCAGCACCCACTGCGCTCACTGTAAACAGATAGATGGGTACAGCTCGCGAATCAAGGTACCTGCCGCCTGGTATAATATCACAGCCGATAGTTGGATATTACGAATGATACAGCTCGCATTCCGATGTTTAATTCATGTTGCATTACTTTGCTCAGAGCATCGCAAAAATCCATAAATCATTTTCTGGTCCTTGTTTTGTCTACGTGCAATTTGTCATGTTGAATTGGAGGGCCGCTTCTGATCATCGGGGCTCTTAATTCGCGGGTTTCAGTTTGACAAGTCGCTGGCTCGGGCTGGCTGTTGGAAGTTCACACCAAGGAGCAGCGCATGGCTGCACGTCACAAAACCATGGGGCGCAGGGATCGCGCGCAGGGAAGGGCAGGGCTGTGGTCGCTGCACTTGGAGGTGCGGAAGCCATGTGATGGGCAGAGTTTGCTCTAGGATGTGCCCTATCAGCCCGGGGGTGTGCACTGGAAGTTCTTATGGGCACTAGTAGCGCTGAGACGTGCACTGGCATGCCTGTGCCGGGCGTTGGCTGTTCTGGGATGTGCAGTGAGTGATGTACACTCTTGACCCAGTGCTGTGCAGTGAAAGCACTGTCATAGACCCTAGAAGGTCTGGGATGTGCCCAGTCAGCCCAGGAACGTACACTGAAAGCAGTTATGAACGCTCACAGGCCTGGGATATGAAGAGGCAGTCCTGTGACTGGCAGTCCTGGGATGTGCCCATCACAGAAGCCCCGTTATGGGCGCGGACAGTCCTGGGATATGAAGAGGCAGTCCTGTGTGGGGCAGCCTGTGGTGTGCCCATCACAGAAGCCCTGTTATAGGCGCCTGCATTCTTTGCATGTGCATGGCAGTCCTGAGAGATGCACTGGCACCCCTGTAATGTGCACTGGCTGACGGCCTGAGATGGGCACCGGCAGATTTAATGCCAACCCTGAAATGTGCAGTGGCACCCCTCAGCTGTACATCGGCAGCCCTGGCTATGCACGATGTGCAAGGAGCTTGCTTAGCACCGGAGGATTCGGCGTGCTGGATGCTGTGGCACTCCTGGCGTGCCCTCGGTGCCCTGCCATGCCCCGGTAACTGCACTGCAATAAGAGTTGCTACATCAGTTCCACTCCTGCTGCAGAGAGAGCAGCTTTGGAGACCCGTAGGTCCATTCCTCCATCCGAGTGAGCACGGTGAAGCTCGCAGAGCACACGGCGTTTAAAGATGCATCAAGGCCACCGGGGCCAAGAGAGTTGCATGATGGGAAAGGCCGGTTCCTCTGCTGCAAATGAAACCGCCATTCTATACACGAACTGCAGTTAATTAATTAATATTCAGTCCAATTAATTAATATTCAGTCCAATTATCTCTGCTTTGCGGTGCTTTTGTTTTGTTTCTGTATAGTGCGGGACAGACACGAAACCCGGGCAGTTCTGAAAAGGGTATTCAAGCCCTGTCAGATAGTGTGAGGGAAAAGAGGTCAATGGACAGAGAAGGGGCAGCACGGTTTCTGTAAGAAGGCGGTTGGTTGCAAACCTATCAGGGCGTGCACTAGGAGGGGGTTGCAGGACGTGTTTGGGTGCACAGAACTAAGGTTGACAGGCAATCACTCTCCTTGCACAAGAAAAGGACATTTCCAAGAATTGTAAATCAGGGTGGCGACTGAATGAGTGCCATCTTTACCTCTCCTCTGTGTAGACGTGTGTGCAATGGTCAGAGGCATGTCAGGAAAGTAAGACTGTGATTCCTTCCCCTTCAAGCCAGTGGGTGGTGATACATACACCCATCAGACAGCACACGTACGCCCTCCGTAGGAAGAGGACGTGGAAAAAACAAATAAAAAATGCCGCGTACGGATGACTAATAGCAGCACCCACAGACAAATGTACACACTGCACACGCCCTATGCAGAGAAACAAATGCGCGCCGTTTGCACCTTACGCCCAATTCGCATTCACACTGAAAAACAAGGAAGGTGGCATTTGCATGTCAAACGAGCAGGCGATGCCAAGTGCACACACTGCACGGGAACACAACGAGCAAAACTGGACACTGTCGTGGAGGAAAGAGACAACGCGATCACGATTGTGCTCAGCATTACTAGGCGTGAAAAAACACTAGCCCGTGTTGATTTTTCACATCTCCTTCAAAAGGGGGGGGGGGGGGGGATAGGGAAGTTTCCTTCACATCAGAGTCCGGCATGTTTTCCCTAGTAATTTAAAAGACCACCCCAGGTGTTACTGACTGGAGCCCTTGAGGTGCTCGGGACGGTTGTGATCGTCATAAGATGCGCATTTGTTGACGGACTGGTGCCGTGCAGCAGCTGCAGGGATTGCTCCCTCCCGCAATTCTGCATCTACGTTCGAACGACAGCTTTCCTTTGTAGTGCAGCTAGCAAGTCATACCGACAACTATTAGGGTGAGTGCACGTTACCAGACGAAACCGCTCTCCGCCGCCCCAGCACCTCTGGGGTCTATGGAGGGGAACAAACGAGCAAAGAGAAAACAAATCACATCAAAGCCGGCATCGCAGAGCAATCAGAGGAAAACGACACTAGATTTATAGAGACAGTCAAGCGTGACTCCTCGCTAGTCACACGCCTGTGCCACGGGTCCTCGAAAAGAGGTGAAATCAGCTGACAACAGGTACATACTAGATCGTCCGGAGACATAACGCGATCGTCCCACAAATAAGGCCATGTGTCTTGAACCACGCACCCGCCCCGGCCAGCGTGCCTCACTGCATCTTGTAAGCTGCTGTGTGATTTAGACCCCCATTCCTCGGGAGTACTCGGGGACTCCTACAGAAAATAAAGGTTTTTCACACGCGTTTTCGTCTGACTTGAAATGCGCCTGGAAGTCGCTAGGGGGAGCTTGCGGCCAACTATTGAAAGCAAGCTGCAGCGAGTGAATAATGAGCGGTTGGCGCTCAGAGATCATACACAGGCACGGCTTCCACCTCTGCCAGCCACCATATCCGTCTGCTGACCCGTCTGCAGAGGTCTGTGCCATTCGCCTCTAGCTAAGCGCTGTGTACAGATGCAATCGGTATGAATGTCTGGAAACACGAGAGATCAACGTCTGATCTCATTACACATTAAATGCTTTACACACGATTGTTTCTATGGCGCGTTTAGCAAACTAGAAAAGCAAGCCTGCGTCACTCGAACGATCAGTGACACGAATAGTCTTACTTCGTACGCGTGTCTAATTTATGTTTACATGTTATGCGTTTTATGGACTGGTCTAGCCAGAGTGACGTGGCCACTGGACATAATTTTAATGCAATGTATCACACATTAGGGCGTATGGTATTTTAATAAAAACTATTCAATATTTAAAAATCGCTAGCATATTTTTTATTATTACTAGGATGTGGCTGTATAAAATGAAGCAGCGCAGGCAGTGGGCCGCTGGACACGGTTTCCCCGACGTGCTGTATGACCTGCTGCCAGACCTGTGCGCTGATTTATATAAAGTGTCTTCCAGGCTGGACATGCTGCTGCTCGGGCAGAGCCTCGCCTCCTGCTCTGCGCGGCTGCTGAGGGCCATTTTCTGCTGCTTCTTCCTCGGCTGTCAGATAGGTCCGCCCAGAGTACGGAGATGGAGTTTTAATAAAGTGCGGCTCGGCCGGCGAGACGCGGGCAGACAGAGAGCGCCGCCGCGTACGTGCCAGAGGAGCGGCGGCGCAGGCCAGGGCTTTGCCCAGCTAGTGATAGTTACCCCTCTGAACGCCCCACGTTAAGCACATGCACACATATGTTCATAGACCGAGGGTGGCAACGTATTTGTTTGCTGCGCTGTGGCTGGCAGTGGAGGGTTAAAGGCTATGGGAGTGCTGGGAAGGGTCTATGGGGCACGGCGTGCATGAAGCATGTTGCGTGGGAAGGGAGGGGCGCGGGGGCTGGAAGGTGAGCTGGCACGAACACATGGGCAGTGACTAGCGGGCACGGCTCCAGCTCACACGGACCGACTGGACAGCTCCTCGCCACCTTATAAGCGAAAACGGGACCCATAGAGGCAGTCACAGTGAAGCAAACAGGAAACAGCTCGAGTGACAGGCTGCGAATACATTATAGGCTCTAAATGTAAAGAACTATAAAAGGGTTGCGACTGCTGTGAGGGCCACCCTCGCGCCTGGCTGCTGTTCAGGTGAGCTGGGAGCTCGACGCCTACTCTGCTCCCCGGGTCCCGACACCACACAATGCGGTCCTAGGTCTGGGGAGCGGCGCTCAGGGCTCCAGGCGGGCTCCGGCGCGCAGACTGGCGTGCCGGTGCCGCTCCGGAGGGAGCACCTCGGCTTTCACAGCGGAATCCCTCAGCCAACTTCTTGAATCAGAACCCCGGCCAGCTCCGAGGCCCGCCCACCCCTTGAAGTTGGAGAGCGGCTCTCTGAGTGGCGATATCCACCCCTAGCTCCGCCCCCGAGGGCGGCGCCGCCCCCCATTGGCCGCTAGGAAGAGGGCGCTGCGCAAAAACAGCTGAGCCGCGCGCACGCAGCCCACAAGCTGCCAGCCGCCGCCGGAGCCGCACAGTCAGGACAGGAGGACTGAGAGCAGCCAGCCACAACGGGACAGTGAGCAGAAAGAGACGGACCACCAGCTACGGGCACTGACAGGAGAGTGCAGGGATCAGCAGCACTGCCACAGCACTCACCCTGACCCGCCGCAGCACATATCCCCTCCCAGCAGGCTTTCCCTCTCCCAGCATCGTCTCATCTAGCAGGGGAGTGCCTTTCTGAAACCTGATCACGGGCACCTGCTTCTCCGTATCTGGGATTTGGCTGTTTCATTTTCATGCACATACTTCTCCTCAAGCTTTGGAATAAACTGAACGGATTCATGGACGTTTGAAAACACATTGGCTTTTAAATTGCATTGGATTATTGTAAAATGAATTGGACTGAACATGAACTGGACTGAAAAAATGAATAAAAACGTGTTTTTAAACATATAACAATTGAGAACTGGGCATGAACGTGGATTTAGTCTGGATTGTCGTGACTTGGCTGCCCTGTGTGAGAAGGATGCTGTACGCTTTCCATTGCCTTCCTCTGCTCCGTGAAGTGATGCGGGTCCCACAGCAGGATCAGTGAAGCCCCCCAGTCCCGCTCTCTGCTCTGCCCTCCAGTTCTCCGGAGATGCCTCTCTTTCCCTTAATCCTCTCCATCCTGCTGCTGTACGTGGGCTCGGTTCGCCCACAGCTGCACTACACGGTGCAGGAGGAGCAGCCGCCGGGCACCTTCGTTGGGAACATCGCCGAGGACCTGGGCCTGGACGTGACCAAGCTGTCCGCGAGGCGCTTTCAGGAAGTGCCTGCCTCACGCTCGCCCTACCTGACGCTGGACCTGGAGACCGGTGTGCTACACGTGGCTGAGCCCATGGACCGCGAGCGCATCTGCCGCCAGAGCGCCTCGTGCCTGCTGCACCTCGAGGTCTTCCTCGAGGGTCCGCTTGAGCTCTTCCGCGTAGAGGTGGAGGTGCTTGACCTCAACGACCACGCGCCCGCCTTTCCGCGCGCGGACCTGCAGCTTGAGATCTCGGAGAGCGCAGCCCCTGGGGCGCGCTTCCCACTCGAGAGCGCGCAAGACCCCGATGCTGGCACCAACGGGTTGCGCACCTACGAACTCACGCCCAATGCATACTTCACGCTGGACGTACAGACGCAAGGCGGGGTGCCTGTGCCCGGGGGAGGGGCATCAGAAGGCGGCAAGTTCGCGGAGCTCGTGCTGGTGCAGCCGCTGGACCGCGAGGCGCAGGCTTTGCACCGATACGTGCTTACTGCGGTGGACGGAGGCACGCCCCCGCGCACTGGTACCGCCCTGCTTAGTATCCGGGTCCTTGACTCCAATGACAACGCACCTGCCTTCGCACAGCCTGTCTACGCTGTGTCATTACCCGAGAATGCCCCTCCTGGTACACTAGTGCTACAGCTTAATGCCTCAGATCCGGACGAAGGCCCCAATGGCGAGGTGTCATATGCCTTTAGTGGTCATGGGCCAGCGAGAGCTCGAGAGCTCTTCACCCTGGATGCAACCACAGGGAGGCTGGAAGTAGCTGGTGAGCTGGACTATGAGGAGAGTGCCACCCAGCAGGTGTACGTGCAAGCACGTGACCTGGGGCCCAACGCTGTGCCAGCGCACTGCAAAGTGCTAGTACGCCTGGTGGATGTTAATGACAACACGCCTGAAGTGACATTTAGCACAGTGAAGGAGGCTGTGAGTGAGGCGGCTGCACCGGGCACTGTGGTCGCCCTCTTCAGTGTGTCAGACCGTGACTCAGAAGAGAATGGGCAAGTTCACTGTGAACTTCTGCCTGCTGACCCCCCAGCACCCTTCCGTCTTAAGTCCTCCTTCAAAAACTACTACACCATAGTGACAGACGGAGCCCTGGACCGCGAGGCCGCACGTGACTATACACTAACTGTTTTGGCCCGTGACCGTGGCACACCATCTCTAAGTGCCACACGTTCCATTCGTGTGCGTGTGGCAGATGTTAATGACAATGCCCCACGTTTCTCACGTACCACCTATGATGTGTATGTGACTGAGAACAATGTACCCGGAGCCTATATCTTTGCTGTCAGTGCAGCAGATGCAGACGAGGAGCGCAATGCAGAGCTGAGATACACCATCCTGGAGTGTGACATCCAGGGCATGTCTGTGTCCACCTACGTGTCCATCAATGCAGAGAACGGCTTTCTGTATGCACTCCGAAGCTTTGATTATGAGCAGCTGCGCGCTTCAGTTTTGCTGTGGAAGCACGTGATGCTGGTGTCCCACCACTTAGTGCCAATGCTACTGTCTCCATCATCATACTGGACCAGAACGACAACGCCCCTGCTATCACTTTTCCACCACCTGGCCCTGCACAAGGACCTGCTCAACACCAACACTCAGGCCCTGGCCCCCGCGCCAATGGCTCTTGGGCAAGAGAGGCGCTGCTGCCACGGACTGCTGAACCCGGGTACCTTGTGGCACGGGTGGAGGCTACAGATGCAGATGAGGGTGAGAATGCAAGGTTAACATACAGCATCTTGAGTGGCAATGAACAGAGTATCTTCCGCATGGACTGGCGAAATGGTGAACTGCGTACTGCCCGTAGGGTGCCTGCTCAGGCCAAGGCCCTCACTGCCTATGAGCTGCTGGTGGAGGTGCGGGACCATGGCCAACCACCACTCAACTCAACTGCTTGGCTTCGTGTGGCGCTTGTGGATGGTTCTGTGGCAAGGACAGGCATTGGCGAGCAGCGGCCTAGTCGTGGTGCAGCTGCTGAGAGCTCACTAGACCTGACTTTGATTCTGATCATCGCCCTGGGCTCTGTGTCCTTTGTCTTCCTTCTGGCCATGATCCTGTTGGCTGTGCGCTGCCAAAAGGAGAAGAAGCTGAACCTGTACAGTTGCTTGGCTGCTGATGGCTGCCCGTGCTGCTGCTGCCCACCTGGCCGCCGGGCTCGGGCTCGCAAGAAGAAACTAAGCAAGTCAGACATCATGCTCGTACAGAGCTCGGCCTCTGCACTGCCAAGCGCACCGCCAGGAGGCCCACCTCCAGAGGACACTGGCTCCTTCGGCTCTCACCACCATAACCAGAACTACTGCTACCAGGTCTGCCTGACCCCCGAGTCTGCTAAGACTGACCTCATGTTCCTCAAGCCTTGCAGTCCTACTCGTGGTGGGGATTCCGAGCTGAGCCCATGTGGAGGGGCCCTGGTGACCGGCTACAGCGACCAGCAGCCTGACATTATCTCCAATGGCAGCATCTTGTCGGGAGAGGTGAGGTGATACTGGGCTTAAGGGGGCTAACTTAGGACGTTAATGGTTAAATGGACATCCTGTCTCCTTTAGGAAGAACAAAGTGGCTAGCTCCTGCATGTATATATGTCATGAACCTAGACAGAAAGCAACAGAGGGCTGAACCTCCTGTATTGAATGTACTGAATGGAGTATTAAGTTTGTCTGCATGAGTGGGGTTGTGTGGCAGGGGGTAACCTGCAACCACCTGATCCATGGGAGCCTGCATCAGGGTGGATCCTGGGACCATAGCTCATACATGAGATCCATTTAAGGGCACAGGGGGATCTATTTCATGCAGAGGGGATTCAGTAAAGGGAATCTTCAACAGAAACCCCATCTGTGGGAGTCCAGGAGCTGCTACGTTGAGTTGGGTTTATTGAATAGCACCTCTTGTTTGGTGATGTACTGAAGAAGGCCCACGGCCATGGGGAGCAAGCGATGGGCCTGCCAGGGACATCAATCTCCTGCCTGAAGAGTGACTGAAGGAGGTCATGGACGCTTGAGAAAATGTAGTGAAAGGATTCAATCGTCAAATGGAGGCAGATCGAGTGCCAGTCTCAGGGTTGTTTAAGGAGAGTGGCAAGGGGTGGGTATTTTCCACGAGCAGTGGCAATTAGCCAAGGCACACTGAATTCAGTGAACCGTCAGACGCATTGAATATGTATTCAGAGGGGCTTGTGTATAAGTGGGAGGGCCTGGCCTGTGGGGTGTATGAGACTATGTGGGGTTCAGGTGCACTCCATGCACGGGTGGGGCATCCCTGTGAAGAAAGGTCCGGTGCATCTGTCTCACCGTGGGAGCCGGCTGGGGGTGGGACGGATGCGCAGGTACTGTCTGAGCGCCCGGGGGCTCTGATTTTATCAAAGGGGACATTGACAGCAGGAAGGTGGGGTCAGTCAGGCGACAAATAGAGGCCCACCTACCTCCGCAGGAGTTGTTGGGGAATCTGAGAGCAGGAGTTTAACCTTTCGGAGCAGTGTGACCCCCCCCTCCCCCGTGTCTATGGGGTTTTTGCTCCCCTTTACCATGGGGGGCGGGGGTGGCATCGCTGCGCACTGATTACAAATACATGCTCTCTCTCTCTGGCTAAGCCTTTTTAAATGACTTAAGCGTTTTACGTTTTGTTTCCTCCTGAAAGCAGATGTCCCTGATCCCCTGTTATCTGCAAATCCCCCGCAGCTTATTTACTGCATCCCGAGCTCACGTCCCCGCTCCCCTCACGCAGAGCCGCTGTCCAGCACGACCTCCTCCGCAGCCTCCCCCAAGGTTGCCAGTATAGCTCGCACTCCTATGAAATACACACCGAGCATCCCCGCCTGAAACGGGCTCCCAGCACTGGCCGGACCTCGAGGTCGGGAGCGTTGAATCCCTGCACACAACCCAGCAGTTGGTGGCACGACGAGAAAACAAATCTGCAGCTAAACGCCTACATGGCGTGCATGCAAATGAAGTCTGCTTGGCACCAGCCACTGTAGTACTGATGCTGGAGGCGAAGCTACCTGTGAGCACAGCTTGCCAGCCAAGATCTCTCCCCTTTTTAACCACCCTTACCCGTTGCTTCCGTTTCTTTAAATGTAGACATTTGTTATGTATGCTGATACATATATGTATAGTCCCAAGAACATACTACTTGGGGCAACAGTGCTAATAAACGCACATCCATGCACTTAGTACCACGGTATAAAAAAATCTGACTTGAGAAAACACTGTTTATTGCCGTATAGATTGCATTTTACAGCTTCACCCAGTGAATCAGCTGTGTTGGTAGCCTCTTCAATTCTATTTTACTTCAGTGCACAAATGTAATTCCTTACATCCTTCTTTTGGCTAAATATGTTTAAAAACAAATCTATATGAAAAACTGCAGGGTATAAAACATACATGCAATTATAGAGTGTAATGTGCTATTTATTACCATTATTGATGGGTGGGAGGGCTGTCATTACCAATTCCGTGCTTCATCTCTTGTGAGTCATGGCCCTTCCCCAAGCTCAACCGTGAAAATATATAAATATACGATTATCTAGAAAAGACGTGTGCTAAAACTTAATGGTACCAACTTCAACACTCCTTGCCAGCAACTCCACTCCCTGTCAGAAATCACACACACACACATATGTGTGATTATATATATATATATATATATATATTTATACATGCCCACTCTACCTCTTTTCATAGTTTCACTTGTTCTGTGGGCCTACCTTTCAATGCCTTTATTTTTTCCATCTCTGCTAATCTCTGTGTTCTTGTGCATGCGCCTCTGCTTTTTTCTACCTTCTCATCTCCCTATCTGCTCTCATCTCGCTGTCTTTGAACCCCCCCCACAGCCCTTTTTAACCTTTTCTATGGTTGTCTCCCCTTTTTTCTATTTTCCCATCCTCTTTTTCCGTCTCAGTATTTGCCTCCCACATAATCCCTTTCACTTCCTGTCTGACCACCCTTTTCATCTCCCTTCCTCAGCCTTTTGATTGCTCTCTGCATCAGCTCTTTTACATCTTAAAAAAATGAATGGATTTACACAGTGCACCATAACAGAAAAGACGCCTGTTTGTCACTGTCTCTGCTTCATTCAGTACACCAATGCCTTGGTAAAAAGCGATGTCATTGGCACAGAAGGCTTTGCACCATAAAGCACACACGGTGTCCACTCCATACTCTGCTGACAACGACCCTTCCCATATAGCTATTTGAATGGTCACAATGGACGGAAAAACATGAATCAGGCCTTTAATCAACAGGTTCGGATAATGCCTTCCTTTCAGTAGACACACTGCATGCGTGCCTAGAATGCACAAAGTAGTATATTTTAAAATGGTGCACTCAACACATCTAGTCGAACTATCATGAAAGGTTCGCACAACCCTGCATCAATTGGCGATCAAAAGTAGTGAGTGTGCCTGAAAACGGCCATATTTTAACCTACCTTGGTAAAAGGACACATTTTTTTGTAGGAGATTGCACACAGACCCACCAGTTTCTGGCAAAAACAACACAGACCTCCTTTAAAAATACAACACAACAGGCTGCAAGCCAGTACATGCCCCGAAAGACCACCTTTCCCTTTTCCAGGTTGCTAGTTCTAATGTCACTTGCTCCACCTACATATCTCTGTTGTTTTCTTTTTTTGTCTAGAATAAACATCAGCGGACAGAGCTCAGTTATCTGGTTGACAGGCCGAGGCGGGTGAACAGGTACGGACCCCACTGTTTCTGCTCTTCTAAAACATCTTTTGCATTCTCTGTAACGCATGCTGATAAAATGTCGGTAGTCCGAGCCGCTATTAACGCTTCCACCAGAAATGTGAACCGTAATCTGACATATACCATGGGCATCTGGAATGCTTGTATTGGCCATTTGCTTAAAACACGATGCATTTTATGGACGTGTTAGTTAAATATTTGCGAAATGTATTGCATAAAAGGGTGCTGAGGTGGGTTTGGTAAAGGTCTAGTTTCCCTTCCATTTCAAGAACGTACAGGCAGACTGCACACACCGTGCCTGCCTTGACTGCTGCAGCATTGACTCAAATAGCTGCTTGCTTCGCCTGCTCGCATCCCACGGTTGCAGGTAGGCTTGTGGTGAACAGAGCTGTTGTGAATGCAGCACCCTCTGTGGCCATGGGATGGCAGAAGATGGTTTTGTGAACGTCTCTTTCATAAGGCGGGTTTTCATAATTCCCATATTTTATGTTTCCAGCTCTGCATTCCAGGAAGCAGACATAGTAAGCTCTAAGGACAGTGGTCATGGAGACAGCGAGCAAGGAGACAGTGATCACGACGCCACTAATCGAGGTCAATCCTCTGGTAAGCCATCAAGAAAGGAATGACTTCAAGAACAAGTCATCGATCGCAAAGAACAGGTGCCAAATGCTGAACGCTGGGGGGCAGTGGGGCCTGCGCTACTGTGCATGCTAGACGGGCCCGGCCACACACGTGGAAGGAAGTCCAGGGGGTATGTGTACTCTGTTAGGCCATGACACCTCGAATTATTTCAATACTACAAGTCAGGTGCGTCTAGTCGAGGTCTAGGACGGCTAGATCCATGCCTGATTTCCAGAATTGCCGCATGCGTTGGATTTACATGATCAATAACACTGTCATCTTCTAGGGAAGTTGTCGTTTTGGGAATAAGGAGATCTGGGTTTAGATCCTGGTTTCTACTTGTCCAAACTGTGTGATCCTGGGAAAATCAATGTATGTTCTTGTGCAGATATCTCTTGTCTGCCAAAAACGGAGAGGAGTCAGATGTGAACCATTTAGCAATTTGCTGTATGTAAGAAGATTCATTACCTAGTTGGTGTCCATTTGCGTTTGCTTTGCACAATTGTACAAATACACCTTCCATCAATCTTAGAACTATGAGATGTTGTACAGGGTGGTTGTCTTTTTTTTTGCAAATAGAGAATAATTTGTATGTTATTGTCCACATTGGCTATCTTTTTTTGGGGAGGGGGAGAGGGTTGTAAAATGTTATTATGCAAGGGGCTGTTTCCGTTTTTACACACAATAACGGGTATGTAAGTCGCCTCTGATATAGCATGCTTCTGTGATATACCACGAGGCGAGTTCTCCTTTTTCCTGCGGTGAGCTGTTTTTACGACACATGTAATCTTCTCATGAGTGTATTCCTTCAAAACACTATTTGAAACCATCCAAAATTATGAGGCTGCCAAACTAAATTAGCAATTTTCCATTAAATGAAAAGTGAAATAAAGGGCACATCATCGCCCCTCCCCCTCCCCAATGAAAAGGAGTGCACTTTCACCATCTCAAGCCACTTTCCCTGAAAATACGAAGAGGATTAGCGATGGGGTTTCCTCCTTGGGAATCTGCGAGGCGCCGAGCCGTGGAAATGCCTCTGCTATAGAAAGTAATGTAGCAGCTGCCTGCGGGCGCCTCACCTCTTGCCCTCTGGGTCCGGCTGAGCCCCAGTAATCCCCAGCAGTGTCCTGGCCGGCTGCGGACGTTGCTCTAGATACACCCGGCCCCTGCTCGGGGCTTGTCTGCGCCCTCGTGCATTGTGCGCCCTCGCATTGAAGGACCCTTGCGAGTCATTAATATGCAGCCCTAATGAGAGCTCGGCCGAGCCAAGAGTCCCGAGGGCCGCTCCTTGCGAACAGAGCGCCTATTTTTCGCCTGGGAACCCCACAAGTCGGGGCTCGGCAGAAGTTTGGGCCTGAACACAGCGCCTTTCATTGCGCCCTCCTTGAGGGGCTGGGGGCATTGTTCCCTCAAGAAGCTGCGCATTTAGCCTCTCGCCGACCTGCGCGCTTTCAGGGGCGCTGACACAGTAATGGGCATTTCGGGGACTTAAGGAAGCCATTCTCGTCCCGAGGCCGCATCTCATTTACTCCAGCGCCCCATTCCGCCCGGCGCGCTCTTATCTCGACGGAGAATTTCAATCAGATTAGTCCATCAGCATAATGAATCACAATAATGAAACAAGCAAAGTTTAATTACCGTGTGCAGGAGGTGCAGGATTTGCCGAGGCTGCTGAAAGCAGAGGTAGAAGCACATTCCATCCTGGCCGACTGATTGCCGTGTCTGCAAGCGCCAAGCAGCGGAGAGCGCGCAGCAAGCGCGCAATCTCTTCTCTTATGTGTGCTGACTGATTGCCAGATCTGCAACCACCGAGTAGCAAATAGCGCGCAGCAATCGCACAAGCATATCTCTCATGTGTACTGACTGCTCGCCGTATCTGCGACCAGCAGGCAGCAGAGAGTGCGTAGCAAGCGAACAGGCACATATCTTATGTGAGCTGACTGATCGCCGTATCTGCAGGCAGCAGGAAGCGCGCAATTATATCTCTTATGTGAGCTGACTGATGGCCGGATCTGCAGGCAGAAGAGAGCGCGCAGCAAGCTCCAATCATATCTTTTTTGCGTGTTGACTGATCTCCGTATCTTCAGGCAGCAGAGAGCGCGCACCAAGCGCACAATCATATACTAATGCGTTCTGACTGCCGTATCTGCAGGCAGCGGAGAGTGCGTATTAAGCGAGCAGGCATATCTCTTATGTGTGCCGACTGATCGAGGTATCTGCGACCAGCAGGCAGCAGAGAGTCGTAGCAAGCGAACAGGCATATCTCTTATGTGTGCTGACTGGTCGCCGTAGCTGCAGGCAGCTGGGAGCTCGCAGCGAGTGGCAGGCATACCTCTTATGTGCGTTGGATTTAGTTCAGACTGCAGATGGAACTGAATCCTGAGGGTCACATTTGAAGCAGGCGAAGCCGTGGACGGTTTCCACTGCTCTTGCACTCCTCACCTCCCCGACATTCCCACATAATCGCACCTAGGACTCATTTTGGGTTAATTTGTTTTCATCTTGGAAATAATGGTCTACAACTATTTAACCATAGCCACTGTGTCTTTTAACTCATCAATTAAACTGAACTGCGCATGCGGACAGCATTTTATGTACCTAAAGGTTAACTGGTCTGTTGGCGGGATTGGGTGCATATTGTTAGTTCAGTCTTCCCCGGGTGCAATTTGTGGCTGTTTGCTGTGGCCCTGAAATTGTTCAACTGTGCACGAGTTTGTTGTCCAAATACTGTCGATGGTTAGTGGTTTATGGTTGTTGGGGTGACACGCTTCAATAGTGTCCTTTAGTTAAAATATATAGATTGCCGGGGACATGTACTCCTCAAAAAGGCTTTATTGGCTAGTCAAACCAGCTCTGAGTATTTCTATAGTTTGATTTATCTTCACTTTCTATGCAGAATCAGCAGAGAAAGTGTTTACCGCCTCTGCCCAACAGCTGTTATTTAATAGCTCGGCACATAATGTTCGAAATTGTGTACACGATGCGAGAGGTGTATCAGTGGGTTGTAACATCCGCATTATTGCGTTCTTCTATTTTGATTTTTTTCATTTAGCTCTTTTAATTATATGTAGAAAGCGCCCAATATTGCCAATGGTGGCATGAAGGTGTATGGAATCCCGCCAGCCCTGACTGTATGCGCAACAGCAACGCTGAGCCGATTCCTTGCACTCTGCTTGTTGTTTCCTGGTTTTCATTGGCATCTAAAGGGCGCTTGAGGGTGGCCACAGCCTCCACGTACTGAAAGTGGGGGCTGGCATAGCTTCGCGCCGAGCACCATGCCTGGAAAGGCTCTCGTTCGCCCTGCCTGTGCCTCGCGCTCTCGTTCCCCGCCTGTGCCTCGCGCTCTCGTTCCCTGCCTGTGCCTCGCGCTCTCGTTCGCTCTGCCTGTGCTGTGCCTCGCGCTCTCGTTCCCTGCCTGTGCCTCGCGCTCTCGTTCGCTCTGCCTGTGCTGTGCCTCGCGCTCTCGTTCCCTGCCTGTGCCTCGCGCCAGAAGCGGCGCGCGCACGCAGCCTCGCTTTTAAATTCTAGTCCACGACCAACCGTCGGCTCCTTCCTGCTCTCGAAATTCATTTGCTCAGCGGACCAATATTTAATTACAAGTTATTAGTATTCATTTCTTACCAGATGATGGAACATAAATTACATTTTCCTCCCAGGCCAGGGGACCAGAACTGCAGGTCTGTTTTTTTCATCTGGCGCGTTCCTCTTCGATTGACAGAAACATTTATGCTGTGTGTTTCTGCAGCTTCCACGTCTGGACTTCTGCAGCCTCGCACATCAAACCCAGACCGATGCCAAGTGCAGATCTCTGCCTGGTCCGGGTGTCTCTGCATTTATACAGTTACAGAGATTCTAGCGCACAGAAACACAGACTCTTGTCTTCACTGTTTGTGTTTGGACATTGCTCAGTTTTTTAGGATTGCCTTGTAGAGATTGTACTCCTCCCAACGATTTGCTTCCAGTCCTACCAGTTTCTTTTTATTTAATTGAACAGACCTGGCTTGCTTATTATGTAAGATTTTGTATATATAAGCAGATACTGCTACCCATGTCCTTTTCTGACGATTTCTCAAACCTTATTGGTTTTAGAGACTAGACATTTATTTCATTATTCTTAAATATGTTTTCAATGAAAGCCAACTCACCTTTGCTCACGATTTTGTAAAAAAAAAAAAAAAAGTGAGACTGTAGCACATATAGTAGAGACGTAAATCTTCCATCTTTTTAAGCAGACCCCAAAAAGACTGACCCCTTTGCATTTCTGGCCCAGATTTCTGTTTTCATACCCTCGGTAAAGAGCACGTATTATTTGAGGAGACATTATTTTCTTATGAACAGGTCTTGTCAGAGGCATTTAGTGTTCGAAAGTGTGTGCCTTGCAGAGCACCGAGGAACACGCTGTCCCTGTCCCCTTGGAGTGACAGGCACCCGGTGATAGGCAGTGCCATCACTTTGTGGATTGTGAACTGTCTAATGAGTGCCCGAGAAATATCTAACTAGATATATGGAGCACGCATTTAAATAATAATTTGTGCGTGGAGGTGGTTTGCTTTCCACGGCAGATTTTATATACGAGTAACTTTAAGGAATTATTCTTGTGTTAATCTATATAATTGTGTCGGTGATGTCAGGACAGAGGAGTAGGTCGTGATTTCTTTTCCCTCCTTATGATTGAATCTCCAGGCCCAGGCTGCATAATCTATGGCTATGTATTCAGTTGACAGTTCGAAGACTGTCAGTACAGTCACACTCGTCCTCTGAATTCTTCGTAGCATCAAGCGATGCGAGACGGTAGTCCACAGCTGGCCGGAACCAATGTTTTCTGACAGACTAGTCATTAACGTGTTTGTCAATATTGTCGGCAAGCAAGTGACGTCAGACGCCTACATCTGGCCCATTGCAACTCATTCAAACCTATGCCATGAAAGCAATTTACAATAGCAGGCACTCTAGCATGCATGCAGCAAGACCCTCCCTTTATCGTCATGTATGTATGTGAGTCAGAGACCACGGGGACTCTGCCTCTGTGCATGCTATGGTTTCAGGCCAGCAGTAGGATTGTTAATGTAGAAAAAGGTAGATTCGATCAAATGCCTCAACATATGAGCATTACCCATCGTGACTAATAGGGCGCGTTATTGATTACTGGTTAAGCTTGAGGTACTTATGAACACACCATTTTCACCTGTTTTTATTCTGTTGATATTTTATGGACTGATTTTGCTGGGCCTCTGTCAGTGTCTATGGTTCTAAGCTCCTGCGTCAGCCGGTTATCAAGATTAATACTCGCCATCTTCTTGTGGTTACCGTGTATTTGCACCATGGTTTCCTAGGATATAGTCCCTGCCAAGATTATATTCTGTAGACACCTTCTTAAAAAGGGATCAACATATTCAAGGGGAAATCATTTCTTTTGCTGCATTGATGATCAAGGGAGTGCCAGAAAAATAAAATACCCTGAATACTTCTGAGTGAGTGGGTGTGGTAAATGAACCCCTCATTCATTTGGGAGATTGTGTCCACTGAGGGAAGGGAATTCTGAATTTGCACTCCTTCCTTATCTCCATCCTTCATTCGGCCTTTTGTCCTTCCTTCTAACCACCCTCCTTCCTGTCTTTTTATAACTCGTTTCCTTCCTTCTTGAGATCATTTTGGTACCTTTTCCATCCACCCACCCGTCCATGCATCTATCCAGCCACCCATCCATTGTACCTTCCTTCTTTCTTTCAGCCTGCCACTCTATTTTCTCCTCCATCCATCCACCCACCCATTCTTCTCTCCTGTCACCCTTCTATACACCCCACTATCCATCCTTAATGTTATCCATTCCTCCATCCTGCTCTCCAGTCATCCAACTCTGCATCCATCTCGCTATCCGTCGATGTTCTCTACATCCTTCCTCCCAATCAACTCTGCGTTCATCCATCCATCCTCTCTCAATCTTTCTGGACATACCTCCTTCTCTCCACCCCTCCCTCCATCCTTTCCTTCCACTGCAAGAGGTCGTATTAAAGAGCTTTTTGGAAGCCAAGTCTCCATTCAGAAAAAAAGGAGCCATGAACAACGTAAGCCTTTCGTATTACAGAGGGATTGGCCGGTGACACGCCCCCTCCACCCCCTCAATCCAGAAGCTAAACTGGGGGGTAATGAAGCCCCGGAAGATGTTCAGAGTATCGAGATTTGTTCAGTTTTTTTTTTTTAAATAAGCAGCTTAGCCCCTGAGGTTAGTACGTGTGCACCAAAAGGAACACGCAGGTGTGATAACCTGCATGGCTAGAGGAACGCAGAACACGTATGGACTGTTTTAGGATAAGGGAATGGATGCGAAAAGGCAGAATTATAGTTTTGTTTTATGAGAGAGGATCATTCTGGTTTAGTATAAAACAATTGTGACTTCAGGTAAAGGAAATAACGTGTCTTTTCATTTTTCAAACCACTCACCCTGATGGAATACTGCCTATATGTGCATATAAAGAAGCTAATATGTATCAGCCTGAATCCTGCACAATTTGAGCATGAGGATCACAAAATAAGTAGTAAAAATAAACATTTGTTATGCGTGTGGTTTCGGCCCTGCCTTGTGACTCGCTTTCTTTACAAAATTGACGGTGGACGGCTTCTGATGTTAAAGCTTCTGTCCTTTTCTCCCGGTCGCAGGCACTGATCTTTTTTCTAACTGCACAGAGGAATGCAAAGCGCTGGGCCACTCAGATCGCTGCTGGATGCCTTCCTTCGTCCCTTCCGATGGACGCCAGGCTGCAGATTACCGCACCAACCTCCACGTGCCCGGCATGGACTCAGTTCCGGACACGGAGGTGTTTGAAGCACCGGAAGTGCAGCCGGGGGGCGAGAGGTCCTTTTCCACCTTTGGCAAAGAGAAGGCCCTGCTTGGAGTTGTCAATGGCGGCGGGAGCACACTCGAAAGGAAAGAGAGGAAGGACTTGGACGGCCTGCTATCCGGCACCAGAGCGCCTTACAAACCCCCATATTTGAGTAAGTTGTCAATTTATTTGTCATTATTGTAGTGCATGCGCACAGAGCCAGCACCGAATCTAAGCAGCCAGGAGCTCTTCACCTATTGGGAGGTTTAATGTTTGGAGAGAGGCCAGAAGTCTTTTTAGCGTAGACTGCTCACATTATTGAAAGGATACTTAATGAGTTTGTTTTTGTGGCTTCTCAGATGGTACTTGAAAAATCAATCTTGGAACCTGCTTGTTGTTTGAATCACTTGAAAGGGTAATGCATTTTCCCCTTTTGGTAAATGAAATGTCTGGCTGCATCTGCAGGGGATGTTTCTTTGTCAAACACAACTGCACTTGTTTTTGTCACTTATTGTTGAACGCATACCAATTTAGAGAAATGCGCAGCTTTTACACAATTGTGCCTAGGGCTACAGTGCCTCGGGTTTTATCCGCAGAACATCGTGATTCTGCATTTCTCCTTGTAGGTTTCACTTGTGTTTCTTTATTCCAGAGTAGCGCTTAGCTGACATCACGTGACAGTGCCATTGTCATTCAGTCAATGGAATGGTATGCAGTCTGTGTGCTAATTTGGATGTAGGTCATGAGCGTGGAGCTTCTAGGGCATAGTAAGCCATATTTGGATTATGAAAGGGAGTAACTTGGGTTTCAGAAGAACCAAGATCTCACTTACTTTTCCAACAAGAGCGTTTTGCCTCCTTCACTCTGAGACCTCATAAGGACCAGGGACTTTCTTATTTGAAGCAAAAAATGTTGTTTTTCACCTTTTTTATAGGGAGCATACTGGTTTACTCTGATAGGCTCATGTCATAACAGGAAATTTGGATTTTTTTTTGCATGACTGGAGATATTTCCTCATGCTATTTTAGTGGTGCTAGGTGTGGTGTAAACTTGGGGCTGTAGGTGATGGCTAACCTTGCAATAGATCTGTACCATTGTATAAAAGATAATTAAATAATTCTTCTATTTTTCTTTACAACTAGTGTAAATTACTTTATTTTTATGGTATTCTGTCTGATTAAAGGACCAGTAAAGCTGTTGGTGTCTCTCTTTAGAAAACAAAATGGTGGTATAGACACTGAAGTGGTAGATTATTACATTTGTCCAGTTTAGTATTTCTAAATATTCAAACATTTGTTTTTTATTACAGAAATTGAATTATTTGGGCCATTTATTTTTACATTAAAGAAGGCAGAGTCAGGTGATTTACTCCATAGCCAACATAATTCTGCTATAGTTCGGATTCTATGATATTAAATTGCACCATACATATTGCAGTAGGCAGACAAACCCAACTGTGCATTCCACTTGACATGTAACCTCTCAGGCGGATGATTCATCCTCAACACATTAGAATCTAGGCCACCATATGTAAATGTGCCCTAATACTAGTGGCCCATGGCATGGACCTCACCCTTCACTGATTGTGGCAGTCTGAGCTGCTCTTCCGAAACTGCTAGATCTCATGGCTTTCTTCAACTTGATCGCCCTCTTGCTAGTAAGACAAGCATTGTCATAGCCAATAGGTCTCGCCTTTGGGGCCTTATAAGTGTTTAGCCAGAGCTATTGACTTTGCCAATGTTTTCAAGCTGTGCTGTAGAGAAGTGTGGCTGCTGTGCAGCATGCTGAAAAGTTATAATAAAAAAGTGTCAGAAGCATTTTTGTTACTTTATATATGACCAAGAAGGCATTATGTAAAACTGAACGACCATATTAAAAAGTATTTACAATAAAAAATGTCCTCAGTTTTCTTTTGTTCTTGCAATGCTGGCAACTTGTTTCTGCCTATTGCAATGGTTGTTTGTTAAAGCTTTTTTTTGAGGGGCATAAACAATCGGAGGGTGAAGGTTGGGAACTAGTACCTGTATTATAACACTAGCAGCGGCCAGACGCTAGGGGAGAATCAACAGATGCCAGATTCCGAGAGCAGGCTGAGGTGGTGCTGAGTGATGCTGAGGTGGTGGTGGTGACTGTTACGGAGACGATGCTGAGGTGATGCTGAATGATACTCAGGTCTTGCTGAGTGATACTGCTGTGGTGCTGAGTGATGCTGTGGTGGTGCTGAGTGATATTGTGGTGGCCCCGAGTGATGCTGTGGTGGCCCCGAGTGATGCTGTGGTGGCCCCGAGTGATGCTGTGGTGGCCCGAGTGATGCTGTGGTGGCCCTGAGTGATGCTGTGGTGACGCTGAATGATGCTGTGGTGGCGCTGAGCGATGCTGTGGCGGCGCTGAGCGATGCTGTGGCGGCGCTGAGCGATGCTGTGGCGGCGCTGAGCGATGCTGTGGCGGCGCTGAGCGATGCTGTTGTGGCGCTGAGCGATGCTGTGGCGGCGCTGAGCGATGCTGTGGTGGCGCTGAGCGATGCTGTGGCGACGCTGAGTGATGCTGTGGTGGCGCTGAGTGATGCTGTGGTAGCGCTGAGTGATGCTGTGGTGGCCCTGAGTGATGCTGTGGTGGCCCTGAGTGATGCTGTGGTGGCGCTGAGTGATGCTGTGGTGGCGCTGAGTGATGCTGTGGTAGCGCTGAGCGATGCTGTGGTGGCGCTGAGCGATGCTGTGGTGGTGCTGAGCGATGCTGTGGTGGTGCTGAGTCATCCTGTGGTGGTGCTGAGTCATCCTGTGGTGGTGCTGAGTCATCCTGTGGTGGTGCTGAGTGATCCTGTGGTGGTGCTGAGGGATGCAGTGTTGGCCCTGAGTGATGATGTGGTGTCGCTGAGTGAAGCTATGGTGGTGCTGAGTGATGCTGTGATGGCGTTGAGTGATGCTGTGATGGCGTTGAGAGATGTTGTTTTGGTGCTGAGTGATGCTGTGCTGGCTCTGATTGATGCTGTGCTGGCTCTGATTGATGCTGTGCTGGCTCTGATTGATGCTGTAGTTGCGCTGAGTGATGCTGTGGTGATGCTGAGTGATGCTGTGGTGTTGCCGAGTGAGAGATAGAGTGAAGATATAATGCCCAATTAGAGAGGGTGGTGAGAGAGAAAGGGTGTACATAGAATAAAGAGTGGAGCGGGATAGAGAGAGAAAGAAGGGGAGAGAGAGTGAATGAAGGAGTTTGAAAGAGAAACAGATAAAGGGGTGAGAGAGAATGAAAGGCTAAAAAGATAGAGAGGGAGAGTTAATTAAGTAGAGAGAGAATTAGAGAGGGAAGAGAGAGAGAAGGAGAGAGACAATAAGAGTGGGGGTGTGGAGTTTAAATAGAGTGAAGAAGTGACGCGGAAAAGTAAACTTAAATATAGCTTTATGCTTTGCGCGAATAAATATAAAAAAATAAAGAGTGGAGCGAGATAGAGAGAGAGAGAAAGAAGGGGAGAGAGAGTGAATGAAGGAGTTTGAAAGAGAAACAGATAAAGGGGTGAGAGAGAATGAAAGGCTAAAAGAGATAGAGAGGGAGAGTTAATTAAGTAGAGAGAGAATTAGAGAGGGGAGAGAGAGAGAAGGAGAGAGACAATAAGAGTGGGGGTGTGGAGTTTAAATAGAGTGAAGAAGTGACGCGGAAAAAGTAACCTTAAATATAGCTTTGTGCTTTGCGCGAATAAATATTAAAAAAAAAACAGAGTGAGACAAAAATACTGGTAATTAGGATGTGACTCCCAATATAAAACAAATAGCGATATAAGGTGAAATCAACCCACCGAAGCAATATTTCTAACTAGACAAAAAAAAGCTTGCATTTCAATGCTAATCGCTGTTGTTTTTCATGTGACTGTAGTCCAGGGCCGTCAGTTGGTAATGTGAGCTGCTGCTGCGATTGAAACATCAGAGTCCAGAGAGTTAATGAGCCATGACGAGGAAATGAGGAAGAGATAGGAAATCCAGATTGCAGCTGCGCGCGTGCACGCCATCGTGAACGCAAGCTGGTCGCCAGCCGAAAGCCAGTGGGTTTGCACTTCCAAAACCCGCTTACTAAAACTCTCGGCCAGACCAGCGCAAGCGCTGGTGCAGGCCAAGACCTAAAAAACCATCCGAGGATCGGTCCTGTTTCTGCCCTCTGATCTCATTTACATTCAGACGCGTTCCCGGACACGTTGGGTAAACGAGGAGGTGTGCCGTTGAGCCCCCCCCCCCTGTTTCGCTGAATAGACGGATGTATCGACCCGCGGCATATGAACTTACGTATATATATATAAAAGATTTCTTTCGATTTCTGTGAATCGCGGCAAGGTGCTGGATCCACCTCTCTTTATGCGATCATTCCTTGTTTGGCATCCAGAAAAGGATCTCCTTAAGTCCTACGGAAGAAGAATTCCACCGTGACCTTCTTTATCTTTATCTTGAACGTTCTGGAGAAGCCTTCGTTGCTGGTTCTTTCTTCTACGCCCTCGTTTTTAAGAAATTATATTGGGCACATTTGGCCCTCATAAATATGGGTGTCTTGTCCCACCCTTATTGTCCATCTTCGCCCTGATGAAGGTGTAGCCCCGGCTGGGGCAACACACCAAACGCGCGCGTTGGCGTTATTCGTGTGGGGGCAGCTGGATTACTCTCATCCCTACCCCTTGATGACTTGTATTTCTCTCTGTCATCTGACCATCTTGTGGCTGTTATGCACAATTTTTATCTTATATTATTCCTCTAAAGTTGTGTGAATGATGTGTGAGTCTTTATGATGAATCCTGGGAATGTATGATGATATGAATGTTTTGTTTGAAGTAGGTGTGTGGGACGGTATATATATATCTTTTTGAATTTTGTCTTATTGATCATCAATTGTTCTGACAATCGTTATGTGTTTTTATAAACTATCGAAATGATTATATAATTAATAAAATTATTACAAAATTTGTAAAACTTGATGTAACTATTTACTTTTTTCCTTGATCTGCTCCAGAGATAGAGGATGAATTTTAGGACCCTTGTATAGGGCCATGTGTTGAAAATACGGGGTAGGTAATTTCTTGCATCTTTGGTGTTCCTTATTTCCCCTGCGTACCTGCCCCCATCTAGCCAGGGGTCCCCCTTCTTATTAGTTCTCATTTACATTCAGAATAGTATCCAGAATTTATTCCAGGACCCATGCCTACCTAGGCACATTTTGCGTTGGCTGGCACGGCTCTGTCAAGTTAGTAAAGACATTTTTTGTGAGAGTATTGTTTCAGGGCTCCTCAAAGCATAACGTCTCTATGTATTTGAATACTCTGTTAGTATTAAAAGGTGGTTGCAAGTCTCATAGGCTAACCTCACATTTTCTTCCTTGTCTTTCATTTCTTCTAATGCCTGTTTACTCAGGATTCAGTTTATTTGTTCCGTGTGGCCAGACTGATGGATTCTGTTTCATAATGCAACGAATCGTGTGTTCTCTTGGTTTATTGAAACACTAAGTACTATCTGCGCTGATGCGCAATCAGTCGTTGCTGGTAGATTGTACTAAACTATTAACATTATTCAGTTATATCTGTTCAGTTAGTATGTTTCCTTGCTTACAAAGGTTTCAAAGATACAATGTTGATCCAGGATAGAAATCACACATTATACAGCAGAGTGTTGCCCTAATGGCTATGCTAATCAACTATGTCTGCACCTATACATTTATTTTAAAATACATTCAGTAGATGTGGCTGTAAACTGTTTTTTTTACATAGTTTTAATTCATCCACAATGAAAATGTTTTTTGTTTTTTTTAAATAAAAATTTATTGCATGTTGGAAAAAGTCCTTCTAAAAAATGTAAACCGTTATCTTCATATTTGTGGACAAGCCCATGTCAGAGCAATAAACACAAGTTGTATACGGGATCAGTGAAAATTAAATGTGCGCATGGGTTCTCCACCTGTGTACTCCACCTCTACCTCGAGCAGTGCTTAGCTTCGTCCTTCCACATGATCTTCTCACAGTCTTTCCCTAGTGCCAGTGGATGCTCAGATGCCATTGCAATAGTGCCCACACGTAGCTCTGGGCTGAGTGTCACTTGTGCCGGAAGGGCACAGACACTGCAAAGTGCTAAACTACTGACATGCGCTGTCCACAAAGGTATGAGACTACGCAGCTGCTTCACCTGCTTCATCCAGAGTCTTGCTTATGTCGAACTACTAATCCTCATTTCACACTTCATCTTTGCCACAGATAAATGCCAATATTACCATTACTGTACCTTGTAGGAGGCTCTGCAGAGCACAGTAACTAAGGTTAGGTCTCTAGACCCCTAATAGGGTAGATTTCTTTTTAAGCGCTGTTCCATTAAATTGTCTGGAGTGAATATGAGATGAGGCTTTTATGCCCGCACCAGACATGAGAGTGCCTGGTGTGGGGCCAGGGGCGAGTGGTTTCTCAGCTTATGCACTCATGATGTTTCATGAAAAGGCTATTGAGCATGAAAAGTACGATTTTCAAAGGGCTACATGTTCACAATGCAAATACATCATGTGCTCCCACGCATGGAATAGGAAAATATGATGTTTAGGGATTTATAATGTTTTAGTGTATTTGGTCATTCCAAGTGCTTGAAGCGGGGGCAGTAATGCAGTTGTTGTCTCACAAAAGGTGGGCTAGCTGCAGAGAAGCGCCAGTACTAAAGCATGAAATGTGTAGCAGCCCTGCTGAGAAATGGTGGCATTGACTATTAACAGGTTAGGAGTGTTCTGAAAAGTGACTTCACTGTCCATTAAAGGCATGTTAATCTGTTGAGAAGTTCTGGCACTGTCCCATTTAATGTATTGTACATCTACTAAGAAATGCTGGTAGTCTGGAGATCTGATGAGAAGTGTCTGCACTGTCCATTATGTCAGGCCCGCTTAAAAATGCCTGCAGTTGGCTCAACACGGCTATGGCAATCCACTGAAAAGTGCTAGCTCTGTCCCATTAAATGTGTTACAGTCCTGCTGAGAAGTATTGGCAGTGTTCCATTAAAAGTTTTGCAGTCATGATGAGAAGAGCAACTTGTTTCAATTGCTAATACACCAACTCCGGTACTTTCCTAGAAGTCTAATAAAAGGTGTCACAACACTGCTTGGAATTCTGGGTACTGTCCGTTACCACAGTCCTACAGAGTAGTGTTGGTACTGTGCATGACTAATATAGCATTGCTGCTGCGAAATGTTGCATATCAAGCGTGGTAGCCCTTTCATTGTATGTCAGTGCTGATGTAAAGTTCATCCTTGCAGCTTACACTCGTTCTGCATGGCCCATTGGCCCTTTCCCTGAGACTCACTCCCGCTTTACAGCAGTGAGTTCCAACAATTTTTCTTTTACTCATATCAAGTATTTTGGATCCGGCAGCAGTGAGCACAAATCTCTATAAATAAGCAAGGTTATGTTTTAAAACAGTGTATACCTCACATATTTATGTGTGGCCTCGGTGTAAATTTAAGTACAGGTAATCTTACACATCTTAGTTGTTATGCATTGCATAGTGGGGAAACTTCGATTTAAGAGCAGCTAAGATTGAGCAGTGTTGCATTTCAAGACAGGGTTTTCATTTATCAATCGTATTTTTTTCTGAAAAGAAAGATATGTTTAACAATGCAGTTTTTGAACTGTTAAGTAGGTGAATCATTTAAAGGGTGCACTCTGACTACTTCACATTTAAAGTTTCTTTTTCTTTCAGAGTTGTTTTCTTTTCTAGTACTCATTAAATGAACATTCGCCACCAGTAACCTATTTCAGCTGGCTAATGTGCCTGTTGGATTGATTTGTTACTTTGTGGTCACAGAAACGAATCCTGGTGGGGCCTACTCGGCCTTTCATCCAGATCGATAAATGGATTGCCATTGTGTTGGGCAGTTGTGCCACCCATTAAAGCCGAAATAAATGAATGAAAATTATATGCTGCCTTGTAGCTTTTATATACCAGTGGTGCACGATTATTTACAGAAGTATAAATTGAATCAATAAGACATTGCTGCTCTCTGGCTGGGGTCTTTGTGGAAGCCAGTCATTTTATGTTACTTTTTAGCATTGTTTTTGCTCTGCACCAAAAAAGGTACCAATTTTGGTTGGCCTTGAGCTGCATTCCGCTATTACAGTAATTACAGGACATACATAATTTTCTGAATGATCTGTCTGCCTGCCAACTAAATCAACTGGTTACTGGACCTACGCATAAGGCAGGACATCTGCTCGACCCTGTGCTAACTAACATTCAGCTCACAGAGGCCCCTAGAGTGGCTCCGATGGTTTGGACCGACCATTACCTAATAGGTTTCTCATTGCTTCATACCGGCTCTAAAAATCAGAGTCGGCCTAAAGCTATATACAAACGTCCCTGGCAGAAATTGGATCACTCCACCTTCCATAATATGCTTGTCACGTCTCAGCCTACTTTCTCCTCGGACGTCGAGACGGCCAGTGCTGGCTTTGAAAACTGGATTAATCAGGCACTAGATAGGTGCATCCCAGCCAAATGGACTCATCCTAAGAAAGGCCATTCCCAGGAGTGGTTTGATGAGTCTCTTGTTAAGGCCAGGAAAAACTGTAAACATTTTGAGCGCCGTTGGAGACGCTCCTACTGTCCGATTGCCAAATCTGAGTACATAGCTGCTAGGAAAACCTACCACAAACTGATTCGGAAAACGTGCGCCGCATTTTTCGCTGATAAGATCAAAACGAGCAATAATCCCTCCAAAACGATCTTTTCCCTACTAAAGGATATGGTGAAATCTCCAGTGACTAGTGACAGTTCTATCACTTCGAACGACCAATGTGAGGTGCTGGCCACCTACTTTATTAATAAAGTAGCAGGCATTTATGATAGCTTCCATGGGGAATGTGAAGCTTCTGCAATGATAGAGGCTGAGTTTGCAGGAACGGGGGCCAACTCTCTGCACATCCTCCCTTCTATTACTTTAAACGGCCTTAAGGCTCTGATTACAAAGATTAAATCAGGGTCCCCCGCTGACCCCATTAAGCCTGATCTTATTGTCAAACATCAGGACTGCCTCTTACCTGGCTGTCTGGATCTCATTAATCTCAGTCTGTCCAATTCCGAAGTTCCTCAGACCTGGAAGCATGCGAAAGTTATCCCTCTCTTGAAGAAACCTTCTCTGGATGCTTCCAGGCCGGAGAATTATCGCCCGATTTCGCTTTTGCCATTCTTTTCTAAAATCACAGAATCTTATGTGAATGGCATTTTGACTCAGTATTTGGAGTCTCACTCCATACTGGACCCGTCCCAGAATGACTTCCGTCCTAAACATAGCACGGAGTCAGCTCTATTAGCTGTAACGGAACAACTTAGAACCTCCATGGATGAGGGCAACTTGACTGCGCTCATTCTGCTCGATCTTAGTGCAGCATTTGATACGGTCTCACACAGTATTTTGATCCATTGGCTGCGTGAGATCGGTGTCACAGGTAGTGCCCTTCATTGGTTTTACTCCTTTCTACGTGATAGGTCGTTCCAGGTCATCGCTCCTCCTTTCCACTCCCTGACACACCCAGTATGCTGTGGAGTCCCGCAGGGGTCAGCACTGAGTCCGACCGTATTTAATATCTACGTTCGTCCTCTGGCCCTGTTGGCCAACACTTGCAATATACAGTTGGTATCATATGCGGACGATACGCAATTGATTTTTTCTTGTACCAAAGACTCCAGCCAGGACATGATTACATTTCAGGATGATCTGGTAGCCATAGCGGGCTGGATGGAGGCGAACTGTCTTCAGCTTAACTCATCCAAAACCGAGATCCTCTTGCTTGTCAGAGACTCACACCGGTGGGGCAACAACTGGTGGCCGCCAGTGCTGGGTAATCCCCCTATGCCCAAAGTCGTGGTAAAAAATCTTGGCATACGGTTGGATACTGAACTCTTGTTTGAGGAGCATGCTAAGTCAGTGGTAGGGACCTGTTTCGGTATCTTGCACGGACTTAAATCCATCTTGGGTCTGTTTGACCCCCACACGCGCCAGCTGGTAGTGCAAGCCACGATCTTGGCTGGATTATTGTAACAGCCTTCTGTTAGGGGCTAACAAATTTGTGATCAATAGGCTCCAACACACCATGAATGCGGCAGCTCGCATTTTATTTGCACTGCCTAAGTATAGCTCGGTCTCAGGGGTGCTGCGCCGACTCCACTGGCTCCCCGTGGAGCAAAGAGTCAGGTTCAAAGCACTTTGTGTTATTCATAAAGTTTTGACTGGCTCCGGCCCGGCGATCCTCAGAAACCTGGGCCACCACTATGTTCCCTCCCGTGCCCTGCGCTCTGCGGATTTACATCTGATGCGAGTGCCGCGTTTCCGTAGAGCCAGAGCCGGAGGCCGTTCTTTCAAGGTGTTAGCTCATATTTTATGGAACTCGATGCCTCTTGCTATCAGGAACATTCCCAATCTCTTGGTGTTCAGAAAGGCAGTAAAGACATGGTTATTTCAGTAGCTTAATCATCCCATTTCTTCTCTCTTCCAGTTCTTTAGCGCTGGGACGTCCCTTTGGTGGGACAGCCATGCGCTTTATAAATCACATAACATAACAGTGATTAAGCTCTAGCGTGAAAACTTTTTGAATTTTTTCACCATTTTTTTTCTCAATGAAGCCTTCCAATCAGTAGCGTCGGTGGTAGAGTGCCGCCGGAGCGCGTGGGCGTGGGAGCAGGGTGGGGTAGAACTACGGTTACGGGCGATTACAGGTAAGCACACATATAAATAAATAAAACGAATTTCGCTTCGCGCTGCATCACATTTGGCGATGCAGCGCAGAAACGAAATTCGTTTTATTTATTTATGATATGTGTACTTACCTGTAATCGCCCGTAATCCGTAGTTTACTACCCCCCACCCTGCCCCTCCCCCGCCCCACGTCAGCGCCCGGCGGCACTCCCACCACCGACCGCTACTGCTTCCAATGAAGCCACATTGTCCACCCTGAGCTGAATGTAACAGTTTAATCTGTCCATGGCAAGACTTTCTGCGAGAAATGTCCTGGTAAACATCTTCAAACAATAAAGACTTAATAACAAGTTGTTGTATGTCCATTGATTTACAGCGTTTGCGTGTCAGTTTTTCAGGGCTTCCACTGTCTAGGTGATTGGCATTTTAGTACAGTATTCAAACCAGCAAGTTAATTAAGCTTGTACTTTACTGATGTTTGGCTCTTTTCTGTTCAAAATCTAATTCCAGAGCTCGTTTCTAATGCCAGTGTGAGAACTTCTATTACAAACCTATAAATGGTCTGTACAAGCATTACTGCTGCCTCAGCTTCTTTTGTGTAGTCGAGTTTTGATGTTATCTCTGTTAAATTGAAATAAATTTAAACACATATGTCCACGAAAAATGAAGACCCAATGAAGGACTCATCATCTTTCTAAACACAAAAGATGAGGAAAGTCCTGCCCAACAAACTCTGACAGATTTAGTGATTGCAAATAAGACAAATATGCTACATTCCGACCACATTTCATCATCTAATCTATGTGGACGAGCGATTTTCTCATACCAACAATCACTTCAAACAGGTAGTGTCAGTCAGTACATCTCCAACAAATTCAAATGCTGGTTTCATGAAACAAAACATGTTATTTCCAAAGCTTTTAGAAGTGAATATTGCTTCCAGTCTGTCAGCCAGGACTGCTCACTAGCATCATAACAATCCCACTGTGTCCATCCACATTGGTTGGTAATAGGAACAAAATCTCCCAAATAGTATTACTCCACTAAATACATACAACCAATGAAAGATTACTAAAAATTCATTATTGTTTATATGAACACACTTTAAAAAATTACAATATATTAAATTCGATTTCCCTAATTTGTAATGTCACTTCAAAGACCTGGAGTTTTTGGTGGCAATAACGTAGTGGAGTTACTAAAGGATTTATTAGGGACCGGATCACATTCCCAATTATTCATCCCATCCTATTTAGAGGTTTGAATCTACACCTGTACATGGGTCTACTCCAGACCAACCCAAAAACAACACAGCCTTAGTTTTAATTCCAGTTCTGGTATTTCATACCTTTTCCTAAAGCTGTACGGGCATATATTTACTCTTCATATTTCTTCATAGACTGTCAAAGAGCGTTTAACTTCCTGAGTCTTAAGGATTGGGTCACATGATGTTTGTTGTCAATTATCTCTTGGAGGGAGGCTGGGATTTTCAAGGTAGAACAATATCAAGCAACAAACCTATAGAACATGGAAGATAATTTGAAGTAGAAGTTACCACTCTGTTTCTTTCCACGGTCTCCAGAGTGGGACTAAATCTCAGCCCTCATCAGCATTAGACACAGAGGCTGAGGAGTACCCTGCATAGGCAATCCTTTGTAAAGAATACTGTAATTGTTATCTCTTAAGTGTCTTTGTTTCAATTTGAGGGCAATAAACTCATGTTAGCCATCATCATTTATTTTACTATTGCTGCTGTAGTGATGTCGTTTGTTCAGAATGCTACTTTTATAATTCCTTGCATTCAGTCATTATTTTATTTTTAAAACTCTTAGTCCTTGCTTCAACTTCCCAGCCAAGCTATTGTTCCAAAATATTGGCTCTCCTGGAATTATTTTTAACAGGAAACACTTATAGTCCTCTTCATGTGATCAAACATTATTTATTGCTGGAGATTTTGTGTTTATTCTCCTAGACATCTGTATTCTTTTTTAAGAGATTCAGAGCTTCAGATGTTTAATTATATAAAGAGTCTTTGACTTTAAACATGATAGCATTAATGGATTTATCAGTTGTCACATTCATCATGCTGAAAAGCTGTTCCTCTAGTGTCTATTATGGCCTAGTAATGTGCCATAAACCCAGGCAATAATTGTGCCACAAAGGATTGAATCGTCCTGAAGAGTCACGAGTCTCTATGCCCAATTAAACCTTGGAGGCACTGGGATAGTGCCCTGGCATGATGACAGACTTGTCAAATAAGAAAGCCGTCAATCCCAAGTCGTGTGGTAGAGACAGTCCCTTAAATGGCAGTCTTTTCAAGGAATTAGAACATAGCAATGTAGAGAGCTTCACTGTCCACAATAAGTTGCTCAGGGCCAGTAATAGCTGGACAAGTAATTCTGCACGCAAATCCCAATGTTTGTCTTACTTTTTCTGCTTTTTTAATTTAGAACATTCTACCCTTAATCGGTGGAATGTTTAACAGCCTTAAACCTTTCTCCCTTGGGCTGTAGAAGTTATTAAATGTTCCCAATCAAACTTTACCATGTCTTTTTGCTATATTTATTTGACAAAGTTCAACTGGATGAACACAGCATTCCCTACCATGAAGTATGTAGTCAGTGAGCTGGAACTTGATGCACTGACCCCAAACCATCGCCTTGGCATAGCCAGTGTTACACAATATCAACACACACTGGGGTGATGGGAATTCTCATATTTGCATGAAAATTCACCTGTACAAATAAAGGTGTAATCCTCCGTGATTATGCAGCCACGTAGCCCTTTTATAATACTAAATAGAGCCGGACACACTAAAAGTATTGCACTTCGGTGAAAATGTCACAATTACGTTATTTACACTCCTTGACATTTTTATGAAAAACAGGTGAAGTGTATATCTGTGGTTGGGAGGAAGAGGGTGCATACTCAAAACAAAGTTTCCTGAAGACTTTACCCCCATTCATATGATAATCAAAGAGAATGACGCAACATCTTCCTTTTGACGTGTTGCCTGGATGGGGATGCGGTGGTTTCCTATGTGTTTTGAGATTAGAATAGTGTGTGGTTAAATTGTTTCTCAGGATAAAAAAGAGAAGAATTAAAAAAAAAATCCGATGTGAAATTGCTCATGACTTTGTTGTCAGGTCAGCATTTAAAAGAATGTTGACCTATTAATAGTTTGCAGCTTGCTTATTGCCTTGGACATGCTGCATCCAAATTATTCTTAAATGTAGGGTCCATGTGAACGACGAAAGCATGCAACTGCCTGACGAACTCTGGGATGGAGATAACAATTAGGGTCGGATTCAGAATGCACATCAGATTCAGCTAAAGTTTATAGAAAGGACAAAAGTACTGACGATCATTTGTGCCCAAAGTAAATTGGTGGTAATTTGAGCCAGGCGGGAAGAGCAGGAGTGGACCTTCAGGAGTACACATGTGTATTATTAGGGCAGGGACGGGAATGTGCTACAGGGATGCTGCTGGTGTTCTTGATCCATCAACAGATGTAATATTTATTTTCTCGCTTGTGGTTACTTACTATCTAACACTGCAGCATCTTCTAGGCACAGCTCCCTCAGGTAGAGAAGTGGTGATCATGCAGACACGAAAAGGGAACTCTGGGGCTTCTCAGATTCTAAATGGTGCACATTCCCAGGAAAACAAAGCTGCATCAGCAGCCCTCGCCATCGCCAGCTCAGCTGGGGTAATAGCATTGAACATTTGGCAAGGGTAATGGACTTAGGGCACATAAATACTTGGGACAATTATGTATGATTTACAAACAAGATCCGCTGACTTTAAGCAGTCATTTATATTCAGGTCTACTTTTATTGATTGACCCCTTTCTCCAGGCCATCACACACTGTTTCTAGTCCTGGACCTTTGTGTGACAACCTCCTGCATTATGGGTATTGTAGTACTAGTTTACTTCCATAGAACTAACTCACCTGAAATCAATGATTTGCTGGTGAAATGTTCAGGACTAGAGACAGAGTCATAATGACACCCCAATTATTCACTTTTGATGCCTTGACTCTAAATGCCACCAAACGTTGCTCAGGAGGCGCCCCCCACTCATTTTTCCCCATGAGACCATCATTAAAAAGATTAATACATTTAACCCTACTGTTTTTAGACAATTTTGAAACACGAACTTTTCTGAATTTCATTAGAATTGTAGAATATTTTGTATCATGATCCGTTTGTCATATTCCCATGAAAATGTCATTGAAAAAGCTGTATTGGTTATTTCATCACTTATTGTACATTACTGCCTGATATGCCTCATTAACAGAATGTGAAAGTCCTAAGTATTTAACAGCCTCCTACTACACACACGCTGTCTTTGAGCTGCGTCACTTAGCCGCAGTTGACCTCAGTGGTATGACTGCTAATTATACCTTGACTGGTCCCTTTCTGGAGATACTTATTCTCTTGGCTGCCTGGTACACCACTGAACAAGCATGAGGAACATTATCACTGTTTTCATTACCTCCTTCAAGAATGTTTGAACCACACCAGAGAAGCCTTCATATTCTAAGTAATCACTCTAACATCAGCTCTCTAAATGTGCCGCCAATTACACTTATTGTATGAAGTGTCTAATAGAACATTAGAATAAGTGTTCATATTTGTGCCATTTGAATTACTGTCTTGTAACTTATATACAGCCGCCAGGAGGAGTCCCTGGACTTCTTTAATCCCAGGTGAAAATAATGTTCTGTCTGACATTATTGCTAAATACATATATCCCAAAAAATCCACTTTGACAAAACTTCCAAATAGTGTTTTAAATTTTGGAGTCATTAAATGCGAATTTTAAAATCAAAACTTACAAATCCTTTGTAAAAGCCACAAGCACGTGACCCAGTGTGAGTGTGTTTGCACTCACCAGCACACCAGTTGGTTGGAGTGGAGGGAGCGTAGGGTGTGTTACATAACTCAGACAGCTGCAAATGCTTGTTCCGCAAAGAACCTTTGAGCCTCAAGCTCACTTGTGTTCAGTGGTCTGTAGCGTAGGTAATCTGTACATTATTGTGGCAGATGTACCTGCCAACCGCTAGCAGCTGGGTTGTAAACTTACACCAGGGTCAAGACTTTTCCTTGGAAAGCCTTGAAGTGGAACTAATTCCCACTCGAAAAATTGTTGTTGTTCAGTACCACAACTGCCTGCTTGCCTCTGGTTGACCCTTAGTTCTTCATTCAACCGAAAGAGAGCCAGGAAGCTCCTAAAAAGTGTGACAATACCCAGGTTGGTACCTTTAATTGTGACTAAACCACATGACTTCCTCCTAAAACACACTTCTTTTTGAAGCCCCTCCCATCCAGAGAATTCCCAAATTATTGCTGAGAGTTGCTAAAAGCCTAAGTTATAAATTGCTTTAAACTTTTTATCCTGTATTTTGAGTTTAGTTTACTGAATTGTTGCATCTTTTTGCTCTTATTGAATTGCTGAGTGTCCAGATTGTGAGTACACAGCAGGTACGAGTTTGTTATGAATCAAAAGGGCACAGACTACCATTTTGAATTTCCCACAACTGAAACGTGATTGTTTTCCATACTATCGACCATAGGTTCCCTCGTGTTTTCACCTAAGAGTAGACTGGAATCCACACTTAGATGAAAACTCAGGCACTTTCTCGATCATACCCTACAGAGGTATGTTGCACAAGGGTTTATGAATAGGACTGCAGATCCAAGACAAGTAAATGCTGAATGTTATTAAAGATATACAATAGGGAATTACAAATTGCATATTTATTAGACAACTGCTAAATTATTTCTACAAAAACCTAAAATACTAACAGATGCAAGAACATTATTTAGAGAGAAAATTAAGCCTTTGAAACTTAGGGGATGATTAGGATGGCGGGCGGACCCTATCGGAAACGGGACCGCCCGACAGGCTATCGGCGGTCCCGCCATAGGCATTATGATGCGACCGCCACCACGGCGGTCGCAATGCCCGTACTTTGCATTGCTGTGGGTGCTGGTGGCTGCAGCACCCACCGCAATGCAAAATAGGGACTCCTGACATATCCCTGCACTACGTGGCAGGTACCATGCGGTGCCTGTCACATGGTGCAGAGATATTCAGTGCCCATATCGGAGGGCCAGGGGAGAAGGGGTGTCCGCTACGGTCCCCCAAAGTCCCTTTCTGCCTGCCTTTTCATGGCGGGTTAACCGCCATGAAAAGGCAGGGGAAAGGGACATTTTAATCCCTACGGCGGTGCCTGGCAAGCACCGCCACCATGGTAGGGAATACAACCCCCCTGCCAGACCGGCGGGCTCAAGGAGCCCGTCGGATGCATGGCGGTCGGTCTTGCCGACAGCCAACCATCTGCCCATCATTGAAATATGGTGGGCGGATAAGATGGTTCCGATGGAGGTGGGACCACCACCGACGGGCTGTCGGTGGCGGTCCCACCGTCATCATAATCGGCCCCTAAGTTGGAATACCAAAAAAAAAGTATGTATCAAATGTACACAGAGGGAACAAGGTGACATAAAAAAAACATTACAATTTACAGCATATTTTCAAGAGTCACAGTAACTTATAATAAGCATAAATCTCTCCACTTTCCTTACGTAGGATAGAGTGAACATTTCTTCTGCCTTCTTTACCTTTCTCACGATGACTGCAAAACACGCTGATCATTTCAGGCAGATAATTTGAGCCAGAGATGTGAGTGCGCTTTTCTTCGTTTATGTTCGGCTAGAAGGCACACAGTGACGTATTTAGTATGGAATTAAGGTTCTAAAGATGGATTTTTAGCACTTGCTGGCATTATGCAGCAAAGCATCCTTTTGATCTATATGCATATCACGTCATTTCACACTAACAGACTGCATTGGGCACTCTGTGGTTTCTTAGCTTTGTCTCCTGAGATTATAACACGAGGATTAGAATATCTGTTATGGCACACAGGACAGGATTGGCCTTTTATTCCATCAGGCCTTTGCCGATGGCTTGGAGCCACTGGAGGCCGGTTTTGAAAGCCCGGGGCTGCTGCCTGCGTCTGTCAGATACTCAGCACAGAAGTTTATATTGCAGCAGGCACAGGGGGTTCCAAGAGTTAGAGAAAGCAAGGAAGGTGCAAAGAAAGAGATCAGACAGAGAAGAGAGAAAGGCAGGAAGGAGAGAAGAAAGAGAATGGATGGATGGAAAGAAAGAGGAGTATTTTTGCCATGTCTGCTTTTGGTCCCACACCCCAGCCCTGATGGCACAATAATTGCTAGTTTGTGGTAGACAAGGCATTCAACTTGTTCTAGACCAGAAAAACGTGATTTACAACAAAAAACGTTATCTCATTTGTGCATCTGATACTACATGTATGTAATGTGATGTAATATATTAGTGTGTTGCTCCAGGTACGTACTCCTCTCTGCCGACACGTATTGATATCTGGTATCACCTGGACAACAGTGAAATACAATACTGTTCTGTGTGCAGCACCTCATGTTTGAGAAGTTGCTGCTGTAATAACATCTCTGTAAATCTCTCCAGTGCCCATTGGAACTAGGTCTGCGCTATATCAGATAATTACACTAAGTGAGAGATATTAAAACATATATCGTTCCTACCAATGTAAACTACTAAAAGGCGATATTGTAACTTTTGTGTGTAACCACAATCAGCAATCTTGTACCACTGCGACCAAGATGACTTCTGGCCTGCCAAGTGTTACGCATCAGGCGTGATGCTAACGCATTTCAGTGTGGTGTTCCCGCATCACCGCACTGAAATGCATTGTCACGCATTTTTGGCACTGACCGCACTCTCTGCTGACAGCGCTGAAACTGGCTGCCGGCTACACCAGGTGCTAGTGCGCGCCGGCGCTCAGACACACCGGTGTGCGCCCCGGGCCGCAGGCAGCAGACTTCACTTGCGGCCAGCAGCAGCACAGTTAGTAAACAGTTAAATCTGTGCTCTCAGACTCAGTGCTACAAATGTTACAATCTGCCCTTCTGCCAGTGCCTGCACGGTGGGCTGTCACAGAGAGTCACTGACTCTGACTGCCCAATTACCGAGACCCGGGCGGGGCCTGCCCTCAGCAGTCATTGCGTTACAGGCTGTGGCGCCGTGGGGGGGGGGGGGTGATCGGATGTGACCTCACGTCCTTTTGGAAAAGGATGGACAGGCAGGGGCAACAACACTGCAAAGTTCACTGCCGCAGCTGTGGGCAAAATCAAGTGCGACCACCGCTAATAACGCAGGGCTACCATTTTGTAAATTATGCTTCTGCTGGCTCCAATCCATGTTTAATTCGCCCAGCAATGCCGGCCGAGACAAGAGACGCAAATTTTAAATAGGACGCAGTGATGCAAGCGGCGCGGAAATGGGCACCAGTTATGACATTTTCTAAATGTTTGTTTCTGGCAAGAGTTACCTCGCCAGTGCTTGCACCGCCAGCAGTATTTGGTTTGTGCCGGCTGCTGCCTCTCAAGTGAGTACATCCGCTGAGGCTGCCGGACAGACTGTGGTTGGTGCCTGCAGCCTGTAAGGATCATGCCGCGTGACTCGGGACCAGGTGCGGCTGCCGGAGAACATTTTGCCTGCATGCAGAGCCTCTCATAACGCTGGTCCCGGCAATACTCCAGTCCTTTGATCGCTGTGCCAGAAGTCTCAACCAGGTAATTTGATAGTATTTTATTCATTTTTGAGCGTCAATAATCACTGTGGTGTGCCTGTTACAGCTCTCATTGCTTGGCTGTCTACTCTGTGATTTAATTGGATACAGTACACCTGACTAGGCCCTGCATCAGTGCCCGGTGGCCTATCATTTCGGTTCTGACCGGGACTCCCAGGCAGAAAGGGCCACATCGGGATAATATCGGGAAGCGGTGGTGGTGGGGGAGGAACCCATGCCAGCCGGATCCTGCCTGCCCAAAGCGAATCTCGGGTGACATAGGCCAGAGCTCCGTTCGGTTGCTCGGTGCAGGACAGAGTCAGTTTGCAGCTGCAAAGTGCACATGCACTACACAATTGCAGCAGATACTCAAGCACTGACAGCACAGCAGCAGGTCGCAGCTCCTGACCCCGGAACTGCACAGTGGGGAAGCCTGTGCCCTGGAGGGGGGAAGAAGTTGTGTCAGGCCTGGCCACAGTGAGACATTCCATCGATTATTTGGAGCTGGACCGGCGGGCCGCCCCAGAGCTTCAATGAAGCCTAAACTGGACTCGAGCTTTTTGTCAGCGCATGCAGGGTACAGCTGAGACTATGGCGAGTTGCCCCCTGAGATGAGGTTGCAGCTATCTCTTTAGTTGACGTTCTGCCACCAGTGCAGTCTGATCTCGAGACGGCAGTTCAAGTTAGTGTGTGGGGTGATTTTTTTTTTGTCTGTTTGTGGGCTTGTCAGGCTAAGTGGCCGGGCTGAACTGCTAATTTTTCTGAAGACAATAAAATCCCGCAGTAAGCTTAAATGGACGGAATCTGACGTGCAAAACACGTATATAGCATATGAGGACAACCTGAAAACGTGTTTGTTATGGTGTACGTAATGATCTCCTACTGTTGCACTGACTTGCTTTGCTATGAAAATTTGCTTTTGGTGGCACAGTCGCGTTGCTCAAATGGGTGTAATTTCTAATATTTATGTTTCCCTCGTTTTCATTGCTTGATTTTACTCGCAAGAAAGTGTCACTCATAGTCGTTGAAATGTCACTCATAATTTCCTAAAATTATGAAAACGTCACACTTAGCAATCTGAAACCTTGGCAGCTATGTCTCTGCTTTAGTTAGTTTGCATAGTAATGGGTGCCAAGTAGCATAGTTTACCTCTGAAGTTGGAACGTAATTTCTTTCCTTAAAGTCAGTGTTAAGAAGCACGTATTTAGAGGCTTTATTTTGGACTTTTTCTTGTTTTTTTGAATTATACATCAGCTGCCATACTGAAGAATAACTTCTAACTTCTGCAAAGAAGAACTCCTGGGTAGAAAATACTTGTAGACTTTGTCGACATATTCAGTGTGCTATTTTAAAAACAGCTTCTGTGCATATAATTATTCTGTCTAATTTGTCAGAACGTATCTATGCTTTCTTGCATTTTTAAATCGTTTACTGTGCTCATAAGTATATGTTGTCTGTCTCCCTCATGTAAGTCTTGAATGCATTTTCTGAAAAACTGCTGTACCTAAATTGTGGAACACGTTAAAATGCAGGCTATAATGGGATGTCCCCGCTACAGAAAGTGTCATTGTGTTCTGTGGAGCCGTGCAAGTTTCATTGGTTTCTTTGTATTTGTGTGTATTCGTTGGGAAATACTAATGACAAGTTAGCAAAATCACTCTTTCCAGGAATCAACTGCATACTTGTTGCTAAAAAAAAAAAAAAGTGCCGGTCCACTGAAAATCATGGGAGCGAGGACATGCTTCTGTCATGATTTTAGTTCAGCGATTCAGAGAGGGGCTGGTGTAGATTGTGGATGGCGAATAATATGTGACGTGAGGAGTGCCTGCTCGGAGCATTATTGGTTTTAACACTTCTTGCAATTTTTTACATAGCTAAGTACAATGGTGATGAAATATTGTCACTGGATCTTTTAATGCCAGTGCCAACGGATATAGCGCATGTTATCTCCTGAACATATATATAGTAATCAATACACTCATTTAGGAACTTGTCAGGTCATTTGTAGAATTATAGTTTAGCATAGAAAAATAAGATCACACTATTGTCACTTTCTTTTTATTTCCTTTTTCTAATAGTTGTCTAGAGTAGCAGTGCTAGGGTTAAGCTTTGGATATATTCTTATGCATAGGCGATTAGGGTACCAATAGTGACTCAATATCCATATTTAGGTATGGATGAAGCTGGTCTCTGCTATATAGCTAATATCAACAAATGACTGTGCAATGTTAGACATCACCAGCGCGGAGCGGCCGAAGAGGCTCCCCATTGATTCACATTCCTTCTCTCAGGTCCTTTCTCCTCCCTCACCCTTTAACACTCCGCTTTTTCATACTCAGTTTCCAGATTTTCAATCCCAGCTCTTCACTCTTCCCTCGCCTACTCCTTCCTGCACCTCTCCAGCAATGCAGCTGCAGGGTTTACATCTTCCAGCTGCCATTTTGTACTGGTGTACTAGAACAAAGCTAATTACAGTTTGGCAGTGCCCAAAACTGACAGGCAGATAATCTACTACTGCACTATGGTAACCACTTGGATCATGCAGGTATGGGATGCAGAACCAGGGAAGAAGAAGCCGGGTAAGTGAGTAGGAGGTAGAAAGAAGTAGGGTACAGGTGTTGGGTAGTAAAATTGGGGAGAAATAACAGGGGCACAGAGATACGAGCAGCACATAGTAGGAAGAACCACAGTAACATGAGTGTCACATACAGACAAGAGGAGCTCAGGGAGGAAGGATGGCCACAAAATCAGAAAGATTAGAGAGTGACCAAAAATGCACAGAGCCCAAGGACCACAAAGACAGCAGTGGTAAAGTGACAGAACTAATACAGAGAGACAGGAAGAGCATTGAAAAACGATCATTGGCAAAGCCAATAGGTCTTGCCTATGCAAGAGCTATTACCTTTGCCAGTGCGTTTTAGCCATGTTGTACACCAGTGTGGCTGCTGTTCTACATGGCTAAATGTTTGTGGCATAGAGGAGAGTGGTGTGGCATAGAGTGGAATGGCGAAGAGTGGAGTAGAGTGTTGCGGCATAGAGTGTTGTGTATTGAAGTGACATAGAGTGGAGTCATGTAGAGTGGCATACAGTGTAATGGCGTAGAGTAGAGTGGACAGGTGTAGAGTGCATTGGCATAGAGTGTTGTAGAGTATAGTAGCATAGAGTGCAGTAGCATAGAATTCAGAAGCATAGAATGCAGCATCGTAGAATGCAGTGGCATAGATTAGAGTGTTGCGTAGAAGAGAGCAGTGGCACAGAGTGCAGTGACATAGAGTGTAGTGGTGCAGAGTGAAGTGGTGCAAAATAGAGTGATGTAGAGTACAGTGGCGTAGAGAGCAGTGATGCAGAATAGAGTGGCATAGAGTGCAGTGGGGTAGAGGGGTGCAGAGTAGATTGGCATGGAGTGGTGCAGAGTAGAGTATAGTGCCGTAGAGTGCAGAGGCATAGAGTCCAGCAGCGTAAAGTGGAGTGCTGTACGTTGTCATAGAATGCAGTAGTGCAGAGGAGAGTGGAGTAGAGTTCAGTGGCGTAGAGTGCACTGTTACAGAGTAGAGTGTCATAGTGTGCAGTGATGTAGAGTGGCATAAAGTGCAGTGCCATAGAGTAGAGTGGTGCAGAGTAAAGTGGCATAGAGTGCAGCTATTTTCAGTACAGTGGTGTAGAGTAGAGTGCATTTGTGTAGAGTGCAGTGGCATAGAGTAGAATGGTATTGAGTGCAGTGGCATAAGTGGAGAGGTGCTGAGTGGAGTAGAGAGTAGTGGCATACAGTGGAGTGGAGTGCCACAGAGTAGAGTAGACTGGTGCAGAGTGCATTGGCGTAGTGTGTTGCAGAGTATAGTGGCGTAGAGTACAGCGGCATAGAATTCAGTGGCATGCAAAGCAACTTCGTAGAATACAGTGGCATATATTAGAGTGGTGCATAATAGAGTGCTGTTGCATATAGTGCAGTGGGGTAGAGTAAAGTGGAATAGAGTGCAGTGGCATAGAATACATTGGCATAGAGTGCAGGGAAGAGTAGAGTAGGATGGAGTAAAGTGGCATAGAGTGGTGCAGAGTAGAGTGGTGTAGAGTGCAGTGGTGTAGAGTGGTACAGAGTAGAGTATTGTGGCATAGGGTGGAGTGGCATAAAGTGCAGTGGCATAGAGTGGAGTGGTGTAGATTGCAGAGTAGAGTGAAAAAGAGTACCGTGGTGGAGAGTGCAGTGTTGCAGATTAGAGTGTCGTAGAGTGCATTGAAGTAGAGTGGCATAGAGTGCAATGGCATAGAGTGCAGTGGCATAGAGTAGAGTGGTGTGGAGAGCAGTGGCTTAGACTACAGTGGTGCAAAGTAGAGTGCAGTACCCTAGAGTACATTGGTGTAGAGTGTAGTGGCGTAGAGTGCAGTGGCCTCGAGTGCAGTGGCATAGACTAGATTGTTTCAGAGTAGAGTGTAGTGGTGTGGAGTGGAGAGGAGTGGTGCAGGCTAGAATGTAGTAGCGTAGAGTAATGCCTTAAAGTGGTGTACAGTGCCACGGCATAGAGTGCAGTGAAGTAGATTAGATTAGAGTGGCATTCAGTGGATTGGCATAGAGTGCAGGGGTGTAGAGTGGTATAGAGTAGAGTGCATTGGCATAGATTGTATTGGCATAGAGTGCAGTGGTGTAGATTGCAGTGTTGTAGAGTGGCATAGAGTGCAATGTGGGAGAGTAGGGTGGAGTGACCTAGATTGGAGCGGTGTAGAGTAGAGTAGCGTAGAGTGCAAAAGCATAAAGTAGAGTGCTGCAGATTAGAGTAGAGAGGCGTAGAGTGCAGTGGCGTAGAGTAGAGTGGTGCAGAATAGAGTAGAGTGCTGTTGTGTGGTGTAAAGTGGAGTGTTGCAGAGTAGAGTGCAGTGGCGTGGAGTGGTACAGAGTAGAGTGGAGTGGAGTATGTATGGTGTGATAGCACACTGCCATTACAGACAACATATTTCCAATTGAAATGACCATTACATTTGCACAGGCATACAGTTGTACTAATAAAACTATACAGCACACAAACAATAATGCGTGGAAATGGCATCATGTAGTGTATTGATTAGTTTTGATCATATTAAAGTATTTGCTTCCAACACACTTCAGAATTAACAGAAAATGTGCTTCATTTGTGATTTGCTAATTCTGATATATTCTGAAATACTTGCACAGTTCATTTAAATGTTGTTGTGTGCTGGAAAAAAAACCCTTTCCTCTACCCCCCCCGTACACAGCAAGATTGTCACATAAATGCCCTCGAGATACATACCCAAACATTTGACCTCTGTCTTAATGCACAGCAAATGTGACAAGAAAAAACAAGATTTACAGGCCTGTTTTACAGAAAGGAGCACTCGTGGAAGAATACAAGGAGAGGTAGTGTGAAAAGACTTTGCTCCTTCAGAGGGACACACTGAACCTGGATAGCCTAAAACAAATAAAGCCAGAAAATATAAAGCCTGAAAATGGGAGTTACAAACTACAAAGCCAATGGTAAGCAAAGGGTGGAATGCATTCCCCGGGAAGCTTTCTAAATGTCCCCAAGATGTCTTTAGCAAACCAAACTGCTGTGCTGTCTGGTAGGATTTGACCTAAAAAGAACAAAAGGACACAGGAAAAGCACAGAAATATTGGGGCTACAGAAGCACATGAGTTGCTGAAAGACAAGAGCCATGCAGTGATACATAGTCTTTTACATCACAGTGGAGTTGCAGAGAGACAGCAGTGGCATGCAAGGACACTCCCAACACAGAAAATGAAGGAGCACTAGGGAGCACAAAGAAACAGAAAGAACACAGGCACTAAAGGAGCAAATATATTCTGCAGAAATAGATAGGCTGGAGTGATCAGAGAAATGTGAGGAATACAAAAACAGGACATATAGAATCAGAAGAGAATTGAGAGTTAAAACAGGCACATAGTACTAGAAGGGGCATGGAAATTGGAGTGTTACAGACAGAAACACAGAGAGCCAGAAGGAGTACTAAGGCAGGAATGGCACAGTATGCAAATTTATCTTGGTGTAATACCATTCAAGAATATTTTAGATCCTCATTTTAAACAAGTAATTATGAAGACTGAGGGGTGGATACAATATTTCCAATATTGGAACATTGACATATTTTTATGATGAGTGGTAGGGTATTTAATGACAAACTATCTAGTTTCCGGGGGTTTCTAGGTCATTGTTGTTTCTATTGTCATTGCTATCTCTTTGATCAATGCTTGACATATTATATAGTAGCTGGCAAATGCAAAAGTGGTCAACATTCTCAATTGAGCATTTTGAAGAAAGTGTGCAGTGAGACTGGTGCTGGGATTCCACTTTTGAGTAATCATTGGATGCGCTGTCCAAAGAAATCCTTGAGTCACTTAAATACATTCTTTAATTTGATAGAATAAGGTGGATTTTGGACTGAGTTGGTTCAGGATATTAGGACAGCATCAGAAAGAGTAATTGAGTGACTTGAGCAGCTGGTGAGGAGCACTCAGAGTGATCTTAAGGGAAACATCGGTTACATCGCGGTGTTTACACCGCAATACCTTTACAACGCGGGTATTACAACGCAAGTCATTACAATGACTTGCGCTGGATGGCGCTCTAAGTTAAGGAATAGTATGATTTACTATTCCAACACCTTCCCTACTGTAACGTAGGCTGGAGTTGGAATAGTAAATCATACTATTCCTAAGTCCAGCGCCTCCAACGCAAGTCGTAACGACTTGCATTGTAATGCCTGCGTTAAAGGTATCATGTGTAAACACCGCGATGTAATGTCGTATATTCGATCTTAAAGCGGCCAAAATCATGTCAGCTAGATAGAGTCACATATGACAGTAGGCATCTTGCGGCCATTAAGGTTTGAAAGAGGGATGTATACCAGACACAAATAGCCATAGAGAAAGTTGCACCACCTGTGTAAAGGGACCTATTCAAAAAGGATATTAGTATAAAGGATTCTGAAGCAGAGTTAAGATAACTTTATGAAATACGGGGGGAAACAAGCATTAGTAAAGCCAATAAAACTCTCCATTCTGAGCTATTACCTTGGTCAACGTTGTTGGCCATGTTACACAGCAGTGCAGCATGGCAGCATGGCTGAAAGTTTAAAAAAAAGTGATGTGGCATGGCATAGCACTTAAAAAAAAAAATGCAAGGGGGCAGTGCAGGAGGCATCATTGTGCAACACAGAGGATGTAGATGCCTCCTGGCCTGCCCTCCAACCAGCAAGTAAAAGTGCTATGATACAGCCAGCACTGTCCGCATTATACCTTTTTTTAAAAAGCATTCAGCCATGCTGCACAGGTCAGACTTATCGACTTTGCCAATGCTTGTTTGCTGTAGGTGCCCCTTTAAGGAATGGGAATTATTATGAGCTGTATATGATCCAATGATAAAAATGCACTGGGTGGTTTGATTGAATGGATCTCATAATAGATGATGGCATGTTGTTTAAGGAAGGAAGGACTAGACATTGGATGTCTGGATTAATTGCGCCTCCTTTAACATGGTTCTGCTGCCCTGCATTGGAGGGTCGAGGAGGAGCAACAATGCGGGTGGACGGGAGCAAGCAACAATGTGGGACAACAGACAAGCAACAACGCAGGATGTGAGGATGGGAGAGGGCAAGCAACGATGGGGGCAAGGGGAAGCAAAACAATGAGACAGGAGGGTGATGCAACAAAGCACACAAGCAACAATGCGGGGTGGAAAGGGGTAAGCAACAGCACAGGACGAGAGGGTAGGAGAGGACATGGGATGTGGGAGGGGCACGTAAAAATGGGACAAGCAAAACAAAGCAGGATGCGTGAGAGTGGGAATCAACAACGCAGGCAAGCAACAATGCGGGGTTGGAGGGGGCAAGCAGTGGAGCAGGACTGAAGGAGGGTTGACCTACAAATACAGGCACTCCTGTGGAGTGCTGCAACTGAATGAAAAAAGTAGCTCTGAAAGGGCAAGCAGTTGAAGGACACAGGGCAAGGACGCCATACTTGGCCATGCCCCAGGGGAGGGACAAACACATAAGGATTTGAGACTGGCATGCTCTGACCAAAGTGAAACAAGAAAATGAGTGATGATGAAGTTAATCAATGGGAGACCTGGGCAGAGTTCGTGGAGTTTCACTACGCATAATCCGCGGAGATCCGCAAGTGGCGGAGTTCCGCAAGTGGCGGAGTGCAGTGCGAAGTGCCGTTCGCGCTGATCTTCCTGCCGCTCAAGTAGAAATTCTACCCGAGCGGCAGCTCGCGCACTCCAACTTACCGTTGGCAAGCGCGAGCAGGGAATAAACTCCGCTGTACTACGCAGAGCGGAGTTTTCTGCACTCCGCGAGCTCCGTGGAGCACAGAGTGCAGAAAACTCCGCAAACTCCACGAATGGAGCAGAGTTCACCACCCAAGACTAATCAATGGCAAGCAGTGGGCGGTTTGTAACCCCCTGTAAGTAAACAAAATGTCTCACAAGTGGCAGCTCATGTGCTGATTCATGCGAGACCTAATGATGCATGGCAAATTCTTGGCCAAAATGCACAATGTAATTTGGATTTTCAAGTTTTCAGAAATTTAGCATGGGCTGCAACTTGAGGCAAAGGCAAAAGGCCATTCAAGACATCATACATGTAGAGCTAAATGATTTCAAGAGTGTTAGAACGAAATAAAAACGTATGTTTGTGGTGAACTATTTGCCAATCCAATAGAGATCGAACAAACCACAAGTTTGTTGAAATCTTTATGTCCAGTAGGGCTTGATTCACTGTCAAGTGCTGCCTATAAATGCATAGCAAACACAAGGAGATGATGTACGGAGCGCTGAAACATTTCAGACACTCACCCCCAGTCACAGATCTGGGTTGAATCCATCATCATTCTTTAGCTCACTTCGCCACCCCAGTTCAGACACAGCAATCTGCAAATCAGTCTTGACCATGTGCCTCATGGGAACAGTCCAGCCCGAACTGCCAAGCCATGTCTTCCCTGGACCGGAAACAAGCATCCTGGGACCGGTTTCGGGCTAACAGCCCTCATCAGCCAGGCTAGCTTGAATCCAGTGGCAAAGTGAGCAAGAGACCCACGTCTGGGCATACCCTGCCAACTTAGGCGAACATAGCAAACACAAGGAGATGATGGACGGAGCGCTGAAACTTTTCAGACACTCACCCCCAGTCACAGATCTGGGCTGAATCCATCATCATTCTTTAGCTCACTTCGCCACCCCAGTTCAGACACAGTTATAGTGCAGATCAGTCTTGACCTTAGCCTCATGGGAACAGTCCAGCCCGAACTGCCAAGCCATGTCTTCCCTGGACTGGAAACAAGCATCCTGGGACCGGTTTCGGGCTAACAGCCCTCATCGGCCAGGCTAGCTTGAATCCAGTGGCAAAGTGAGCAAGGGACACACGTCTGTGCATACCCTGCCAACTTAGGGCGAACATAGCAAAAACAAGGAGACGTGGGTCCCATGCTCTCCATGCCACTGGAGTCAAGCTATCCTGGCTGATGAGGGGTGAAACCCTGAAACCGGTCCTAGGATGCTTGTTTCCAGTCCAAGGAGGACCTAGCCTGGCAGTTCGGGCTGGACTGTCCCATTGGGCGCAGGGTCAAGACTGATTTGCATGTGGCTGGGTCCAAACCGGAATGGCATGGTGAGCAAAAAAACGATGGATTTAGGCCCAGATCACTGTACTGGGGTGAATGTATGACATTGTTCTGCATTCTGTTCATCAATTGTTCTTTTTGCATTTGTCACCCCGAGTGGGACGGGTATGCCCAGACGTGGGTCCTGTGCTCTCTGTGCCACTGGAGTCAAGCTATTCTGGCTGATGAGGGGTGAAACCCTGAAACCGGTCCTAGGATGCTTGTTTTCAGTCCAGGGAGGACCTAGCCTGGCAGTTCTGGCTGGACTGTTCCCATTGGGCGCAGGGTCAAGACTGATTTGCATATGGCTGGGTCCAAACTGGAATGGCATGGTGAGCAAAAAAACGATGGATTTAGGCCCAGATCTCTGTACTGGGGTGAATGTATGACATTGTTCTGCATTCTGTTCATCAATTGTTCTTTTTGCATTTGTCACCCCGAGTGGGACGGGTATGCCCAGACGTGGGTCCCGTGCTCTCCATGCCACTGGAGTCAAGCTATCCTGGCTGATGAGGGGTGAAACCCTGAAACCGGTCCTAGGATGCTTGTTTCCAGTCCAGGGAGGACCTAGCCTGGCAGTTCGGGCTGGACTGTTCCCATTGGGCGCAGGGTCAAGACTGATTTGCATATGGCTGGGTCCAAACTGGAATGGCATGGTGAGCAAAAAAACAATGGATTTAGGCCCAGATCTCTGTACTGGGGTGAATGTATGACATTGTTCTGCATTCTGTCCATCAATTGCTCTTTTTGCATTTGTCACCCCGAGTGGGACGGGTATGCCCAGACGTGGGTCCCGTGCTCTCCATGCCACTGGGGCCAAGCTATCCTGGCTGATGAGGGGTGAAACCCTGAAACCGGTCCTAGGATGCTTGTTTCCAGTCCAGGGAGGACCTAGCCTGGCAGTTCGGGCTGGACTGTTCCCATTGGGCGCAGGGTCAAGACTGATTTGCATATGGCTGGGTCCAAACTGGAATGGCATGGTGAGCAAAAAAATGATGGATTTAGGCCCAGATCTCTGTACTGGGGTGAATGTATGATATTGTTCTGCATTCTGTCCATCAATTGTTCTTTTTGCATTTGTCACCCCGAGGGGGACGGGTATGCCCAGACGTGGGTCCCGTGCTCTCCATGCCACTGGAATCAAGCTATCCTGGCTGAAGAGGGGTGAAACCCCGAAACCGGTCCTAGGATGCTTGTTTCCAGTCCAGGGAGGACCTGGCTTGGCAGTTCGGGCTGGACTGTTCCCATGAGGCACAGGGTCAAGACTGATTTGCATATGGCTGGGTTCAAGCTGGAATGGCATGGTGAGCAAAAAAACGATGGATTTAGGCCCAGATCTCTGTACTGGGGTGAATGTATGACATTGTTCTGCATTCTGTCCATCAATTGTTCTTTTTGCATTTGCCTATAAATGCAGGCACAACGATGTGCTCATGGGCTTGTTCTTCCATTTGGCTATTGGCTTTTGAATTCTACACCAAACTATTTGAAAGAGGCAGAACTTATTACAATGCATAAAACTGCATCTTCGAAAAAAGCCACCACGTATTAAATTAATTGCATTGCTGGAAAAAGGTAAAGCACTCTGCTGGATTACTGTAGACTAATTTCAGATTGATATGAAAAGAAAGGGCTCCTTAATAGTTAAAAATGTGGGCTGTAAGTTGGGAATTTTGCAAAGATGTTCCAGTATGTTCAGACACCACGCTGTTATTACCCCTACATATATGCTAGTACAGCCTTTGTCAAGATTAATATGAGATATTTATGACTCATATGGGAAAACTGGGGTAGTCCCCAGGGCCTTTTAAATTAAATCTAGACACTTGGGTTTGTCGAGGTGTGGGAAATTATGGACTGCTCACCTAGCAACTATAAACTCAAAGGATCAGAAGAAAGTTTTTAGTTGTCCCATTTACTATTTAGTGTTAATTTGGTGGTTATAGAAGCATTCCTAGCTAGGAAGAGATAAAGATGAATACTGTCTACATCACATCAACACCTTCTGCCATTGATACAGTGTTGTTTGTTGCCCTAAACTGCCTAGCTACTAACTGCAGTAGCACTGAAATTCTGATAAATTTAAATAAAGCAAAAATCGTGGTTTTCGGCAGGGTGAAGAGGAAGATCTAACTGAAAATCAGTAATATACATCTTGTAGATTTTTGCACATATTTTAGATTGTTATTTGATGTCACCCTGAAGTGGATTCCAAAATAAGAGCAGGTTTGTGGGCCATCACTGACCTTTATCGTTTCAATATTTTGTATTGTGATCTCTTATTCGAGCCACTTATTCATGCTATAAGATGTCAAATATATCCTGTGTGTAGGGATATTGCTGTGGTATAGGCTTGGTTGCCTCCTATTAGCTTAATGGTGCTGGAGGAGCAGCATTGGACATCAATACTAACATTGCGACAAAGGACATGTACATATAGAGACAGCGTGTATAGAGTGTAGTGGCATACAGTGCACTAGAGGCTGAAGTGCTCTTGGCTTCATGTGCTGTGCACTTCCATTTATCTCCGATTCATAAGTGGCAATTCCTGCAGAGAAGTATGGCTGTGGAAGAATACATACATTTCAGGTTTGGCCAAGGGAGAATGTGGGTTATATTAAGTGCTTGGGGAGTGGTATTTACAACAGGAACAGACGTTTCAATTTTTAGCTGAATTAAACATTTCTGAACCATACATTTAAGAAGCAATATGTAATTAGGCCTGTGTGAAATATTTATTATACCTGTGTGAAATTCTGCAAACTTCACCACTGCAATATTTCACAATAGTGCACATTTTTTCAGTGAGAGACTAGACTGAGCATGAAACGTTTTACATTAGACAATTTTTAGTATTTTATTTTAATTATCGTTGTTTACATGGAGTTTTAGATAAATTGAATTATTGTGTGGTAAGTAAAGTGGACAAGAAGGGGTAAGGAACACAATCAGTACAGAGCGGCAAAAGGCACACAGAGATAGAAGATATTCAGTGATAAGCAAGCACAGAGAGACATACGGAAAAGCATGCGGCAGAAAAGGTACACAGTTAAGAGGAACACATAGGATTATAGAGACACAAACAGCAAAAGATACAGAAGGACAGCACAGGCAGACATGAAGGGGGCAGAGGAAACGGTAACACTGTTAGCCAGATACTTTTTCTAGTCTGCACACAGTGTGCTGGTCTGCCTACTCACATTCAGTCCTGCATGAATTTTATGCTGCCACACATTACACAGGGACCGATGGGTCGGTACTTCATCATTTCATCGTAAAATGAGAATGGGGTAGTAAAGGGTGTTGAATTTTCAGAATGACGATGTGGTTAAAGGCAGGATGCGTGCAAGACCCTACTGGGATGGGAAATACAATGCATGAGGGACAGAGTTATTGGAAGCACAATTGATGCACAGTTGCTATATTGGAGTTTCACATTTTCAACACACAGATTTTACATCCCAAGGAAACACTAAAAGTAGAATGATGCCTTATCAAAGAACATCAACAAATGGCCGCGGAAGAAGAGAGAGAAAAGAGCGTCCATTGGCCCCATTAAGAGAGGTATGGTGGACACAATTGGCAGCTGGAACGAAAATGGCCAGCAGGTACATAGGGAGACAGGCAACAAAAAGAGGGGTAGGGGCCAAAGGGCGCCATTGGGGCTCAAAACGGTGTTAGGGAGGCACAGGCGAGATATTGGGCAAGAACGGTGCTGAAAGAGGGGAAGAGGGCGGGGAGAAGTAAAGACGAGTGGAGGAGACAATGAACTTTCGCAAACCTGATCATATGAAGTTAGCCAACTTCATGGTGCTTGGAAATAAGTCAAGTAAAACTCTGGTTTGTCCATACATCCTGGTAAGAATGGAGCATTATAGCATTAAACCTGAAAAAGGATTTCGGGGATGAGATTCATCATTTTTTCAATCTACGGGTGGCAAATGTGTGCCATATAGTCAATGAAAAAAGTTCATTTTGCTTGTGACCTAATTCACATAGCGCATTTCCCTTCACACAGATGGTCCAGATCGTCGCATGATTTTCACAAAGGGACATGAATAGTGGCGGGGTATGGGAAATCAATTTGTGGGTGAAAAAACATGCACATGCCAACATTTGAAAGCGATGCAAAAGCTTCTACATCCTTTTTGGCCATTCCAGCCACTTCTTTAATCAGGACCTGCCACTTCACAACCAAAGGGAATGGAGCAGTGCAAATGGGTCCAAATATGTGCCCTAACTGCATTCAACATCCCCAGACACCAGCATTTGTTCAGGGCATGCGCTTTGGTGCACATGACGCCATTCCTATCCATAAACTATTGGGTAGAAATTAAGCCCATTACATTCTCATGAAAGACCCTTTAAGGCACTCCACAGAAAACCTTCACCCAACCAGATGTTTAGATAGGTCTAGGGTCGTTTTGATCTCAGACTGACCCAGTACATTCATCCCAGGAGTTAATGTACAATAAAGTATTGTGCTTGGAACACACCGGGAAGTGCATTGACTGCCAGCTCAGCCTCCCTCTACACTGAGGTCTCCTTTATGAACAGGGAACCTTATGCCTTGCAGAAGGTCTGTTGCACATCAGCGGTACGACAATTAATAATTGCAGGCCTATATATGTTGAGGTACGTGTTTTACTGGAAATAAAGCATTTCAATAACATTCTAAACATAACACATTATTGAAACATGGGCATAGGTGTTTACTAACATGAGATTTGAAGACCTGATTACTATTACCTAACATGTAGAAAGTCAAATCTTCGTTTTACAGAACCCTATCGTCTTGAAGCGTCTAGAACATCGAGAGACCCATCTCCTAATAAGATAGGCAGTCAAGTTTCATCAGTTTTGCGTCTCCTAGCCTGAAATCTTTGCTATTGAAATCAAATGTACACGAAGAGTGTCAGGGTCATACTCTCTGAATCTTTGCTGTTGTGTGTGCTACTTTGTTCCCGAGCACACGCAAATGGATATGTTAATCACAGGCACTTAGGATTTTTGGAGATTTGTGTCCCAAAAGTAAAGATGGTGTGTCAGGACATTCTTGATTTAAGCGGAGTGTTCTACTTCGGGAAGGGTATTTTGGATCTATTTATGGACTTCGATAAAAAACAAGATGTGCCCTTGTAAAGAAAGAACAACATCTAAGGATGCATTAAAAGCACTTTGGCATGAAACAGATAATAAGCTGTTTGCAAACACTGTGCAGGCTAACTATGTGCTTTGAGTCACCATTTAAAAGGCAATTTTAACGGAAGATCCTATGATAATGCCCCATGCAAAGGCATTAAAATATGTTATAGAAGAAAAAAAAAATCATTATTTCTTTAAAATTATACTTTCAAAAGAGCCCTTGCCAACAGGCTTTTTCATATGGCCAGCAATTCTGCAGCTATGTATATTTGGTGAACCAAATTGCAAATGCAATTCAGGAAAGGTCTCAAATACCATTTATTTAAGAAGGTTTATATAGCGCCAGCCAGACCCAGAGGGGCAAGAGAGCGCTTTCATAGGTATCATAGTTTGACAGTTTTGTTTGGTCGTAATGTGTTCTTAATGGAAATGGAAATACCAGAATTAATAGCATGGAAAATGCTATCTTGTGTTGCGATAGACATGCTATTAGTTTTTATGCTTCCAACAACCTATAGTGAGCAGTTGGCCAGCATTAGAATTTGAGCCTTAAACCTGCCGTGGGTAGAAAGGAAAGTACTGTGGGTGGAATATGCATGCATGGTACAAACTGCATACCGGTTTTATGACTAAAGTGGACTTGAACGTCTACATGTCCTACCTTCATGCAGAAGCAAGTCCCAATAGTTGAGGAAAGGAAGATTCCCAATAAATGTTCTGTAACCATAATGCTCTGTCTTTGGTTGTCTTGATGACCTCTTGAAATCACTGTAAAAGTTAAAGATCATACGCAAGAGAGAAGGATGTCTCCTTGAGTATATTTCCTCCTTTTGTGAAGTACTTCTAGCCAAATTTCCTCCTCCTTTCTGTAGAGGCGTCTAATTTTGTGAAGTCTTGGCTTAGTAATACATTAGCACCACTAGAGGAAAACTATTGGAGTGATGTACATAATGAAGAAAAAGTGACACTTCACGAAGTAGCTGATGGCATCTTAAACACTTTCTTTGTCAAAGAACAATGAAGGATGTGCATGGACAATGAAGTGTTCAGTTCTCTATAATAATAGGACTCCTAACTTTACTACTCCTAAACTGAGAAAAATCCTAACTTTAAGACTTTCGGTATTCACAGAAGGCATTTAGGAGTCCTAAAGTTAGGAGTCCTAACTTTACTACTCCTAAACTGAGAAAAATCCTAACTTTAAGACTTTCGGTATTCACAGAAGGCATTTAGGAGTCCTAAAGTTAGGACTACTAACTTCTGTGAATACCGAAATGAGTAAGTTCATTCTGTGAATACCAAAATGAGTAAGTGTATTCTGTGAATACCAAAAAGTACTAACTTTACGTTTTTGACGTAAGTTAGTTCTGTGAATCAGGCCCTCAGACACTGGTTGCGATTGTGACTCTAATGAACCACGAGGTACGCTCCCGGGGCCCCTTTATTTACTTAGTCATGACGTCATGGCAGCTGATAATGGCTGCTGATAAACACGGGGTTCAAACATCAAACACCCCTTGGCAATATCCATAGTTGAGATGGCCCATCCCCAACATAACAGACAGGTGATAGGAAATGGTTATTTTAAAGGGAGAGAATAATGCTAGGGAGGGGCCATATTTGGTTTGAGGAGATTAAGTAAATCCAGTACTTAGTTAAGAAATCCCATCAATAGTCACCAGACCTAAGCCTTCTTTAAGGTATATTGTATCCACAAACCTGGGCCTAAAATGTATATTTTTTCCAAAAACCTGGTTTGGCCAACCACCATATTTTAAGGTAAAATATTATATGGAGAAAGAATGTGGGAATAACACATTTTTCCTCTGCAGAACGTTACTTCAAACAGCAGCTAGGAGTTTGCAACACATTTATGAAAATACCATGAAAAACAAATATTTTCGCCTAATTGACATTTCACAGTACACCATTTGTAGGCAGTATTTTTTATAGTAATCTGAACAGTACATTCGTAGGCAGCACTATATATCGCAAAGGCTTTCCAATGTCTTTTGGAGTGTGGTTTGTGCTTGATACGCAATTAAGTTTGAGTTCTCACAATACACCTTAGGTTGGATCTAAGGATCCCTGCTACTATCTTTTTCTACGTGTTTTGTGATATGTTGTAACTTGATCAGATAGCCTAGGATTTTCATTAGGATGTGGTTGGGAAACAGAAGAGGCAAGTTTGTTCTGACTGGTGGTATCATTAGAAAGTGTTTATTATTTTAGGAAAGGTGGTGATTCACTGTCTTGATTCCTTTTAGGCAATAGGTTTGCTCTTTGAAGCAGAGTTCATACAAATGCTGATAATATTGGTGTAGCAGCACATCATAGCTAGTTGTTAAAGATATAAACAATTTTAGGAACTTTGCATAACCCTATAGTAATACTACAAATGATTTGTTCTGGTTCCATCCACAAAACAACCTCAAAGTCCCTCCGTCTTTTTAAATTAAAAAGGGCACATTTATTTGAGAGGCAGTATCCTTGCATTATATGTAATTTTACAGTGATCTCATAATTCTAGTAAGGATATGATTTCACCACAGGAAGTTCTAATTTGATATTATCTTTTTAATGTGATAAATGAATATATTTGAAAGAGATAAAGGCGGTTCGATAAAATACATTTATGTGTGTAAATTAAATACATTTCCAAACTCAGGGAAGTAAGTGTTACAAAGAATACCTAAGGCTCCAAGTTCTAGAATGTACTTAATAGAAGATAATATGGATTCAGTTAATAGCACATAAAATCACAGATTCACAGATGCCCAATATTTCATTAGAATGCTATAATTCCAAAACATTTTCTTTTTACTGTATTATATAGACATTGACTGGAGGATTAAAGTGAAAAACTATTCCAGGGTTGCCATGTCACGGACTTCTAAGCAAAGAGAGGCACCTAACCAAAGGTGGGCTGATGCATGTACCCATTTATACAAATATGTAATTCTTATAAACACTGATCGGAAAGTGATACTTAGTTTTTTTATTACTTAGTAATTGTCTGATACATGAGCTAGTTTGTAATTAGCAATAATGTGCTCGTTACCGTCTCCAATATAAATAAGTAATGGTCAATGCATACACAGGTCGTGAACAGAGTCACAAGAAAATGTTTCATGCTGTTTAAACCTATGGGACTTTTTTGGGGGGAGCACTGCTTAAATTGACGTTAGTGTTGTGAGGAATATATTTCCGTAACAATCATTAACAGAAAAATTGAGCTACTCGTCTCAGCTTAGGCACTCAAACGTTGCTCTCATCACACTGTCAGCAATGGCATTACAAAACATATTCAATTTCCTAGATTCATAACACTCCTGCCGTTTTCCTTTTAGAAATGTGTTATTCCAGTTACCTTCTCCCATCTCTTAAACCTTGCTACTGTCCCCCTCATACCTGCCTGATGTGTCTCCCCTACTTATAAACATGCAATTTCATCTGTTAGCTATACCCTCTCTGTGTCCTGTCTCCCCCATGCAACTGTCTCAGGCCACCTCTGCCTCATGCTCGATTGTCGACCTCCAGAATCCAGTACCGGCCGGTGTGTGAATAGAGTGGAGGGGCAGGAAGGGTACGGAGGGACGGATGGACAGATGACAGAAACAAATAAAATAAATGTTAATTAAACACTTACCTGCTGCATCACCGCATCGCGCCCCTCTCCACTGCAGGCACAGGCTCCCAGAGTCCACTGCGGGCAATCCTAACCTCTGCTTTCATGCTGCTGAAAGCAATGTCAGGATTTGCCTGAGCGCCTATAACTTGCACTCCCAGTTAGACTGGGACCCTATGCCTGCTCTCTCCAACCCAGCAATGCAGCTCATGTTGGAGAGAGCTTCAGTGCGCATGATGGTATGGCTGGCCTCAGACCGTCATGCGCACTGAATAGCAGTGCAAAACACTCCTCCACCAGCCTATCATCCACCTGGCCCCGCCCTCAAGCCTCGGGTCCAGAGCAAAAAATAAAAGAATAATAAACAAGAGATTTTTATTGCTTTATTTTTATTTTTTTGCTGCTGGCAGGTGGGGCGTCGTTCCTCCGCCATAGGGGAGGAGCCCCTCCTGCCAGAATATTGTGGTATAAGAATATCGAGGGACAAAACTTGAAAGGAAAGTGCATATATGGAAGCATGCATTTACAATTTTTAACTCCACATTGCTTACCTTGAAGATATATGTACCACACAGGTACATTATGTGGAGTTAAGTATAGAAAATGTAGGGGCATATTCTCAAGGACTTATCGCCGAGTTAGCGGCACTTTATCTCAGCCAAAGTGGCGATAGATTTATCGCCCTATTCGCAAGCTGGTGCTAACAGCCGATATTGCCAGTTTTCCTGCGATAGCAGCCGCAAAAAACATCGCCACGGGTGACACCGGCAACTAACGCTAATGAGATGCAGAGTAGACGTTCCCGTGCAAAAAGCCGCAACAACACCACTTCGCAACATTCTCAACGACCAGCCAGATCGGCGATAAGATCACAAAACATGCGATAAGGCGCGTTAGCAGCAGGGAATTAACACCTGCTCTTTCCTGGTATTAAGTCGGACGATAACCTGCACCAGAAATGGGAGCCCAGCCCACAGCCACACCAGAAGAACAACAGATGCCATGGAGCTACTGATCATGCAGCCGGACACCCAAGAGGGCCACAACACCCACCGCCACCCCCCACCCCCAGGATCCTGCCCCCCTCCTCCCCCCGGGCCCTACCCCGGACACAAAGATATTTCACATCAACTTTACAAAATCATGAACAAAACAATTCGCCTGATGTCGCACAAGTACAACAATTAAGATTCATGTGTGGTCAGAAAAGGAGAATCATTCATTCATCTTTGAATTTCCAAACAAATTATTTTATTCAAATTTAACCCAAAACAACTATTTGGAAGAGTCATGGCGGGTCTTCTCTGGACAATCTGTAAGACACAGCCTACAAGACAAAATCCAAGATAAGAAGGTGCGTCATGCGCTCATCAAAGGACAGAGAGAGAGAGAAAGAGAGAGAGAAAGAAAGGGAGAGAGAGAGAGAGTGAAAGAGAGGGAGAGGGAGGGAGAGAGAGAGAAAGAGAGAGAAAGGGGGAGAGAGGGAGAAGGAGAGAGAAGGAGAGAGAGAGAGAAACAGAGGAAAAGAGAGAGAGGAAAAGAGAGAGAGACAGTGAAAGGAAGAGAGGGAGAGGGAGAGAGAGTGCCGACACTGCGGACCCAGGCCTCACTGCTCACCTGCTGCCACCGGTGTGTCTCCAACCACGTGCCGGTATACACTGTAGTCCACCAGGTCCCTTATCTGAAACAGAGTCCATATTTATGAATGGCAGAGTTCATATCAGTTCACACGCCATCATCACTTGGCCGCCCCTGCGCACACAGGCTGCTGCACCCCAGCCCCTCCCGCCGCCCAGCGGTGTTTGCCCGCCCCTGCGCACCCAGGCCTCACTGCTCACCTTCCACCACCAGCGTGTCTCCAAGATGGCCCACCATGTGCCGGTGCAAGCCCGGGGCCCGTGACCTTGGCAGCCTCCACATCATGCAGCCCCGCCCCGCGGGCCACCAGGTCACACACGTGATTCTGGGTCTTGATTTCGCAATGGCAGAGATCATATCAGTGCACACGGCATCATCGCAGGCTGCACACCCGCTCAGCGCTATAGGTGCCACTAACTCTGTGAACCGCGAGGCAACGTCACGTGGCGGTAGGCCCGCGCTGCCCGCTGGCTCAGGCCTACACTGCGGTCCAGCAGGGCTCACACAAATCCTTACCAGTCCGGACCGCCAGGAAGGCGCATCATCGCAGGATGCACACCCGCTCAGCACTTAAGGTGCCCCTACCTCAGTGCACCGAAAGTCACCGTCCCATGGCGGTAGGCCCATGCCAGCCGCAGTGTTTCCGGTGCCACCAACTCTCTGCAACGTAAGTCATGGACCCTTTCTGATTGAGTCTCGTGATATGCCAGGCGGACGCAGCCATGTCACCTCCGGCAGTGGGGAAGAACTGGGACACGTAGCGTCGTCCCCCCCCCCTTTATACGTAAGCCGAGTGGGCTGGGTCGGCGTACGCCAGGCCAGCGTAGGGGTGTGAATAATTATCCCTGGGCTCTGGGCGTGGTTCATTTCTGGGCTGGACTGGAAACCAACTGATGCGTGTGTCTCTGTTGCAGTGTCTGCGCCACACGGCCCGCAATCGACAATGTTGCAATGTTACATGCACCCGGAGGGCGGCCGCGCACGAAGGGATTGTACAAGGAGCTCAAGGCCGCTCGGGCTCTTGGCTCATGCATGCCAACTGTTGTGTGTGTATCGCTATTGGTGCACCATAAGCCTAAGGCCTAGCCTCAATTGCAGAGCGAAAGCCACATCACATTTCCAGAATGCAAGCAGTAGTCAGACTAACATTAGGGATGAAAGCTCCTTTGTCTCAATACATAAGGCGGAAGGACATCTGCACCTCCGACCTTTGTCTTGCATGTGGCAGGCACCCCCTGAGAGAGATACCATAGCAGATGATGACATCTCCCACACTACGCACAGCGCTAATGATAGACCAACGTATCCACACCCCACACACAGAAGTCCTTGCTCGAGGTACTCTTGCATGAAATGCCCTTGACACTTACGTACACAACATCCCATACGTCCAAACGTTGCACACACATACGACTCATTGCTCCGAGCTGTGGCATATCATCCACATAACTGCCGCAGGTCAGAAGAGTGCCGGTTCTACGAGAGCCGCCAACGCATTGGCAGAACATCCCGGGCGCATGCAGAACGCCTGTCACGTGGAACTGTACCGTGACCGAATGCTGCCTGTTAGTGTCTGATGCATTGGTCTGCATGTTGTGGCCCTTGTCTTGCCCGTACTGACACGCACATGGCAATAAAGTCTACGCAACTTCACTAGTGTTCAACTGTGATGAGGGTTGATTGGAATGACAAATTGTGTGCCTCAATGAGCATTGTCCGTACACAGGGAGGGACTGACTGACACATTTCACTTAGGGGTGAGTCCCTATTGCCAGCTCCACCTCTGTGAGCCAGACATAGTGGTTGGGATAGTTGCTGATAGACCTGTGCTCTTACGTGTCTTCAGCAATGTGAGTATGGTGTCCATATTCTTGCCATGTGGATCAATGTGATCCATCACTACAGGCTGTGTCCACCCAGTTGAGTGTGAGTAGGTATGCGAAGAGATGTTCTGTTGTCAAATGTGATGGGGACACTACTTAAGGCCTGCCAACTACTTTGTCATTTCATACCCAGCCCTATTTCTAACATTGCGTGGGGCAAAGTTGAGGAATTGCGCGATTGTTGTTTCAGAGCAATGAGGCCACAGCTAGTGCACACATTCCCAGTCATCTCACTTCCCATGTGTATCATGGTCAAACATGCGCATAGCTTTCATTTGCCAGGGTGTACCTTTTTGGGCAATCAATGTCCTTACATTCATCCATACTTTCATACTTGATCGATTATGGACATGACACATCTGTGTGAATTTGAATGATTTATTCACATTCGGTGGAGTGTCGGAGCTGGAGCAGTACATGGCCATGCAAACCCCACATTACATTGTAGCCCAGTGGAGGGCCAGCCAGAGTCATTTAGGGGTTGACAAGTACATCGGAAGAGGAAGAGTACAGTCCGCAGTCTGATTGCTGTGTCATTGGTAAGCAAACAAAATATGGCAGTCCATGTCTAAGTCCGAGGTGAGTGTCGCAGAGTGTTTCGGGGGACAGTGGGAGGTGTTGTTACAGGGCATGATGCAGAGGGCAGAACCAAGCTGAAACAGGGCATATGGCGGAGAAGAATGCTACTGGCTCCTTCTTACTACAAAGGTGGAATCACCCGCATCTTCGTTCTCTATGTCATCTGTCTGACATGTGGGTGCTGATGTTTGGTCTGCAGCACTGTGTGCCACCGACACATCAGGGGCCGGAGATGTGTGTGTAGAAGTACCAGCAGCATTCATCAGCAACTGCCTTAGTGGCAGCAATGCGATGATGAGGATCTGCAGGGCATGGAAGATCCCAACAACTTTTCGCTGGTGTGCATCCGTGGCAGCCATTCTTTCCGCATGCATCCGCTCCATGTTCTCCATTATCCTCAGCATCTGTGCCAACTCTCGGCTGACATCGTTGAGGCCACTCTGACTTGACAGTTGTTCTCCTCTCAGAGTCATGACTCCAGCGATGTCGGGCATGGATTGTTGGACATCATGGAGCAAACTGTGGGTGTCCATTAGGGGTGTAAGTGGTCCCCGATGGGACTTAGACACCCACGTATGTCATCTAGTTTGGCTGCCATGAGGGCGAACCCCACCCGCACCTGTTCAGCCACCTCCTTCTGGCAGTCTAACACATGGCCTTGGAATGTGATATGTTCTTCGGTGAGGTGCTGGGAGCCAGCCGTGGTGGTGGGTGCTTCCTGCTGTGTGGTCTGTGCAGGGGGTGGGGTCTCCTCGATGCAGCTGGGCTGCCCTGCTCCTGGAGGTGGGTTGCCGTAGCTGTCCATGAGCTGTTGTAGGGCGTCGGTGACGAAGGTGTGGAGGTCCTCTTCATCATCACTGATGAGTTGTCTGGTCTGCTCTGCAGGAGGTGTTGATTGTCCCTCTGCAATGTGAAGGGGAGATGCATTTTAACATTGTGTTGACATGTATGTTGACGCATTGTTCAAGATTACATACAGACTGCATGACAATGGAAATTGTGACTGTTGGGAGGAGCTGGCTATTTGATGCGGGACAGTGGACATTTGAACTACATCACGGATGTGAGGTTGTACACGTACATTATCATCTCACAGTTTCCTGCTATGCCAGATGTGATTGGCCAGTTTCTACGCACAAGCGGATGCAGTTGTGTCCTCTGTTCTGTAGTGAGAGTGTTGCACTTTGTACCACATTGTCGTCAATGATGATGTGCTGTTATTGCTGTGTGTGTGTGCTGCAGTGTGGGGGAGTCGCCCCTGCAGCTGTGATTTTGCTGCCCCTTATCCCTTTGAGGCGGTGTGCCTTTGAATTCTGTGCTTCTACAGTGCTGAGATGTTGCAGACTTGGCTAATTTTGGCTCTAGTTCGGATTTTGGACTCTTGGGCATGGTTTATCCGCAGATGTGTTGTTGACGTCAGGGGTTGTTTGTGCAGGTGGATGTGTCAGAGTGTGACCTGCTCCTTTACGGATGTGTTCCACACTCAGCCACCTCAGTGTCGTAGCGTGCACCATGTCATGATAATTGGACTGCAGCCATGCTGTTCGTCATGCAGTGTCATTTGCATTGTCATGGTGGCTCACAGACACGCAGCTTTGCTGGTTTTGACACGTGTGCATGGGTTGGTTGTGAGATTGGTGCTGTGTGGGAGGGACCCCTTTGTGCCCGTAGTGGACGGGGGCCTACTTGCTGTTTGTATGTGTGCTGCAGTGTGCCAAGGGGATCAGGGACATGATCCAGAGTCATTGTGGGTGTGCAGTGTGCTCTACTTAATTGTGCATGTGTGCCATTGTGCCCATCTCCCTCCGTCCCCCAGTCCCTGTTCGGTACTCACCCTGGTGCTGTTGTGTCAGGTCATGTCGAGCAGTGTCCGGACTCCCAACTCCTGCCACCGTCTCCCCACTGATGACTGTGGCCACCATTTCCTCCATCTCATCCAGCTCCTGGTGTTCCGCTGGACTGCCACCTCAGTCTGCATTGCTGCCTGATGGTTGTCAGCGAGTTTCTTCTTGGTTTTGCGCTTCGCATCATTCCAGCGCCTCTTGACCTCTCCAATTGTCCTCCTCCCTCACTCCGACTGCATTCACCTTGTCCAGGATGGACTGCCATATTGCATTTTTATTTGCCAATAACACGTTGGAGGTGACGAACAGTTGTTGGTGGTGTTCTATCACCTCCGTGATGATGATCCTGTTTTCCTGCGGACTGAACCTCGTCTTCCTCGTCTTCTTCTCCTTGCCTTTCTGTGACCCCGAGGTCCCAGGCTGGTCCTCCTGGGGGCTTTTGGGTTCTGGTCGTCCTCTGTACTTGCTCCGGCTTCCTCCATGGTGCTACGCAGTTTGAATTATTTTGTTTGTGTTTTTCGGTGCTTTTATAGTGCATTTTCCCGCATGACGCGTGGGAATTGCAGGCCTGTCGCTGGTTATCGCTGTTTTTTTTATCGCGGTTGGCCACATCGCAACTTTTTTCTCGTTCGTGTTTTGCGTTTTTTTGCCGTCACAGTAATTTTATCGCGGTCATTTGACGCTTTAGCGTGAGACTATCGCATGGTACCGCCATGTTGGGAATACAACGTTGACATGGCGTTATTTTCCCGCAATAGACTGCGATGTGCAAAGTTGCTTTAACCTAATTTTGCGATAATTATCACACGTTCTTGAGAATATCCCCCGTAGTCTTTCTTACCTGTCAATATATATTTTTTATAAAAATTTTGCCTGGATATTTTGTCCTATGTATATTCCAGGGTCGATATTTATGGTGCACACCTCATGTTCATTATGAAATGAATACATTCTTTATATTCTCTACACCCCTGTCTTCCCTATCAAACGCATTGCTTTTTATAAGCATGCAAATGTTTACAAGTGTAACAACAGAATTCCCGACTATTACAGCCGCCTTCCCCACCTTGACCGGTGACCTCCCTGAGAAGTTTCATGAAAAACTCCACTATAACTTCAATCCTTTTCTTTCGAAGCACCAAAGTGATGTCTCCTCTGAATAGATTGCTGTGCTGCCTTTGACGGAATTTTCCAATTTGTAATGTTACTTAACTGTATTGAACTATGGAGCGTAGAATGCATGTGCAGTGCTTTCGAAACAGTTCCCAATTTACTCTGACTGTTGGTGATTGAAAAATCGAAGGAGACGCTGACAAAAAAGCAAAAGGTCACACAACTTTCGGAACAAACATTTCTGCAACCAAAATGTTTTCATTTTATTCAGAGCGATTGTCGCAGCACTACAAATATCTTGCATAGAGAAACAGAAATCTTGCTTATTTTATTTCTCGCACTCTTCCTTGCATTGTTTCACTCCATTTTGTTCCATTTCTCCTTTCCTTTGAACCTGCTGTTTTATAGTCCTCTCTCATTTCACTTTTGTGGTGAATGCGGTTCCATTTTAATTTTGTGCTAATGACGCTGTTATGCTACTTACTGCATTTATAAATGCGAGCTTTCATAGTATCTCTTTTTCAGCTGGTCGCATAGTTTTCTCATCTATTAGACATTCAGAAAAAAACATTTTTCCTTTGTAAATGCGTACAAAAAATACTGTATGTGATTGGTTACCAACGTCCCAAGGTCAGTACAAAAGCCATAAAGAAGATAAACCCTTATCGGATCTGGTAGTGTCAGTGGAATGTCAATTGTGTAGCACGGAATAAAGTTGAAAAATATGGAGGTGTCCTTAAGAATGTAAGGGGCATATTCACAAGCCCCTATCGCCACGGGAACGTCACTTTTTTTGATGTTCCCGTGGCGATAGGGCCAGAGTTCTATTCTCAAGGCAGCGTTAACCCACTTAACGTGGCTTAAAGCCACGTTAAGTGTCTTAACGCTGCCTTGAGAATAGGGCCCCTTTAATGCTAAACTTAGCGTGAAAGGGGGCGTGCAGTGGGCGTTGCAGTGGGGCGTACCACCGCAACACCCATTGAGTTTGACGTTACCGCCTATTATCAAGGGCGGCGATAATAGGTGGCAGCGCCAAACTTAAGACCTAGAAAAATCAGGTCTTAAGGTGGCTAAATGAGGAGAAAAGCAAAAGCAAACTGGCATTTTCGGTTTGTTAATGTACAGGAAGGGACACCTTCCTGTGCATTAACAAACCTCCCTGCTCGCAGACACCCTTGTGCTCTGGTGCAAGGGTGCCTGCTTTGGCGTTTAGTCGTGAGACTTAGCGCCGTCGATGGGGGAAACGCCAGGCTGCACCACATTCTTGTGAATAGGGTGCAGCCTGGCGTTTCCGAAGTGGCGGTGAGAGGCTTTAAGCCAAAGAGGCTAACGCCTCTCACCGCCACTTCTTTGTGAATATCCCCCTAAGTGCTTTAAAATATTTCATCTTCGCAAAGTAGGACATTGAACATGAGTCTATGTGGGAACAGCAGTCTCTCTGCAAGTTGAGTGTTTTTGTGTTAGCAGCTTTTATTAGGTCTGATTTAACAGCACAGCTGTCCGCGAGCACTATTGTTAACAGTTCTTTTAAATATACAGTAGAATGGGCATCCTGCCACACTCACCGAGAGAGCCACGTGCATAAAGGTGCATAAAGGTGCACAATCCAGTTGCTTGACGCAAAACAAGCACTGGCTAAACAATATCTGTCTTTAAAGTGGTAATGCATGAAAAGACAGTCATGCACTAATGCAGTTTGAATGCATTAACACATTAAAGTCAGTATTATTGGCTTTGCCAGTGGATCTTTAAATTGTGATGCAGCCTGACGCTAGTTGAGGAGTCTCAGCATGGCTGTGTGTGCACTGATTCCTAGGTTTTGCTGAACTTTAAAATGACTAACTCAACTGATAAAATGGCTTCTTGTAGCACAGGCTCTTTTGATGCACTGCCTGAGCTTGCAGGTCTTGGAGCCAGATATCACAGATTATAGTGAGTTAGCGTCCAGAGTTAGCGTCAGACTGGCCCATTGGGCGATCAGGAAATTCACGATGGGCTGCTCTGACAGATCAATGTGTGGGCAGGTAATTATTATTTTGTGGGTCTGTTTTATGGCTAGATGGGCTGGTGTTTCCTGATGATTTCCCTGATATCATCACAAACATTGCCTGCAGCAAGCACAAATGCATGTAGTATTTCATACCTTGCAAAGTACACATACAGTGTGTCTTTAATAGTTCACAACTGCCCTGATTTGGAAATGTGGGCCACTTTTTTAGCTAACTTGTTTGCCAATAGAGGCCACTTTTTGGTGCCTGTAAATGTGAGTGATGTCCTTGACTCTGCATTCAACACATATATTTGCTGGTTAAGATTTATTAATGATACACACAAAGAACCACATAATTGATAAAAAATAAAAAAAGATAAGTAATTAATTTGAATAAAAAAGTGTACACTGAAAAAGTATAATTAGACAAACATACATACTTAGCCACCCTCCCAGCAGTGGCATCCAGCAAGGTGCCACTGTAGGAGCTGGGAGCTACATCATATCTATGAGATACCTCTCCCCTTCAACCTGTGAAGTCCCTTTGACAATATAGTCATGGAGAGGGAAAATAGAGATTGGCTAACGCCACAAGATGTCTGACATTTTTTGCTCACAGTTCCTCCATTTTATTTATTTATTTATAAGTTTCATATAGCGCTAGCTATCATTTTCACATAATCTTTGCGTGTAGTGGGCACTCAATGTAATATTCAAATGTGAAATTTTGTGGCTAGATCATACACTGCTCAGATACATTACCAAAAAAGAAAAGAATTAGCTTGTGACCAAAATAGCATGTACATTTACTGTTCTCGAAACTTCTCTAGATCAAGTTAGATTTCAATATTTCTTAATTTTCTTGATGAGAGGATCTATTTGATTAAGGTTAGGCTATTTCAGTTTAGTTAACGTTCTTTCTCTGCTCATAACTGCTGCATGAATCTGTAGCAGTTGTTTATGGTCTAGCTTGACAGTGCAGCTGTGGACAGACAATTCTGTGAGCAGTACTAGATAGGGGCTTTGGCTCTGCCCACATGTTGTGAGCCAGCAGTACATGTTTTCATTGGGCAGAAGTTGCGTGCTTCCACAAAATAGTTCCGCCTTGTACACAGTTGTGTTCATTTTTTTGTTTATTTATCCAGCTGCCTGAGCTTGATCTTTCAAGGGACCACACATGACATTATACTTCCATTAAAGTGTTTTAGATAACTAGTTAATTCATGGTGTTTTGCGCCTCCAGCAGTACATTTGGGAGGTGGGTAGTCATTAACCTACATGTATGTTTAGGCCTGGCTTGATAGTACAACTGTTGCCTGGGATTTTAACATACACAAGTATTATTCTACAGTTCTTTGCTTCTATGCAAATTCATATCTATTCCCAAGCTATTTACTTGTAATGCTTCACATTCATAGCTGCCAAGGTTTCAGATTACTTATGTGTGACATTTTCAGAATTTCAATGTAATTATGAGTGACATTCAACGACTATGAGTGACACTTTCTCGCGAGCAAAATCAAGCAATGAAGACGAGGGAAACATAAATACCAGAAAATACACCCATTTGAGCAATGAGAAACTTTAAGATTATCTTAAAACTGCTGCAAAGTACCAGAAATGGAAGGGCAGTTCTCCTCAACAGGTGCCAAAAGCAATACCACACCCTTCTTCGGCTTTCTCCCATGCACATACTCTTTCAAAACGCTTCTTCAAAAACGCTCTCATACACTTGCGGAATCTCCTCTCATCCTACACTTTACACCTGCTTGCACCGCAGATAATTGACACCGCTCTCTTCTGTGTAAAATTGCCATTCCATGATACAAAACCTTACCAGAGTGATCATTAAGACCAAACTTCTTCATGTAAACTATTGCTTTAACTGAGCAGATGGTGTCTGGTACTGAGTACCTGCACTACTTTAATTTAAAAGAAAGAGCATATGCACTTCTCAGCACTGCTGTAATACATTTAATGGGAGAGCAGCAGCACTTCGGAGGAGCGAATAGGTACTGTAGATAATAAGTAGCAGCACCTTTTCTATGTTTCCATTTAAAGTACTGCCTATAACATTTCATAGGTATACGTCACCCATCCAACCGCATACATCACTCTATCAGCACTGATTGCTTGCCTCTTTTGGACAGGCCACTTACCAACTTTCTGGTCTACAGGGTTATGCTAGATTGCCATTCGCCTGAACTAGTGCTGGTGTTGCGCTGATAGCAGCTGGTGCTGGGCCTCTCTTGACTTTGGAGGCGCAGTGCTGCATTAAACAGTTGACAGTCTGCAGAATCCTCAGTCGCAGCTGCCACTTCCGGGTAATTGACAAGTTACAGGCTCTGGTTTGTGCTTTTTGAAAATAGTACATACAGCACAGAGCTCGTCTGGACGGACACAAGGACCCCACCATTCCTGCAACACACATGGAGCCAGGGCAGGTGAAGAAAGAATGATTTATTTTATTTACATCAAAGGCCGCCCAGACGGAATCTCTGCCTAGGGGCCAGGGCTGGTGAGACAGCAGGGGGCACAGCAGGACTTTAAAACACTCCTGCCTGGAGCCAGTGTGAGCGCAAACTCCTGCAGAGCAGCACTGAGAGATCGCGCATGGACTGGAGGCCCTCGGTCAGAAGAACACAAAATGGTATTCAAAATCAAGTCAGTGCTTTAAATCAGTAAATAAATCAATTAAGGGACATCTGAATGGAGCCTAACCCACCGCGGCACCACCCACGAGCCTGGATAGCAGTGAGCAGAGCTACAAGCTCGGTGTTTGTCAGGCTGTTAGTTTTAAAACTATTTATTAATACCTCAGTGAGCCACGCAGCCGCCTCTCCTTGATGACAGTCTGTGACCTCTCTTCTCCGAACAGGTCCGGTCGCAGGGCGGCATGATGAGGCACCATGACCAATTCGGTACAGGCAGCCGTGAGAGCAGTGAGTGGCTGCCACTTAAACTACAGAAACAATTCGTAACTGCCGCCCGCTCGCACCGCGGCCCCGCCCGCCTCAGGAGTAACTAACTTAACTTCCTGTCTCCCCCTCAAGAGATAGACACACTGTTGCAGTCCTGACGCCATGTCACGTGAACGCAGCCGCCCCAGTAGTGAATCCAACAGCCTGCTAACACTCGGCTGCGCATAATGACTTCTGTGCAGTGTGTAGAGTGGTACAGTTCAGCCCTTGTCTGTCCAGTGCTTAATTTGAGCCGGCTCTGCCACAGAAGCGCCAACCTGGCCAGCGCGTGGTCTGCTCTCCCGCTGCTTGCTCAAATGACTGCTACTTTAACATAATGTACCATAGCCCGGCGATCACGAGGAAGAAGCGGCAGCGCTATAATGCGTGACTTTGCATTTTAGTGTGGTGATGCGGATCACCGCACTAAAATGCGTTAGTCTAACGCCTGATGTGTGACACTTGGCAGGGCTGCACATTACCACCCTATATTCCTTTAAAGCCAGACCTATTGACATTGCCAAAGCTTGTTCTTTAAAGTAACGTCCATGCTCAATGCATAATGCTGTGTTTTTACCACCTGCCATGTCATCAGTTTTGGTAATCTGTTAGTGCATCTGGCACTCTCGTAATCCTATATGATATCCACTTTTATTACCAGCGAACACGTGTTATCTCTGACACAGATCTGAATTGTTTTCTACCTGTCTTGCTTCTTTAAACATAAATGAGTTTGAAGTGCCAGCACACTCTTTTTAGGTATTAGTATGCTCTATTAATTAGCACCTCATCCTCATCATGAAGTGTGTAACATGTAAAGAAATGCAAATCACTATAGATGATGCACATGTATGGGTGTCTTGCTTCACAACCTTTATTCTCTACTGCTTGTAGGGTACCGAAAGTAGATGGAGGCCCTCTTATTTCTTGAAGTGCTATGCTACTTCTAGAAGGGATATCGTCATCATGTGTGATAGTAAACGCGGACATAGGAGGAAGAGTTAGTGCAGACGTTCAGGCAGCACAGCACAGAAACTCTGAGCAACGGCTGCCATTCCTCGTTTCCATATTGTTCTCTGTAGAGCATGCACTTACATGGTATGTAGCACTTGCACTGCAGAAAGTGCTAATTAAAAAAAAAGGGATGCACAAGTCCATCCTACATAAGTGCACATTAGTGCACAGGATGTGGGTTTAGGCTAAGCCACAGATTATTTGGATTGATATCTTAAATTTTATCAGGAATGTATTTTGAATTCGACCAGTCAAAGAGTTGCTGACTTCGTTGAAAAAAATCATGTCAAGTGGATCTTTTGTTTTTATTTGGAATGCCAGAACCTTCCCTACTTAAACTGGCACCCATTTTATTTTTGTCAACCTTACTGCTGTTGATGATAGTTTTCCAAATTCTGCATGTGGTAATCATTTTTAAGCTACATTCAATCCTTACATGCACTTGCTTACTTTACAAATCAATCAATTTGTACAGTCCCTACCACATTTTTTCCTACCTACTAAAGCAAGTAAGATTTTCACATTTTAACCCTCATAATGAGAGAAACAGGGCTGCGCCCATCAAGTCTGCTTCTCTGGAGGTACATATATCTGTTTATTTCTATGAGGTGCAGTTCACAGAGGTTAAACTTGCAACCCTGAGGTTCAAATGATACGACAATAATTACTGTAGGAATTGGCATTTATGGTCCGATTCCTCCAGCAATTGCTCCCCCCTTCCCCCCCCCGAAGTTCTACAAGATCATTTTCACTGCTTTAAGCTGCCAAAATGCCCCAAAGAAATATAACCGATCTGTTATGTTCCAAAGGATCTTAAAATTTCCAATGGGCCTTGTAATTGCCATAGGCATCTTGAGGTTATTTACATTGAGGTATTTTTGTTTTTCATGCACTAACTATCCTTCCCTTTGTCTGTACTGTAATTATTTGCCTTAATTTCAGTATTTACCTCTTTAACTGTTGTGGCAGTTTAGATTGTGGGCGAAGGACTGCCTCCCCACTGCTGTGGTGGTGATAACTTGAAGTGCCTAACAGAATAAATACTTTTAGTAAAATTGCATTTTCTTTGCATGCTAGCTGCTAAGTTCAGAAACAGAGGTATGTTTAAAGGCCGGTTATGTTAATTAAAGATGTCTTAATTTCAGCATTGCTTTTCTTAATCAGCTGAAGCTCCAGTCTTCCATAATCCTCATGGTATAGACCCATATAGTAAAAGCATGGTATGAGGAGCGTGGTACAACACTATTGAGGTTTTAATACCGACCAACAACAGTATGTACTACACAGTATCAACTACCACTATCTCTTCAATGTAAGTATATATGGACAGGTGTAGATTAGGTATTCTTAGCTCCGCATCTTCTTACTTTGACAACATAATGGTTGTCGATAATGTGGAGGCTATATTGTTGCAGGTCAGTATATTTTTACCTCAGTATTAAGACATGTAACCGGTAAGAGGATGCCCAATGCACAACCACAGGTTTGCTTGAGTGGTCAAGGTGATCTTGATATTTCAGTTGTAGCTCTTACTTGTTCCTATTTGTTTACGTTGCATGTTCTGATGTTGGTTATGTAGACTTGAATTTCATAGAAATCTAAGATGTCAGATTGCATCCATTGTCATGCAAAGATGTGTAAATAGATTGGACTGGTACAGTGATGTTTTGCTGTAGACTGTGATTCCTTCCCCACCAACTCCTTTCGTGAATGAGGACCAAAAAGGAGAAGAAGAAAAAAACTCCAGAGTTAATGTGTAACTTTCTACATGTATTTTACACAGGCTCTTAAAAACATGTAACTTCAACTGTGTTGCTGATAGAATAAAATGCTAACATATACAAATTTAGCCAATGAGACGGATTTGGAAGCACATTTCTAGTTAGGTTGCTTTTATTTGGACTCTTTTGTGACACATCGGTATGGTGACATATGAGCACCACGTTTTATAATTTGTAGGATGTTATTTTGCTGACAACACTCTTTATCTTTTTCCTACAGCGCGGAAAAGGATATGCTAGTCAAATGAGCAGGACTTACGAGAAGCAGCATGATTTGCACAAAAGGCGACCAACAAAAGCATCAACTTTTCAACTTCATTATCTTGGCCACCCAGTTTTCTCTAACTTGAAGGATTAGTGTGCTGTTGGAGACATCACGGCCAACGATTGGACCTAATTGCTCTCAGCAGGCCTGAGAAATGAGTTGAAATATGTGCGGAACTAAGGAAAGTTAGGAGGCCACCGAACTTGCCTCCCCGATCAGTGTGTGCCTGTTTACAGCACTATATATCGTTCTCCAAAATGTCACTGAGCCCTTTCGATGTTTATATTCACCACAAGAAGCCAACCGTTCAGATGGAAGAACTATGTGCATTCTGAATGCAATATCACTGTTTTAAACCTGACTGTTTTTATATAATTTTTGTGTGATCAAGTGTTTCCCAAACTATTCAAACTTTACAAGAGATTGTGGTCATGTTCCGTTCACCTGTGGGTCATAAACATGTTGTTAATCTGCAGACCCACAAAATATCAAAGACATTCTGTAGTTTATACACCGTGTTCAAAGTGTTTACTGTACTATTTCAAAGCTTCTAAATAAATATAAATATATATATATATTATATATTATATATAATTTTCCGAAAAGGTGTACAACTTAGTTGATTTTATATATTGATGCCTACAGCCCACACCACACACTCAAGTAACAAAATAAACAGGAGCACCCAGGATGTCCTTGGCAAATAGCAGAGCGTCATTAATGCCCATTTTCCATTCTGGGTCAGTTTGTTTTTGTCCTTGTATTAGAAGAAAACAGGAAGTCGAAGCTGTATAAACTACAACAATTTGTTTAATAGTTGTTCAGATTTTTCAATGCCAAAGATGCAGCTCTCAATACTACCAGATTTAGCACTATGTACTATCAAGGAATCTTACAGTCTCCATTATTTTGACTCTTTCTGTGGATTTTAGTTTACGATGGCATTCACGTTTTTTAAAAATAATCTACGAACTCACCTGCTTATGTTGTTCAAAACAACACTGGGTATGTGTACAGTTTGCAATGTAAGATATATAACTGAAGAGTACTATTTTAAAAAATGCCCCAGAACATATAACTTAAACGTACCTTTCTTTAGCATAGTTTTGTGGAAACTTAAATATATAATATATCTTCTAATCCTGGCTAGAAATGTTTTTGATAGTGGAGAGATCATATGGTATAATGTTTTCCAATCCATTTTTTTTACACAAAGGAAGTTTCAGCTTAGCAACATGGCACATTATTAAACACTTCAATATTACCTGTGTCTATGAAAATATTTTTTCCATGGTTTAAAAATGTAAGTAAAATAGCTGCTCTATAAAAAGAGAAAGTTATCCATATAGACAACTTACAGTTTAACTTTACGGTTATGTAAACAGAATTATAGGCATCACTGAAAAAATATTAAAGCTGGTGAATTTTTATTTTATTTTTCCATAATTCAAAGTGTGTTTTGAAGTATCTTCTGTCTTCAAATTTTATTCCTGGCAAAATGAATATGGCCCTAAATCTTTGATACGTAATGAATTTCGGGCAGCAGTGTTCTACCTACATTTGAGAAGAATTCCATCTTCACTTGTCTGCTGACCATCTTTCATACAACAATTTGCATTGTATTGAATGTAGATTCTACCACCCACAGAAGATCTCGGAACCGCTGCTAGCAAGTACATTTTCAATTTCAAATCGGTCTTGATTTTGCTGCACGATATCCTTTTGGTGAAATAATTCCACTGGTTGAAGTGAGGGTCCCAAAAATTTTCAAAAGCAGTTGCGGTTTTGCAGCTTCTCACTCCTTTGGAATCAAAAGAATAGCTGTTCTGATGATGTCGTACAAGATGCAGACACACATCACTTAACGTCCAAGACTCTCATTATTCCTTCCATCAAATGGAGACTTTTTGTGAATCTACTGCCTTAGCAAACTCGAGTTCTTTAATATCAGAAGGGTGCATTGCTCACAAAATATTTTTTACATATTTAAATTGATATTTAGAAGTTGTTACATTACAGATATGTTGGCTATAGCACGATCTTCACACACTGAGTTAAACATGTATTTAGATTGTTATTTTGCTGCACTGTTTTTTGTATTAGTCTGGAAACGTTCAAGTAAGTTTTTATAGCAAGCAAAAGTTCAATGTGGTCTTAACCCATTTTTTGTATTTTAATTTCTCCTGTTTCTAGTGTTGAATTTTTCGCCTAGGTTTACATTCAGTGAGGTGGAGGCATATGCACTTAAAAATTGAAATACAAAGGACCTTTGTTATTTTGAGTGTCAAACAGTTATCAAGTGTAACAGTGGATAATACTTAGTGGACATACCTCAGCATGCATTCTCCCATCCTACCCACACAATCTTTGGGATTTATTTCCAGAGGTCCTGTTCTTTTAAAGAATATTGTGGTTGAAGTGACCTCATAGCATGTACCAAGAGGAGAACTTACATCATCATTTGCATCTTTTATCACGTTTAATTGAACTCTGTCCAAGTGGAAGTTAATTTAAAATAGCATCAGTAGCCGGAGGATAGTTTACCCACCTGTCTTCCACTGGAGGTCTGGGATATTCTCAGTGGCAGAGCAATGGTGCTAAATGCAAGCAAGGTTATTGGGGCTCACTGCTTCCCAGTTAGCTAATACAATATACCTAAATCCGTTGCAGATGGCCTCTCACATAATAGACCTTTTTACCGTTTCACCTACTGCTCTAGTGATAACTGCACGGCCAGATTTTCTTCTTGAGCGAGCTTTCTGCTGTGGGAATGTGCTCGCATTGACTGGAGTTCATGACACAAAGGGTGTCTCGGGTTTATCATTATTGCCTTTCACTGTGGGCTATCCATAGTGCACATCGGAAGATAAGTGCCATGCAACTATGCATATGCAGTATCCCACTGCAAGGTATCTGGTGAGCAGTCTTACCTACCCCATTTGCACTTTGGACTGTAAGCTGGGAGGGTTCCACCAAGGGGTTGTGGAAAAATAACACTGGGCTGTGCCCTAATTATTCTATAGGATGCTATCCCTCAAACCAAGCATAACTTCCAAAAATGTAAATTAGTGCACATAGAACATGGAAAGTGCCAGTTGTCCTGATCCCTTACTCCGATACTTCATCAATGCTAAAAGAAGTCACAGTTGTTGCATGGTAGCCACACCAACTCTAGAAAGAAATCTCAAAACGAAGGTGCAGGGCTTGGTCCCACCCGTGGCAATGAAACCTCTCCATGGATGCCAATGCTTCTTTCATTGGTAATTGGCTATATGGAATGGATTCCTCATTTCATCAGGTTACCGACTCATATCCACGAGTGTGACACATTGAGTATCAGGGGTGTGGTGTCACAATGTCAAGATTAAAAAATCGACCTGCACTTATGTTGACCCAACAGTATTGATTAGCACTGTATAATCATGGTTAGTAGATGTGGAGTTAAAAAGAGTAAATCTATACTTCCTTATAAATATGCTTACCTTGATGATACAGTGGTGTGGAGTCTGTATTATTGACCTTGATATTGTGATATACAGGCAGATCATATATCACATGTAAACTGTTGCAACTGGAGGCAATATGGAGTGAGGCAGGGAATTTAGGCATTCACTGTACGGGCTTCGTTATGTCAAAATAAGGGATTGCTTTGTGCCATTGACTGATAAAATAGCTTGATGCCAACGTGAATACAGCCAAATCATTCACAGTTAATGCTATGATTTATCCTGAGTGGTATCAATCTTGACAGATGAATTAGATGTTACTTATAAAAGTTTCATAGGTCCTTTTTATGTCAGCTTTCTGCAAGACTTACAGCTTGAACTAGACATTAAGTGAGCCAAACCATTATTATTTGGCTCAGCTCTTTTCAGCTATTGCTCTGAGAAAGAGTCAGTCACATTTTGATTTAACCCAGAGGAGTGGCGTCATGCTATTGTCTGTTGTGTCATTCTTCCTCCTAGGTAGTGCTTCCACTGCAATGAATGAGGCACTATTTTACATATGGAAAGTACATTCAATAATCATATTTGTGGTTGCATTCAACTCAAGATCTTACGAATGCGTTAACAATCCTTTGATTTTTTTTACTGCAATTTTTATTTGTTAATACTTTGGTCAGAAATCAAGTGCAAGACTGCCTTTCAGGTGACCACATTTTTGGTTTGTCCCTATGCTGATAAAAACTGTCTGAATCCAAGGGGGCTGCCCGAAAGTCTAACAGTATAATAAATAAGCAACAATCTTCTGAGACTTTGGGTGGCGACTTTGTGGTCAGGCAATTTGACCTTCCACACTTGGGGCTTGATTTTAGAATTCAAATGTGTATAAACAATATACGTTTGATGTGAATGCTTTGCTAAACGCATACAGGAGAAACTGCATTATTCTGCAGCTTTCCAGGGATGTGAACTGAGCAATCCAGTTTGCATTGCTTGATCTGTTTATGGGTGGGCTTTGTCAGATCTAAGGAAAATTGTGGGCACATTTCGGGAAAATCATGAAAAGAAACAGCTGGAATCGAACAACTAATTAAAAAAATGAATTAAGAATTAGATTACTGCACTGATAGATGTCAAGAGTGTGTCATCCTGCCCAAAGTTGGTTAACGTACATCAAACTTGTGTTTGGAAGTTGTTGTCATTGTCTAAACCATTAGCATCCCCGCATGATTACATTTTACATTTGAGAGAGGAGCATCTACATCTTATAGGCGGTATAAAATATATTGTAGGCAGAAATTATTTTCACTGAATTCAGTTGCCAACATGTGTCTAAGAATAGTGAGTGCTCTAGATGAACAGATCCCCTGTCTCCAGGATGTGTAAATATGGGCAGAGTGTTTTTTGCTAAAATGTGGCACATGCATTTGCAGTGTGATTTAGTTGATTTTGTGTTAGCGGGTCACAGAACATTTGGTTGCAGCTGCAGGCTGGATTCTGATTTGCTAGGTCGTTATGGTTTCTACAAATAAGAGGTTCTCGGAGCACCCTGCACTGAAACACTGCAAGAAATCATTAGGTCACCCATCACCCACATGAGGACTAAGTTATAATCATGCAGGCACTTTGGTGACAGCGCAGTGAAAGCACAAGCATCTGGGCAATTTCAAATGGTATGTGTGTGGGCTCAACAGGCTTGTTATATGCAATACACTGTAAAAAAGGAATACGAATATCACCCTCAATCTGGAAAATGTTAACACATTAGGGCATCAAGCCTCTAGCTTCAGTAAAAGTGTCATGTCTTGCCAATTTCAATATGGGTTGCACACAAAATAGGACTTTCGATTGAAGCAATATTCATAGGGTTCCCAGACCTGAGTTGTTTTCATATAATGGTAGAAGAAAAATTGTGCAGAGTTCCTACAGACAAAAATATTTGCTTTTCCCTTTCCACTAGCCCACTTATTACTATTATGATTCAAGAATTTGCAAAACCAGTTAGGTTGGGCTTTAATGTTGTAACACAGGCACAGAAAGAAATGCACAAGAGTATATTTGTGCATGCCTGTGTTTGTATGAGTTAGTATATTACTGTCAGACATATTGACTTTGTTAAACCACGTTTCCACTTTCAACAGCAGATATAAAATAAATTAACTTTCCTGGTCCAAAGGTAGCAAAGCGATTTGCTGAATTTTTGTACGACTGTAACAAAATTGTTTAGAAAACGGGTTGATTTTAAAGGTTGTAGTCAAAATTTCCCTCCATTCAGTTCCTCCTTCCCTCCAATGTGTAAGAATGCAGTGTAACTAGCCCTTTCAGAGAATAAGATATTACATGAAGGTTCCAGGAGGCCATTGAGGTCAGGCTAGGTTTTAATCGTGCTTTGTTTATGAAAGATATGGAGACTTAAAGTGTTCACAATAACTTTGAGCTCCATCATTTCAGTTTATTCCTTTCCACAAAGTCATTTAACATGGTTATCAAAGCTACAATGTTGCCACCCCTTCTTAAGAAAGAATGCGGCTGTGCAGTCATTTTGAAGGACACAGACCTTCATATAATGATATGATGTCTTCACTGGAATTTCCTCAGATTTTTGACATTTAACAGAAGGCCGTTCCTTTGACCGTAGTTCTGCATCCCGTCCTCAGTAAGATTATGTCAGTGGTTACAAAGTTCTGAGAAACTACAAAAACACTAATGTTCTGCCTTATGGGATAGTTGGTTTGTTAGTGATGCCTCCTACAAACTGCAATTCTTGGTTTTAGCCCGACAACTTCTCTCTTCTATGATTTATGTCTGCCAATGTACGTGAAGAAGTATTCATGCTTCCCTCTCAAAAACGGTGTTTAATTGTGTCTGTGTTGGATATTGCTGCAGGAAAGGCTCTCTTCCTTTGGAAAGACGCACAGCTTTTCAGAAATGATCCCTGATCCTCAAACTCCATGAACTACACTCGTCCCGGTAATTAAAGAGGAATATGGAGCTCATCATCCAAAGCTTATAAGTGTCCCTACTTGCCCAGTATCAATTTCAAGCCAATTAGATTTTCATTATTTGATGACACCAGTCTTCGATCTGGACCTCAGAACTCTGCTCTTCTTTTGTTTATACTTCAAGCTCTATTATATATTTAGCAGCACATATATCTGTGTATGGCTGGTATTGTACAATAATATTGTAGCTTAAAATTTTCTAACAAAAATATTGCCTCATTGGAGTTAATAAGAAACAATTTACTTAGTTGTAAAAGGATTTTGCTACTTTGCTAGATTCATATTGTGCGTATTAGTTCTTCATCTAGTGGTTGCCTCTGGAAGTGTTTAAATTAATCTAACAAAGATTTTGGAGTGGGTGTTGACCATGATGGATACAAATCACTGCTTATATGTTGATCATAAGCCTACAGTGCCCAAAAATGTGCCCTCCAGTTTAGATTTGTTTCCTTCCCCTTATCCCTGGGAAGGTGAGTGGACCTCATGTGAATCTAGAAGTGTATCAAGCTCAAAACTATTGTTACTGATAAGTAGCCAACTTCTTTTCAGCCCGGACCCTCGTCTAGGGTCACACGCTGTGCACATCTTTTGTAGCAGTATTTCCCTCCTGTAGAGGCAGGGCTTTCATGGAAATATATATTGCTAAATAAATGGTTATATAGTGCCAATGCTTATTTTTGTGACCCAATATGTGTGCAATGGTGCTTAGTAAAACTATGTGGGGAAAAATGCATTATCCAAAAGTCTATTGTGCCTTTCTTTCTTGTGAAATGCACTTTTGGGCTGGTTCCAAATGCTTTATTTGTACAATCCATCTAGCAATTGTCCCTCCTGTAACCGGCATAGCTCTGTTTTGAGTATCATTTATTGTGAAAAACTGATTCGTTTTCCTTTCTAATTCTTTTTTATGTAGTACATAATAGATCTTCTCACATATAAGGGATGCAAAGGTCTTTCAGTGGCATTTATAAGTCATTGAAAGAATGTAGGAAAATGAATTGATCGCTTCATGTGAAAGCGGGACACCACCTTAGAATAGAACTTAAGATGTGATTTCATAACTATCTTATATACTTAAATCATTTTCTTCCACAGGCAGTGCTTGTAACTCACTTTCTCAAGTAATTACAATTAGGCAGCTTTAAATATTAGAAGCTTTAATTTTATTTTATGCATTGGCTCAAAGAGTGGTCTCATTAGTCCTGTTAAAACTCTATGTTAACATCTCGTTCTGGAGCTTTTGTTGAATGTGAAGGATATCATTATTTTGTTTTATCTAAAATATGTTTTACTACTGGTACTGACAACATCTGTGTTTAATTGTTTGTTTCCTCTTGTATATTCAGAAGTGGCTAACAAATAAACATGTAAAGATGCATAACTTAAGCCACATTCAAGTAAATGCATCGGATACTTTACCAATCCCACTCGATTTCTATCTTTTCAATACATTCATTTTTTTCGCACACTAGCTAAGGTACCTATTCTATTTTTCTGCATTTAGTAAGTCCTCACTATGTAAGCCTTGTAGCCCTCAAGGTAGGTTGTGTGGTATTTAAAAGTGGGACATGTTAAAAGTGGGACTTGTAGAAAATTAATATTATCATGTCCCTACAGTGACAAGGCTCAAAAACGCTATTTTGACTCTGGTGGGACTACTTGACCTATGTAGAAAACAAAAGTGCAGATTAAAATGCTAATAATGCTTACTCTGGAAAGAGACCAGCTGGAAAAATAATTAAACCACTATTTTTAATAGTAATTAAAAATCCATGTCAATGGTGAAGTCACATTTTTAATAAATAGTAACAAAAAGTAACTTTTAGAAAGCTACCTTTTCTCTGCCTGAAGTTTTTGGAGGCTAAGTTACCTTTCCTCTGCCTGAAGTTCCTAGAGCCTAATTTGCAGTAAATGTTCCACTTCTCCCATCTTGTACGTGCCCTGAATAAGGTGTGAATCAGGTGTGAAATGCCTCCCAGAAGCTAACAATAGGCTGACCTGCATGGGCAGCGAGGACTCCTCTAAACTCAGAATATTCTGAGTGGGGGCTGTGGGCATTGTGAGTCACTGCACTATCAAATCCTGCTTTACAGGTTTGTTGAGCCACATGTAATGCTTGGGGTATAGTTGAAAGTGAGAGAAAAGAATGCTAAAACAATTCTTTTGTATTCCCTGTCTGATGGCTGAAGGGCCCTGCTTTTGCCCTCTCAGACTTCTCTCTCTGGGTTTTTGAGGGTACAGTTCCTTCTTCAAACTGGATTTTAGTATTAAATGTGGAAGTACACTCCCGCCATCCCTCGAAGACTTTCACCAGCTTATAAATGCTCTTACACATGGTATTTTGGCCCTGTTTGCAAACTGCTGCAATCCTGGGTAGGATTACCCATGGGAACTTTTACCCATTAATTACGGAGGAGCCACGAGTCACCCCACCCATTAGCCAGTATCAGGCATAAATGTGGTACTCACAGGCACCCTATTTTGGACCTTCGGAAGAACAGAAGAGTACTGGACCTGATGTCTGTGACCTGGGAGGAGTGCTGAAAGTGCTGGATCTTCTCTTTATACCCAGGACAAACAAGTGGACTCCAAGGGTCAGTTGGCTGATCTGAGTGGCTACAGGGACATCACAACTTTGAGGATGCCTTTTTCCTAAAGTGCCAAGCTGACTAGGGCAACTGAACTTGGACCATACTTTGCTGTTGGCCTCTCTCTGATATCCTGAGAGTCTCTAAGTATCTCGAGTTCTTGGGGACCTTTGAAATGTACTACTGTGGTTGTTTGGGCCTCAGAAGAAACTCCATCCATCAAACTTTAAATCAATCCTTAAGTTAGAAGGTAAAATCTTTGACCAGGCCGAACCTGGTTGGTATATCTGACCCACGCTCCATTGGGGTCAGCCTCAATTCGCTCCTAGGTCCCAGTCTATTGCGACCGTTGACTATCACGAGTATTTTTTAATCTTTGATGTTATTTTTACTTAAACTTTGAAAATACAACGGTTTACCTTTTGTCATTTTGGTGTCATTTTGTTCATTAAATTTTCCTCATTTTAAAAAAATTCAGTGTGGGATTTTTATTGCTTTGCATTTTGCCTTTATTACTGTTTTAGTACTGCATAAATACTTTACACATTGCACTAAGGCAGTAGTCTTCATACCTTTTTAATGCCGCACCCCCCCAGTGAAAAAAAAACATCGGGCCCTCTCAGAATTGTTCACAATTTTTCTATTAAATTGCCCATGTTTAGATATGTCTAGACTTCTTTAAACATTGCAGTTAGATTCTGTTACCGTTTTAAAAATGCAATCAAATACATGATTGCCAAACAAACTATTCTGGTCAGGCAGGCCTTATTAACACATACATGTATCCACAGTGTGATAATTAGTAGATGGGGGTGGGGATTTTGAAGAGTATTAGGAGTCCCTTCCCTTTTGACATACTCCCGGCTAGGATATATATGACAAAACATGTTAGTGATGGCCCATACAGAGCTGCTTTCTGCCTCATTTTTTTCCAGCTTAAAACAAAGCACTGTTATCAGCATAATGCTTCTGTTGGCAAGAGCCTGACTGCCCCCTGTGATCACTTGAGGCCCCATAGGGGGGCCCACCCCCCAGTTTGAAGACCCCTGCACTAAGGTAAGGATTTCTGCTCTGTGCCATAACTGCCAGTGGGTTGAGCTCAGGTTAACTTTGTGATGTGGAGGGTTCCCCTAATAAGGGTTGTGTTTATTTCATGAAGTTGTCTGTCACCAACCCCAAATAATAATCAAATGTCTTCTTTACCACACATAAAAGATTCCTCAAAGGAGCAAAAAGAGTGGCACACTCAAGATCAGCATCAAAGGCCATATGGAACCTAAGCATAGTGCTCACTCAGCTAATGAAAGAAACGTGCAACCCTATGCACAATACAAAACTAAAATTTCTAACTCTAAAGACAGCGGGCCTGATTCACAGAACTAACTTACGTCAAAAACGTAAACGTAAAGTTAGTACGTTTTAGGTATTCACAGAATACACTTACTCATTTTGGTATTCACAGAATGAACTTACTCATTTCGTATTCACAGAAGTTAGGAGTCCTAAAGTTAGGACTACTAACTTCTGTGAATACCGAAATGAGTAAGTTCATTCTGTGAATACCAAAATGAGTAAGTGTATTCTGTGAATACCTAAAACGTACTAACTTTACGTTTACGTTTAAGTTTACGTTTACGTTTTTGACGTAAGTTAGTTCTGTGAATCAGGCCCAGCCTGTCTAGTAACCATCACATCACTGAGTCAGCAAGCTACAAGTACTAAACACTCAGGAATCATATTTACAAATGCATAATGACAGAGTGGTCTTAGGGAGAAACCCAAATTTTAGTTCTGAATACGGTGTCAGAATTTCACATTAATCAAACTATAGAGCTACTAGCATTCTTCCAACACTCAAGGACACATGCTTACAGAGCCTTGCACATGCTAGGTACCAGGGGAACAGCCAGGAGCTACCTCCAGGAAACAAAGCATGTAAGAAAGAAAAATCATTTCTTTGTTTCCTTTGGACCAAAAGCAAAAGGGACACTAGTGTCCAAAGTAACCATTACATGGTGGCTAGTGCAAACAATTCAACATGCAACAAGCAGGCAGGCATGACTCTACAGGAGAATCCAAAGGCACAGTCCACAAGAAAGAGTGGATCAACACAAGCTTTTCTGGCAAATGGTGGGACAAAAACTGCTAAGAAACCTGTTCATAAATACAAATTAATTTCTACCCAGCCTCCTTAAGGAGACGGATACCACTATACAATCAATGAACAGGATGTGAATCCAGAAACGTTTCACACTGCAATCAAAATGAAAAAGTTATTTACCTATAGGATTAGATTTTAGCTTGCAGATTTTTCTGGAGTCACATGCAACTGTCCCACCTCCCTGGATTTGAAGGGGGAAAACATGCAAACAGAGGAGTTACAAACTCACGGAGATGTAAGTTTAAAGAGTTCCGGGTCACAAAGAGAAAAAAGAATCTGAAGATAGCAACCACACACAGGAAATTCTAGGGTGCACATCTGATGTTGAAGGAGGATGGGAATACCACCCAATTGACGAAGACCCCCTATTATATGGCAAAACAATGTGCAGCATATGCATCCAGAAAGTTCTACATACAAGCTGCAAAATTACACATACAGATAAGTAACCACTTTGTTACACAAGGTGGAGGCAAAATGAATCATAACTTTAAGGGCCTGATTTAGATCTCGGCGAACGGGTTACTCTGTCACAAAGGTGACGGATATCCCATCCATCGAAACATAAATCGCATTGAATGGAATGGGATTTATATTTCAGCGGATGGGATATTCGTCTCCATTGTGATGGAGTAACCCATCGGCCGAGATCTAAATCAGGCCCTAAGATTGGTTGATACAGGACTCTGACAGGGAAATACATTACTTTCTTATGGACCAATATATATAGATGATCATGGGTATAAATGTTGACCAACAACATACATATAACAACTCACAACCAATTACTTTTACATGTCTCTGCATGTCAGGCCTACAACCCTAATGACCCCAATGGACAGCCAAAAGCATTGTTATAATCTTCAAGGTGGAAATTTCTCTTAAGATTTCATGTTTTGGTAGTGACCAATAATATGCATTCACTGAAATAGGAGAACATCTGTTACTTATCAGGTATTGAGCATATATGCAAATTGTATTGTAACCTCCATATACAACTCATATGGATATTTTTACATAATATGCGTGAGGTGTTTAATTTGTATATTTTTAAGCAGTTTATCCAATCACTACCTAGTACGTGCTTATATTGTGTAAAGATGTCTTCGTTTGTGCATCATGACTTAACATGGGTTGCTTGGGATCTTACTTTACATCTCATCTTCTCTTTTCTATCTTCCCTCCTCTTTTACATAATACACATCACAACATTTGTTGGTAATGCTTACAACTGCTAACATAGCCACCACTTTCAAACTTAGATACCTTGGGGCAGATTTACGAGTTCTGGCGCATCACTGCAAATCAGCAGGGATGCGCCAGAACAGATGCGACACGCAATTCCCTCCCTGCGCCACCACAAATGCATCGCATTTACAATGCGGCGCACCGTGGTGCAAGGATAGGGCGATGCGTGTCGCATCCTGTGGCGTAAGGGCAGCGCATTGCTGGATCGTGTCGGAAGCGCGACGCGGCTCCAGCAATGCTCAGGGGCACCCTATGCCTAACATGCTGCATCACTCCTTACGCCTGCTTCAAGCAGGCGCAGGGTATTGACGCAGCATGGACGTAAAAGTGACTCAGTAAAATCTTGTAGATTTCACTGCGTCACTTTTACGAGGCGTTCCTGTGACGGAACGCCCACCCTGCGCCGGAACGCCCACAAGAAACCTAACGCAGTTTTCATGTGGCGCAGGGCTTTACAACGTGACGCATCTCCCTAGATGCGTCACGTTGTAAATATGGCGCAACATGGCGCATGGTTTGCGCCGCTGCTGCGTCACAGAAGTGACGCAACGGCGGCGTAAATGTGGCGCATGGGGCTTGTAAATCTGCCCCCTTGTCGCTATGCACTCCAATATCTTTGCATTTTTTCCTCTTTAAGCCATTCTACAATTATAATATGTGGTGTCTGTGTGCTCTACCAAAGATATACTTTGCTTTTGTGGTTACAATTTATCACATTGTACTCTTAAGTTTTATCACATAATACATGCCGTATCCTTGTTTAGCAACCCTCATTACTTCAAAAATGGTGACATTCTTCAACCCTGTTCTTCCTGTCACAATGAGTTCCAACTACTTTATAAACTTTACATTGCATAGTTATTCTTCCTTGCCTTTTTAAATCTATAACGTACAACATGACATTAGCACCCTCTCTCAATTAATACATTTTGGATATTTCTTTAATGCTCTGAAGAACACCTTACTTTCACTATAAACATACATCACCTTTTGCCCTCAATACTCTTCAAACATGGTGCACAACTTCCCTATCAATGGCCAATTCCTTACATCCAACTAATAAGCTTCTGGCCAAGCACATTATTTTGGCATCCTCCACAGCATTTCGGGGACCAACTGCAGTTACATATAAGTCACCAAAGGTCAGTACAGGCCCAACTCTTTATGACTTTTTATATCTCAATTTCATTTATTTCACTCTTTTCTCTGCTTAGCTTTCACCTGATATCAAGTTGGAAGAAACTTAGGGCCATATTTATGAGCCCAGTTGTGTAGTGCTTGCACCATGCAATGTGGTACATGCGCGAGGCAACTCACAAATTTGATTTATTAAACCACTTTGGTGGCCCTGAGTGGCTTCATAAATCAGGAGTAACGCAATGCAGCGCAAATGGCTGCATTGCTTTATCCTGCCCTGGGAAGGCTTTCCATGGGCATTGTGTGGGTGTTCCCATGCAACTCCCATGGTTTGTGACGCATTCCCAGATTTACCAGAATTGGTAGGCCTGGGAATGCACCAAAAAGATACACCTTCTCAGGGAAGGCGTAACGAGGAGAAATATCTTTATTTATCCCCATTTTACTTCCTCTTTCCATGTGTCCAGAAGAAAAGCAGGCAGTCCCACCTTGGACTGCTTAAAAAAATTATGGTAAGCTCTCCAGGGGTCATAAATTCAATGACCCACAAGACTTTTTCTTTAATGTTGCTTGGGGCTGCTGCACTCTCTGCAGCCCCCAGGACATTGAAAAAAAAGGTTAGTGGTGTCCTGCCCATTCTAGGGGCCCCACCAGGCATACAAAATATTATTAAAAACAGTCCTAGGGCATTATGGAGCATTCCTGAACTGGAGCAATGAACCTGAAATGAGCAGGTTCTCCGCTTATTTCATATTCACTTTGTTTTCTTTTTTTTTCACATGGGAAAAGGGACATACAGCCCCCCCTCTCTAAAACGTCAATCGGCCCTGGGACTCCATCCCTCTGGGCTGGAGCATTTTTTGGGGGAAGGGAGTGTGAGGCCCCCTCTCCTTGCTATCCACTGGCCCCGGGGACTCGATCACCAAAAGCAGATGGAAGCAGTGGCCCGGGGATCCCAAACCCCAGGACACTGCATTTCCCTGCCTGCAAGAGCATGGGCAGAGAGAACTGGAACTCCCTATCTGCACTCTTGCAGGCAGAGAATTTGCTTCCGCTTGGTGAGAGCATTAAAAACACTGCTCCCGCCAGGCAGAAGCAAACCACTACAGGCAGCTCCTGCCACACCACAAATGGAATGTACAGCAGCCCTGTGGAATGGGGTTCCCTGGGCCAGTAAAAGACTTATGGACGGGACCATGTGATCGTTCCCGTTAAAATTAAATGCAGCCCCAAGAAATGTAGTCCCCAGGGCATATAAAAACCTTGTGGAAGGGGCTGAGTGCCCCTTCCCTTGAAAATGAATGCAGCACTCGTAGATAGGGTCCTCGAGGCTTATAAAAAGCATGGCGAGGGGGGCTGCATTCCCCCTTCCCATTCAAAAAAGTATACACCACTCTCCGAGCCCTGACCTGCCTGGGAGGGGGTTCTTTAAATGTGTGGGAGCCTGCGCTTTAAAATGTTTTACATTGGATTTGTGGATCCATTGCAAACTTACTGTACATTTTTTTCTAGGACCCCTTCACCAGTCCAGAGTCCTAAAATGGCTGCCATCACATCTTTGTTGATGTGGTGGTAGCTAATCAGATTTTATCTCTATATCTGCCTGCCCTGTGGATCCTCTGCGGCATGTACTATTTATATTTTTTAACCTTAATTTCTCAAAAGCTAATGAAAGGAATGACACCAAATCACTCAAAACAAATTTGGTGCAAGGCCAGTACCTGAGGCCAACCACAGTCTGCACATGGCCAAATGCCGCGTGTAGTTGGGTTTTGACCTTCAATGTGGGCTTGGGGCAGGAGCAGGGCCTGGCCAGAGGACAGGTCCTGTGGGCAACCCCCGACTCTGCATGGTCAAAGGCCATGCACAGCAGACGTTTGGTCATTCAGGGGGGTTTGGGTGCAGGACCTTGCCAGATGTCATGAGTAGTGTTCACCCCTCACTGCAAACGGTAGATTTCTGTACACAGTGGGGGGTTGACTACCTGCAGGGAGATTGGGCACTAGTTAAAAAAAACGTATTACAGGCTTGCTCAACCGCTGGTACTTCACACATAGGATATAGTGCACCCTGCCTTAGGGCTAAAGTCCTGCAGAAGGGGTGACTTACCTCTATCTTATGCAGTGCAGGGGTGGCATGGCACACAGGGCTGTGTGCCATGTCGACTCTTCTGATTTTCCTGCACCCACACATGCAGCCTGCAGGGTGCCTAGCCTTGGTGAGGGGACCCTTGGGTGGCACAACCAGTGCCACAGCCCCAGAGGACCGTCTTCAGTACCCATGCCCTTGGTACCAGGGTACCATTTACTAGGGACTTACAGAGGTAGCTAAAGCTGTGCCAATTGTGGTACAGTGTTTTGGGAAAGAGATATGGCACTGGGAAACTGGTTAGCAGGGGCCCATTGTACTTACAGTTCAAAATTACATCATGCACAAAGTGGGGGCTAACCATGCAAAAAGAGGCACTTTTCTACAGTGGCCACAAAAAATAATAACATTAAAGCCGCCAGAAAGTGAACAGTAGTTAAAACAAGCCCATAAAATGACAAATATCTAATCAGCCAACCGATGTTATGAGTTTTTAAAGTCTCAGGTAAAAATAGTGACAAAAGACACAAAAGCACAAACTCTGGGTATCTGGTCATGCCGGACAAAATAACAAGGTCAGTCTGACTGCGATGGAGTGCGGACCATATACAGGAGCAAGGTCGGCGTGCTGGAAGTTTTACCTTCTGATTTCAATGCAAGGACTGTGCAGCACAACATTTTAAGGCTCGGCATGGCCCTGCGTCACACACTGTTGGATCCGTTGAGACTTTCAGTTGGAAGCTCCGCAGCGCTGCAGGCCTCTGAATCACTCGGCATCAGTTTGGATGAAGCCTTCGGTGAGGAACTCTGCTATCCGGCTCTGTGGGTTTCTGTGTCACTCAGCATCACACGGCATTGGATCTAATAAGGCTTTAAGTCGGGAGCTGCTTGACTTTGTGGAGATCTGTGTCGCTGGCCAATGGATCCGGTGAAGCCTTTGGTCAGAAGCTGTACAGCTCTGCAGGGCTCTGTGTCACTCTGCATTGCTCTGCATCAAATCCAGTGAAATATTCAGTTAGGCCAGGAGAAGCGCAGGCTGGCTCTAGCCAAGACTCACTCACACAGAGGCCAGCAAAGGGAACCAGGTCAAGTCCAGTTTGGTATGGTCAGCTGGAAAGCAGGAAAGGCATCTGGAACTTGTTGCATCCCTGTATTTCACAAAGAAAGTTAGACTACCCTTGGAGTCAGTTTTCATGTCCTGGGTTGAAGGGAAGCAGGCCCATTCTCCTTTCAATCTTCAGACAGGAAGGCAGTCCTTCTGAGTCTTCACAGGTTCAGGAGTTCTGATTTCAGGTTCTGGGGATGCCAATTGCATGCCCTGTGGCAGCCTGTGCATACAGGGTACCCCTCTGTCTAACTCTAAAACTGGCTCTGGCCAGTTCCTCCCTTTAGTAAACAAAGAGCAAGCAGGCCCAGGTATTAGGTGCATCTGCCATTGACAGGGTAGGCTTCTTCTGGATTCAGAAAGTGCTGTGTACAGCCCTGTGTAATCAGTTCAGGGGCACAGCTCATGTCCAGCCATCCTGTAAGGAAGACGCTCACCTCTCTACAACCAGGCCCGTTGTCTACTGCCTGGGAAGTATTCACACCAGAGAGTCATTGAAAGTCAGGTGACCCTGGACACTGGCAAAAAGGCATATTTGGTTTAGACAGGAAAATGGCATCTTTCTGAAAGTGGCATTTTCAAAATAGCATTTTAAAATCCAACTTGACCATTAGGATGGATTTTAAACTCCTACTCAAATGAGTCCTTGAATCATTTTTTGCAGTTATTCCCAAACTAATGTTATGCATTTTAAGGAGTTGTAACATAGCCTGGTGATTTTCTATGGGAGAGCCAGTCTTGCCACAGTGAAAAACGATGAGGAGATTTTTCATAGCCAGGACATATACACATGTCCTATTTTTTCAATACCATGCACCCTGCCTTATAGGCGTTTAGGGCCTACCCTAAGGGTGACTTATATGTGTTAAAATGGAATGTTTAGGCCTGGGCAAATGTTTATTTTGCAAAAATATGACAGTTTAAACTCTACTTCAGGTTTCAGTGGCAGGCCTGTGATGTGCTTTTCAGTGTTGCTTTAGTGGGTAGGTCAATGAGTGCTGAAGCCCACTTGTAGCATTTAATTTACAGGCCCTGAATATACATAGTATCATACAATAGGGACTTATAAGTAAATTGACCATGCCAATTATGTGGATGCCAATTGTTCCATGTATAAAAGGGACAGCACAAAAATGTACCACTGATAAGCAGGAGTAAAGTACACCAAGTCCTATGGCACGGGTTCAGTAAAATAAGGTAGTGAATGCAAAGAATGTGGGGAATAACACTCAAAAGATGGTCATTTCCGGCATTCCACCATTCAAGAATAGCATTTTACTATGTTATTTGAGAGACGGAGCTGCAAAAAAATTATATCCACATCCATAATACCATCTCACTTCAAAAACGAGCTAGTTGCCTCTGCTTCTGCCTCCCTCTCCGATACCCTCTGTTGTGCATCTGTGTTGATCTGCCCTCTGTGGTCAACTATGGTGTGCCTGCCCCTCCTCGCTGCCTTCTAAGTTCAGCTTGCTGCCCTTCCTGCCTGCCCTTCTTGGTCCGTGTGCTGCCTCTGCTCCCCTTCTGCCCTCCTTATCTGTTGTGGTGTCCCTGATCCTCGCATATGCCCTCTTAGATCAGCTGTGTGCCCCTCCGGGCTGCATTCTGTGATTTCTTTTGCTGCCCTTGTCTCTTTGGTTGCTCTCAAACACCAGCTTACTGCCCCTGCCCTTCCAGACTGCTTTCCATGGTCTGTGTGATTCGCCTGCCCCTTCTGCCTGCTCTCCATGATCTGTAGTGCTGACACTTCCATGTACCCTCTGAGGTAGGCTTGCTGCCCATGCTCCTCTGCCCTACCCTCCATAGTCCTTTGTGTTGTCCCTGTCCCTCCTGCCTATTCTCCATGGTCCATGTGCTGCCCCTGCCCCTCCCACCTTGCAGGGAGGGCCTGGGTCAACCCTCGACTGCTCATGTCTGAAGGCCATGTGTGCAGTGGGGTAAGTTAACTGAATATGATCAAGGACCCTAGAAATTCACTGAAATAAAACAACAATCAAAGTAACAATTTAGTTAGTTATGGAACATTTTTCTTAACTTACATTGAACCCCTCCACCCCCAGAAATTCACTGAAAAAAAACAAAGCTTAAAGTGATGTTATAGTTAGGTATGGAAAAAACACCTTACCTTACATAAAAAACCTCACTTTAAGCTTTAGTTTTTCCAGTGAATTTCTGTTTTTTTCCAAGGTAAGTTAAGGAGACGTTTCCATACCTAACTATGACATCTATTTAACCTTTATTTTTTTTATTGAATATATATCTATAGCTGCATCTAGATCTATATTGTGGGAAGGTGGATCAAAAGTTTGGGTGGATGATAGTCTACCGCAAGTAGTAATGTCACTATTCTTTTAGGCACAAAGCCAAAAGATGAAACCTTGGGTGTAGAACTCAAAAGGATCACTGCCTATGCAGCATCCAGGCCCCATGTCTTTCCAATGTCATGACCTTTCCTACTATTTAGCCTATGCCTTGTTTCCAGTGGTTTGAACATTACCCTAAACCAATGATGATTCTTTATTCATAAGGGAGCCTGGGTGAATGGTTGTGCCCATGCGTTTCACATAAGACTTTCTTTATCAAAGCTCTAGACCAGTGTAGCCCTGTTAATTTGTTTTAATAACGGTGTCACCATCTAGTCAACTATATATCTGTGTATCCTTATGACTGAATCTTACAGTCAAGTTTTTATTTCCCACTCTCCTCCTCTTTAGGAACTGGATGCTACCTCGAGTGTGTGTGCCGAGGTTAAGGTGCCACTAGCTCACCCGATAATATGGGTAAGCGCTCTGAATAGCCATTTATACACTAATAGGCCACAACAGCATTTTTTGAGCATGTACACATGGTGATTTATAAGTGAGTGTGTGGTGATTTGTGTTATACATTGTTTTTCTAACACTTAGTCTCTTTTCAGGGAAGACACTGACCAGCAACAATTTTGAGTGGTTAATATACCCATAAGCTGGTTGTGTGCCTTTCTACCACCTACTCAGTTTGGTATGCGTGGTTCTTTCACTTTACTTTTCACGTTTTGGTCCTGAAGAAAGCCGATACACCTCTACGGAGGGTACCAGACTGAAACATGTCGACCACTAGTCTATGACAGGTCAAATTTCACTGTCATAGCTCAACCTTTTTAATCCTGACCTCTGGGTGTCCTATTAAAGTTTGTTCTGACATACCAGGGAGTTAGTTTTAGCTCACTTTTCACTTCCTTTTATTCCCTCCACACCTTGCTCATCTTAAGGTTTTAGGATACCTCTTTTCTACATCTAAAACATCCCTGTGCTCCTCCCTCTCAGTGAGGGGGTTGTAGCCCGCACTGCGACTAGGTTCGCTGTACGAGGAGGTTACCCTATGATGAAGCATGCCACCTACGGGTGGGTGAGGGAACTGTCCTTTAAAAGGGACTTCCCCGCACTCCTTTTGAGTTCTAGACCCAGGGATTCATCTTTGTGCTTTGTGATTGTGTTAGAGGGGAGTCTAACCCTGCTGGTCTCTAAACCTCCTCAGGCCTTATTTGTGTGTTTAGACTATTCTTTTAGGGCCAGTACATTTTTCAGTAATTTAAGCCTGAGTTCAACCCTTTGTAGCTATGCAGACAGGCTTAACTTAAGAAAATGTGCAAGGCATTTAAAAATACCAAAACAGTGTAAAAGTTAGAAACGCAACACAATAAAAATCCCACTCCAATTTATAAAAAGAGAGAATATTGCAATGAATAAAGTGACACCAAAATGGCAAATGTCCAATAAGGGGAAATGGTAGCACAAGACCGGAACATTCACCATGATGGAGCACAGGTTGGAAACAAGGCCCAGGTTGCTCCCAGTCATAGAGTTACTTTCTGACTTAGAACATTTCTGAGGAGGTATAATCCTCAGCACAGCAAGGCAGCATGCTGGATCCAAAGACGGGATCATTGATGATGGTTTGCTCAAGGATGAGGTCTCAGTGAAGTCGTCGACGAAGATGGGAAAAGTTCACAGCGGGAAAAGTCCTGAGTTCATGCCCAGGAAGCTATCAATGTCAATCAGGTGATGCTTGGAGTCAATTTCAGTGAAGATTTCTACCTTTGGACTGAGACTCTTTTCTGGAAGTCGGATTCCTTCAGAGGGGCAAGGCAGCAGGTGGTAGTCGGAGAGAGTTTGACGTCTTCCAATGCTGGTCAGCTGAATAGGATTTGCTGCTTTGAACAAGAGTGTAGCTGGAGTTACAGTAAAGTCAGGCCCACTGGTGATTGATACTCAGCGGAACGGCTTGGCAGGTTGATCTCGGTCTTTTGTTGGTTCTCCAGGCAAAAATCCTTAAAAAAGGTTCAAAGTCCCAGGATTTAGGGTTAGGCAGGAGAGGTACATTTTGACACCAGACAAGGGTTCCAGAACCTCAGAAACAACACTTGGGGCTTACCCCTCAGAAGCCACCAGCGGGGTCCAATGCAGGACCAGTTAAAAGTGGTCAGCTGGACTCTCTCAGGAAAGTGAGTTTCATGCAACATTTGTGTCCCTGCAGCTTAACAGAAGGTCAGCCAGTTGACCTTTGGAGTCCAAGCTTTGGTCCTCGGTACAAGTGGGAGCAGGCCCAGCCTTAGGGTTCTCCTCACAGGTCCCAACTGCAGGTGCAGTCTTTCTTCTGTCTTCCACAGGTCTGGTAGTGCTCTGAAGAGGGGGCCCAGAGGAGCATGTGGTTGAGGATGTCCTGCCCCCTGCCTGGCCAACAGAAAAAAAGGATCCCAAAGGACAATTCTGCATACTTTTGCAGCAGTTCCTGTGTCAGGGAAGATATCTCTCAGGGCTTATCCGGTGACTGTATGAATTTAATGTGACCATGTCATGCTCGGTGCCTATCAGCGTAATTGCTGGGATGAGAGCTTGGGTGAACACTGGGTTAGTCTGCTCTCCAATAAGACTACTTAACAGACTTTTAATATCGCCTATTGCTAGGTTTATTCCTGCAGTGTTCTTCTCAAATCATGAGATCCATTTCCCGGCTCCATCCAGCAATGGTAGTAACTTTGTCCTTAACCCCTCTTTATCCATCTGAGCCCATGGCACATAGATGGTCCCTGACGTGCCCTTCTGTAGTAATGGGTATAGTTGTACTTCGGATAGCTCTAGGGGTTTCTCTCTGACATGGCGTTCCCATCTTTTTAGGCATTCCTGCATGTAGGAGAAGTTCCATTTGGGTTCTCCTCCCCCATGTCGGATGCAATCTTCCGCTATAGCCATGTCCTCTGGTTCTAAGGATCATTCCTCCGGCCAAGGTCTATCATACTGGTCTCTGTCCTCGGTCCAGAAGGCTAACAGGTGGCATAATGGGAGAGCAAAGATCTCGCCTTCCTCTCTTGCTACTATCTCCCTGGGGGTCAGTTTGTCCTTCCCGTGCATTCGGGTAGAGCACTGTACGTCCTCGTCGCTGCTCCCCTTGTGCGCGTACACAGGTACCATCTTATTTTTCCTGCGTCTTGGTTGGGTCAGTACCAGGCTGCCTTGGTCTCTTGTTTCCCGGTCAGCCCCTCTCCTAGGTTGAAATGATTGGTGAGGCTCGAATCCCTGACAGAAGACTCTCATCTAATTCTACCACTGATTCTTCCCCGATCGGTGCCCTGTGCCTACCCCTGCTTTCCGTATTTGGGGGGCGCGCTGCTCTGTTTTCTCGCTGTGCTTCCTGGGTGCAAGCTCTTTCTCTTTCTCTCTCCTTAGCTCACGCCTTTCTTCCTCATCCTGTCTAGTTTGCCTCCTTCGCTCTCAGCTATGTGTAGTTCTTTTTGGTCGGGCTTCACTCTCAAATTCAGTCTCTCTTGTTTCCTCGGCTACCTGGGCAAATCCTGTAGCCTCACCCTCGTCATAGCTTCCCGGGTGACTAGGGATCCTTTCCTCACCCCCACTTGCTGTATCACTGTCTAGTACCACCACTAATCTCCCTGTCACTTGTGCATGCTCGCCTGAACTAGTGGGAGCGCATGTTTTCCATGCTGCTAGGGGTTCTATGTGTCAGACGCAACAGATGGGGGGGTTTAGCCTCTGGGGGCCTTTTCACCGGACTTGGGTTGTGCTGGAATTGTCTGGGAATGCTGGCCTGTTAGTTTCCCATGCTTGGGCCTAACTGTTCGTCATTTGGTGGTGGACCACTGACTACTGCTATTGGCGGATTGGAGTATCCTATTACGGTTTTTAACCTGTGTGGAGAACCTGGTTTGCATGTGTTTTAATGGGGAATCCATGATAAGTCTGGTAGCTTTAGTGGACAATGTACCGTTTAGCTCTTTTTTGGGGAATCTTTGTTTTGATCTAATCGTGGGGAAAAATGTACGTTGTGCGCTCCTATAATTGCGTACTACTAGCTCAGAGTTATCTACAGATGCAGCAAACAATTCAATATGAACATTTCATCAACACAATTAAAAATGTATGTGAAGGGTTGCAATATAGGTAAAAAGTGCAATTGTCAACAAAAACAGTATCTCAACGATGTCAACTTTTGGCGTCAAATACAGTTTACGAGAAATAACAGCACCCTCATATGAAACATAGAGCCATCAACTAAAAAATGCAATATTTAGGACAGTCTTTGATCAATTTTTGTACAAAATACAGTTTGCAATAAATAACAACACCATAACATCACATCTACATTACATCAATCTTAACAAAAACTGACAGAGAAAAAATGATTACTTTGTCAAAAATCTCTTAACCCACTCCTAGCGCATTCTATCCTGTGACCAGGAGAAGCTCTACATGGTACACAGAACTAAGTGAGCCTGGCAGTCTGCCAATATCAGCCCTGGGACAAAGGTAATAGCAATAGTTTGCAAAAAAATGCCCTAATCACACACTGTATCACACCCAGGGTCAAGTGTTTCATCAGTGTCACGCCCAGTGGTCCAAGGGACCATCACCCCTCACTCCTTACAGATACCAACAGTGTTACAAAACTGGTGGCACTGAGAAACCCTTTTAGAGTAAAAAATAAGATTGAGGTGCCACTCCACCCAATCAGGATAGCTTTATCACAAAAATAGCGTCCTGGGAGCCATAAAGGGCTATACAATAAATATTCACCATTCCTAGCATGCTGACTATAGGAAAAAGGTGACTTCCACTGGATCGCCTCTGAGGCCGTCATATGACTACTCAGCTAGGACATATAAAATAGTTAATATGCCAGATTCTGTCAGTGGCAAGGCCCGCAGGTTATCTTGTTACACTGCTCCCTAGTTTGCCATACTCCAAATGCTTTACTAAGGTTCTGATGTAGTCTCTCAACCCTCTGTGACGGCTGCTTCAGGACTGACCTTAGCCCGCGAATTCAGCAGAACTTCCAATCAATTGCGATGTCTGCTCACTTTCCTTGATGCACAAATGTGAATCCATCTGGGTGGGGTCTCCTTCCTTTGGCTGCAGTCGGGTTCGAGGTACCAATCAGCTCCTGGCTAGCTCACCAAAATGTTGCTTGAACATGAAATACCTTGGAAAAACAAGATGCATTTGGCAAAACAGGACCAGTTTGTTTAATTAAACAATGCGGCCAGGAGAACAGTTAAGGGCATAGGGTCTGAGGACTTTCTCAACTAACAATCGATCTGTGATGTGTTTATATATAATTCACTGAATGCCATAAACAGTTCCGGCATTCCTTGTATGGTAAGGAATCTAAGTTGCTGCCTTTGGAGTTGTAAATTATTTTATTTGATGGGGAATCCAGTGGGCCTCGACCTTGCGTGAACACAAGGCGGCCAGTGGGTAACATGTCCAGATGTCCGGCATGGGGAGCATGTGATCACTGTGTGTACAGTGTGTACTGTGTCCTGATTGGCTACACGTTCCTAACTTGTCTGACTTTATGGTTTTTTGGGAGCATGCATACCCCTCCGGCCATGTGTGCTTTATTGGGGCCAATCTCCCAGGACCATTGTGGTGTCACTGCGCCTATCTGTGGGATTGATCCGTGATTTCCTGTTCGTGTGTTTGTCTGCTGGCTGCGTGCCACCCCAGCTGTGACCTGTCAATCAGTGACCTTAGACCTAGGTCTTAGAGTCTGTCTGACTTCGTATTTCTGAGTTCACAAAAGGCAAATTGTTAATAAAAATGAAATTGTGTTTTTATATTATATAAATGTATCATTCTTCATATTGACATCAACTTTCTCAATATTAACAATAGCATACAGTGGATTGTAGTACAGTACAGAGGCAGTACATTTCAGTACAATGGAGTGCTGTAAGGTGGAGTAGCGTACTCTCGAATAGCGTGCACTCCAGTACTGTACTATGAAGTGGGGCATAGTCGAATAGCATATTGTGGGATAGCTTAAACTAGAGTTGCATACAATGAATACCATACAGTTGCAAGCAGTACAGTGGAGGGGTGTCCAGAAACGATCACACACAAAAGTGTAATACAATACAGTGGTGAATAGTATAACAGCATAGAGTATAGTGTTGTAGACTGGAGCGGCGTACAGTGGAGTTCGGTGGAGTAGTTTGGACTAACGTACAGTAGATTAGTATACAACATAATGGCGTATACTGGAGTGTTGTACAGCGGAGTGCCGTAAAGTGAATTGTTATACAGTAGAGTGGTGTAAAGTGGAGTGTGTAAATTAAAGGAAACATAGGGTTAAACTGTGTGAAAAATATCAATTTTATATCTGCAAAATATATATTATAACATGTAAATGTACATTTTCTGCATGTATATGTAAATAGTTAAGTAATAATAAACGTATATGTATATAAAACATACTTATATATTATGCTATGATGTAACATGCTAGGTTCATTGCATAACATGGTACATGGGGCTCACAACTGGGTTTGTGATTGGTTCATGGCTGTGTTTACCAAAAGTAAAAATCAGCCATATAATTTTTATCACAAACTTCCATTATTGTGTGGTCAGCATTTTTCTGACTTATGGCTTAGGGTGTATAATTAAGTTTTATTGTTAATAACCCTCTATTAACACTTTATTTCAGTGTATACCTTTTTTGTTGAAAAATATGTAAATATTATAAACGTATGGATGTTTGAATATTTCTCCCTTAATAATTTTTGACCCATGTGCCGAATCGCCGTGAAACTTAACATGCTAGTTCCACCGTTTTCACTGTAAAAAGAGTAAAAGTTTTGTGGGGTTTAGTCAAGGGAACCTAAAAAGAGGGTCCCAAATTGTGCTTAATGGCAATGTATTTCACATACACTTTTGTATTTTCTGTTCCATGAAAACTGTCAGTCGCATTTTGTTACAATGTGGTAGGATTGCACATTATAGTGCCTACAGAATTATTTTATGTAGTTTAGGTTAGTAGTGTAACAAATTTAAAAGGTTTAAGTTATTTTAAGTTAGTGATATCTGTTGTTGTATTGTTATTCGGAAATATGGGGGTATTTCACAATAGTACCACAATAGATAGTGATTACCAGTAGATAGCTCATTGGCTTTAGAAAAGTTAAATTTAGCTATGTTGTTTTTAGTTACAGTTTGCCTGTGTTCTGGGTTACGCTTTCCAATGTAGGTAAGTATTAGGTGTGCTATTTTTGCCCTAACTATTACTACTTTATTAAAGTTCTAATAGGTACATACAAATATTTATAGGTAAAAAAATATGGAGAACATGGTAGCAACTGCGGTACCTGAAAACATTTGGCAAGGTTAACATTATTCCTTTTTAAATTCTATAAATTTAGCAGTGCACTCTGGTGCCCACCCCCGGAACAAAAGTGTTTGCGATGGCTTGAGGAGAGCTTTACCGCTCCCGCCAAGCCATAGCGAACGCTCCACTTCCAAAATTGCTTTCACAGAGAGGGAGCTGCATGTTCAGCAGTTCCCTCTCTGTGTAAGCAATGCCAGCTCCCGTAGAAGGCAGGGAGCCAGCAGGGACTGCGGGGGCCTTCAGGCTCCCCGTGGTCCCCAACAGTTGTATGTGGGTGCCCTGAGTGGGACCAGGGTACCCAGAAGAGAGGACGGGTCCGTGGCCCACAAGAGTGGTTGCGCAGCCCCCCCTCCCCTTATTTGTTTAAAAAAAGCGGGACTAGCAAGTCACCGAAAGCCCCGCCCCTTTCAGCACCACTCTGCAAACGCGGCACCTGGCGCACAACTGGTTGGGGGATGAAGTTCCCTTGGCTGCTGAGGGTCCTTGCGGCCAGGAACCCCTCTTGTTACCTCCAGTAAGTTCTACACAGTGGGATTGCTAAGACGTCTTCAGAGGCAATGCCCCCTTTCTCCACCAATCTGTAGATGCACCTCCTGGTCTACTACTGGTTGGGGTATGAAGTTGGTTGCTGAGAGTCTTTGGGGGCCAACAAGCCCTCCTCTTACCTCTAGTAAGTCCCACACAGCAGGATTGCTGAGAGGTCTTCGGAGGTCACGCCCCCTTTCTCCAACACTCTGCAAACACGTCTCCTAGCGCACTACTGGTTTGGGGATGAAGTCCCCTTGGAATCTGAGGGTCTTTGGAGGCCAAGGACCCTTCCTGTTGCATACAATAAGTCCCACACAGTGTGATTGCAGAGAGCTGGTCAGAGGCCCTGCCCCCTTTCTCCATCCCTCTGCAAATGCACCTCCTGGCACACTACTGGTTGAGGGATGAGTTCCTATTGGATGCTGAGGGTCCTTGGGGGCCAAGAAGCCCTCCTGCTACCTCCAGTAAGTCAGACCCAGCAGGATTCCTGAGAGCTGGTTGGAAGCCATGCCCCCTTTCTCCACCACTCTGCAAACACAACTACTAGTTAAAAAACCATAGAAATTCACTTAAAAAACCAAAGGTTACAGGAACATAAGAGTTAGGAATTATAATTTAAAAAACCTTGGAAATTCACTGAAAAAACAAAGGTTACAGGGATGTTATAGTTAGGAAAGAGAATGAAAAAACCTTAGAAATTCACTGAAAAACCAAAGGTTACAGGGACGTTATGGTTAGGCTCAGATTTCACTCATACAAAACCACTGAAATTCAACAGTTATAGTTACCTGAGCTGACTATGACTTACTCCCCGCAAAGCACTACTTCTGACCTCACATATTACATCACTCATGACGTTATCAGTGACATCATTGATGACATCTCAAATGACATCACTGATGACATCATCCACCGAACCGCTCATATACCCACTCACACCCCATACAACCTCTTGTATGCCCACTCACACACCCACACAACCACTCACATACCCATTCACAGACCCATAACAGTACTCATACACCCACTCACTCCTCTATAGAGCCACTCACACACCCATACAGCCACTCACACAACCATTCAATCACCCATACCACCACTCATGAAACCAGTTACTCACCTTTACTGCCAGTCACATAACCACACACTCATCCATACAGCTACTCACACACCCACTTATTTACTTACACTCACACACCCACTCATTCACCCATACAGCCTCATAACACAGCCACTCACTCACCCATACAAGCACTCACATACCCACACAACCACTTACATACCCATTCACACATCTATACAAGCATTCACATATCCGCTCACCCATGCAGCCATTCACACAGACACTTACTCTCCAATACAGCCACTCACATACCAACTCACTTAACCAAACTGCCACTCATACAGCCACTCACTCACCCAGACAGCCACTTAGACACACAGTCACTCACTCATACAGCAATTCAGACACCTACTCCCTCACTCATACAGTCACTACACACCACTTGCCCACCCATAGAGCCACTTTAACTGTCACTCACTCACCTAGACAGCCCCTGACATACTCACTTACTCACCAACACAGCCACTCACACAGCATCTCACTCACCCACTCATATACACCCATCCAGCCACTCACACTCATACAGACAAGGAAACATAGAGTCACGCAGCCACTCACATATTATATGTTAGAAGTCAATCATTAGTAGTGCACCTAGTATACTAATTTACCTTTTGTAGTAGGTCAGTACATATGCTTAACACCCATAAACTCTTAAAAACACTTACGCTCACTTGATGATGTCATCAGTGATGTAATATGTAAGGTCATAAGCAGTGCGTATGCGGGCGTAAGATATAGTTAGTTCAGATAACTATAACTGCTGAATTTCTATGGTTTTGTATGAGTGAAATTTGAGCTGAACTATAATGTCCCTGTAACCTTTGTTTTTTTCAGTGAAAATATATATAGTATATATCCTACTGGTGGACGCAATTATGTAGTTATAGTTAGAACCTAGTTTCCATAGGAAAAGTGTTTTGCTAATAACTTTGGTGCTGTCTGGCGAATCTTCCCAAAATTTTCAAAACTAGTTTTCCACTCACTTCTGCTGCTGTTGATGCTTTGGGGTGATTCTTCAAGCAGGGGTCGAGAAAAAGGCGGTTCCCAAAACGCGTTTTTCCCTCGCAATTTCCCATAGGGATTTTGAACACGACTACAGCCCGAACCGCTAAACGGAAATACACCAAATTTGGCAGAAACCCAGATCTCTGTAATTTGGTGTAAATCCGTTCAATAGTTTTGGAGTTATTAAAGAAAAATATTTATGTATATCTAGGGACACAGAGCCTTCGCAGTTCTGACAGATCTCCTGATGAGATCTGATTGGATGCCACCACTTCAACCAGGAAGTTGTGGAAGCCATCTTGAGACTCGGGACTCAGTCCAAGGCCCCAAAAAAATGCAAACAAAAGTTGGCAAGTAGGATCAGTGAATCTACGACAATTTGTTTTTCCAAAAACTGCTGCGGTTTCCCACGCTTGTTTGTTTTTATTGCCCCCCCGGGTGGGCCAGGTCCCAGGGGGATTATAGTAGTAGCATATTGGATTCGAGTCTGGCAGAACAACTCACCACTCCCCATGAGACAAACACTGCTTAAAGTGATGGCACTTGACATTAAAGGGAACATACCTTGGCTCAAACACACTAAGACATGGTTACACAGAACTCTGTATGAGCGAACTTTGGTCCAACCCTCTTTGCATACAGAAAAGTACCTTAGTGTCCCTTAAGAAGAATAACTGGTCCCACATTTGTGGCCTCTGGTTAAACCATGGTACTGTGAAGGGTCTCACTGGACGGTTCCTGGACTTCAAAGATAATTTGAATTGTGAGGAGTTCATGAATCAAATCGAACCCCCTCAAGTGAAATCGTTATATCTGCAATTTAGATATGGCGTTTTGCCAATTAATTGGGTTCCAAATGCAAAAAGAACAATGGATGGACAGAATGCAGAACAATTTCATACATTCACCCCAGTACAGAGATCTGGGCCTAAATCCATTGTTTTTTTGCTCCCCATGCCATTCCAGTTTGAACCCAGCCATATGCAAATCAGTCTGGACCCTGCGCCCAATGGGAGCAGTCCAGTCCGAACTGCCAGGCCAGGTCCTCCCTGGACTGGAAACAATCTTCCTAGGACCGGTATCAGGGTTTCAACCCCTCATCAGCCAGGATAGCTTGACTCCAGTGGCATGGAGAGCATGGGACCCACGTCTGGGCATACTCGTCCCACTCGGGGTGACAAATGCAAAAAGAACAATTGAGGGACCGAATGCAGAACAATGCCATACATTCACCCCAGTACAGAGATCTGGGCCTAAATCCATAGGTTTTTTGCTCCCCATACCATTCCAGTTTGAATGCAGCCATATGCAAATCAGTCTTGACCCTGCGCCCAATGGGAACAGTCCAGTCCGAACTGCCATGCCAGGTCCTCCCTGGACTGGAAACAAGCATCCTAGGACTGGTTTCGGGGTTTTACCCCTCATCAGCCAGGATAGATTGACTCCAATGGCATGGAGAGCACACGACCCACGTCTGGGCATACCCGTCCCACTCGGGGTGACAAATGCAAAAAGAACAACTGATGGACAGAATGCAGAACAATATCATTCATTCACCCCAGTACAGAGATCTGGGCCTAAATCCATCGTTTTTTGCTCCCCATGTCAATCCAGTTTGAACCCAGCCATATGCAAATCAGTCTTGACCCTGCGCCCAATGGGAACAGTCCAGTCGAACTGCCAGGCCAGGTCTTCACTGGACTGGAAACAAGCATCCTAGGACCGGTTTCTGGGATTCACCCCTCATCAGCCAGGATAGCTTGTCTCCAGTGGCATGGAGAGCATGGGACCCACGTCTGGGCATACCCGTCCCACTCGGGGTGACAAATGAAAAAAGAACAATTGATGGACAGAATGCAGAACAATGTCATACATTCACCCCAGTACAGAGATATGGGCCTAAATCCATTGTTTCTTTGCTCCCCATGCCATTCCAGTTTGAACCCAGCCATATACAAACCAGTCTGGACCCTGCGCCCAATGGAAACAGTCCACTCCGAACTGCTAGGCCAGGTCCTCCCTGGACTGGAAACAAGCATCCTAGGACCGGTTTCTGGGTTTCACCCTTCATCAGCCAGGATAGCTTGACTCCAGTGGCATGGAGAGCATGGGACCCACGTCTGGGCATACCCATCCCACTCGGGGTGACAAATGCAAAAAGAACAATTGATGGACAGAATGCAGAACAATGTCATTCATTCACCCCAGTACAGAGATATGGGCCTAAATCCATTATTTTTTTGCTCTCCATGCCATTCCAGTTTGAACCCAGCCATATACAAACCAGTCTGGAACCTGCGCCCAATGGAAACAGTCCACTCCGAACTGCTAGGCCAGGTCCTCCCTGGACTGGAAACAAGCATCCTAGGACTGTTTTCGGGGTTTCACCCCTCATCAGCTAGGATAGCTTGACTCCAGTGGCATGGAGAGCACGGGACCCACGTCTGGGCATACCCGTCCCACTCAGGGTGACAAATGCAAAAAGAACAATTGATGAACAGAATGCAGCACAATGTCATACATTCAATTGGGTTCTGCAACAGATAGAATGAGCTCAGGACTTCTTCTATTTGCCCATCTTGCCTGGCCAACCCAAAAACTAAAGAGCTTTTATTTATTTCTGTGCCCTTGATACCCGATCTGTTGCATTTTGTCGGCCAAACAAATGAGGGTGTGGCTGATTTTCGCCTTGTCTGGATATTTGTTATATGCATGGTGCATTTGATGTAAGAATATGCCAACCCATGATACAGAATGAAGTGGCTTATCTCTCACAATCAACTCACTTTAGTCCTAAATATATTGAGGCAGATTTACAAGGCCCTTGCGCCATTTTTGTGTCACTTTTGCGTCACTTTTAACATGGGAAAAGTGACGCAAAAGTGGCGCAAGGGCCTTGTAAATCTGCCCCATTGTTTCAATGTCTGTTTTAGGTGTGGAAATTTAATATAGTGATTATGTCTTCTCTGCTTTGCTAATTTTTCTAAATTGTGTAAATACTAGTATTTTTAGTTATTTATATGCAATTGAATTGACTGCAGAGGTTAATTGTGCATGTATGTCAAAAAAACGTGATAAAGACTATTACTATTAGTAATGTATATAAATGGGTGAGAGGGCACGTGCGGGCCCCCGTCCCAAGGCCATATTTTGCCCCGGGGACTCATCGCCCGGCACCCAGCAGAAAACAAGAAGTGTCCCGCCCTCCAGCACCGATTTTAGCACCGGGAACCCCATCCCCCAGGGTCCGGCCTTTAAAATTAATGGGAAGGGAGCATGCAGCCCTTCCCCTGGGCTGACATGTGCCCTGGGGATGCATTCCCCTGGGGCCTGGATGATATTCAAAAGGGTAGGGGGGCATGTGACCCCCTCCTTGGGACGATTTTGGCCACATATAAAGATTTTGGCCTTCATATAAAGTGGGAGGGGGCATGAGCCCCTGGGTCTATATTGGTCCCAGGGACCCCATGCCCCGGGCCCGGGTGGATTAGAAATGGGAAGGGGGTAAGCGGACCCCCTCCCCAGGCCTATTTTGGCCCTGGAGACCCCATCCTCCCCCGGGACCCAGGAGCAAAGGAAAAGAGAGGGGGCCACGTGGCTCCCCCTTACGGAGCCATTAATGGCCCTTGGGACCCCACCTCCCAGGGCTGGCTCCTGCTATGTCCCTGGGGGGGCCAACCTGCCCACCCCCAGAACATGGCATGGGCAGGGAAACCTGTGTTTGCTCTCACTTGGCAGGAGCAATTTCAAAGCTTCCGCCAAGTGAGAGCAAACACGAAGTCTACTCCCAGCTGGAGGGAGCTTTAAAAATACTCCTGCCAGCTGGGAACGTCTTCAGATATGTTTCCCTACTTGCAGGGAAACAGATCTGAATATTGCTCCTGCCAGCAGGAAGCAGCATGTTTAGCAGCTCCTTGTGGGAGGGAAAAATGTTGGCTCCTGCTGCTCGCAGGCATCGTGTTTGCTCTCAGTTGGCGGGAGCTTTGAAATTGCTCTCACCAAGCTAGAGCAAACACAGGTTTCCCTGCGTGCACCAGTGCAGGCAGGAAAATCGCTATGTCCCGGAGGGGGCACCCGTGGACACAGCAGGAGCTGGCCCTTGGGGCTACCCCACGGCCTCCACCGATGATATGGTGGGTGCCCTGGGTGGGCATCAGGGCACCCTTTGTTGGCCAGGCCCCGGGGTTGGGGTCCCCTGGGCTGAAATAGGCCAGGGTTTGAGGGCCCATATGGACCCCTCCCCCTTTAATTATTTGCCAGGCCCTAGGGGATTGGGTGTCCAGGTCCGGTATCGACCTGGAGAGGGGGGCTGTGTGCACCCATCCCCTTTAATCATTGGTCGGGCCCCAAGGGCTTTGGTCCCTGGGACCGGAATTGGTCTTGGAGTGGGGCCATGCAGCCCCCTCTCCCTTTAATAATGGCTGGGCCCTGGGGATGAGGTCCCCGTGGTCGATATCAGCCCAGAGAGGGGAACTACGTGCCCACTTTAATCATTGACTGGGCCCCGGAGATGGAGTCCCTAGGGGCTGAAATCGGCCTGGGGATGCGGGGGCTGCACAGCCTCTTCTCCCTTTAGCAAATGACTGGGCACCAAGGGATGTGGTCCCCAGGGACAAAATCGGCCCGGGAAGGGGGCTGCCCAGCCTCCCTCCCTCTTTATATATTGGCCGAGCCCCACATCTGGGGTCCCCAGGGCCAATATAGGCCCAGGGAGGGGGCCTGCATGCCCCGCTCCCCCTTTACTTATTGGCCAGGCCCCGCGGGATGGGATCCCTGGGGCCAAAATTGGCCAAGGGGAAGGGGCTTTGCAATCCCTCCCCCTTTAATCATTGGCCAGACCCCCGGGATGGAGTCCTGGGCTAAATATTGGCTAGGAGAGGGGGGGCTGTATGCATTGGCTGTGCCCCGGGACCAAAATCGGCCCAGTGAGGGGGGATGGATGGCCCCTTCTCCCTTTCAAAAATGGCCAGGCCCCTGGGCTGGGGTCCCCAGGGCCATATTCGCCCTTGGGAGGGGGCTGCATGGCCCCCTAACCCTTTGCACATTGGCGGGGCCCTGGTTTATGGGGGTCCCTGGGGCCAAAATTGGCCCGGGAGTGGGGCTGTGTGCTTCCTCCCACATTTTAATAAGGCTGACCCCAGGGAAGGGGTCCCTGGGGCCAAAATTGGCCTGGGAGGTTGGTTGTGTGCCCCTTTCCCCCATAAAAAATAATAATGGGTCCTGGGGGATGGTGTCCCCAGGGCGAAATATGTCCCAGGGATGGGGGCCACATACCCCCTTCCCTAAAAAACATGTGCCAGGCCCCAGCGGATGGGAACCCCAGGGCCAGAATTGGCCCAGGGAGAGAGATACGTGCCCCCCCTCCCCCACAAAATGTGCCAGGACCCTGAGGCGGACATCGGCGCAGGGAGGGGGACCCCATGCCCTTCCTAAAAAATGCAATGGGCCCCGGGGGACCGGGTCCCTGGGGCCATAAGGGGTTCGGGGAGGGGGCCAGAGGGTTGGCTGCCTTTGGGGGGTTGGCCACAGGGCTAAGCCACAGGCCAAACCCTGTGGCCTACTCCCTGCTGTGCATGGCCAAAGGCTATGCACGGTGTTCGGTTGGATGCTTGCAGGGGGTTGGCTACAGGGCATGGCCGCAGGCCAAGCCCTGCTGCATAGCCCGGCCATGCATGGTGGCAGTTGGATTAATGTATGGTAATTAAATAATACTTTAAGTTAGAAAAACCCAAGAAATTCACTGAAAAAATCAAAGGTTACAGGGACATTATAATTAGAAAATAGCATTAAAAAACCATCGAAATTCACTGAAAAAACCAAAGGTTACAGGGATGTTATAGTTAGGAAATAGAATTAATTTTGTTTTAGAAATTCACTAAAAACCAAAGGTCACAGGGACGTTATAGTCAGCTTTAGATTTTACACACACAAAACCATACAAATTTAGCATTTATAGTTACAGTTATCTCAAGTAACTAGAACTCATGCCCTAAGGTAACTATAATTCATGCCCCTGCCATGCAGTGCTATTACCCCACATATTACATCACTCATGGCATCTTCTATGACATAATTGATAATATCACTGCAACATTTGCATGTGGGGGCTGAGAAAATGGAGGGGTCTCAAAACTCGTTTTCACCAGGGCACCCACCCAGAAGAAACACAGGCCCCAGGGGATGAGGTCCCTGGGGCCACTATGTGCTCGGGGAGGGTGGGCTATGCTACTCCATCCTCTTTAAGTCAAATGCGGCCCGGGGATACCTTGTGCCTATTAAAGATGGGGGAGGGGGGCCACGTGCCCCCCTCCCCTTTTGGATGGAATTCGACCCCGAGGGATGGGGTCCCTGGGACCTGTTAAGGTTTGGGGAGCACCTACCCATTCCCCTTAATATATATGTTTGAGAGATGGGATCTCAGGGGCCATTATTGACTTAGGAAGGGAAGCCAAGAGCTCTATCCTCTTGAAAATAAAGGCCACATTGGATGGGGTCCCCTGGGCCCAAAGTAGCTTGGTGAGGGGGGCTGTGCAAGTGGGTTGGCTGCCTGTGGGGAGTTGGCTTTATGTATGATAATAAATGATTACTTTACGTTAAAAAAATCCCTACAAATACACTAAAAAAGTGAAGTTTCAGTTGGGTGAAAATAAAACATTGAAATTCGCCAGTTATAGGTATCTTAGGTAACTATAACTCATGCCATAAGGAAACTATAACTCTCACCCTTGCCATGCACTGCCAATTACCCACATATTACATCACTCATGACATCTTCTGTGACATCTTTGATCCGGTTCCCCCAAGGATCCTTGCCCGGCTCAGTTCTTCAATGCCTTAGCCCCACTCATCAATACCCCATTAAATCAGATTTGGAACGCCTCCCTCTGCTCTGGTACCTTCCCCTCAGTATGGAAACAGGCCCTTCTAGAGCCTATTCTTAAAAAACCTGATGCCGACCCTACTGTATATAAAAATTACAGACCTATCTCCCTCCTACCTGCACCAGCTAAAATTCTTGAAAAATTAGTTCAGGAACAACTCTCCAGCCATTTGGAATCCCGTAACTTTTTCCATGACTCTCAGTCCGGCTACAGATCCAGCTACAGTACCGAGACCGCCCTCCTCGAAGTCTCTGAGACCATCCGTGTATGTGTGGATTCAGGCAAAGCAGCCATGCTAGTACTCCTCGCCCTGTCCTCGGCGTTCGATACTGTCTCCCATCCTATTCTTCTAGACAGATTAAACCACCTGGGGATCCAAGGCACACCCCTGTCTTGGATCCGGTCCTATCTGGGTAGTCGGACCCAACAAGTTTCCCTCCCTCCTTTTGTCTCAGACGAAAAACCCTTGCTATGTGGGGTCCCCCAAGGCTCTGCCTTGAGTCCTCTCCTCTTCAATGTCTACCTCTCCCCCTTGCGGCTATGGTTGAATCTTGTGGGGTGAGGGTGATCTCCTACGCCGATGACACCCAACTGGTGTTTTCCTTTGAAGAACACTCTGAGGCGGCATTCTCTAATTTTAGACTACGCCTGAGTAACATCTCGTCGTGGATGTCACTGAATACTCTTAAGCTAATCTCGGACAAAAACGAGGTACTTTTCTTCAACCAAAAAATCTCCCCCCATCGCTATGGTGGCCACCCAAGATGAACCCTCCACCCAAGCCTGTGGACTCGGCTAGGAACCTTGGCTTCCGGTTTGACAATGATCTGTCTTGCAAAACCCAAATTAGACAGGTGTCTTCCTCCTGTTTTGGGAAGCTTCACATGCTTCATAAATTTCTTCACTTCCTCCCCTTGGAGACCTGCCGGACCATAATCCATGCTTTAATTACCTCCCATCTAGACTACGCCAACAGTCTCTATCTTGGGGCACCAGCCTACCTGATCAGGCGCCTACAGATTGTTCAAAACGCGGCGGCCAGAGTAATCTGTAAAATTCCCTTTCGCCACTCGATCACCCCCCATCTGAGGAAGCTCCACTGGCTTCCGGTGATTAAACGGATTGAATTCAAGGCTCTCACCTTGGCTTTCAGGGCTTTCCATGGACATGGCCCTGTTTACTTGAGAGTGCGACTCAAGCACTATCAACACAGCCGGACCCTCAGATCCAACCATCTCCTTCTCCTTGCTACCCCCCGCTTTCGCACGTCTAGAATGGGTGGCAGAGACTTTGCGGTGATCACCTCCAAAATTTGGAACTCCCTGCCACTTTCCCTTTGTTCCTCTGAGTCAGAACCCATCTTTCGACGTGCCTTAAAGACCTGTTGTTCACCTGCCTCTAGTCTCCCACTCTGTACCGTTCATCTGCCGTCTGTTTCAGCGCCGGGACACCCCCGTTGGGGGTAGCTGTGCGCTATTTAAAATCCTAAAATAAATAAAATATCACTGCAACATCTGCAATTAAATTATTGATGAGAAACTGTGCATGGTGGGGGTATGAGTTATAATTCCTTAGGGCACGAGTTATAGTTTCTTGAGATAACTATAACTGGTTAATTTCAATGGCTTTGTTCATTTAAAATAGTATGTTTTAATTTACATTTCACCTAACACATTTTGTACGCTTTAATAAAATAAATGATTGCACCAAGGGAAAATCATCCAAAAAAGTAACAATCCTATTTTCTTAATATTTGTTGCTCAATGTTTCTCATGATCACCATCAGTGGGCCCGGATTATATGCATTGCACTGGTAACTATGCAAATTTGGGCTTGTGATCCATCAGATTTACACTACCATATGCAAAGACCAACTTGTGTAAATTGTCATTTCATATAGTATTTAACATCAGTTGGAATGTATCAATCAGTTCAAATGTTAGCGTTAGTGTAAAATTGCCTAGTCACTAATACAAATTTGCCAAAGCACCAGTACAAAATGGCTCAATCATCAATGCAACACAATTGCACCAGTTTTCTGCTTTTCCACTTTAAAACATTAGCCATGTAAGTGCAAAATTTCACTGATTTACTGCCCTATCTCTCACTATTTATTTGCTACTTTTTTCTACTGTTTCCTAATGTTTCACTCCTTTCCATCACCTAGCCAGGTGATCAACTGTCCGTAATAACTACAAAATATTTATACTTTCCCCAAATTGCATCTGGTTTGTCCTAAAACCGCCTGAGTCTCCAGTCCAGTTTTCACCTTTGACTACAGCTCAATTAGTAAAAACATCTGTGCAACAAATTAATGTTGATGATATTTATTTGAAATTTTGCCTAGTGCTACATGTTTCCTTTCGGTTACTTCGAGATTTCAAGTCTTATAAGCTTTCTAGACAAACTACCAATCCCATCGATGAGCAAAGAACACAGCGAAATAATAACGGCAGAATTCTTTATTGAAGAAATAGAAACAGTTGTGAGCTCCATGGCTAATTGTAAAACAGCTGGGGAGGATGGACTGCCAGCAGAATTATATAAAAGGTTTGCACCAACTTTAAATGCACAACTGCTTATTCTTGCTAACTATTTACTAAAAGGGGTGAACCTCCGGCCTCCTTTCATACGGCAGTGGTAGTTAGCATTTTAAAGAAGGACAAAAACAGGGAAAACACTGTAGGAGAGTAGGATCTGCCTCTTATGTTGCCCCCACTTTTTTTCTGATGTTTACACTGGTTTCTGGCTATAGTCTGGCTGGGCCCCTGCTAATCAGGGCCCCAACCTCTCTGTTCTCTCTAAACGACTTGGAGTGCACTCTAGGTGCACTAGTGATTGGATACTGTGGTACCTTATGAGTCCCTAGTATATGGTACCTTAGGTACCAAGGGCATAGGTACTTCACAGGCCTACCAGGGGCTGCAGCATGTATTATGCCACCCCTGGGAAGCAGACTAAATCTGACACCACAGGCCTGCTACTGCAGCCTGGGTGAGGAAGTGCTAGCACCCCTCACTGAGATATAGGTCCCCTATATCTCTCCTACACACACATATAAACCTATCAGTCACCCCTAAGGCAGGCCCTATCAATCCTGAGGGCAGGGTGCTTGGCTTCTATGTGAGGGGGTGCCTCTGCCTGAGCAGGGCCCCTCTGCAGCTCTCAGAGTCCATTCTCTGGTGCTGTTTGTGGATGCGGTTAAACCATATACTTTTAAGTGCATTATATCCTCGCGGTAAAATGCTAACTTTGGAATGGCTGCATCGAAACATGTCGTGTTTGGTGTCAAACACCTTGAATACTACCCCCCGCCAGTCCTGGCGGCGGGGGTAGCATTCAACCCTTCTAGAGGGATAGACATGTACCTACTGTGGAAACACGGTAGAATCCTGCAGAGCCCTGGCATCACAAAATGGATGCCACCAGTCACAGACACTGGGCTGCCCTCCTGCTGATGACCAACACTCGCAGTGGAGGAAGCCCAACAATAGATATCCTGTACCAAGGGGGTGTGACCACCTTCCAGACAGGGTTAAGTGTATTGAGGCTGGGTGGGTGCACTCTTAGAGTGCTTTGAAGTCCTGCACTGGGGGAGCAGAAGGCTCCTCTGTGCATATGCCAGTTCAAACCGGCTCAGGGGCTACCTGTCCCTGCTCTGGCGTGAAACTGGACAAAGGGAAGTGGGTGTAGCCACCCACTCCCCTGACCCTCCCATAGGTAGGGTCATAGAGCTAGTCCCTCCCCTTCTTTTGGTATAAGAGGGGGAACCTGTGCATTGCACCCTAGATTTTCCCTGGACGACGCTCTACAAGAAGAATCCCGGACCTTCGACGTTCCACTACCTTTGGAAGACTGAAGAATCTCCCTTGGAGTCAAGGAGTGACTCCCCTGCTTGGCAGGCACCAAAAACTACAAACGACGGTCGCAAACTATGCCGCTCCTGCCGGAGTCCGAAGTCCCTGCAGCCCAAGAAGTGGATTTCCTGACTTCTCCAAGGCCATCGTGAGTCCCCAGCGAAGCTGAGGCCAGTGGACCCCAAGAGTAACGAGGAACCGCGACCCCTGGGTACCATGCACTATTGTCGAGTGCAACCCTTTCACAACGTTCCACGAACTTGTGATTTGGACCACGTATGGTCCCAGCCTCCAGCAGGAATCCCTCCTAAGATCAGAGGCCTACCACGTCCCGAGTGACCGTGGGCCCCTGTGAGTGAATCCTCCCGAGGCGTCTTTGCGATCCCTTGCCAGCCGGCTTGCGGGTCCCCAGAAGACTTTCAAAAGAAACCAAAGGGCTCCCCTGGTTGCTCCAGGCCTGCCCTGACTTACCCTCGCTGGGTGAGTTCCACAGACCTTGCTGGTCTGCGCCATTGTCTCTTCACACTTTCCCCAAGACTTGCTGTTACCAAGGCTTGTTGGCTCTGATCGAGTTGCCGACACCGCAGTAAGCTGCAGACATCATGGGACACGCCGAATCCAGCTCCTGGTCATCGACGACGCCTCCTGGACCTCGTGGCTGAAGAGTCAAGACAACTGCGGACGACCTGAATCTTGCGACGACGGTGGGCATCCATCTTCCTTGCCCCGAGTCACTGCCAAGTGACTTTGAACACTGTCCCCTCTGCTTTCAGGTCTTCCATCTTCCGAATCCAGGCTTGGATTCCTCCGGACACTTCTCCTGTCGCCGCAAGCAGCAAGTCTTCACTGGCTCCCATTGAAAACGACGCCGCGACCCGACACCAAAGAACACCTATGCACCCGGCTCCCCTGGGTGAGGTAACTTCAGCACTACGGTGCTCCTGTGGGTGTGGGCCCTAGAACTACTTACCCTGTAAGTGACTTGCTTGTAGCTTCCCTCGAAGTGTCCCAAAACTCTAACTTTCCAAGTGCGACTATCGCACTGACTCGTACCTGGTTCGCGTCTGTGTTAGACACACCGCGTCCAACTCCCTTGCAATACCATCTGTAACCGCGTCCTTCGACTCGTACAAGGACCGATCGGTGTGTTCGCCTCGAACACGCAAGGGACCTTTAACATTGATATTTCAATCGCGTCTGAGTGCATAGACTCGTACAGGATTCGCATCGGTGCCAGGTCACCGCGTCCGTCCCCTGTGGGTCTCCTACAACTACTTGGGGTGGTTCTTGGGGTCCCTCGATTCTAGATGCCCTAGACCTAGGTCTAGCAAACTAAGATTGTAATATTCAATTGTGCTAAACTTATCCTGATAATATTTGACTTGTACATATGTTCCTATCCTCTAATCTCATAAAGAGATTAGTAGAGAGTGTTTATTAATAAATACATATATATTTGATATATATACCTGTGTGGTGTCTTTTCATTTGGTGATTCAAGAGATTGTGTGGTAAAACAAGCTGCTTTACATTCCTTCAAGACTTAGCCTGAAGGCTGCTCTCCACAGCTACCACTAGGATAGCTTTCTATAAAGGTTGTCTTAAACCTATCTACCATAAAAGTCGAATTGTTCTGGTGCAAGGTGTCCACTTTAATTAGTGAACAGCATATACCAGGCCAACTTCTCACATTGGTGGGCAGCGTGTGGGATTCCAGCTTGCTATTGTTTTACCAGAAAATCTCTATTTGAATTACTAACTGAAAACCACTATAGGTACTTAAGGTACATATAAAGTCAAGCTTAGTATCGATAAGTTCTACTGAACTTAGAGCTGTGTGCCAAGGGATAGCACACCCTTTCTACAGCTCAAGCTAGTATCAGTAGGCCACAAACTAGTGTAGGTAGTACAACACTGCACAACACTAGAATGTCCTTAAAGGGTGGAACCAGTGGATCCACTCAGCCTCAGTATAAGGACATGGCTTTCTCTGACTTGAGAGCCATGTGTGTTGAAAGACACCTGAGGCTAGGACAGAGTCCCTCAACCCTGCACCTGATAGATCTGCTGACAGCAGATGATCTTAGATTGGCTCTAGGAGCTAATGGGTCTGAATCAGTGGGTGGGTCAATTACAGTATCTGGGTCAGACGATGAAAATCCGAATGACCAGGACTCTGTGATTGAAGGGCCAGGCCTCAAGGGGCCTGAAAAGGACAGAGGAATTCTCCCTAAGAGAACTGACAGGGTGGATGAGAGGCATAGGTCCCCTTCAAGGGAATCTGAGCACTCTTATCACTCTGGCAGAGAATTTGTCCACCAGAGGAACTCATACTTTCCCATAAGAGAGACCTCCTCTGAAAGAATGTGCAAACTGCTGCAGTATGAGGAAGCAAGAGTTGCCCTCAGAACCAAGCAGTTGGCACTGGATAGAGAAGCCCTGGAGATCCAGAGAGCTTCTAGACGAGAGGGGTTAGAACCCCTTGGTGGCAGCAACAGTGTCCCTAGAGGCAGAGAATCTATTCCAGACCATAGGAACCTGAGCAAGGTTGTTCCTCCCTACCAGAGTGGGGATGATATCCACAAGTGGATAACTGCTATGGAGAGGGCCTGTAGAGTACAGCAGGTCCCCCAAAAGCAGTGGGCAGCAATCTTGTGGCTCTCCTTTTCAGATAAAGGTAGAGACAAGCTCCTCACTGTTAGAGAAGAGGATGCTGATGATTATGAAGTCCTGAAGAGTGCACTGATAGATGGGTTTGGCTTAACCACTGAGCAGTACAGGTTGAAGTTCAGAGACACCCAGAAGGCACAGACTCAGGACTGGACTGACTTTGTTGATTGTGCAACCAAGGCTCTGGAGGGTTGGCTGGTTGGCAGTAGGGTTACTGATTTCAAGAGATTGTATAATCTGATGATGAGAGAACAGATCCTTAATAATTGCCAGAACCAGTTGTTGCATCAGTACCTGGTGGACTCGGATCTGACCTCTCCCCAAGAATTGGGAAAGAAGGCAGACAAATGGGTCAGAACCAGGGTGAGGCAGAAACCCCAGAACCAAGGGGGTGACACCAAGAAGCAAGATCCTAAGGGCTCTGAGAAAGGTGGGGATAAGTCAAAAGACCAGAAGTCTTCACAAGGGCCCCAAAAATCTGCATCTGGTGGGGAGTCACAATCCAACAAGGGGAAAGGCCAAAAGAAGCCCTGGTGCAAATTCTGTAAACAGAAAGGGCACTGGACTTCTGATTGTAACAAGTCCAAAGACCAGACCACCACCACTCCTGCCCCTAAGGCAACTGTTCCCCCTAGTTCAGCTACTGGTGGAGGTGGTACTCAGAATAAGGGTGTAGTAGGGTTGACCCTGGGTTCTGAAGTGGACTCTGACCTAGTCAGAGTGCCCACTCAGGCAATGCTGATTTGTGAGGGAGACCTTAATATGTCCTTCCTAGTGAGTCCCAGTAATCTGGGCAAATACAAACAGCAGCCTGTAATAAATGGCAAACAGGCTTTGGCATTTAGGGACACAGGTGCTAGTGTCACCATGGTGGCAGAGGATCTTGTGGACCCTGGACAGATCATCCTGGGCGAAATGTACCAGGTGACCAATGCAAGCAACGTCAAGACCAACCATAGTCTGGCAGTTGTGAATTTCTCCTGGGGAGGGGTAACTGGCCTCAAGAAGGTTGTAGTCAGTGCAGACCTCCCTGTCAAATGTCTATTGGGCAATGATCTAGAGACTTTAGCCTGGTCTGAAGTAGAGTTATGGACTCATGCTGAGATGTTGGGCATCCCTGCAGAGGTATTTGCTGTGACCAGGTCACAAGCAAGAATGCATAACACTGAACCAGCTCTGGATCCTGGAACAATGGACCAGATGCTTCCCAAGAGGAGGAGCAGTAGGGTAAAGGCAGTGCCTTCCCCTCTGTCTCAGATCACAGATTCACCCCCAGAGGGAGGTGAAGCAGATCCTGAAGAAGGAACTGCCCCAGAGGACTTGAGCCTGATCAGGTTGAGTTCTTGGGGGCAGGGGGCCCTTCTAGGGAAGATCTGAGTAAGGAGCAACAGTGCTGCCCCTCTCTTGAACCCCTCAGACAGCAGGCTGCTGCTGAGGCTGCTGGGAGTGCTAGTGGGTCCCATAAAGTTTATTGGGATGAGGGACTCCTATACTCTGAGAGTAGAGTCCCAGCCCCTGGAGCCACCAGGAGGATGGTAATACCTCAGAAGTTTAGGGGTTCCTCTTGACCCTAGCACATGACATCCCTTTAGCAGGACACTTGGGCCAAAACAAGACCTGGGACAGGCTTGTTCCACATTTTCATTGGCCACATATGTCAGAGGACACAAAGGAGTTTTGTCGCTCCTGTGTCACATGCCAAGCCAGTGGTAAGGCAGGTGGCACAACAAAGGCCCCCTGATACCACTACCGGTGGTGGGGGTACCCTTTGAAAGGGTAGGGATTGACATTGTTGGTCCCCTTGACCCTCAAACTGCATCTGGGCACAGGTTTATCCTGGTGGTAGTGGATCATGCCACCAGGTACCCAGAAGCAATCCCCTGAGGACCACCACAGCCCCTGTGGTGGCAAGAGCCCTCATTGGAGTCTTCTCCAGAGTGGGTTTTCCAAAGGAGGTCATTTCTGACAGAGGTACCAACTTCATGTCAGGATATCTAAAAGCAATGTGGAAGGAGTGTGGTGTAACTTACAAGTTCACCACCCCCTATCACCCACAATGCAATGGTTTAGTTGAACGCTTCAACAAAACCTTGAAAGGAATGATTAAAGGTCTCCCAGAGAAGCTTAGGCGGAAATGGGACCTTCTTCTTCCTTGCCTGTTGTTTGCATACAGAGAGGTTCCACAGAAGGGGGTTGGTTACAGCCCATTTGAGCTTCTGTTTGGGCATCCTGTGAGAGGTCCACTGTGTTTGGTAAAGAGGGCTGGGAGTTACCTCTCAAGCCCCCAAACAAGATGTGATGGACTATGTACTTGGTCTCCGCTCCCGGATGGCAGAGTACATGAAAAAGGCAACCAAAAACCTGGAGGCCAGCCAAGAATTACAAAAGCTTGGCATGACCAAAGGCTGTACTGACTGTATACCAGCCAGGACAGAAAGTGTGGGTGTTGGAGCCTGTGGCCCCAGCAGCCCTCCAGGACAAGTGGAGTGGCCCCCATACAATAGTTGAACAGAAGGGAGAAGTCACCTACCTGGTGAATCTTGGAACTCCCAGGAGCCCCCTGAGGGTGCTCCATGTCAACAGATTAAAGCCATATGTTGACAGGGCTGACATGGGCTTGCTCATGGCAACTGATGAGGACCAGGAGGAGGAGAGTGACCCTCTCCCTGACCTGCTCTCTCAGAACCCTGATGATGGGTCAGTAGATGGTGTTGCTTTGGCAAGCAGCCTCACTGACCATCAGCAAACTGAGTGCAGACAAGTTCTGCAACAGTTTAGACATATGTTTAGCCTGACCCCTAGTCAGACTTCCTGGTGCACCCATGAGGTGGACACTGGAGACAGTCTGCCTGTCAAGAATAAAATCTACAGGCAACCTGACCATGTCAGGGACTGTATCAGGACTGAAGTCCAGAAAATGTTGGAGCTAGGTGTAATTGAGCCTTCAGATAGCCCTTGGGCTAGTCCAGTAGTCCTGGTACCCAAGCCTCATACCCAGGGTGGTAAGAAAGAAATGAGGTTTTGTGTAGACTACAGAGGCCTCAATGCAGTCACTAGGACTGATGCCTATCCCATACCAAGGGCAGATGAGCTGATTGATACTTTGGCCTCAGCCAAGTATCTAAGCACGTTTGACCTAACAGCTGTCTACTGGCAGATCAGATTAGCTGATGATGCCAAAGCCAAAACAGCATTTTCGACCCCTGGTGGGCACTACCACTTTGTGGTAATGCCCTTTGGATTGAAAAATGCACCTGCCACTTTCCAGAGGTTGGTGAATAAAGTTCTGACAGGGATGGAAACTTATTGCTCAGCTTATCTAGATGATATTGCTGTCTTTAGTTCCTCCTGGCAGGAGCACCTGGTCCACCTCAGGAATGTTTTGGAGGCTCTGCAGAAAGCAGGCCTCACTATCAAGGCCACTAAGTGCCAGATAGGGCAGAGTCAGGTTGTATACCTGGGCCACCTTGTAGGTGGAGGCCAGGTTCAGCCTTTACAGAGCAAAATCCAAACCATAATGGAATGGGTTGCTCCAACCACCCAGACACAGGTGAGAGCCTTCTTAGGCCTGACTGGGTACTATAGGAGGTTTGTCAAGGGATATGGATCTATAGTGACCCCCTTGAATGATCTGACCTCAAAGATAATGCCAAAAAGGTTCAGTGGACAGCTAGCTGTCAAAAGGCATTTGAAGACCTAAAGCAGGCCATGTGCACTGCCCCCATCTTACAGAGTCCAGACTACACCAAAAAGTTCATTGTCCAAACAGATGCTTCTGAGCTGGGTGTGGGAGCTGTACTGTCTCAACTGAATGATGAAGGTCAAGACCAGCCAGTAGCTTTTATTAGCAGAAGGCTGACCCCTAGAGAGAAACGTTGGTCAGCTATAGAGAGGGAGGCCTTTGCTGTGGTATGGGCCCTGAAGAAGCTGAGGCCATACTTGTTTGGTACTCACTTCATAGTTCAGACCGACCACAAGCCCCTCCTATGGCTTAAACAAATGAAAGGAGAAAACCCAAAACTTTTGAGGTGGTCCATTTCCCTACAGGGGATGGACTATACAGTGGAACATAGACCTGGGACCCAACATGCCAATGCAGATGGACTCTCAAGGTATTTCCACTTTGAACACGAAGACTCAACTGGTCAAGGTTAGTTTAGTGTCCCTGCGTTTGGGGGGTTGTGTAGGAGAGTAGGATCTGCCACTTATGTTGCCCCCACTTTTTTTCTGATGTTTACACTGGTTTCTGGCTATAGTCTGGCTGGGCCCCTGCTAATCAGGGCCCCAGCCTCTCTGTTCTCTCTAAATGACTTGGAGTGCACTCTAGGTGCACTAGTGATTGGATACTGTGGTACCTTATAGGGTCCCTAGTATATGGTACCTTAGGTACCAAGGGCATAGGTACTTCACAGGCCTACCAGGGGCTGCAGCATGTATTATGCCACCCCTGGGAAGCAGACTAAATCTGACACCACAGGCCTGCTACTGCAGCCTGGGTGAGGAAGTGCTAGCACCCCTCACTGAGATATAGGTCCCCTATATCTCTCCTACACACACATATAAACCTATCAGTCACCCCTAAGGCAGGCCCTATCAATCCTGAGGGCAGGGTGCTTGGCTTCTATGTGAGGGGGTGCCTCTGCCTGAGCAGGGCCCCTCTGCAGCTCTCAGAGTCCATTCTCTGGTGCTGTTTGTGGATGCGGTTAAACCATATACTTTTAAGTGCATTATATCCTCGCGGTAAAATGCTAACTTTGGAATGGCTGCATCGAAACATGTCGTGTTTGGTGTCAAACACCTTGGAATACTACCCCCCGCCAGTCCTGGTGGCGGGGGTAGCATTCCACCCTTCTAGAGGGATAGACATGTACCTACTGTGGAAACACGGTAGAATCTTGCAGAGCCCTGGCATCACAAAATGGATGCCACCAGTCACAGACACTGGGCTGCCCTCCTGCTGATGACCAACACTCGCAGTGGAGGAAGCCCAACAATAGATATCCTGTCCCAAGGGGTGTGACCACCTTCCAGACAGGGTTTAGTGTATTGGGGCTGGGTGGGTGCACTCTTAGAGTGCTTTGAAGTCCTGCACTGGGGAGCAGAAGGCTCCTCTGTGCATATGCCAGTTCAAACCGGCTCAGGGGCTACCTGTCCCTGCTCTGGCGCGAAACTGGACAAAGGGAAGTGGGTGTAGCCACCCACTCCCCTGACCCTCCCATAGGTAGGGTCATAGAGCTAGTCCCTCCCCTTCTTTTGGTATAAGAGGGGGAACCTGTGCATTGCACCTTAGATTTTCCCTGGATGACGCTCTACAAGAAGAATCCCGGACCTTCGACGTTCCACTACCTTTGGAAGACTGAAGAATCTCCCTTGGAGTCAAGGAGTGACTCCCCTGCTTGGAAGGCACCAAAAACTACAAACGACGGTCACAAACTACGCCACTTCCACCGGAGTCCGAAGTCCCTGCAGCCCAAGAAGTGGATTTCCTGACTTCTCCAAGGCCATCGTGAGTCCCCAGCGAAGCTGAGGCCAGTGGACCCCAAGAGTAACGAGGAACCGCGACCACTGGGTACCGTGCACTATTGTCAAGTGCAACCCCTTCACAACATTCCACGAACTTGTGCTTTGGACCACGTGTGGTCCCAGCCTCCAGCAAAAATCTCTCCTAAGATCAGAGGCCTACCACGTCTCGAGTGATCGTGGGCCCCTGTGAGTGAATCCTCCCGAGGCGTCTTTGTGATCCCTTGCCAGACGGCTTGCGGGTCCGCAGAAGACTTTCAAAAGAAACCAAAGGGCTCCCCTAGTTGCTCCAGGTCTGCCCTGACTTACCCTCGCTGGGTGAGTTTCACAGACCTTGCTGGTCTGCGCCATTGTCTCTTCACACTTTCCCCGAGACTTGCTGTTACCAAGGCTTGTTGGCTCTGATTGAGTTGCAGACACCGCAGTAAGCTGCAGACATCGTGGGACACGCCGAATCCAGCTCCTGGTTGTCGACGACGCCTCCTGGACCTCGTGGCTGAAGAATCAAGACAACCGCGGACGACCTGAATCTTGCGACGACGGTGGGCATCCATCTTCCTTGCCCCGAGTCACTGCCAAGTGACTTTGAACACTGTCCCCTCTGCTTTCAGGTCTTCCATCTTCCGAATCCAGGCTTGGATTCCTCCGGACACTTCTCCTGTCGCCGCAAGCAGCAAGTCTTCACTGGCTCCCATTGAAAACAACGCCGCAACCCGACACCAAAGAACACTTATGCACCCGGCTCCCCTGGGTGAGGTAACTTCAGCACTACGGTGCTCCTGTGGGTGTGGGCCCTAGAACTACTTACCCTGTAAGTGACTTGCTTGTAGCTTCCCTCGAAGTGTCCCAAAACTCTAACTTTCCAAGTGCGACTATCGCACTGACTCATACCTGGTTCGCGTCTGTGTTAGACACACCGCGTCCAACTCCCTTGCAATACCATATGTAACCGCGTCCTTCGACTCGTACAAGGACCGATCGGTGTGTTCGCCTCGAACACGCAAGGGACCTTTAACATTGATATTTCAATCGCGTCTGAGTGCATAGACTCGTACAGGATTTGCATCGGTGCCAGGTCACCGCGTCTGTCCCCTGTGGGTCTCCTACAACTACTTGGGGTGGTTCTTGGGGGTCCCTCGATTCTAGATGCCCTAGACCTAGGTCTAGCAAACTAAGATTGTAATATTCAATTGTGCTAAACTTATCCTGATAATATTTGACTTGTACATATGTTCCTAACCTCTAATCTCATAAAGAGATTAGTAGAGAGTGTTTATTAATAAATACATATATATTTGATATATATACCTGTGTGGTGTCTTTTCATTTGGTGATTCAAGAGATTGTGTGGTAAAACAAGCTGCTTTACATTCCTTCAAGACTTAGCCTGAAGGCTGCTCTCCACAGCTACCACTAGGATAGCTTTCTATAAAGGTTGTCTTAAACCTATCTACCATAAGAGTCGAATTGTTCTGGTGCAAGGTGTCCACTTTAATTAGTGAACAGCATATACCAGGCCAACTTCTCACAAACACTAATTCCTATAGACCGATAAGCCTTCTTAACGCTGACTATAACATTTTTACAAAGCTTCTCACTAACAGGCTTAACAAAATTGTGGGATCAATAATTCACGGAGATCAATGTGGTTTTCTAGCAGGTAGACAACTCTCCTCGAATACAAGATTTTTGATAGAAGCTGTGGACTATTTTACCAAGAATAAACAGAGCGCGGGTGTGGTTTTTAGACGCTGAGAAAGCTTTTGATCTGGTGTCCTGGGAGTGTCTCTTTTTAATTCTTTCTAGATTTGGCTTCCCAGAAAGTTTTATATATATATATATATAGTGAAAAGTCTCTATAAGGACTCAATGGCACAGATAATAATCACTTCTAGAAATGTAGGCAGCTGTAGAATAAGTAGGGGTACAAGGCAGGGGTGTCCCCTATTTCCAATTCTTTTTGCCTTATTCATAGAACCTCTGGCCATAGCCATTAGGCAAAAACATTACAAACTGCACCTCTACAAGGCATGACTAACATAAAACTCTATGCCGACGATATCGTTCTGTTTCTCAAACCTGGGGAGAATATTCAAAAGGAAATATTGGGGATTTTTTCAGAATTTCAAGCACTTGGTGGCTACAAAATAAACAAAGTTAAGACAGAAATTGTATTATGTAACTGCTCAAATAAGACACTACTACCAAGTTTTCAATTACTACATAACCCCAGACCCAAGAGATATTTAGGGATTTATGTGACAGAAAGGGTGGATGAGCTAAATACTTTAAATTATGTCCCTTTAGTGCAAAAAGTTAAGCGCCTATTAGCGAAATGGAATCAACTCCCAATTTCAATAATAGGCCAGGTGGCACTGCTGCGAATGACAATTTTACCACTATTTAACTTTTTATTTTCAGCAATCCCATGCTGTGAGAAGTTGGCCTGGTATATGCTGTTCACTAATTAAAGTGGACACCTTGCACCAGAACAATTCGACTCTTATGGTAGATAGGTTTAAGACAACCTTTATAGAAAGCTATCCTAGTGGTAGCTGTGGAGAGCAGCCTTCAGGCTAAGTCTTGAAGGAATGTAAAGCAGCTTGTTTTACCACACAATCTCTTGAATCACCAAATGAAAAGACACCACACAGGTATATATATCAAATATATATGTATTTATTAATAAACACTCTCTACTAATCTCTTTATGAGATTAGAGGATAGGAACATATGTACAAGTCAAATATTATCAGGATAAGTTTAGCACAATTGAATATTACAATGTTAGTTTGCTAGACCTAGGTCTAGGGCATCTAGAATCGAGGGACCCCCAAGAACCACCCCAGGTAGTTGTAGGAGACCCACAGGGGACGGACGCGGTGACCTGGCACCAATGCGAATCCTGTACGAGTCTATGCGCTCAGACGCGATTGAGATATCAATGTTCAAGGTCTCTTGCGTGTTCGAGGCGAACACACCGATCGGACTCAGTACGAGTCGAAGGATTCGGTCTACAGATAGGATTTGCAAGGGAGTCGACGCGGTGTGTCTAACACAGACGCGAACTAGGTACGAGTCAGTGCGAGAATCGCACGGGGAAAGTAAGAGTTTTAGGATACTTCTGGTGGACCTACAAGCAAGTCACTTACAGGGTAAGTAGTTCGAGGGCCCACACCCACAGGAGCACTGGAGTGCTGGAGTTACCTCACCCAGGGAAGCCGGGTGCACAGGTGTCCTTTGGTGTCGGGTCGCAGTGTCGTTTTCAATGGCGAACAAAGAAGACTTGCTGCTTGTGATGGTGTGTCGAAGTGTCCGGTGGAATCCAAGCCTGGATTCGGTGGAAGGATGACCTGAAAGCAGAGGGGACAGTGTTCAAAGTCACTTGGCAGTGATTCGGGGCAAGGAAGATGAATGCCCACCGTCGTCGCAGGGTTCAGGTCGTTCACGGTTGCCTTGACTCTTCAGCCACGAGGTCCAGGAGGCGTCGACGATGACCAGGAGCTGGATTCGGCGTGTCCCATGATGTCTGCGGCTTACTGCGGTGTCGGCGACTCGATCGGAGCCAACAAGCCTTGGTAACAGCAAGTCTCGGGGAAAGTATGAAGAGGCGATGGCGCAGACCAGCAAGGTCTGTGGAACTCACCCAGCAAGGGTAAGTCAGGGCAGGCCTGGAGCAACCAGGGGAGCCCTTTTGTTTCTTTGGAAAGTCTTCTGTGGACCCACAAGCCGGCTGGCAAGGGATCGCGAAGACGCCTCAGGAGGATTCTCTCACAGGAGCCCACGGTCACTCGGGATGTGGTAGGCCGCTGATCTTAGGAGGGATTCCTGTTGGAGGCAGGGAACACACGTGGTTTAAAGCACAAGTTCGTGGAACGTTGTGAGGGGTTGCACTCGACAATAGTGCACCTTACCCAGGGGTCGCGGTTCCTCATTACTCTTGGGGTCCACTGGCCTCAGCTTCGCTGGCGACTCACGGTGGCCTTTGAGAAGACAGGAAATCTACTTCTTGGGCTGCAGGGACTTCGGACTCCGGCGGGAGCGGCATAGTTTGCGACCGTCGTTTGTAGTTTTTGGTGCCTGCCAAGCAGGGGAGTCACTCCTTGACTCCAAGGGAGATTCTTCAGTCTTCCAAAGGTAGTGGAACGTCGAAGGTCCGGGATTCTTCTTGTAGAGCATCGTCCAGGGAAATCTAGGGTGCAATGCACAGGTTCCCCCTCTTATACTAAAAGGAGGGAGGGACTAGCTCTATGACCCTACCTATGGGAGGGTCAGGGGAGTGGGTGGCTACACCCACTTCCCTTTGTCCAGTTTCACGCCAGAGCAGGGACAGGTAGCCCCTGAGCCGGTTTGAACTGGCATATGCACAGAGGAGCCTTCTGCTCCCCCAGTGCAGGACTTCAAAGCACTCTAAGAGTGCACCCACCCAGCCCCAATACACTAAACCCTGTCTGGGAGGTGGTCACACCCCTTGGGACAGGATATCTATTGTTGGGCTCCCTCCACTGCGAGTGTTGGTCATCAGCAGGAGGGCAGCCCAGTGTCTGTGACTGGTGGCATCCATTTTGTGATGCCAGGGCTCTGTCGGATTCTACCGCGTTTCCACAGTAGGTACATGTCTATCCCTCTAGAAGGGTGGAATGCTACCCCGCCGCCAGGACTGGCGGGGGTAGTATTCAAGGTGTTTGACACCAAACACGACATGTTTCGATGCAGCCATTCCAAAGTTAGCATTTTACCGCGAGGATATAATGCACTTAAAAGTATATGGTTTAACCGCATCCACAAACAGCACCAGAGAATGGACTCTGAGAGCTGCAGAGGGGCCCTGCTCAGGCAGAGGCACCCCCTCACATAGAAGCCAAGCACCCTGCCCTCAGGATTGATAGGGCCTGCCTTAGGGGTGACTGATAGGGTTATATGTGTGTGCAGGAGAGATATAGGGAACCTATATCTCAGTGAGGAGTGCTAGCACTTCCTCACTCAGGCTGCAGTAGCAGGCCTGTGGTGTCAGATTTAGTCTGCTTCCCAGGGGTGGCATAATACATGCTGCAGCCCCTGGGAGGCCTGTGAAGTACCTATGCCCTTGGTACCTAAGGTACCATATACTAGGGACTCATAAGGTACCACAGTATCCAATCACTAGTGCACCTAGAGTGCACTCCAAATCGTTTAGAGAGAACAGAGAGGCTGGGGCCCTGATTAGCAGGGGCCCAGCCAGACTATAGCCAGAAACCAGTGTAAACATCAGAAAAAAGTGGGGGCAACATAAGAGGCAGATCCTACTCTCCTACACAACCCCCCCAAACGCAGGGACACTAAACTAACCTTGACCAGTTGAGTCTTCGTGTTCAAAGTGGAAATACCTTGAGAGTCCATCTGCATTGGCATGTTGGGTCCCAGGTCTATGTTCCACTGTATAGTCCATCCCCTGTAGGGAAATGGACCACCTCAAAAGTTTTGGGTTTTCTCCTTTCATTTGTTTAAGCCATAGGAGGGGCTTGTGGTCGGTCTGAACTATGAAGTGAGTACCAAACAAGTATGGCCTCAGCTTCTTCAGGGCCCATACCACAGCAAAGGCCTCCCTCTCTATAGCTGACCAACGTTTCTCTCTAGGGGTCAGCCTTCTGCTAATAAAAGCTACTGGCTGGTCTTGACCTTCATCATTCAGTTGAGACAGTACAGCTCCCACACCCAGCTCAGAAGCATCTGTTTGGACAATGAACCTTTTGGTGTAGTCTGGACTCTGTAAGATGGGGGCAGTGCACATGGCCTGCTTTAGGTCTTCAAATGCCTTTTGACAGCTAGCTGTCCACTGAACCTTTTTTGGCATTTTCATTGAGGTCAGATCATTCAAGGGGTCACTATAGATCCATATCCCTTGACAAACCTCCTATAGTACCCAGATAGGCCTAAGAAGGCTCTCACCTGTGTCTGGGTGGTTGGAGCAACCCATTCCATTATGGTCTGGATCTTGCTCTGTAAAGGCTGAACCTGGCCTCCACCTACAAGGTGGCCCAGGTACACAACCTGACTCTGCCCTATCTGGCACTTAGTGGCCTTGATAGTGAGGCCTGCCTTTTGCAGGGCCTCCAAAACATTCCTGAGGTGGACCAGGTGATCCTGCCAGGAGGAACTAAAGACAGCAATATCATCTAGATAAGCTGAGCAATAAGTTTCCAACCCTGTCAGAACTTTATTCACCAACCTCTGAAAAGTGGCAGGTGCATTTTTCAATCCAAAGGGCATCACCACAAAGTAGTAGTGCCCACCAGGGGTCGAAAATGCTGTCTTGGCTTTTGCATCATCAGCTAATCTGATCTGCCAGTAGCCAGCTGTTAGGTCAAACGTGCTTAGATACTTGGCTGAGGCCAAAGTATCAATCAGCTCATCTGCCCTTGGTATGGGATAGGCATCAGTCCTAGTGACTGCATTGAGGCCTCTGTAGTCTACACAAAACCTCATTTCTTTCTTACCACCCTGGGTATGAGGCTTGGGTACCAGGACTACTGGACTAGCCCAAGGGCTATCTGAAGGCTCAATTACACCTAGCTCCAACATTTTCTGGACTTCAGTCCTGATACAGTCCCTGACATGGTCAGGTTGCCTGTAGATTTTATTCTTGACAGGCAGACTGTCTCCAGTGTCCACCTCGTGGGTGCACCAGGAAGTCTGACTAGGGGTCAGGCTAAACATATGTCTAAACTGTTGCAGAACTTGTCTGCACTCAGTTTGCTGATGGTCAGCGAGGCTGCTTGCCAAAGCAACACCATCTACTGACCCATCATCAGGGTTCTGAGAGAGTAGGTTGGGGAGAGGGTCACTCTCCTCCTCCTGGTCCTCATCAGTTGCCATGAGCAAGCCCATGTCAGCCCTGTCAACATATGGCTTTAATCTGTTGACATGGAGCACCCTCAGGGGGCTCCTGGGAGTTCCAAGATTCACCAGATAGGTGACTTCTCCCTTCTGTTCAACTATTGTATGGGGGCCACTCCACTTGTCCTGGAGGGCTGCTGGGGCCACAGGCTCCAACACCCACACTTTCTGTCCTGGCTGGTATACAGTCAGTACAGCCTTTGGTCATGCCAAGCTTTTTGTAATTCTTGGCTGGCCTCTAGGTTTTTGGTTGCCTTTTTCATGTACTCTGCCATCCGGGAGCGGAGACCAAGTACATAGTCCATCACATCTTGTTTGGGGGCTTGAGAGGTAACTCCCAGCCCTCTTTACCAAACACAGTGGACCTCTCACAGGATGCCCAAACAGAAGCTCAAATGGGCTGTAGCCAACCCCCTTCTGTGGAACCTCTCTGTAGGCAAACAACAGGCAAGGAAGAAGAAGGTCCCATTTCCGCCTAAGCTTCTCTGGGAGTCCTTTAATCATTCCTTTCAAGGTTTTGTTGAAGCGTTCAACTAAACCATTGCATTGTGGGTGATAGGGGTGGTGAACTTGTAAGTTACACCACACTCCTTCCACATTGCTTTTAGATACCCTGACATGAAGTTGGTACCTCTGTCAGAAATGACCTCCTTTGGAAAACCCACTCTGGAGAAGACTCCAATGAGGGCTCTTGCCACCACAGGGGCTGTGGTGGTCCTCAGGGAATTGCTTCTGGGTACCTGGTGGCATGATCCACTACCACCAGGATAAACCTGTGCCCAGATGCAGTTTGAGGGTCAAGGGGACCAACAATGTCAATCCCTACCCTTTCAAAGGGTACCCCCACCACCGGTAGTGGTATCAGGGGCCTTTGTTGTGCCACCTGCCTTACCACTGGCTTGGCATGTGACACAGGAGCGACAAAACTCCTTTGTGTCCTCTGACATATGTGGCCAATGAAAATGTGGAACAAGCCTGTCCCAGGTCTTGTTTTGGCCCAAGTGTCCTGCTAAAGGGATATCATGTGCTAAGGTCAAGAGGAACCCCTAAACTTCTGAGGTATTACCAACCTCCTGGTGGCTCCAGGGGCTGGGTCTCTACCTTCAGAATATAGGAGTCCCTCATCCCAGTAAACTTTATGGGACCCACTAGCACTCCCAGCAGCCTCAGCAGCAGCCTGCTGTCTGAGGGGTTCAAGAGAGGGGCAGCACTGTTGCTCCTTCCTCAGATCTTCCCTAGAAGGGCCCCCTGCCCCCAAGAACTCAACCTGATCAGGCTCAAGTCCCTCTGGGGCAGTTCCTTCTTCAGGATCTGCTTCACCTCCCTCTGGGGGTGAATCTGTGATCTGAGACAGAGGGGAAGGCACTGCCTTTACCCTACTGCTCCTCCTCTTGGGAAGCATCTGGTCCATTGTTCCAGGATCCAGAGCTGGTTCAGTGTCATGCATTCTTGCTTGTGACCTGGTCACAGCAAATACCTCTGCAGGGATGCCCAACATCTCAGCATGAGTCCATAACTCTACTTCAGACCAGGCTGAAGTCTCTAGATCATTGCCCAATAGACATTCGACAGGGAGGTCTGCACTGACTACAACCTTCTTGAGGCCAGTTACCCCTCCCCAGGAGAAATTCACAACTGCCAGACTATGGTTGGTCTTGGTGTTGCTTGCATTGGTCACCTGGTACATTTCGCCCAGGATGATCTGTCCAGGGTCCACAAGATCCTCTGCCACCATGGTGACACTAGCACCTGTGTCCCTAAATGCCAAAGCCTGCTTGCCATTTATTACAGGCTGCTGTTTGTATTTGCCCAGATTACTGGGACTCACTAGGAAGGACATATTAAGGTCTCCCTCACAAATCAGCATTGCCTGAGTGGGCACTCTGACTAGGTCAGAGTCCACTTCAGAACCCAGGGTCAACCCTACTAAACCCTTTGTCTGTGTACCACCTCCACCAGTAGCTGAACTAGGGGGAACAGTTGCCTTAGGGGCAGGAGTGGTGGTGGTTTGGTCTTTGGACTTGTTACAGTCAGAAGTCCAGTGCCCTTTCTGTTTACAGAATTTGCACCAGGGCTTCTTTTGGCCTTTTCCTTGTTGGACTGTGACTCCCCACCAGATGCAGATTTTTGGGGCCCTTGTGAAGACTTCTGGTCTTTTGACTTATCCCCACCTTTCTCAGAGCCCTTAGGATCTTGCTTCTTGGTGTCACCCCCTTGGTTCTGGGGTTTCTGCCTCACCCTGGTTCTGACCCACTTGTCTGCCTTCTTTCCCAATTCTTGGGGAGAGGTCAGATCCGAGTCCACCAGGTACTGATGCAACAACTGGTTCTGGCAATTATTAAGGATTTGTTCTCTCATCATCAGATTATACAATCCCTTAAAATCAGTAACCCTACTGCCAACCAGCCAACCCTCCAGAGCCTTGGTTGCACAATCAACAAAGTCAGTCCAGTCCTGAGTCTGTGCCTTCTGGGTGTCTCTGAACTTTAACCTGTACTGTTCAGTGGTTAAGCCAAACCCATCTATCAGTGCACTCTTCAGGACTTCATAATCATCAGCATCCTCTTCTCTAACAGTGAGGAGCTTGTCTCTACCTTTATCTGAAAAGGAGAGCCACAAGATTGCTGCCCACTGTTTCTGGGGGACCTGCTGTACTCTACAGGCCCTCTCCATAGCAGTTATCCACTTGTGGATATCATCCCCACTCTGGTAGGGAGGAACAACCTTGCTCAGGTTCCTATGGTCTGGAATAGATTCTCTGCCTCTAGGGACACTGTTGCTGCCACCAAGGGGTTCTAACCCCTCTCGTCGAGAAGTTCTCTGGATCTCCAGGGCTTCTCTATCCAGTGCCAACTGCTTGGTTCTGAGGGCAACTCTTGCTTCCTCATACTGCAGCAGTTTGCACATTCTTTCAGAGGAGGTCTCTCTTATGGGAAAGTATGAGTTCCTCTGGTGGACAAATTCTCTGCCAGAGTGATAAGAGTGCTCAGATTCCCTGGAAGGGGACCTATGCCTCTCATCCACTCTGTCAGTTCTCTTAGGGAGAATTCCTCTGTCCTTTTCAGGCCCCTTGAGGCCTGGCCCTTCAATCACAGAGTCCTGGTCATTCGGATTTTCATCGTCTGACCCAGATACTGTAATTGACCCACCCACTGATTCAGACCCATTGGCTCCTAGAGCCAATCTAAGATCATCTGCTGTCAGCAGATCTATCAGGTGCAGGGTTGAGGGACTCTGTCCTAGTCTCAGGTGTCTTTCAACACACATGGCTCTCAAGTCAGAGAAAGCCATGTCCTTGTACTGAGGCTGAGTGGATCCACTGGTTCCACCCTTTAAGGACATTCTAGTGTTGTGCAGTGTTGTACTACCTACACTAGTTTGTGGCCTACTGATCCTAGCTTGAGCTGTAGAAAGGGTGTGCTATCCCTTTGGCACACAGCTCTAAGTTCAGTAGAACTTATCGATACTAAGCTTGACTTTATATGTACCTTAAGTACCTATAGTGGTTTTCAGTTAGTAATTCAAATAGAGATTTTCTGGTAAAACAATAGCAAGCTGGAATCCCACACGCTGCCCACCAATGTGAGAAGTTGGCCTGGTATATGCTGTTCACTAATTAAAGTGGACACCTTGCACCAGAACAATTCGACTCTTATGGTAGATAGGTTTAAGACAACCTTTATAGAAAGCTATCCTAGTGGTAGCTGTGGAGAGCAGCCTTCAGGCTAAGTCTTGAAGGAATGTAAAGCAGCTTGTTTTACCACACAATCTCTTGAATCACCAAATGAAAAGACACCACACAGGTATATATATCAAATATATATGTATTTATTAATAAACACTCTCTACTAATCTCTTTATGAGATTAGAGGATAGGAACATATGTACAAGTCAAATATTATCAGGATAAGTTTAGCACAATTGAATATTACAATCTTAGTTTGCTAGACCTAGGTCTAGGGCATCTAGAATCGAGGGACCCCCAAGAACCACCCCAGGTAGTTGTAGGAGACCCACAGGGGACGGACGCGGTGACCTGGCACCGATGCGAATCCTGTACGAGTCTATGCGCTCAGACGCGGTTGAGATATCAATGTTCAAGGTCCCTTGCGTGTTCGAGGCGAACACACCGATCGGACTCAGTACGAGTCGAAGGATTCAGTCTACAGATAGGATTTGCAAGGGAGTCGGACGCGGTGTGTCTAACACAGACGCGAACCAGGTACAAGTCAGTGCGAGATTCGCACGGGGAAAGTAAGAGTTTTAGGATACTTCTGGTGGACCTACAAGCAAGTCACTTACAGGGTAAGTAGTTCGAGGGCCCACACCCACAGGAGCACCGGAGTGCTGGAGTTACCTTACCCAGGAGAGCCGGGTGCACAGGTGTCCTTTGGTGTCGGGTCGCGGCGTCGTTTTCAATGGCGAACAAAGAAGACTTGCTGCTTGTGATGGTGTGAAGAAGTGTCCGGTGGAATCCAAGCCTGGATTCGGTGGAAGGATGACCTGAAAGCAGAGGGGACAGTGTTCAAAGTCACTTGGCAGTGACTCGGGGCAAGGAAGATGAATGCCCACCGTCGTCGCAGGGTTCAGGTCGTTCACGGTTGCCTTGACTCTTCAGCCACGAGGTCCAGGAGGCGTTGATGATGACCAGGAGCTGGATTCGGCGTGTCCCACAATGTCTGCGGCTTACTGCGGTGTCGGCGACTCGATCGGAGCCAACAAGCCTTGGTAACAGCAAGTCTCGGGGAAAGTATGAAGAGGCGATGGCGCAGACCAGCAAGGTCTGTGGAACTCACCCAGTGAGGGTAAGTCAGGGCAGGCCTGAAGCAACCAGAGGAGCCCTTTGGTTTCTTTGGAAAGTCTTCTGGGGACCCACAAGCCGGCTGGCAAGGGATCGCGAAGATGCCTCGGGAGGATTCTCTCACAGGGGTCCACGGTCACTCGGGACGTGGTAGGCTGCTGATCTTAGGAGGAATTCCTGCTGGAGGCTGGGACCACACGTGGTCCAAAGCACAAGTTCGTGGAACGTTGTGAGAGGTTGCACTCGACAATAGTGCACCGTACCCAGGGGTCGCGGTTCCTCGTTACTCTTGGGGTCCACTGGCCTCAGCTTCGCTGGGGACTCACGATGGCCTTTGAAAAGTCAGGAAATCCACTTCTTGGGCTGCAGGGACTTCGGACTCTGGCGGGAGCGGCGTAGTTTGCGACCGTCGTTTGTAGTTTTTGGTGCCTGCCAAGCAGTGGAGTCACTCCTTGACTCCAAGGGAGATTCTTCAGTCTTCCAAAGGTAGTGGAACGTCGAAGGTCCGGGATTCTTCTTGTAGAGCGTCGTCCAGGGAAATCTAGGGTGCAATGCACAGGTTCCCCCTCTTATACTAAAAGGAGGGGAGGGACTAGCTCTATGACCCTACCTATGGGAGGGTCAGGGAAGTGGGTGGCTACACCCACTTCCCTTTGTCCAGTTTCGCGCCAGAGCAGGGACAGGTAGCCCCTGAGCCGGTTTGAACTGGCATATGCACAGAGGAGCCTTCTGCTCCCCAGTGCAGGACTTCAAAGCACTCTAAGAGTGCACCCACCCAGCCCCAATACACTAAACCCTGTCTGGGAGGTGGTCACACCCCTTGGGACAGGATATCTATTGTTGGGCTACCTCCACTGCGAGTGTTGGTCATCAGCAGGAGGGCAGCCCAGTGTCTGTGACTGGTGGCATCCATTTTGTGATGCCAGGGCTCTGTCGGATTCTACCGCGTTTCCACAGTAGGTACATGTCTATCCTCTAGAAGGGTGGAATGCTACCCCGCCGCCAGGACTGGCGGGGGGTAGTATTCCAAGGTGTTTGACACCAAACACGACATGTTTCGATGCAGCCATTCCAAAGTTAGCATTTTACCGCGAGGATATAATGCACTTAAAAGTATATGGTTTAACCGCATCCACAAACAGCACCAGAGAATGGACTCTGAGAGCTGCAGAGGGGCCCTGCTCAGGCAGAGGCACCCCCTCACATAGAAGCCAAGCACCCTGCCCTCAGGATTGATAGGGCCTGCCTTAGGGGTGACTGATAGGGTTATATGTGTGTGCAGGAGAGATATAGGGAACCTATATCTCAGTGAGGGGTGGTAGCACTTCCTCACTCAGGCTGCAGTAGCAGGCCTGTGGTGTCAGATTTAGTCTGCTTCCCAGGGGTGGCATAATACATGCTGCAGCCCCTGGGAGGCCTGTGAAGTACCTATGCCCTTGGTACCTAAGGTACCATATACTAGGGACTCATAAGGTACCACAGTATCCAATCACTAGTGCACCTAGAGTGCACTCCAAATCGTTTAGAGAGAACAGAGAGGCTGGGGCCCTGATTAGCAGGGGCCCAGCCAGACTATAGCCAGAAACCAGTGTAAACATCAGAAAAAAAGTGGGGGCAACATAAGAGGCAGATCCTACTCTCCTACACATGCGCACTTCAAATGTCCTTTTTAAAGAACTCGATGGTCTATTCTCATCTTTCCTTTGGGCCAATAAGGTACCAAGACTTGCACTAGCCACTTTAAGTTACCCAAACAAGGAGGGAGGGTTAGCTCTCCCAAACCTGAGGGAATACTTTTATGCAAATTTTGCACATAATAAGCACAGATTCCAAAACCATTTTAATGTGTCAGATTTGGATAATTTCTTTTTGGCAAAAATATTGAACGAATATAAAATCGCAGATCCTATGAGGATAGTGAAGAACCCTAAGAAAGTGCGATACATGGTTCTCCAGTGGTTTCTAAAACAAAAACTCAATTGTTAAAGTATTATGGAATTCCTCGGATAAATGGCATCACAAGTTGGGCCGATTTACATACCGAGGAAGATAGGTTGTTGCAACCTGGCGTGGTAAAAAGATGGGAGGAGAATGGGTACAGACAAGTGGGAGACTTTCTCAACTCAGATTCCTGGAAAAAATGGGCAGAGATAGAGAATGGGTTGCTTCTTTCCATAAATATGCTTAAGTGGTTGTTCATTCAAATCATGCATTTTTAGAAAATATTGATTTAACAGCACTAAGAGCAAGATTAGAACTAAGCGAGGCGCTACTAGAAACATCGAACAAGTGGTCAATAAGTAGCTGGGTGAAAAGTTTTTATGAAAATAAAACCTCTACTGTTTATGAAAAAGCCCAAGACAAATGGCAGGAGAAAGAAGACCTCCAGATCTCGAGAGAAGTCTGGAATAGAATCAACAAACTCAATGCCACAACAATAAGAGGCGCCAATTTCAGGAGAATGCAGTTCTATACAAAATGGTTAATATACAGGACCTGTAACCATACTGAGGGTGTACAGGTGATTGCCCAGACTGATATTGAGGGTATTTTAACTAGTTTCACTTATTTTCACGTGCACTTTGTTTTAAGAATTTGGTCCTGATGAAGCGCCACCGACCTTTTAGGCGAAAGAGGCGCGAAACATGTTGGCCTTTGACCCATGACCCCTGGGCATAGTGTGCCTTCAGGGTTACAACTTTTTAGCAGTCTAATTCTGCTCAGGGTACATCTATATAATTCGCTGCATGATTACCCTCCATGTTTTCACTAACTTGCACGCACCCTTTTTACCCTCTACATAGAACCCACTCCCCACACACCCACATGCACCATCCGGCGGTCCTTAAAAGATATCCGTCAAAGTGACCCTTCGGGGGCCTGTAGGGAATTGCAGCACCGGCCCTACGAGGAGCAACCGCCCGATGATGAAGCATGACACCCTTCGGGGTGTGTGAGGGCAACAGAGGACATAGAGTGGTCTTCCACTTACCTGAGTGGGTCTCCAAACTAGGAATTCTTTCACTCTCTAATTCTCTTTTTTAAGGGCTCGGGTGACTTTTTGCACCTGCCCGTAGGAACTTTGTCCTCCTGGTGATACATAATATACAGGACTCCCTCCTTTCTCCACAACATATACCCTCAGGTTGAGGATAGGTGTTTTCGCTGTTTTGAAGAGGGAGGAGGTACCTGGACCCATATTGTCTGGGATTGTCCAAAGTTTAAGCCATTATGGGAAGCAATTGAGAAACACCTTAGAACGTCCATAGGACATACATTTAACATTGATAAGTATACTGCAATTCTGGGGTGTTCACCAAACATAATGACAAGCAAAATACAAGAAGAAGGTTTATTCATATCGGCCCTTGTGGCAAGATCATTAATTCTCCAGAATTGGCGAAGTAGCAATGTACTCACTTTCCATGCCTGGCAGGCTAAACTGCACAAAGTTAAAGAGCTGGAGAGATGCTACGCCCTAAAATCAGGCACACGTACAAAATTTGAGAAACGCTGGATGCCCATAGGAAGGTAGACAACGAAATGGATAAAATGGAATGTAAAAGGGAAAATTGCGCAATAGGTGGTTTTCCTTTTCTAGATGTGCTTTTATGTACTTTTTAATAGCATTATGGTTAGTGCTATGTTTTAAGGACGGAATATGTTTGTATAAATGTGTCAACCAAAATTGAAACTGTACAACGCAAGCACTTTATTTTGTATATGTACAACTGTGAATTAAACTTGCAATAAAAAAATAAATTAAAAAAAAGAGATTTCAAGTCACTCATTGGGGCATATTCTCAAGGACTCATCGCCGAGTTAGCGGCACTTTATCGCAGCCAAAGTGGCGATAAATTCATCGCACCATTCACAAGCAGGTGCTAACAGCCGATATCACCAGTTTACCTGCGATAGCAGCCGCAAAAAACATCACCACGGATGACACCGGCAACTAACTCTAATGAGATTCAGATTAGGCGTTCCCGTGCAAAAACCAGCGAAAACACCACTCCACAACATTCTCAACGACCAGCAAGATCAGCGATAAGATTCAAAAACATGCGATAAGGCGCGTTAGCAGCATGGATTTAACACCTGCTCCTACCTGGTGCTAAGTCGGACGACAACCTGCACCATAAAAGGGAGCCCAGCCCACAGCCACACCAGAAGAACAACAGATGCCATGGAGCTACTGATCATGCTGCTCGGAGCCCCAAGAGGGCCTCAACACCTACCGCCACCACGTCCCCCACCCCTCCCAGGATCCCCCCGGACTACCACAGAGGCAGCGCAGACAAAGACACCGGACCTTCTGAAAACGCACCAGCCTCAGAGACTTAACGCCAGAGGAAGTCATTGCCCACTACAGGCTCAAAAGGACAACCATCCTCCGCATCCTGACCCTCATTGCCCACAGGCTGACGGTACCAACACAGCGGAGAACCAACATCCCTCCACAGACAAAGCTGCTGGCCGTGCTGCACCTGTTGGCCTCTGGGACCTTCCAACCAACAACTGCCATAGTCGGAGGAGTCTCACAGCCAGCCTTGTCAAAGTTCCTCACACCTGTCTTGGATGCCATCATCAGCTTGGTACCCCAGCAACTTTACTTTCCACACACTGTGCAGGAACAGCTGGAGATCAAGCAAGGCTTCTACGCCATAGCTGGCTTCCCGCACGTGTTGGGGGCTATCGACTGCACACATGTACTCCTCGTGCCCCCTGCCGCCACTGCACACAATTACCGCAACAGGAAACACACGCATTCCATCAATGTGCAGGCAATAGTGGACCACCGGGGACTCTTCACCAATGTCGTCACCAACTACCCAGGCAGTGTGCATGATTCCTTCATCTTCCAACAGTCCATCATCAACCAGTGCTTTCAGGATGGCACCTATGGAAATGCACTGCTTGTCGGTAAGTAACAACTGAACACACCACACACCTCAACTCCACCAACATACAACTCACAACTCTGGGAATGCACACGTCACAAAATCACTTACAACATGACAACCAACATCCCCACATTCCAGACACGACAACACAACTTACTGTGGCAGGCAACCTGGGCTAGCCATGTACACAAGCCATCAACGGCATGACACCTCAGCCACACAATAGCAGAATGTGGGGAGAGGTGGGAACCAGGCATGTGAGAAGGAGGCAAGTGACCCATGAATGTACACAATGCCAAATGTGGCGTGGATGTGCTGGACAGACTTGAGTATGCGGACCACAGACATTTCCATGTCGACATACACTGCTGGTGTCTGCAGTGTACATGGACAGTGGACGCAACCATGTTACCGGAGCCAGTGGGGAAGAATGCGGAAATGTAGCTTGTTACGTCCCCCTGTAAGCGTGAGCGGAGTGGGCTGGCCCGGCATATGCCAGGCCAGCATAGGGTGTGAATAAAAGCCCGTTTCTCTGGGCGTGGTTCTCTTCCGGAATGGCCAATGTGTCTGCCAGGGCGGTGCCTCTCACCCCGCCATGAGGCCGACGCCTTCAGCAGCGGTGCCTGCAATCCTGTGCGCCTGCTGAACCCCAGGCCGCTGGTCCCAAGACCTGTCTTGCCCGCCCCAGCGCACCCAGGCCTCACTGCTCACCTGCCGACACCGGCGTGTGTCAAAGAGGGCCCACCACGTGCCGGTGCAAGCTCCAAGCCCGAGGCCCGCGACCATGGCAGCCTCCTCAGACCATCCCGGCCTCCGCGACACAGGCCCCCAGTACTCCTTTCTCATTGACGTACTCCACCGCTGCCTCCGGCCTACACTGCGGTCCAGTAGGTCACACATTTGCAACTGAGTCTTGATTATACAATGGCAGAGTACATATGTTTATGGCAGATTTTATATCACCGTACTCCCTTCGATGTGGTGCCACCAACTCTGTGCATAGCATTCCAACGACACGTGTCTCTGGGCCCTTGCTGACTACTGCCTTCAGCCTACATTACGGCCCAGCACCGCGGGGTCACCTGTGTACTGTCTACACTGCGGTCCAGCAGGCCTCACACCAATCCAATCCAGTCCGGACCAGGCAGGGCACGGCATCATTGCAGGCTGCACACATGCTCAGCTCTGGTGCTTCTACCGCCGTTAACCACAAATCATCGCCACATGGCATTCCAACGTTGCGTGTGAGAGTACCAGGAGGAGCTGCCTGAACAGCGGTTGGCCCGCGCTGACCGCTGCCTCTGGCCTACACTGCGGTAAAGTAGGTCACACATTTGAAACTGAGTCTTGATTGTTCAATGGCAGAGTCCATATCATTGTACGCAAGGAGAGGAGTAAGAGGAACACGCGGTTCAGTCCGGATGAAAAAGGATCCTCGTTACGGAGGTGACCGGACACTACCAACAACTGCTCTGGTGCCACTAACTCTGTGCATCACAAGCAAAGGACAGTGGCTGGGGGCCCCTGCTGACCGCTGCCTCCGGCCTACACTACGGTCAAGTAGGTCACACATTTGGAACTGAGTCTTGATTTATTTATGGCACAGTTTATACCATTGTACAGGCCTCATCGCAGACTGCATCCCCTTTCAGCTCTGGTGCCACTGACTCCGTGCCCCGAAATTCATGGACACTCTCTGGTTGAACTTTGGTGGTGTCTGAGTCTATGGCCTGGCGGTTGTCTTCATCATCATGTAGCTGATACTGACTTGGTGTCAAAAATGAGTCTGTAGCATTCATCTCCTCCATATTGCCTGTGTCTGCTTGGTACTGCCCTATGTATCATGCCCTGGAAGATCACCTTCCACTGTCCCCCAAAACCATCCGCGACATTCACCTTGGACATCGACGAGGACCCGCTCAGCTCTTGTGGCCCTACCTCAGTGCACCAGTAGTCACCGTCCCATGGCGGTGTTCCATGTGCCGGCCGCTGTGCATCCGGGGCCACTAACTCCGTGCAGCTCAAGTCATGGACCCTTGCTGTTTGAACTGTGAACTTCTGATTGTCTGATCACTGTTGTAGTTGTTGCCAGCACCAATCACTCGTTGAGGGCTGGCTCACACTCACCCCACACCCATCCAGCACAGGCGTCACTGGACATGTGACCCTGGCAATAAAGAGGCCGGGTGCACGTGCCCGTAGCCAGTTCCACAAACTATCTAAGTGTGTCCATGTGGTCATTGTGTATGCATGAGGGCCCCGGGCCCTACCACATTGCATTGTGCTGTGTACAGCAGACGCAACCATGTCACCTCAGGCAGTGGGTGAGACCTGGGACATGTAGCTGTGTCGTACCCCCCTGTAGGCATTGCCGTGTGGAAAAGTATGTCTGTTATCTTGCCATTCGCTCCGCCATTTTTTTCGCTTCACCCTCCATTTTCCCTCTCTACCGGTACCACGAACGCTCTGTGGCTTCACGTCTTGCATTTCTGCATGGACGCCCACGCCCTGTTCGTGCCCCGGCGTGCCACAACCTGTCCGAACTCATGCTAAACCAGTTGAACAGGGAGTTTCCCATGCGCTTTACTGTCTCCATCCTGCGCACTGCACCCCGCGGGGGCTCAAAGACGGCCATCTGCTGATTTTATCCGAGTAATCACTGTTTCTATAATCATGGTCTCTTCTGCTGATTTTATCTGAGTAATCACTGTTTCTATAATCATGGTTCCTTCTGCTGATTTTATCAAAATAATCACTGCTTTGGTTTCTTTGTTCTATGTGCATGCCTAGGGTGGGGATGAAGGGTATAAAAAGATACAGAACTGAGAATTTCAGCAGATTGCCTCCTCGGACAGCTATGGGTGTCTGTTGCTGATGCTCTCTCTCTCATGAGACTGGAATAAATATCTTTTCTCTCCGTGCTCCAGTGTCGGTCTCAGTTTGGATTCCGGACCCGTGGACGAAGGGTGACCCTGCACCTTTGGGTGGTCTTCTGAGGTGACCCACAAATCCACAATTGGCACCCAACGTGGGGCCCCATCAGTGACGCAGCTGCCCGGTCGAGGGGTCCCAACGAGGAAGTTTGAACGGACGGTGGTGGGGTATACCTACGCGAAAGAGACCCTCGTCTTTGTAGCCACCACCTGACCTTCACTATATCTGAGAAGACCCCCGCAAGTGGCGCCGGTCCTGACTGGGGCCCCCAATAGACTTGGACGATCCTTGCAGTAAAGAGACCGCCTGGAGAACGAGACAAAGGATTCTGGTAGGGTCGCTGGTTTGCGACACCTTTTGTTGTTTGTTTTTGTTGTCTGGTTCTTGTTCACTCTTTGCAAAAGTGAATGATAAATGGGTAATGTGGACTTTTGTCCGGCTTAGAAACTTGTAGAGATGTTTTGATAAAATAACATAGAAAAACATGCCCGTGTTTAGTAAATTTGCACGATGGTGTTGTTGTTGCACATCTCGATCGAAGGTGCTGGAGTATAGTCAGCCGGCTCCCCGGAAGGTACCCCAAGTAAGGACATGTACATAAAATACGGTTTTTCTCCCATAATGTATAATTCATTATGGCATAAATACACGTCTAAGGATATACAGACTCAGTGGCCCATGTACGGCTCTTTCGAACCCCAGAAGATTGAGGCTGTAGAAGCACAACTTCATAGGAGGAGGTCGCGACAAGCTATGTTTGACGCCCTAGGCCAATGGAAAAAGGAGGGAGCTGAGAGGGAAAGAAGGATTCAGGCGAGGCTACAGAAAAAGGCTCGAAAAAGCGATAAACAGACGTTAATAGAAATACAACAGAAAAAAGTTGCGTCCAACATCGCATGTGCGGACAGGGAACACAGGTTGAACGCGTCTGGTCAGTATCCTGTGCGTCATGCACCACTAGCGCGAGCAGACCCCCATGAAGAGGAACTCCTCCTCCCGTTGCCGCCACCATATCATGTCCCTCATATTCCTCATGCCCCCCACCGATGAATGAACATAGACACCCTGAGAATGCTCAGCCCCCACCTCCTGATCTCACCACTCCTCTTGTCCAAATTGACACTGAGCAAACGCCCTCTGCCCGATCCCGAATACCCCGTGTCACCCAAATGGAAAAACTTGCCCTTGAAGGCCTAGCTCGCACCTGCTTAGAGGACCGCTCCACCCCTAATCAGATTTGCGCCATTTACGAAGCCTATACACCACCCCAGAAGGGTTATTTCCTGCAACGATTTGTTTGCGAAGTGTTCTCCCTGTATGAGAAACGCCACAGAGTAACACCAGAAGAGCATGTTGAGGGTTGTACCGTAAGTTGATAGAGGGGTGAGAAAGTGTTGAAGAAAGCCACAATTTGTTAGCATTAACGCTACAAATGATGGAAGGTCTAAGAAGGAGCGAGGACGGGGAGGAAAAGTTACCAGTAGTAAAAGGCGCAGTGGGAGGCCGCATGGCGCCAATAAGGGAAGCTGCCCCAGTCTTCGTCCCTGCTCGAGGAGAGGGTACTGCTGAGGGAGTAGATAGTCCGGATGCGAAGAGCAGGACACTATATAATTGGGTGTATACTCCGTGGCTTCGAGCTGATGTACTGGCTTTTAAAAGGACCTGCCTGACCCCCGGAAGAATCCTACGGGATTCTACGAAGGGCTGGACACAGTTATTACCACTTATACAATGACACTGACTGACATAGATCAGTTCTTTGGATTAATTCTGCCCCCAGATATTTGGAGACCCATAAGGAAAGTTGACGATGAGGCCTTGTTCGGACATAAGTGGGAAGATTTGGTCACCATGGATAGGGACAGAAAACCAGGTGAAAGGCCTGCAGAAGCTATTTTAGCCCTGCCAGGTAACATAGTGAAAAAGTTGAAGGCAACAGTTCCGGCCAGGAAAGTGGACTGGACAGTCGTCACTGCTTGTAAACAAAAATCTGAGGAAACTACATCTGACTACTTCTCCCGCCTCAGCCAGGTGTTCATTGATTATAGCGGACAGGACTCAACGACTGAGACAGGCCGACACTTACTAGTCCAGACTTTTGTTAAGAGATTGTTGCCACCCATTCCCACCAAGTTACAGAGTAGTGAAAGTACATGGCCAGCGTCCACGCCAGCACAAATATTGACAATGGCCCAATATTATGAACATTTGCAGAATAAAATCGAAGAGGAAAAAGATAAAAGAGAAGAGATTTAAAAGAGAAAGTAATGCTGTCCCAAATAAGTACTAGAGGAGGGGTATAAATAAAGGGCCACAGCCTTTATATCAACCTGCAACTGCTAGAATCCACCAACTCCCACGCCAACTGTCCCAGGATCAATGCGCGTACTGTAAAGAGACGGGCCACTGGCGCGCAGATTGTCCTCTTTTACAGCGAAATACAATGGGTCGGGGAAGGGGACTGAGTAGGGGAAGGGGAAGAGTCCCACCCTCCAACGAACAACGCCCCAATGTCTTCGATAACAATAGACAGGCTTTCGCACATGATTTTACAGTTGACCACTTCCCCGACAGTGAATTTGCATGAGACAGCCAGGGACAGGGAAAGGAACCAGTGGAACTTCCAGTCGATCAATCAGGCCCCTATGTCACAGCTTCAGTGGTTGGAACAAAGGGCAAATTCTTGGTCGACACAGGGGCCTCTAGAAGAGCCCTCTCATACAAACTGATTCCTAGGGCACCCCTGTCTGGCTTATCTGTCACATCCGTAGGATTTGACGGCACGCCCTCCACCAACCCCCTTTCTACTGAGGTGCCCCTGGACATACAAGGAAACACAGTGATGGCCTCTTTCCTGCTCTCCCCAAATTGCCCAGATAATTTGATGAGCATCGATCTCTTAAAACATTACAGAGCCACCATTCGCTGTTCTCCCCAAAATGTCTGAGTCATATTGTTTGACAATAATTGCCCCCTCGGTTATAAATCCTGTTTTTATTGTCTCACTGATTCTGAGCAGCAGGATTTGTCCCAATTACCCGACGCCCTGTGGGCTGTCACGGACACCGACGTGGGAGAGATTGTTATGGACCCTGTCCAAATAACAGTAAAACAAAATACACCTCTTCCCCGCCTCCCTCAGTATAAAATTTCTGCAGACGGCGAAAAGGCCCTCATGACTATAGCGCAGGATATGATTGCAGCTGGGGTAGTTGAGGAAGTCCAGTCCAACATCTGCAATAGTCCTATCCTTCCAGTTTTAAAACGTACGTCCACCTCTGAGAAAATATACCGTTTTGTCATTGACCTTCGCGCGATCAACAAAATAGTGGTCCCGCAATATCCTGTGGTCTCTGACATAACAACTATACTAACAATGATCCCCTCAACTGCTACCACCTTCACAGTCATAGACCTCAAGAATGCCTTTTTCTCCATACCCATCCATCGAGATTCCCAATACCTTTTTGGCTTCACCCTCAGGAACAGATCCTACCGTTTCTGTAGAGCTCCTCAGGGGTACACTGAGAGTCCGAGTATATACAGCCAAGCCCTTAAACAACAGCTGGATCAGATAAAATTACCACCTGGCGCTACCCTCATCCAGTACGTCGATGACATACTTTTGACTGCAGACACTCCCGCCCTGGCTCGCACTGCCTCTCTCACTACTCTACACTTTTTAGCGTCACAGGGCCATAAGGTATCCAAGAACAAGCTACAGTATTGTAGACAGCAGGTGACCTACCTCGGCCATCTGCTGTCTGAGGAAGGGCGTACCCTCACACCTGACCACATCCAAACAATACTACACCTTTCTTCTCCTACTACCCAAAGAGATGTTCGTGCACTAATTGGTCTCACTTCCTTTTGTTGTCAATGGATTCCAAATGTTTCCCTCATAGTAAAGCCACTCCTTGCTTTACTTACAAAAGACACACCCACACCTCTCCCTTGGACACAGGAACATGACCAAGCCTTTCAAGACTTACGCCACGCTCTTTGCTCTGCACCAGTACTGGGCACACCTGATTACTCTAAACCCTTCTGCCTCTACACCCATGAACGCTCAGGATGCGCTCTCTCGGTCTTGACCCAAATTCACGGCACCAAACAACACCCATGCGCCTACTTTTCGGCCACTCTAGAACCTGTGGCCCGAGGTCTGCCCTCTTGTCTTAGAGCGGTCGCGGCTGCGGCCGTCTCTATATGACAAAGTGAGGGAATTGTTTTGGGATCCAAACTGACGGTACTAGTTCCCCACACAGTCGACATATTACTGAATCAGACAAAGACACAACACCTCACTAGTGCACGACTGACAGGATACGAGCTCACGTTGTTAGCACCCCAAATCACGCTAAAGCGATGTACGACCTCAAACCCGCCACACTCCTGCCCACACCAAATTCAGACGCCACAGACATTCCACATGACTGCCTCTTTCGAACAGAAGAACAGACTAAGGGGCGGGTGGATTTGAAAGACATCCCTCTCACGGAACAGGATGGACAATTGTGGGAGGACGGGTCTTGTATTAAACTATTAGATGGTACCACATCTGCTGCCTATGCCGTCACTACTACCAATACCATTGTTGAGACTACACGCATACCCCAGAAATCGGCCCAGGCCGCGGAGCTTATAGCTCTCACCCGCGCTTGTATCCTTAGCCAGGATCTCGCTATCACTATCTATACCGACAGCCAGTATGCATTTGGAGTAGCCCACAGTTTTGGTATCCTCTGGAAGGTTAGGGGGTTCTTAACATCACATGGTACACCCATCCAGCATGGTGACTTAGTCACTGCATTGCTCCAAGCATTGACACTGCCCCGAACACTAGCTATTGTTAAATGCAACGCACACAAGAAAGTCACAGACGAAATAGGACTAGGAAATGCCTTTGCTGATGAGACAGCCCGGGCTACTGCACAGGAAAGAACACATACCCCTATGTACGTAGTAAAATCCCAAGCAGAGAAGTGGCATGACGTTAGACAACAGATCCGGGACATCCAGTCTACTGCCACTCTCGGAGAACTTCAACAATGGGAAAAAGAGGGCATGTTCGACGAAGGAAATTGTTGGCGGTCCAAGGATACAAAGCTATGGAAGTTGCCAAATGCCTATCTCCTCCCATTGTTGAACATGACTCATTTACCGGCCCACACCAATGCTGCCACCATGACTAAAATATTACAGGAAGTGTGGGATAACGACCAACTCCGGTCTACTGCCACCAGGCTGGTCCAACAATGTTTGGTTTGTCTCCGCTACAATGTAGGAAAAGGGGCTCGGGTACCACGGGCAGGATACGCCATCCCTACATCACCTTTTGAGGTTCTGCAGATGGGTTATATCCAAATGGAACGATGCAACAACCTTAAATATGTTATGGTGGTTGTTTGCGCATTCAGCAAATGGGTGGAGGACTACCCGGTCAGAGACAACACTGCCCTAACTACTGCCAAGATATTGTTGAAGGAATTCTTTCCCCGCTACGGCCTTTGCCGAGTCCTCTGGAGTGACAGCGGGAGTCACTTCATTGGAGAAGTAATCAGGCACGTATTAGCGGGATTGGGGGTTCAACAGAAATTTCATGCCGTTTTCCACCCCTAATCGGCAGGCCTGGTGGAAAGGCACAATGCCACGATCAAATCTAAACTAGCCAAAATAGTGGAAACTACGGGGCTCAGATGGCCAGATGCGTTGCCACTGGCACTTCTATCAATAAGATCTGTACCGCATTCTCGCACCTCGTTGACCCCATATGAGGTGGTTTTGGACGCCCAATTAACATCTGGGTGCGCCCCTGCTACCACATTGTCTGATTCTCCTTGTGAATTGCTGAGTGACTATTTGTCTGTACTTTCACGAACTTTGTCCTCTATTCATCAGCAGGTCCGGGAAGCATTGCCTGACCGATCCACTGGGCCGGGACACACAATCTTACCAGGGGATTATGTGATGATAAAGAATTTTGCCTGCAAGAAAACGTTGGAACCCCGGTGGAAGGGTCCCCTGCTAGTCCTCCTGACAACTAGAACGGCCCTACGAGTGGAAGGCAAGAAATCATGGATACATGCCGTACATTGCCGGAAGGTCCCCAGTATCACTCAAACTGATCCCGCCTTGTCTGTAGGAGAGTAGGATCTGCTTCACATGGGTACCCCCACTTTTTGCTGATGCTTCACTGTTTTTCGACCTTAGTCTGGCTGGGGCCCTGCTAATCAGAACCCCAGCCTAGCTGCTTCCTCTCTAAAATGGTTTCCATGTGCCTTAGGCACATCTCTGATTGGAATCTGGAGTGCCCTTATAAGTCCCTAGTATATGGTATACTATGTACCCAGGGCATAGGTACCTCAGAGGCCTACCAGGGGCTGCAGCATGTATTGTGCCACCCCTGGAAGGCCATCCAAACTGACACCACAGGTCTGCTACTGCAGCCTGGGTAAGGTGGTGCATGCACCCTTACTGTGATATAGGCTACCTATATCACTATATACATACACACATATAAACCTATAAGTCACTCCCTATGGCAGGCCTTATCAATCCTGAAGGCAGAGTGCGTGGTTCCTATGTGAGAGGGTGCCCCTGCATGAGCAGGGCCCCTCTGCAGCATTCGGAGACCCTTCTCTGATGCTGTTTGTAGTGCAGCCTGACCATATACTCGTAAGCGCATTATAACCTCGCGTTAAATGCTAACTTTGGGATGGCTGCACGGAAACTATGTCGTGTTTGGGGTCAAACATCTTGGAATACTACCCCCGCCAGTTCTGGCAGCGGGGTAGCATTCCACCCTTCTAGAGGGAAAGACATGTACACACCGGTATGCCCGGTACTGACTTTCCAAGCCCTGGCATCACAAAATGGATGCCGCTGCCACAGACACAAGTCTGGCCTCCTGCTGCTGACCGAAACTCCGGCAGGGGAGCCCTGGACAATAGGTTTCCTGTCCCAGGGAGGTGTGACCACCTCCCCAGACAGGATAGTGTGTATTGGGGCTGGGCGGGAGCACTCTCTGGTGCTTTGAAGTCCTGCACTGGGGGCACACTTGGTGTCCCTGTGCATACCCCAGTTCAAACCGGCTCAGGGGCTTCCAGGCCCTGCTCTGGCGCGAAACTGGACAAAGGGAAAGGGGTGTAACCACCCCTCTGCCCTGACCCTCCCATAGGTGGGGTCACAGAGTATGTCCAACCCCCTACCTTAGTATAAGTAAGGGAACATAGTCCTTAGGACTTTAGCTTTACCTGGACAAAACTCTGATACAGAATCCTGGACCTTCGACGCTCTACTTTAAGATTAGAGGACTGAAGAATCTCCCTTGGGGTCAAGGAGTGACTCCCCTGCTTGGCAGGCACCAAAGAAGCAATTGTCCGGTCTGCATCGCTGAAGCTCCCGTTGGACGCCGAAGTCTTTGCATCACCAGAGGTGGATTTCCAGACTTCCCCGAGGCTGCCCTGAGTCCCCAGCAAAGCTGAGGCCCGTAGCTGTCGTGGGTAATGTGGAACCGTGACACCTAGACACCAAACGCATTTGCAAGTGCAACCTCTGCTGGGTCTCCCAGAAAGTCGTGCTTTGGGCTCCTAGTAGCCCCAGCCTCCAGCACCAACTGCACCGAAGATCACTGGCCTCCACTCCACGAGTGTCCTGTGAGCCAGCTCCACGTGCACCGTCTTGAGGCTCCTTTGCGGTCGCTAGTCCATTGGCTAGTAGGCCCTCCCGAAGGCCAATCTTTTTTTGCTTGGGATCCCTGGTTGCTCCAGGTGTGCTCTGACTTATCCTTGCTGGGTGAGTCCCCCAGACCTTGCTGGTCTACAACATCGTCCTTCTTTGCTTTCCACGAGACTTGCCGTTGCCAAGGCTTGTTTCGTCCAATCCGGTCGCCGACACCCCTGCAATCGACAGACGTCGTGGAACAGCTCGAATCCAGCTCCTGGTTGTCGTCGACGCCTCCTGGACCTCGTTGCTGAAGAGTCAAGACGACCATCAACCTACCTGAAGCACTCGACATCGGTGGGCATCTGCTCATCGCCTTCCTGGTCACTGGCTAGTGACCCAGACTCTGTCCCCTCTGCTTTCAGGTTCTTCAGATCTTCGATTCACCTTTGGATCCGCCCGAACACTTTCGACTTGGTCGCCAGCAGCACTTTGCAGCAGATCGCCATAGAAAGCGGCAGCTGAAACCCGACCCCGAAAGACACCTATGCACCCGGCTTCCCTGGGTGAGGTAACTCGAGTACTCCGGTGCTCCCGTAGGTATAGACACTAGAACAGCCTAGTTCTCAAAGGGTTTGCTCCAAGTCCTCCTCTAAGTGTCCCTTTTCTTTTAAATTCTAATCGCGACTTTCCCCATAGAAGTTAACGGTGGTTCGCGGTTGTGTTCATACACTGCACGCGTCCCCGTGGGTCCCGTGTGTCACTGCCTTGGGTGGTTCCTTGTGGTCCAAGCACTTCTACAGGCTCTAGGCCTTGTGTCTAGATCAGTCGTGGTTCTTATACCACTTTATTGGTATATGGTTTGGTACGCCCCTGGGGCTCAAACGTGTATTTGTGCTATTACTGTAGATAGCTAACTCGTAACGTATGTACTTCGAACTCTAGCCTCATAAAGAGACTAGAGGGGTGTGTTTAGTAATAAATACATATATTTTGAATATATACCTGGTGTGGTCCTCTTTCATTTGGTCACTCAAGAGATTATAGACTGGTAAAACAAGCTGCTTTACATTCCTTCAAGACTTAGCCTGAAGGCTGCTCTCCATAGCTACCACTAGGATAGCTTTCAATAAAGGTTGTCTTTAACCTATCTCCAATAAGGGGTTGTTTGGACTGGTGCAAGGTGCCCACTATAATTAGTGGACAGCATATGCCAGGCCAACTTCTCACATTGTCCACCTACAAGGAAGTATTAACGTGCGACCCCCCTGTGTATGGCCTCCAAGAACCAGAACTTGAATTATTTGAAGATAACACTGTGCCAACCAAAGAAATATACAACCTCCGTCCTCGCACGGCCTCTGGAGCTCCAGCGACCAGACAGGTTGGTTGAGCCAAAAGTCGCAAGGCGGTAGTACAGTCTGGAAGGGTGGATTGGTATTCCTTGTAGTGGGATACTGAGAAGCCTAGCCAGTGAAGCAACCACCTGCTACCGGTGACGCATAGGGCCCAACTTTCCTCTCCAACAGCTGTAAGAGCCCAAAAGAAGACTGATTATGACCAACGACGAAACAATGCAACTTTCCAACAAGAAGAGAGCATTATGTAACAAGCTGCATAATAAAATGTCAATAGCTTTGACGACGGTTCTTTTTCTTGCTATTATCCTCACCATCCTCTTCTGGATCATAGAGGAAAGGACACCAGCCAAGGGGACCATATTGCCGACTAATGCCACACCTCCTGAGCACTCGCATGTATCCTTGCCCCCTTATCTCCAGAACAGAAGACAAGACTTTTGGAACAGCACCTTTATTCAAATGTTGCATCAACATAATATGGTCATGAACAAAACGAACTGTTGGATCTGTGGTCTTCTTCCTCACTCTATGGAACACACCATATCCTACCTTCCTTACACCTATTCGGTACATGCCTCCTGCACTGCCTGGATGATGCTCATCATGGATGCCCAGCAGACTAATAACGTCGCCGATACCGTTCTTCAGCAATTCCGGGATGAATTCTGGCGAAACAAGACAGGAAACGCCGTCAACCCTTTCTGTCCAACTAACAGTTCCATAAAAATGTCGGAAGATGAAAAAGAGGAAATGTTGATCTTCAACACCACTGACCGTCTTCGCTTTTCTAACTTCAAAAAGAAGACCCCCGCCAAGCAAACATTGCCCCTATCTGTTGTTCGCATTCCTGGACTTGTATGTATCAGAGGCTTAGGTACTGAGTACGTTGGGGACAGCTCTTGCGCCATAACAGCAACTCTGAACGCGACATCTCCACCGCCCCTTGTTGCCTCCCCAAACACCTATTTCATGTGTGGGACAAAGGCATACGCCTGGCTTCACAAAAACTGGGGAGGCACATGTTATATAGCCTTCCTCCTTCCTCCGGCCTATATTGCTCCTCCTCTTCATCATCGCGCCCACCGCAACAACGATGTGATTGACCAAACAGACACTACCTCTCAACAAGTCCTGGATGCCATGAAGGGCTTCCTCCCCTTCTGGGGACCGATGGAAAACAGCAGAGCCATTCGCCACCTCACCAGAGTCATGGAAGCGACCGTCAACATCACAGCTGGTATTTTGGCCAACAACACTTCGGAGCTCCAAGCGGTACGCCTCGTCATTTTACAAAACCGCATGGTCCTTGATGTCATCCTTGCTGACCGCGGAGGAGCGTGCCGCATCATCGGCACCAGCTGCTGCGTGTACATCCCGGATCATTCCTCATCTGTCTACGCGGCTATTTCCACGCTACATCGAATCGCCTCTGATCTCCATCAAGATACCGGCTCATGGTCCCTTGGTTCCTGGATATGGCAACTTCTGTTGACATGGGGATGGAAGGTCCTAAAGATCATCCTAATACCTCTTGCATTGATTTTCTTTTGCTGTCTTTGCCTTCAATGTGGTCCCACACTTTGCGGCCTCTGCGCGAACACTATCAAGCCAGTCCCCATAAATACACATGTCGAGAACAATAAAATAATGACTGAACGTGAGACACAGCTATTAATGGACATTGTAATTGACTAAAAATGGTTTCGCTTATGGCAAAAAGGAGGGACTGTGGAAAAGTATGTCTGTTATCCTGCCATTCGCTCCGCCATTTTTTTCGCTTCACCCTCCATTTTCCCTCTCTACCGGTACCACGAACGCTCTGTGGCTTCACGTCTTGCATTTCTGCACGGACGCCCATGCCCTGTTCGTGCCCCGGCCTGCCACAACCTGTCCGAACTCATGCTAAACCAGTTGAACAGGGAGTTTCCCATGCGCTTTACTGTCTCCATCCTGCGCGCTGCACCCCGCGGGGGCTCCACGACAGCCATCTGCTGATTTTATCCGAGTAATCACTGTTTCTATAATCATGGTCTCTTCTGCTGATTTTATCTGAGTAATCACTGTTTCTATAATCATGGTTCCTTCTGCTGATTTTATCATAATAATCACTGCTTTGGTTTCTTTGTTCTATGTGCACGCCTAGGGTGGGGATGAAGGGTATAAAAAGATACGGAACTGAGAATTTCAGCAGATTGCCTCCTCAGACAGCTATGGGTGTCTGTTGCTGATGCTCTCTCTCTCATGAGACTGGAATAAATATCTTTTCTCTCCGTGCTCCAGTGTTGGTCTCAGTTTGTATTCCGGACCCGTGGACGAAGGGTGACCCTGCACCTTTGGGTGGTCTTCTGAGGAGACCCCCAAATCCACAGCCGGAGTGGGCTGGCGTACGACAGTCCAGCGTATGGGTGTGGATGATCACCCCGGGGCTCTGGGCATGGTTAAGTGTTGGGCTTGCCAATGAAGTACCTAATGCGTGTGTCTCTGTTGTAGTGTCGGCGCCACCCGTCCCGCAATGGACAAAGTTGCAATGTAACATGCCCCCGGAGTGCGGGCTCGGCCGAAGGAATAAATGAATGAGCGCAAACCCGCTCGGGGTCCGGGATCATACATGCCAACTGTTATGTGTGTATCGCTATTGCCGCAGCATAAGCCAAAGGTCTTGCCTCAACCGCATCGCGAGTTCAGCCAGCCATGAACTCTACATCTGTGTCCACCCTATCCTTGCCATAGGCCTACACACACGTGGCCACCCACCTTCAACGCACAACATCACAGTGTCGTTGTCAGGCTTGTGGACATGCGCAGACAGGCATGACAATGGTGTGCCGTAGGAGTGCAAGTGATGCAACCGCGCAGCGCACACAAGTAATTAGGCTTGGGGGGAGGGAGGAGCAGCAGTGAGGCTACGTAATACACATTGATGGCGCTCATTTGCTACAAGCAGTACATGTCAAACAGGAATCACTATGACACACATATCACACGCCAATCAACTAGTGAGCCTGCCAACACATCATGCAGAACCAACTATTGACTCATGTCTCTCGGCACTGTCACAGGTGATCAAGGTTATGCACTCTGCCCTTGGATGATGACACCCCTCCGAGCCCCGAACACACAGGCCCAGAGGCAGTACAATTGGGCCCACAAACGCACCAGGGGCATCGTGGAACGCACATTTGGCGTGTTGAAGTCATGTTTCAGGTGCCTGGACATCACAGGTGGGAGGCTCCTGTACAGCCCAGACATCGTGTGCAAGATGATCGTTGCATGTTGTGTGTTGCACAACATATGTGTACGAACCAATGCCCCATGGTTACAAGTGCCAGATGCACCGGACGATGATGAGGAAGATGAGGCAGGTGGACCACACCCCACTGCAGCTGCAGCAGGAATAGCCCGTAGGAACAACATCATTGACAATTTCTTCACATGAGGACGTCACATTGTGACAGTCCTTAGCAATCATGAGACAGTACAAAATAACCACAGGCACAGCATGTGCAAATAAATTCATTTCAACACACATTCCCTGAGTTTCTGTATGTGTGCTGCAGTGTGGCACGGGGATCAGGGACATGATCCAGAGTCATTGTGGGTGTGCAGTGTGCTCTACTTAATTGTGCATGTGTGCCATTGTGCCCATCTCCCCTCGTCCCCCAGTACCTGGTCGGTACTCACCCTGTTGATGTTGTGTCAGGTCATGTTGAGCAGTGTCCCGATCCCCGACTCCTGGCACCGTATCCCGACTGATGACTGTGGCCACCATTTTCTCAATGTCATCCAGCTCCTGGTGTGCCGCTGGTCCCCCACCTCCAATCTGCGTTGCTGCTTTCATGTTGTCATCGAGTTTCTTCTTGGTTTTTCCCTTCACATCATTCCAGTGCCTCTTGACCTTTTCCATTGTCCTCCTCGACACTCCGACTGCATTCACGTTGTTCACGATGTGCTGCCATATTTCCGTTTGTGTTGCCGATGACACAGTGGAGGTGACGAACAGTTGTTGGTAGTGTTCTGTCACTTCCGCGACGATGATCCAGTTTTCCTGCAGACTGAACCCCATCTTCCTCTTCATCTTCTCCTTGCCCTTCCCCGGCCCCGGGGTTCCTGGCTGGTCGTCTGTGGGGCTTGTGGGGTTCGCGTTGTCCTCTGCACTCGGTCCGGGTGCATCCATGGTGCTACGCAGTTACATTTTTTTATATCTGCTTTTATAGTGCATTTTCCCGCATGTCGCGTGGGAATCGCAGGCCTGTCGCTGGTTATTGCTGATTTTTGTTTCGCGATTTGGGACATTGCAACTTTTTGGGCGTTCATGTTTCGCATTTTTTCGGCGTCGCGTTAATTTTACCGCGGGCATTTGTCGCGTTATCGTGAGACTATCGCATGGTGCCGCCGGGTTGAGAATACTGCGTTAACACAGTGTTATTTTCCTGCGATGTGAGAAGTTGCGTTAAGCGAATTTGGCGTTAGTTAACACACGTTCTTGAGAATATCCCCCATAGACTTGCTCTCATTTGGCAGACCCATTAAACAATGACATACTTTGTGTTTCAAGTTTGAGGCATACTTTTATTTCACCACGTTATTAACAACCAAACAAACATACACATTCATATATTGCTTTTAAATAAAGTAACAACATAATAGATGCTTTTCAATAAAATCACAATATAATAGATCAAGAACACTATCGGGCTATTCACAAAAGCAACTTACACTTGTGAGTAATTTATATGTGTAATTTCCTCTTCCACTTTAGAGCAACTTGACTAGTTTTGGCTATTCATTAAAATTGAGGGTAAAGTTACTCAAAAGTCTAGACTTACACATCTCCAGGTGTGTGGCTTATTTACAAGTGTAAGTTACTACTGCCAAATAAGAAACAGAAGTAAGTTCAGCACCACACATCGCCAACCACTGAAACTGCAACACCTTCTCATAGAGGATAATGGACATAAGGATTTAAAATGAAACCCTATAGGAATTAATGATAAATTAAATCAAATTACTGAAAATAGTTAACAATATAAATAAATAGAATTTTATGTTAAAAAAAAATATATATATATATATTTATGTATATATATATATAACAAAATAACAGGGTTCGGTCACGCTGGAGGAACACACGGGCACAGACTCCAAGTGGATGTAAAGAGGTGTTTATTGCAACATCATCGGGTCCAAATGATGCATTTCGGCCGCCGGACTGTGGTCTTGATCACATGATACATGATATATATTACCTACTGGCGGTCGCCAGTAGGTAGTTATAGTTAGGACCTAGTTTCCATAGGAAAAGCGTTTTCTTCTTTTGCCAATATATCTTTGGCGCCGTTTGACGAATCTTCGCGAAATTTTCCAAACTAATGACCAGCTTAGGTCAGCTTCTGTCTTGAAAGTTTGGGGGTGATTCGTCAAGCGGGGGCCAAGAAAAAAGGGGGGTCCGAAAACACATTTTCTCCAAATTAATTTACATAAGAAACTTTAGACAAAGCTACAGCCCGAACTGCTGAACGGAATTACACCAAATTTGGCAAAAAGGTAGGTCTTGGTCTAGAAAGCGTGCTTTTTAAAAAATGGTGTAAATCCGTTCAGTAGTTGCTGAGAAATTCCAAAAAGAAAAATATCGATATCTGTTTACCGAGGAGGATTCGCGAATCCTCCCGAGCACGAGCTTCATTCTGATTGGCTGTCAACACTCCAAACCAGGAAGTGTTGGCAGCCATCTTTTGACTCAGTTAAACCGAGTCACAAGAAAACAGTAAAAAAAAAAGATTAAAAACAAGAAAAGGGGGCAGGGTGGAAACACCCTGACCCCCTAGGCCTGCTCAGGGGGTCCCACAGGGACCCCCAGGCCCAAAAATAGATTTTTTATTTTTAAATCGGCTGGGTGCGCGAATCCTGCTGAAAAATAAAATAAAAACGAAGCGCGGTCTCCCACACTACGTTTCTTTGAGCCCCCAGGTGGGCCAGGTCCCAGGGGCAATGGGGAAATTATATGCGGGGGCCCGAGAGGGCCCCTGCAGCCCTGGGGACCACCACCTCCCCTGGGCTTAGTTTATTATGTGCAGGGGGGCACGCGGCCCCCCCGCAGCCCTGGGGACCGCCACCTCCCCGGGGCTTGAAAAGAAAATGCGTGGGGGGCATTTTCTTTCTTTTTCTGCACTTCTATTGTCTCTTTCTGCATATCGCTTCTACTTTCTACACCTCTATTGCCTCTTTCTGCAGTTCTCTTGCCTCCTTCTGCACCTCACTTGCCTCTTTCTGCAACTCTCTTGCCTCTTTCTGCAGTTCTCTTGTCTCCTTCTGCACCTCTGTTACCTCTTTCAACACTTCTCTTGCCTGTTTCTGCACCTCACTTGCTTCTTTCTGCACCCCTTTTGCCTGTTTCTGCACCCCTCTTCCCTCTTTGTGCAACTCTCTTGCCTCTCTCTACACCTCTCTTCCTTCTTTCTGCACCACTCTTGCCTCTTTCAGCACCTCTGTTGCTTCTTTCTGCAGTTCTCTTCCTTCTTTCTGCACCCCTCCTGCCTCTTTCTGTACCCCTCTTGCCTCTTTGTGCATCTCTCTTACCCCTTTTGGCACCCCTCTTGCCTCTTTTTGCACCTCTGTTGGTTCTTTCTGCACCTCTTTTGCTTCGTTCTGCATTTCACTTGCCTCTTTCTGTACCCCTCTTGCCTCTTTCTGCACCTCTGTTGGTTTTTTCTGCACTGCTCTTGCTTCTTTCTGCACCTCCTGTTCCAAATTTCTGCATTCCTCTTGCCTTTTTCTGCACCCCTCTTCCCTCTTTCTGCACCTCTCTTGCCTCAGTCTGCCAACCTGCTCCCTCTTTCTACACCCCTTTTGCCTGTTTCTGCAACTCTCTTGCCTTTTTCTGAAGTTCTCTTGCCTCCTTCTGCACCTCACTTGCCTCTTTTTGCACCTCTGTTGGTTCTTTTGCACTGCTCTTGCTTCTTTCTGCACCTCTCTTGCAAATTTCTGTACCCCTCTTGCTCTTTCTGCAGTTCTCTTGCTCTTTCTGCACCCCTGTTGCTTCATTCTGGACTTCCCATGCTTCTTTCTGCAACTCTCTTGCATCTTTCTGCACCTCTTTTGCCTCTTTCTGCACCTCACTTGCTTCTTTCTGCACACCTCTTGCCTCTTTCTGCATCCCTCTTCCCTCTTTGTGCAACTCTCTTGCCTCTTTCTACACCTCTCTTCCCTCATTCTGCACCACTCTTGCCTCTTTCTGTACCTCTGTTGCTTCCTTCTGCACTTCTCTTGCCTCTTTCTGCACCCTTCATGCCTCTTTCAGCACGTCTCTTGGTTCTTTCTGCACTGCTCTTGCCTCTTTCTGCACCCCTCTTGCCTCCTTCTGTACCTCTGTTGTTTCTCACTGCATTGCTCTTGCTTCTTTCTGCACCTCTCTTGCAAATCTCTGCACCACACTTGCCTCTTTTTGCACCTCACTCTCTTCCTTCTGCACCTCTCTTGCCTCTTTCTGCACTTCTCTTGCCTCTTTCTGCACTTCTCGAGCCTCTTTATGTACCTCTCTTCCCTCTCTCTGCACCTCAAGTGCCTCTTTCTTCACCTCACTTGCCTCTTTCTGAACTTCTCTTGCTTCTTTCCACTCCTCTGTTGCTTCTTTCAGCAATTCTCTTGCCTCTTTCTGCAATTCTCTTGCTTGTTTCTGCACCTCTCTTGTGTCTTTCTGCACCACTGTTGCCTCTTTCTGCACCTCACATGCTTCTTCTCAGGAGCGACCCCTGACCTTGACTGGTAGGTCGCTCCCCCACCACACAGCTCCGTCTGTGTGCCCTGCTGCTGCCCCTGATTGTGCTCGTTTTTTCCTTTCTGTGCCCCCTTGCTGCCCCTGATTGTGCTCGTTTTTCCTTTCTGTGCCCCCTTGCTGCCCCTGATTGTGCTCGTTTTCCTTTCTGTGCCCCCTTGCTGCCCCTGATTGTGCTTGTTTTTCCTTTCTGTGCCCCCTTGCTGCCCCTGATTGTGCTCGTTTTTATCCTTTCTGTGCCCCCTTGCTGCCCCTGATTGTGCTCGTTTTCCTTTCTGTGCCCCCTTGCTGCCCCTGATTGTGCTCATTTTTTTTTCCTTTCTGTGCCCCCTTGATGCCCTGATTGTGCTCGTTTTCCCTTCTGTGCCTGTTTCCCGCCGCTGCGCCTGCGGCCCCGCCCCCTCACTGCCCATTCGCTGCCCCATTCCCTGCTCCTCCCTCCCACCTCCCCATTTATGGCGGCCGCTGCGTGGTGAAGAGAGCGACCCTGACCTTGACTGGTAGGTCGCTCCCCACCACACAGCTCTGTCTGTGTGCCCTGCTGCTGCCCCTGATTGTGCTCGTTTTTCCTTTCTGTGCCCCCTTGCTGCCCCTGATTGTGCTCGTTTTCCTTTCTGTGCCCCCTTGCTGCCCCTGATTGTGCTCGTTTTTCCTTTCTGTGCCCCCTTGCTGCCCCTGATTGTGCTCGTTTTTCCTTTCTGTGCCCCCTTGCTGCCCCTGATTGTGCTCGTTTTTCCTTTCTGTGCCCCCTTGCTGCCCCTGATTGTGCTTGTTTTTCCTTTCTGTGCCCCCTTGATGCCCCTGATTGTGCTCGTTTTTCCTTTCTGTGCCCCCTTGCTGCCCCTGATTGTGCTCATTTTTTCCTTTCTGTGCCCCCTTGCTGCCCCTGATTGTGCTCGTTTTCCTTTCTGTGCCCCCTTGCTGCCCCTGATTGTGCTCATTTTTTTTCCTTTCTGTGCCCCCTTGATGCCCTGATTGTGCTCGTTTTCCCTTCTGTGCCTGTTTCCCGCCGCTGCGCCTGCGGCCCCGCCCCCTCACTGCCCATTCGCTGCCCCATTCCCTGCTCCTCCCTCCCACCTCCCCATTTATGGCGGCCGCTGTGCGGCCGCGCCGGCCTAGCGCGCGCTGGCGCGCCTAAGGCAAGCCCGTCTGCGCCCGTCCGCGCCGTGACCGCGCCCAGCGCCAGACCCCTGGTCCGGGCATCCCCGCGCCCGCCACATCAACAGACGCCGATACGACGCCAGCACCCTCCATGCACTCAACCCCGGAAAAGATCACGCCTGCTACCAGGCCACCCGAGCGCACCCAAGGGCCCTTCACCTGCCGGAACTGCAGCTTCGCCAGCACCCGCCGCGCCAAACCACCGCCCAGGAAAGAACCCAACTACCTCAGATGCATCCTCCTCAACACCCGCTCCGCCCGCAAACACGCCATCGAACTGTGGGACCTTCTCGACTCAACCTCCCCAGACGTCGCATTCCTGACGGAGACCTGGCTGAATCCCGCTTCAGCCCCGACATCGCCATTGCCATCCCGGACGGATACAAGATCACCCGCAGGGACCGCACCAACGAGTCGGAGGAGGCATCGCCATCGTCCACAGGAACACCCTCAGAGTCTCAACCAACACCGATGACACCCTCAGCACCGTCGAACACATGCACTTCCAGATCCACACCGATCCCAACACCACCCTCAGAGGAACCCTCATCTACAGACCCCCCGGACCCCGACCATAGTTCAGCGATTCCATCGCTGACTTCGTCAGCACACACGCCATCGCCTCCACGGACTACATCCTCCTCGGGGACCTGAACTTCCACCTCGAGAACAACAAGGACACCAACTCCACCACCCTGATCGACAACCTCACCACCCTCGGACTCAGACAGCTCATGACTACACCCACCCACGCCGCCGGCCACACGCTAGACTCCATCTTTTCCGCAAGCCCACACGTCTCCTTCAACCACACCTCCGAACCCCACTGGACTGACCACCACTGCATCCACTTCACCTACAGGAAGCCCACCACGCACCACCGCACCGAACAAATGCCTCGCCGCTGCTGCGAGCAGAGTCACGGAAGACCAGCTAACCACAACCCTCGCCCTGAGCCCACCCGCCCGAACCCTCCGACACGCCGCCGCCCGCAACCTCAGACAGTGGATCGACGACTGCGCCAACACCCTCGCCCCGCTCAAGAATCCGCCCAACAGCCACACCAGCAAGAAAGCCACCTGGTTCACCGAAGACCTCCAGGCCTCCAAACGAACATGCCGAAAACTGGAGAAGATCTGGCTCCACGAACGGACAGCGGACAGCTACGCCGCCCACAAGAGCGCCACCCGCAGTCACCATCACCTCATCAGATCCGCCAAAAGGGCCTCACTCAAAGACCGCCTAGACAACAACGCACACAACAGCAAAGAGCTCTTCAACATCGTGAAGGAACTCTCCAACCCCAGCTCCAACACCAACGACATCCAGCCATCGCGAGACCTGTGCGACTCACTGGCCACCTTCTTCCCCACAAAATCGCCGACATCCACGACAGCTTCAACACCACGACCGCCCGGCAACCACCGAGACCACTGCCCCCACAACCACCAACCGCCTGCTCTCCTGGACCAACATCAACGACGAGGACACCAGCGAGATCATGAACACCATCCACTCCGGTTCACCGCTAGACCCGTGCCCTCACCACATCTTCAACAAAGCCAGTACAGCCATCGCGCCCCATCTCCGGAAAATAATCAACATCTCCTTCGAGACAGCAACCTTCCCGGAAAGCTGGAAGCATGCCGAGATCACCGCCTTACTCAAGAAACCCAAGGCAGACCCCAAGGACCTCAAGAACTTCCGACCCATCTCTCTGCTCCCGTTCCCCGCGAAGGTCACCGAGAAAATCGTCAACAAACAACTGACCCGCTACCTCGAGGAGAACAACATCCTGGACCCTTCCCAGTCCGGCTTCCGCAGCAACCACAGCACCAAAACCGCCCTCATCGCCGCCACCGATGACATCAGGACGCTGCTAGACAACGGAGAAACAGCAGCCCTCATCCTCCTGGACCTATCAGCCGCCTTCGACACGGTCTGCCACCACACACTACGAACACGCCTTCACGGCGCCGGGATCCAAGAGAAGGCCCTGGACTGGACCACATCCTTCCTTTCCGGCAGAACACAAAGCGTCCGCCTCGCCCCCTTCCGATCCAAGGCCACCAAGATCATCTGCGGCGTACCCCAAGGCTCCTCCCTCAGCCCAACGCTGTTCAACATCTACATGGCACCCCTCGCCCACGTCGCCCGACAGCACTGGCCTCAACATCATCTCCTACGCCGACGACACCCAGCTGATCCTCTCCCTCACCAAAGACCCTCACACCGCCAAAGCCCACCTCCACGAAGGAATGAAGGCCGTCGCCGAATGGATGAGGACCAGCCGCCTGAAGCTGAACTCGGACAAGACGGAGGTCCTCATCCTTGGTTCCAACCCTTCAGCCTGGGACGACTCCTGGTGGCCAACATCACTGGGAACAGCCCCGCCACCCACCGACCACGTACGCAACCTAGGGGTCATCCTCGACCCCACCCTCTCCATGACTAAGCAGGTCAACGCCGTTTCCTCATCCTGCTTCAACATCCTCCGAATGCTCCGCAGGATCTTCAAGTGGATCCCCACCGAAACAAGAAAAACAGTCACCCAGGCCCTCGTCACCAGCAGGCTGGACTACGGAAACGCCCTCTACGCAGGAACGACGGCTAAGCTCCTGAGGCGGCTGCAACGCATCCAGAACGCCTCTGCACGTCTTATCCTCGACATCCCCCGACGCAGCCACATCACACCCCACCTGAGAGACCTGCACTGGCTCCCTGTCAACAAGAGGATAACCTTCAAGCTCCTCACCCACGCACACAAAGCACTCCACAACTCCGGACCAGCCTACCTCAACTGACGACTCAGCTTCTACACCCCACCCGCCAGCTCCGCTCGACCAGCCTCGCCCTCGCCACAGTCCCCCGCATCCGGAAAACGACCGCCGGTGGCAGATCCTTCTCCCATCTCGCCGCCAAGACCTGGAACACCCTCCCCACCAACCTCCGACAGACCCAAGACCTACTGGCCTTCAGAAGACTCCTCAAGACCTGGCTCTTCGATCAGTAGCAGCACCACCCCCCTCTTCCCCCAGCGCCTTGAGACCCTCGCGGGTATGTAGTGCGCTTTATAAGTGACATGATTGATTGATTTATTCTTTCTGCACCTCTCTTGCCTCTTTCTGCACCCCTGTTCCCTCTTTCTGCACCTTTCCTGCCTGTTTCTGTACCTCTCTTGCCTCTTTCTGTACCTCTGTTGCTTTATTCTACACTTCTCTTGCTCTTTCTGCACCGCTCGCGCCTCTTTCAGCACCTCTGTTGCTTCTTTCTGCACTTCTCTTCCTTCTTTCTGCACCCCTCCTGCCTCTTTCTGCACCTCTGTTGCTTCTTTCGGCACCTCTCTTGCCTCTTTCTGCAGTTCTATTGCCTCTTTCTGCACCTCTGTTGATTCTTTCTGCACATCTCTAGCCTCTTTCTGCACCTATGTTGCTTCTTTCTGCACTTCTCTTACCTCTTTCGGCACCCTCTTGCCTCTTTCTGCACCTCTCTTGCCTCTTTCTGCACCTCTCCTGCCTCTTTCTGCACCCCTCTTGCCTCTTTCTGCATCTCTCTTGCGCTCTTTCTGCACTGCACTTGCTTCTATCTGCACCTGTTTTGCAGATTTCTGTATCACTCTTGCCTCTTTCTGCACCTCACTTGCCTCTTTCTGCATTTCTCTTGCTTCTTTCTACACCTCTGTTGCTTCTTTCAGCAATTCTCTTGCCTCTTTCTGCACTTCTCGTCCTTCTTTCTGTACCTCTCCTGCCTCTTTCTGAACCTCTCTTGCCTCTTTGTGCACCTCTCTTGCCTCTTTCTGCACTTCACTTGCTTCTTTCTGCAGCTCTCTTGCCTCTTTCGGCACCTCTGTTGCTTCTTTCTGCACTTCTCTTCCTTCTTTCTACACCCCTCCTGCCTCTTTCTGTACCTCTCTTGCCTCTTTGTGCACATCTCCTACCTTTTTCTGCACCCCTCTTGCCTCTTTTTGCACCTCTGTTGGTTCTTTCTGCACTGCTCTTGCTTCATTCTGCACCTCACTTGCCTCTTTCTGCACTTCTCTTGCTTCTTTCTACACCTCTGTTGCTTCTTTCAGCAATTCTCTTGCCTCTTTCTGCACTTCTCTTCCTTCTTTCTGTACCCCTCCTGCCTCTTTCTGAACCTCTCTTGCCTCTTTGTGCACCTCTCTTGCCTCTTTCTGCACTTCACTTGCTTCTTTCTTCACCTCTCTTGCCTCTTTCGGCACCTCTGTTGCTTCTTTCTGCACTTCTCTTGCCTCTTTCTGCATCCCTCTTGCCTCCTTATGCACCTCTGTTGGTTCTTTCTGCACAGCTGTTGCTTCTTTATGCACCTCTTTTGCCTTTTTCTGCAACTCTCTTGCCTCTTTCTGCACTTCTCTTGGATCCTTCTGCATCCCTCTTGCCTCCTTATGCACCTCTGTTGGTTCTTTCTGCACTGCTGTTGCTTCTTTATGCACCTCTTTTACCTTTTTCTGCAACTCTCTTGCCTCTTTCTGCACTTCTCTTGCCTCCTTCTGCATCCCTCTTGCCTCCTTATGCACCTCTGTTGGTTCTTTCTGCACTGCTGTTGCTTCTTTATGCACCTCTTTTGCCTATTTCTGCAACTCTCTTGCCTCTTTCTGCACTTCTCTTGCCTCCTTCTGTACCTCTGTTGCTTCTTTTTGTACTTCTCTTGCCTCTTTCTGCACCTCTATTGCCTCTTTCTGCAACTCTGTTGCTTCTTTCTGCACTTCTCTTGGCTTTTTTCTGCACACTTCTTGGCACCCTTTTTGTCTCTTTCAGCACCTCTGTTGCTTCTTTCTGCAGTTCTATTCCTTCTTTCTGCAGCCCTCTTGCCTCTTTGTGCACCTCTCCTACCTCTTTCTGCACTGCTCTTGCTTCTTTCTGCACCTCTTTTGCAGATTTCTGTATCCCTCTTGCCTCTTTCTGCACCGCTGTTCCCTCTTTCTGCACCTCTCTTGCCTCTTTGCACCTCTGTTGCTTCTTTCTGCACTTCTCTTGCCTCTTTCTGCACCCCTCTTGTCTTTTTCTGCAGTTCTCTTGCCTCTTTCTGCACCCCTCTGGCCTCTTTCTGTACTCCTCTTGCCTCTTTGTGCACCTCTCCTTCCTCTTTCTGCACCTCTCTTGCCTTTTTCTGCAGTTCTCTTGCCTCTTTCTGCACCTCTTTTGCTTCTTTCTGCACTTCTCTTGCCGCTTTCTGTACCCCTCTTGCCTCTTTCTGCACCTCTGTTGGTTCTTTCTGCACTGCTCTTGCTTCTTTCTGCACCTCTTTTGCAAATTTCTGTATCCCTCTTGCCTCCTTCTCCACCCCTGTTCCTTCTTTCTGCACCTTTCCTGCCCGTTTCTGCACCCCTCTTGCCTCTTTCAGCACCTCTGTTGCTTCTTTCTGCACTTCTCTTGCTTCTTTGTGCACCCCTCTTCCCTCTTTCTGTACTCCTCTTGCCTCTTTGTGCACCTCTCCTTCCTCTTTCTGCACCTCTCTTGCCTTTTTCTGCAGTTCTCTTGCCTCTTTCTGCACCTCTTTTGCTTCTTTCTGCACTTCTCTTGCCTCTTTCTGGACCTCTCCTGCCTCTTTCTGCACCTCTGTTGGTTCTTTCTGCACCGCTCTTGCTTCTTTCTGCACCTCTTTTGCAAATTTCTGTATCCCTCTTGCCTCTTTCTGCAGCCCTGTTCCCTCTTTCTGCACCTTTCCTGCACCTCTCTTGCCTCTTTCAGCACCTCTGTTGCTTTTTTCTGCACTTCTCTTGCTTCTTTCTGCACCCCGCTTGCCTCTTCCTGTACCCCTCTTGCCTCTTTGTGCACCTCTCTTTCCTCTTTCTGCACCTCTCTTGCCTTTTGCTGCTGTTCTCTTGCCTCTTCCTGCTCCTCTTTTGCTTCTTTCTGCACCTCTCTTGCCTCTTTCAGTACCACTCTTGCCTCTTTCTGCACCTCTGTTTGTTCATTCTGCACTGCTCTTGCTTCTTTATGCACCTCTCCTGCTTCTTTTTGCACCCCTGTTTTCTCTTTCTGCACCCCTTTTGTCTCTTTCTGCACTCGTCTTCCGTCTTTCTGCACCTCTCTTGCCTCTTTCTGCACTTTGTTTGCTTGTTTCTGCACCTGTCTTGTGTCTTTCTGCACCTCTGTTGCCTCTTTCTATACCTCACTTGCTTCTTTCTGCACCCCTCTTTTTTCTTTCTGCACATCTCTTGCATCTTTCTGCACCCTTGTTCCCCCTTTCTGCACCTTTCCTGCCTGTTTCTGCACCTTTCCTGCCTGTTTCTGCACCTCTCTTGCTTCTTTCTGTACCTCTGTTGGTTTTTTGTGCACTTCTCTTGCTCTTTCTGCACCCCTCTTGACTCTCTCAGCACCTCTGTTGGTTCTTTCTGCACTGCTCTTGCTACTTTCCGCACCACTTTTGCAAATTTCTGTATCCCTCTTGCCTCTTTCTGCACCCCGTTCCCTCTTTCTTCACTTTTCCTGCCTGTTTCTGCACCCCTCTTGCCTCTTTCAGCACCTCTGTTGCTTCTTTCTGCACTTCTCTTGCTTCTTTCTGTACCCCTCTTGCCTCTTTCTGTACTCCTCTTGCCTCTTTGTGCACCTCTCCTTCCTCTTTCTGCACCTCTCTTGCCATTTTGTGCAGTTCTTTTGCCTCTTTCTGCACCTCTTTTGCTTCTTTCTGCACTTCTCTTGCCGCTTTCTGTACCCCTCTTGCCTCTTTCTGCACCTCTGTTGGTTCTTTCTGCACTGCTCCTGCTTCTTTCTGCACCTCTTTTGACAATTTCTGTATCCCTCTTGCCTCTTTTTGCACCCCTGTTACCTCTTTCTGTACCTTTCCTGCCCGTTTCTGCACCCCTCTTGCCTCTTTCAGCACCTCTGTTGCTTCTTTCTGAACTTCTCTTGCTTCTTTGTGCACCCCTCTTGCCTCTTTCTGTACTCCTCTTGCCTCTTTGTGCTTCTCTCCTTCCTCTTTCTGCACCTCTCTTGCCTTTTTCTGCAGTTCTCTTGCCTCTTTCTGCACCTCTTTTGCTTCTTTCTGCACTTCTCTTGCCTCTTTCTGTATCTCTCTTGCCTCTTTCTGCACCTCTGTTGGTTCTGTCTGCACCGCTCTTGCTTCTTTCTGCACCTCTTTTGCAAATTTCTGTATTTCTCTTGCCTCTTTCTGCACCCTTGTTCCCCCTTTCTGCACCTTTCCTGCCTGCCTCTGCACCTCTCTTGCCTCTTTGAGCACCTCTGTTGCTTTTTCTGCACTTCTCTTGCTTCTTTCTGCACCCCGCTTGCCTCTTCCTGTACCCCTCTTGCCTCTTTGTGCACCTCTCCTTCCTCGTTCTGCACCTCTCTTGCCTTTTTGCTGCTGTTCTCTTGCCTCTTTTTGCACCTCTTTTGCTTCTTTCTGCACTTCTCTTGCCTCTTTCAGTACCACTCTTGCCTCTTTCTGCACCTCTGTTGGTTCTTTCTGCACATCTCCTGCTTCTTTCTGCACCCCTGTTGTCTCTTTCTGCACTCGTCTTCCGTCTTTCTGCACCTCTCTTGCCTCTTTCTTCACTTTTTTTGCTTGTTTCTATACCTCACTTGCGTCTTTCTGCACCCCTTTTGCATCTTTCTGCACCCCTCTTTTTTCTTTCTACACGTCTCTTGCATCTTTCTGCACCCTTGTTCCCCCTTTCTGTACTTTTCCTGCCTGTTTCTGCACCTCTCTTGCCTCTTTCTGTACCTCTGTTGGTTTTTTCTGCACTTCTCTTGCTCTTTCTGCACCCCTCTTGCCTCTTTCAGCACCTTTGTTGCTTCTTTCTGCACTTCTTTTGCTTCTTTGTGCACCCCTCTTGCCTCTTTCTGTACTCCTCTTGCCTCCTTGTGCACCTCTCCTTCCTCTTTCTGCACCTCTCTTGCCTTTTTCTGCAGTTCTCTTGCCTCTTTCTGCACCTCTTTTGCTTCTTTCTGCACTTCTCTTGCCTCTTTCTGTACCTCTCTTACCTCTTTCTGCACCTCTGTTGGTTCTTTCTGAACCGCTCTTGCTTCTTTCTGCACCTCTTTTGCAAATTTCTGTATCCCTCTTGCCTCTTTCTGCACCACTGTTCCCTCTTTCTGCACCTTTCCTGCCTGTTTCTGCAACTCTCTTGCCTCTTTCAGCACCTCTGTTGCTTTTTCTGCACTTCTCTTGCTTCTTTCTGCACCCCGCTTGCCTCTTCCTTTACCCCTCTTGCCTCTTTGTGCACTTCTCCTTCCTCTTTCTTCACCTCTCTTGCCTTTTGCTGCTGTTCTCTTGCCTCTTTCTGCACCTCTTTTGCTTCTTTCTGCACTTCTCTTACCTCTTTCAGTACTACTCTTGCCTCTTTCTGCACCTCTGTTTGTTCATTCTGCACTGCTCTTGCTTCTTTCTGCACCTCTCCTGCTTCTTTCTGCACCCCTGTTGTCTCTTTCTGCACTCGTCTTCCGTCTTTCTGCACCTCTCTTGCTTGTTTCTGCACCTCTTTTGTGTCTTTCTGCACCTCTCTTTTTTCATTCTGCACTGCTCTTGCTTCTTTCTATACCTCACTTGCTTCTTTCTGCACCCCTCTTGCCTCTTTCTGCACCCCTCTTTTTTCTTTCTGCACGTCTCTTGCATCTTTCTGCACCCTTGTTCCCCCTTTCTGCACCTTTCCTGCCTGTTTCTGCACCTCTCTTGCCTCTTTCTGTATCTCTGTTGGTTCTTTCTGTACTTCTCTTGCTCTTTCTGCACACCTCTTGCCTCTTTCAGCACCTTTGTTGCTTCTTTCTGCACTTCTCTTGCTTCTTTGTGCACCCAACTTGCCTCTTTCTATACTACTCTTGCCTCTTTGTGCACCTCTCCTCCCTCTTTCTGCACCTCTCTTGCCTTTTTCTGAAGTTCTCTTGCCTCTTTCTGCACCTCTTTTGCTTCTTTCTGCACTTCTCTTGCCTCTTTCTGTACCCCTCTTGCCTCTTTCTGCACCTCTGTTGGTTCTTTCTGCACTGCTCTTGCTTCTGTCTGCACCTCTTTTGCAAATTTCTGTATCCCTCTTGCCTCTTTCTGCACCTCTGTTCCCTCTTTCTGCACATTTCCTGCCCATTTCTGCACCCCTCTTGCCTCTTTCAGCACCTCTGTTGCTTCTTTCTTCACTTCTCTTGCTTCTTTGTGCACCCCTCTTGCCTCCTTCTGTACTCCTCTTGCCTCTTTGTGCACCTCTCCTTCCTCTTTCTGCACCTCTCTTGCCTTTTTCTGCAGTTCTCTTGCCTCTTTCTGCACCTCTCTTGGCTTTTTTCTGCACCCTTCTTGGCACCTTTCTTGTCTCTTTCAGCACCTCTGTTGCTTCTTTCTGCAGTTCTATTCCTCCTTTCTGCAGCCCTCTTGCCTCTTTCTTTACCCTTCTTGCCTCTTTGTGCACCTCTCCTACCTCTTTCTGTACCTCTCTTGCCTTTTTCTGCAACTCTGTTGCTTCTTTCTGCACTTCTCTTGGCTTTTTTCTGCACCCTTCTTGGCACCCTTCTTGTCTCTTTCAGCACCTCTGTTGCTTCTTTCTGCAGTTCTATTCCTTCTTTCTGCAGCCCTCTTGCCTCTTTCTTTACCCTTCTTGCCTCTTTGTGCACCTCTCCTACCTCTTTCTGTACCCCTTCTAGCCTCTTTCTGCACCTCTGTTGGTTCTTTCTGCACTGCTCTTGCTTCTATCTGCACCTCTTTTGCAGATTTCTGTATCCCTCTTGCCTCTTTCTGTACCGCTGTTCCCTCTTTCTGCACCTTTCCTGCCTGTTTCTGTACCTCTCTTGCCTCTTTGCACCTCTGTTGCTTCTTTCTGCACTTCTCTTGCCTCTTTCTGCACCCCTCTTGTCTTTTTCTGCAGTTCTCTTGCCTCTTTGTGCACCCCTCTTGCCTCTTTCTCTACTCCTCTTGCCTCTTTGTGCACCTCTCCTTCCTCTTTCTGCACCTCTCTTGCCTTTTTCTGCAGTTCTCTTGCCTCTTTCTGCACCTCTTTTGCTTCTTTCTGCACTTCTCTTGCCTCTTTCTGTATCTCTCTTGCCTCTTTCTGCACCTCTGTTGGTTCTGTCTGCACCGCTCTTGCTTCTTTCTGCACCTCTTTTGCAAATTTCTGTATTTCTCTTGCCTCTTTCTGCACCCTTGTTCCCCCTTTCTGCACCTTTCCTGCCTGCCTCTGCACCTCTCTTGCCTCTTTGAGCACCTCTGTTGCTTTTTCTGCACTTCTCTTGCTTCTTTCTGCACCCCGCTTGCCTCTTCCTGTACCCCTCTTGCCTCTTTGTGCACCTCTCCTTCCTCGTTCTGCACCTCTCTTGCCTTTTTGCTGCTGTTCTCTTGCCTCTTTTTGCACCTCTTTTGCTTCTTTCTGCACTTCTCTTGCCTCTTTCAGTACCACTCTTGCCTCTTTCTGCACCTCTGTTGGTTCTTTCTGCACATCTCCTGCTTCTTTCTGCACCCCTGTTGTCTCTTTCTGCACTCGTCTTCCGTCTTTCTGCACCTCTCTTGCCTCTTTCTTCACTTTTTTTGCTTGTTTCTGCAGCTGTCTTGTGTCTTTCTGCACCTCTGTTGCCTCTTTCTATACCTCACTTGCGTCTTTCTGCACCCCTTTTGCATCTTTCTGCACCCCTCTTTTTTCTTTCTACACGTCTCTTGCATCTTTCTGCACCCTTGTTCCCCCTTTCTGTACTTTTCCTGCCTGTTTCTGCACCTCTCTTGCCTCTTTCTGTACCTCTGTTGGTTTTTTCTGCACTTCTCTTGCTCTTTCTGCACCCCTCTTGCCTCTTTCTGCACCTCTGTTGGTTCTTTCTGCACTGCTCTTGCTTCTTTCTGCACCTCTTTTGCAAATTTCTGTATCCCTCTTGCCTCTTTCTCCACCCCTGTTCCTTCTTTCTGCACCTTTCCTGCCCGTTTCTGCACCCCTCTTGCCTCTTTCAGCACCTCTGTTGCTTCTTTCTGCACTTCTCTTGCTTCTTTGTGCACCCCTCTTTCTGTACTCCTCTTGCCTCTTTGTGTACCTCTCCTTCCTCTTTCTGCACCTCTCTTGCCTTTTGCTGCAGTTCTCTTCCCTCTTTCTGCACCTCTTTTGCTTCTTTCTGTACTTCTCTTGCCTCTTTCTGGACCTCTCTTGCCTCTTTCTGCACCTCTGTTGGTTCTTTCTGCACCGCTCTTGCTTCTTTCTGCACCTCTTTTGCAAATTTCTGTATCCCTCTTGCCTCTTTCTGCAGCCCTGTTCCCTCTTTCTGCACCTTTCCTGCCTGTTTCTGCACCTCTCTTGCCTCTTTCAGCACCTCTGTTGCTTTTTTCTGCACTTCTCTTGCTTCTTTCTGCACCCAGCTTGCCTCTTCCTGTACCCCTCTTGCCTGTTTGTGCACCTCTCCTTCCTCTTTCTGCACCTCTCTTGCCTTTTGCTGCTGTTCTCTTGCCTCTTCCTGTACCTCTTTTGCTTCTTTCTGCACTTCTCTTGCCTCTTTCAGTACCACTCTTGCCTCTTTCTGCACCTCTGTTTGTTCATTCTGCACTGCTCTTGCTTCTTTCTGCACCTCTCCTGCTTCTTTTGCACCCCTGTTTTCTCTTTCTGCACCCCTTTTGTCTCTTTCTGCACTCGTCTTCCGTCTTTCTGCACCTCTCTTGCCTCTTTCTGCATTTTGTTTGCTTGTTTCTGCACCTGTCTTGTGTCTTTCTGCACCTCTGTTGCCTCTTTCTATACCTCACTTGCTTCTTTCTGCACCCCTCTTGCCTCTTTCTGCACCCCTCTTTTTTCTTTCTGCACATCTCTTGCATCTTTCTGCACCCTTGTTCCCCCTTTATGCACCTTTCCTGCCTGTTTCTGCACCTCTCTTGCTTCTTTCTGTACCTCTGTTGGTTTTTTCTGCACTTCTCTTGCTCTTTCTGCACCCCTCTTGACTCTCTCAGCACCTCTGCTGGTTCTTTCTGCACTGCTCTTGCTACTTTCTGCACCTCTTTTGCAAATTTCTGTATCCCTCTTACCTCTTTCTGCACCCCGTTCCCTCTTTCTTCACCTTTCCTGCCCGTTTCTGCACCCCTCTTGCCTCTTTCAGCACCTCTGTTGCTTCTTTCTGCACTTCTCTTGCTTCTTTCTGTACCCCTCTTGCCTCTTTCTGTACTCCTCTTGCCTCTTTGTGCACCTCTCCTTCCTCTTTCTGCACCTCTCTTGCCATTTTGTGCAGTTCTCTTGCCTCTTTCTGCACCTCTTTTGCTTCTTTCTGCACTTCTCTTGCCGCTTTCTGTACCCCTCTTGCCTCTTTCTGCACCTCTGTTGGTTCTTTCTGCACTGCTCCTGCTTCTTTCTGCACCTCTTTTGCAAATTTCTGTATCCCTCTTGCCTCTTTTTGCACCCCTGTTCCCTCTTTCTGTACCTTTCCTGCCCGTTTCTGCACTCCTCTTGCCTCTTTCAGCACCTCTGTTGCTTCTTTCTGAACTTCTCTTGCTTCTTTGTGCACCCCTCTTGCCTCTTTCTGTACTCCTCTTGCCTCTTTGTGCACCTCTCCTTCCTCTTTCTGCAACTCTCTTGCTTTTTTCTGAAGTTCTCTTGCCTCTTTCTGCACCTCTTTTGCTTCTTTCTACACTTCTCTTGCCTCTTTCCGTACCTCTCTTGCCTCTTTCTGCACCTCTCTTGGTTCTTTCTGCACTGCTCTTGCTTCTATCTGCACCTCTTTTGCAGATTTCTGTATCCCTCTTGCCTCTTTCTGCACCGCTGTTCCATCTTTCTGCACCTTTCCTGCCTGTTTCTGCACCTCTCTTGCCTCTTTGCACCTCTGTTGCTTCTTTCTGCACTTCTCTTGCCTCTTTCTGCACCCCTCTTGTCTTTTTCTGCAGTTCTCTTGCCTCTTTGTGCACCCCTCTTGCCTCTTTCTCTACTCCTCTTGCCTCTTTGTGCACCTCTCCTTCCTCTTTCTGCACCTCTCTTGCCTTTTTCTGCAGTTCTCTTGCCTCTTTCTGCACCTCTTTTGCTTCTTTCTGCACTTCTCTTGCCGCTTTCTGTACCCCTCTTGCCTCTTTCTGCACCTCTGTTGGTTCTTTCTGCACTGCTCTTGCTTCTTTCTGCACCTCTTTTGCAAATTTCTGTATCCCTCTTGCCTCTTTCTCCACCCCTGTTCCTTCTTTCTGCACCTTTCCTGCCCGTTTCTGTATCCCTCTTGCCTCTTTCTGCACCCCTGTTCCCTCTTTCTGCACCTTTCCTGCCTGCCTCTGCACCTCTCTTGCCTCTTTCAGCACCTCTGTTGCTTTTTTCTGCACTTCTCTTGCTTCTTTCTGCACCCTGCTTGCCTCTTCCTGTACCCCTCTTGCCTCTTTGTGCACCTCTCCTTCCTCTTTCTGCACCTCTCTTGCCTTTTGCTGCTGTTCTCTTGCCTCTTTCTGCACCTCTTTTGCTTCTTTGTGCACTTCTCTTGCCTCTTTCAGTACCACTCTTGCCTCTTTCTGCACCTCTGTTTGTTCATTCTGCACTGTTCTTGCTTCTTTCTACACATCTCCTGCTTCTTTCTGCACCCCTGTTGTCTCTTTCTGCACCCCTGTTGTCTCTTTCTGCACTCGTCTTCCGTCTTTCTGCACCTCTCTTGCCTCTTTCTTCACTTTTTTTGCTTGTTTCTGCACCTGTCTTGTGTCTTTCTGCACCTCTGTTGCCTCTTTCTATACCTCACTTGCGTCTTTCTGCACCCCTATTGCATCTTTCTGCACCCCTCTTTTTTCTTTCTGCACTTCTCTTGCATCTTTCTGCACCCTTGTTCCCCCTTTCTGTACTTTTCCTGCCTGTTTCTGCACCTCTCTTGCCTCTTTCTGTACCTCTGTTGGTTTTTCTGCACTTCTCTTGCTCTTTCTGCACCCCTCTTGCCTCTTTCAGCACCTTTGTTGCTTCTTTCTGCACTTCTTTTGCTTCTTTGTGCACCTCTCTTGCCTCTTTCTGTACTCCTCTTGCCTCCTTGTACACCTCTCCTTCCTCTTTCTGCACCCCTCTTGCCTCTTTCAGCACCTTTGTTGCTTCTTTCTGCACCTCTTTTGCTTCTTTCTGCACTTCTCTTGCCTCTTTCTGTACCCCTCTTGCCTCTTTCTGCACCTCTGTTTGTTCTTTCTGCACTGCTCTTGCTTCTTTCTGCACCTCTTTTGCAAATTTCTGTATCCCTCTTGCCTATTTCTGCACCCCTGTTCCCTCTTTCTGCACCTTTCCTGCCTGTTTCTGCACCCCTCTTGCCTCTTTCAGCACCTCTGTTGCTTCTTTCTGCACTTCTCTTGCTTCTTTGTGCACCCCTCTTGCCTCTTTCTGTACTCCTCTTGCCTCTTTGTGCACCTCTCCTTCCTCTTTCTGCACCTCTCTTGCCTTTTTCTGCAGTTCTCTTGCCTCTTTCTGCACCTCTTTTGCTTCTTTCTGCACTTCTCTTGCCTCTTTCAGTACCACTCTTGTCTCTTTCTGCACCTCTGTTGGTTCATTCTGTACTCCTCTTGCCTCTTTGTGCACCTCTCCTCCCTCTTTCTGCACCTCTCTTGCCTTTTTCTGAAGTTCTCTTGCCTCTTTCTGTATCCCTCTTGCCTCTTTCTGCACCTCTGTACCTCTCTTGCCTCTTTCTGTACTCCTCTTGCCTCTTTGTGCACCTCTCCTTCCTCTTTCTGCACCTCTCTTGCCTTTTTCTGCAGTTCTCTTGCCTCTTGCTGCTTCTCTTTTGCTTCTTTCTGCACTTCTCTTGCCACTTTCTGTACCTCTCTTACCTCTGTCTGCACCTCTGTTGGTTCTTTCTGAACCCCTCTTGCTTCTTTCTGCACCTCTTTTGCAAATTTCTGTATCCCTCTTGCCTCTTTCTGCACCTCTGTTCCCTCTTTCTGCACATTTCCTGCCCATTTCTGCACCCCTCTTGCCTCTTTCAGCACCTCTGTTGCTTCTTTCTGCACTTCTCTTGCTTCTTTGTGCACCCCTCTTGCCTCTTTCTGTACTCCTCTTGCCTCTTTGTGCACCTCTCCACCTCTCTCGCCTTTTTCTGCAGTTCTCTTGCCTCTTTCTGCACCTCTTTTGCTTCTTTCTGCACTTCTCTTGCCTCTTTATGTACCTCTCTTGACTCTTTCTGCACCTCTGTTGGTTCTCTATGCACTGCTCTTGCTTCTTTCTGCACCTCCTTTGCAAATTTCTATATCCCTCTTGCCTCTTTCTGCACCCCTGTTCCCTCTTTCTGCACCTTTCCTGCCTGTTTCTGCACCTCTCTTGGCTCTTTCAGCACCTCTGTTGCTTCTTTCTGAACTTCTCTTGCTTCTTTGTGCACCCCTCTTGCCTCTTTCTGTACTCCTCTTGCCTCTTTGTGCACCTCTCCTTCCTCTTTCTGTACCTCTCTTGCTTTTTTCTGCAGTTCTCTTGCCTCTTTCTGCACCTCTTTTGCTTCTTTCTACACTTCTCTTGCCTCTTTCTGTACCTCTCTTGCCTCTTTCTGCACCTCTCTTGGTTCTTTCTGCACCGCTCTTGCTTCTTTCTGCACCTCTTTTGCAAATTTCTGTATCCCTCTTGCCTCTTTCTGCACCCCTGTTCCCTCTTTCTGCACCTTTCCTGCCTGCCTCTGCACCTCTCTTGCCTCTTTCAGCACCTCTGTTGCTTTTTTCTGCACTTCTCTTGCTTCTTTCTGCACCCTGCTTGCCTCTTCCTGTACCCCTCTTGCCTCTTTGTGCACCTCTCCTTCCTCTTTCTGCACCTCTCTTGCCTTTTGCTGCTGTTCTCTTGCCTCTTTCTGCACCTCTTTTGCTTCTTTGTGCACTTCTCTTGCCTCTTTCAGTACCACTCTTGCCTCTTTCTGCACCTCTGTTTGTTCATTCTGCACTGTTCTTGCTTCTTTCTACACATCTCCTGCTTCTTTCTGCACCCTGTTGTCTCTTTCTGCACCCCTGTTGTCTCTTTCTGCACTCGTCTTCCGTCTTTCTGCACCTCTCTTGCCTCTTTCTTCACTTTTTTGCTTGTTTCTGCACCTGTCTTGTGTCTTTCTGCACCTCTGTTGCCTCTTTCTATACCTCACTTGCATCTTTCTGCACCCCTATTGCATCTTTCTGCACCCCTCTTTTTTCTTTCTGCACGTCTCTTGCATCTTTCTGCACCCTTGTTCCCCCTTTCTGTACTTTTCCTGCCTGTTTCTGCACCTCTCTTGCCTCTTTCTGTACCTCTGTTGGTTTTTTCTGCACTTCTCTTGCTCTTTCTGCACCCCTCTTGCCTCTTTCAGCACCTTTGTTGCTTCTTTCTGCACTTCTTTTGCTTCTTTGTGCACCTCTCTTGCCTCTTTCTGTACTCCTCTTGCCTCCTTGTACACCTCTCCTTCCTCTTTCTGCACCTCTCTTGCCTTTTTTTGCAGTTATCTTGCCTCTTTCTGCACCTCTTTTGCTTCTTTCTGCACTTCTCTTGCCTCTTTCTGTATCCCTCTTGCCTCTTTCTGCACCTCTGTTTGTTCTTTCTGCACTGCTCTTGCTTCTTTCTGCACCTCTTTTTCAAATTTCTGTATCCCACTTGCCTATTTCTGCACCCCTGTTCCCTCTTTCTGCACCTTTCCTGCCTGTTTCTGCACCCCTCTTGCCTCTTTCAGCACCTCTGTTGCTTCTTTCTGCACTTCTCTTGCTTCTTTGTGCACCCCTCTTGCCTCTTTCTGTACTCCTCTTGCCTCTTTGTGCACCTCTCCTTCCTCTTTCTGCACCTCTCTTGCCTTTTTCTGCAGTTCTCTTGCCTCTTTCTGCACCTCTTTTGCTTCTTTCTGCACTTCTCTTGCCTCTTTCAGTACCACTCTTGTCTCTTTCTGCACCTCTGTTGGTTCATTCTGTACTCCTCTTGCCTCTTTGTGCACCTCTCCTCCCTCTTTCTGCACCTCTCTTGCCTTTTTCTGAAGTTCTCTTGCCTCTTTCTGTACCCCTCTTGCCTCTTTCTGTACCTCTGTTGGTTCTTTCTGTACTGCTCTTGCTTCTGTCTGCACCTCTTTTGCAAATTTCTGTATCCCTCTTGCCTCTTTCTGCACCTCTGTACCTCTCTTGCCTCTTTCTGTACTCCTCTTGCCTCTTTGTGCACCTCTCCTTCCTCTTTCTGCACCTCTCTTGCCTTTTTCTGCAGTTCTCTTGCCTCTTTCTGCATCTCTTTTGCTTCTTTCTGCACTTCTCTTGCCACTTTCTGTACCTCTCTTACCTCTGTCTGCACCTCTGTTGGTTCTTTCTGAACCCCTCTTGCTTCTTTCTGCACCTCTTTTGCAAATTTCTGTATCCCTCTTGCCTCTTTCTGCACCTCTGTTCCCTCTTTCTGCACATTTCCTGCCCATTTCTGCACCCCTCTTGCCTCTTTCAGCACCTCTGTTGCTTCTTTCTGCACTTCTCTTGCTTCTTTGTGTACCTCTCTTGCCTCTTTCTGCACCTCTGTTGGTTCTCTATGCACTGCTCTTGCTTCTTTCTGCACCTCCTTTGCAAATTTCTATATCCCTCTTGCCTCTTTCTGCACCCCTGTTCCCTCTTTCTGCACCTTTCCTGCCTGTTTCTGCACCTCTCTTGGCTCTTTCAGCACCTCTGTTGCTTTTTTCTGCACTTCTCTTGCTTCTTTCTGCGCCCCGCTTGCCTCTTCCTGTACCCCTCTTGCCTCTTTGTGCACCTCTCCTTCCTCTCTCTGCACCTTGCTTGCCTTTTGCTGCTGTTCTCTTGCCTCTTTCTGCACCTCTTTTGCTTCTTTCCGCACTTCTCTTGCCTCTTTCAGTACCACTCTTGTCTCTTTCTGCACCTCTGTTGGTTCATTCTGTACTCCTCTTGCCTCTTTGTGCACCTCTCCTTCCTCTTTCTGCACCTCTCTTGCCTTTTTCTGCAGTTCTCTTGCCTCTTTCTGCACCTCTTTTGCTTCTTTCTGCACTTCTCTTGCCTCTTTATGTACCTTTGTTGTTTCTCTTGTCTCTTTCTGCACTCGTCTTCCCTCTTTCTGCACCTCTCTTGCCTCTTTCTGCACTTCTTTTGCTTGTTTCTGCTCCTCTCTCGTGTCTTTCTGCACCTCTGTTGCCTCTTTCAGCACGTCTATTGGTTCTTTCTGCACTGCTCTTGCCTCTTTCTGCACCCTTCTTGCCTCCTTCTGTACCTTTGTTGTTTCTCACTGCATTGCTCTTGCTTCTTTCTGCACCTCTCTTGCAAATTTCTGCACCTCTTTTGCCTCTTTCTGCACCTCACTTGCTTCTTTCTTGCACACCTCTTGCCTCTTTCTGCATCCCTCTTCCCTCTTTCTGCACCACTCTTGCCTCTTTCTGTACCTCTGTTGCTTCCTTCTGCACTTCTCTTGCCTCTTTCTGAACCCTTCATGCCTCTTTCAGCACGTCTCTTGGTTCTTTCTGCACTGCTCTTGCATCTTTCTGCACCCCTCTTGCCTCCTTCTGTACCTCTGTTGTTTCTCACTGCATTGCTCCTGCTTCTTTCTGCACCTCTCTTGCAAATTTATGCACCTCACTTGCCTCTTTTTGCACCTCACTCTCTTCCTTCTGCACCTCTCTTGCCTCTTTCTGCACTTCTCTTGCCTCTTTCTGCACTTCTCGAGCCTCTTTCTGTACCTCTCTTCCCTCTCTCTGCACCTCAAGTGCCTCTTTCTGCACCTCACTTGCCTCTTTCTGCACTTCTCTTGCCTCTTTCTGTACCTCTGTTGGTTCTTTCTGCACTACTCTTGCTCTTTCTGCACCTCTCTTGCCTCTTTCAGCACATTTGTTGCTTCTTTCTGTACTCCTCTTGCCTCTTTGTGCACCTATCCTTCCTCTTTCTGCACCTCTCTTGCCTTTTTCTGCAGTTCTCTTGCCTCTTTCTGCACCTCTGTTGCTTCTTTCTGCACTTCTCTTGCCTCTTTGTGCACCCCTCTTGCCTCTTTCTGTACTCCTCTTGCCTCTTTGTGCACCTCTCCTTCCTCTTTGTGCACCTCTCTTGCCTTTTTCTGCAGTTCTCTTGCCTCTTTCTGCAACTCTTTTGCTTCTTTTTGCACTTCTCTTGCCTCTTTATGTACCTCTCTTGCCTCTCTCTGCACCTCTGTTGGTTCTCTCTGCACCGCTCTTGCTTCTTTCTGTACCTCCTTTGCAAATTTCTATATCCCTATTGCCTCTTTCTGCACCCCTGTTCCCTCTTTCTGCACCTTTCCTGCCTGTTTCTGCACCTCTCTTGCTTCTTTCAGCACCTCTGTTGATTTTTTCTGCACTTTTCTTGCTTCTTTCTGCACCCCGCTTGCCTCTTTCTGCACCTCTGTTTGTTCATTCTGCACTGTTCTTGCTTCTTTCTGCACCTCTCCTGCTTCTTTCTGCACCCCTGTTGTCTCTTTCTGCACTCGTCTTCCATCTTTCTGCACCTCTCTTGCCTCTTTCTGCACTTCTTTTGCTTGTTTCTGCACCTGTCTTGTGTCTTTCTGCACCCCTGTTGCCTCTTTCTATACCTCACTTACTTCTTTCTGCACCCCTCTTGCCTCTTTCTGCACCCCTCTTTTTTCTTTCTGCACGTCTCTTGCATCTTTCTGCACTCTTATTCCCCCTTTCTGCACCTTTCCTGCCTGTTTCTGCACCTCTCTTGCCTCTTTCTGTACCTCTGTTGGTTCTTTCTGCACTTCTCTTGCTCTTTCTGCACCCCTCTTGCCTTTTTCAGCAGCTTTGTTGCTTCTTTCTGCACTTCTCTTGCTTCTTTGTGCATCCCTCTTGCCTCTTTCTGTACTCCTCTTGCCTCTTTGTGCACCTCTACTCCCTCTTTCTGCACCTCTCTTGCCTTTTTCTGCAGTTCTCTTGCCTCTTTCTGCACCTCTTTTGCTTCTTTCTGCACTTCTCTTGCCTCTTTCTGTACCCCACGGGCCTCTATCTTCACCTCTGTTGGTTCTTTCTGCGCTGCTCTTCATTTTGTCTGCACCTCTTTTGCAAATTTCTGTATCCATCTTGCCTCTTTCTGCACCTGTTCCCTCTTTCTGAACTTTTCCTGCCCATTTATGCACCCCTCTTGCCTCTTTCAGCACTTCTGTTGCTTCTTTCTGCACTTCTGTTGCTTCTTTGTGCACCCCTCTTGCCTCTTTCTGTACTCCTCTTGCCTCTTTGTGCATCTCTCCTTCCTCTTTCTGCACCTCTCTTGCCTTTTTCTGCAGTTCTCTTGCCTCTTTCTGCACTTCTTTTGCTTCTTTCTGCACTTCTCTTGCCTCTTTATGTACCTCTCTTGCCTCTTTCTGCACCTCTGTTGGTTCTCTCTGCACCGCTCTTGCTTCTTTCTGCACCTCCTTTGGAAATTTCTATATCCCTCTTGCCTCTTTCTGCACCCCTGTTCCCTCTTTCTGCACCTTTCCTGCCTGTTTCTGCACCTCTCTTGCCTCTTTCAACACCTCTGTTTCTTTTTTATGCACTTCTCTTGCTTCTTTCTGCACCCCGCTTGCCTCTTCCTGTACCCCTCTTGCCTCTTTGTGCACCACTCCTTCCTCTTTCTGCACCTTACTTGCCTTTTGCTGCTGTTCTCTTGCCTCTTTCTGCACCTCTTTTGCTTCTTTCCGCACTTCTCTTGCCTCTGTCAGTACCACTCTTGCCTCTTTCTGCACCTCTGTTGGTTCATTCTGCACTGCTCTTGCTTCCTTCTGCACCTCTCCTACTTCTTTCTGCACTCCTGTTGTCTCTTTCTGCACCCCTATTGTCTCTTTCTGCACTCGTCTTCCGTCTTTCTGCACCTCTCTTGCCTCTTTCTGCACTTCTTTTGCTTGTTTCTGCTCCTCTCTTGTGTCTTTCTGCACCTCTGTTGCCTCTTTCAGCACGTTTATTGGTTCTTTCTGCACTGCTCTTGCCTCTTTCTGCACCATTCTTGCCTCCTTCTGTACCTCTGTTGTTTCTCACTGCATTGCTCTTGCTTCTTTCTGCACCTCTCTTGCACATTTCTGCACCTCTTTTGCCTCTTTTTGCACTTCACTTGCTTCTTTCTGCACACCTCTTGCCTCTTTCTGCATCCCTCTTCACTCTTTCTGCACCACTCTTGCCTCTTTCTGTACCTCTGTTGCTTCCTTCTGCACTTCTCTTGCCTCTTTCTGCATGCATCATGCCTCTTTCAGCACGTCTCTTGGTTCTTTCTGCACTGCTCTTGCCTCTTTCTGCACCACTCTTGCCTCCTTCTGTACCTCTGTTGTTTCTCACTGCATTGCTCTTGCTTCTTTCTGCACCTCTCTTGCAAATTTCTGCACCTCACTTGTCTCTTTTTGCACCTCACTCTCTTCCTTCTGCACCTCTCTTGCCTCTTTCTGCACTTCTCTTGCCTCTTTCTGCACTTCTCGAGCCTATTTCTGTACCTCTCTTCCCTCTCTCTGCACCTCCAGTGCCTCTTTCTGCACCTCACTTGCCTCTTTCTGCACTTCTCTTGCTTCTTTCCACACCTCTGTTGCTTCTTTCTGCAATTCTCTTGCCTCTTTATGCAATTCTCTTGCTTGTTTCTGCACCTCTCTTGTGTCTTTCTGCACCACTGTTGCCTCTTTCTGCATCTCACATGCTTCTTTCTGCACCTCTCGTGCCTCTTTCTGCACCCCTGTTCCCTCTTTCTGCACCTTTCCTGCCTGTTTCTGTACCTCTCTTGCCTCTTTCTGTACCTCTGTTGCTTCTTTCTGCACTTCTCTTCCTTCTTTCTGCACCCCTCCTGCCTCTTTCTGTACCTCTCTTGCCTCTTTGTGTACATCTCCTACTTTTTCTGTACCCCTCTTCCCTCTTTTTGCACCTCTGTTGGTTCTTTCTGCACTGCTCTTGCTTCTTTCTGCATCCCTCTTGCCTCCTTATGCACCTCTGTTGGTTCTTTCTGCACTGCTGTTGCTTCTTTATGCACCTCTTTTGCCTTTTTCTGCAACTCTCTTGCCTCTTTCTGCACTTCTCTTGCCTCCTTCTGCACTTCTGTTGCTTCTTTTTGCACTTCTCTTGCCTCTTTCGGCACCTCTATTGCCTCGTTCTGCAACTCTGTTGCTTCTTTCCGCACTTCTCTTGCCTTTTTCTGCACCCTTCTTGTCTCTTTCAGCACCTCTGTTGCTTCTTTCTGCACTTCTCTTCCTTCTTTCTGCACCCCTCCTGCCTCTTTCTGTACCTCTCTTGCCTCTTTGTGCACATCTCCTACCTCTTTCTGCACCCCTCTTGCCTCTTTCTCCACCTCTGTTGGTTCTTTCTGCACTGCTCTTGCATTTTTCTGCACCTCTTTTGCAAATTTCTGTATCCCTCTTGCCTCTTTCTGCACCCCTGTTCCCTATTTCTGTACCTTTCCTGCCTGTTTCTGCACCCCTCTTGCCTCTTTCAGCACCTTTGTTGCTTCTTTCTGCACTTCTCTTGCTTCTTTGGCACCCCTCTTGCCTCTTTCTGTATTCCTCTTGCCTCTTTGTGCACCTCTCCTTCCTCTTTCTGCACCTCTCTTGCCTTTTGCTGGTGTTCTCTTGCCTCTTTCTGCACCTCTTTTGCTTCTTTCTACACTTTTCTTGCCTCTTTCTGTACCTCTCTTGAATCTTTCTGCACCTCTGTTGGTTCTTTCTGCACCGCTCTTGCTTCTTTCTGCACCTCTTTTGCAAATTTCTGTATCCTTCTTGCCTCTTTCTGCACCCCTGTTCCCTCTTTCTGCACCTTTCCTGCCTGTTTATGCACCTCTCTTGCCTCTTTCAGCACCTCTGTTGCTTTTTTCTGCACTTCTCTTGCTTCTTTCTGCACCCCGCTTACCTCTTCCTGTACCCCTCTTGCCTCTTTGTGCACCTCTCCTTCCTCTTTCTGCACCTCTCTTGCCTTTTGCTGCTGTTCTCTTGCCTCTTTCTGCACCTTTTTTGCTTCTTTCTGCACCTCTCTTGCCTCTTTCAGTACCACTCTTGCCTCTTTCTGCACCTCTGTTTGTTCATTCTGCACTGCTCTTGCTTTTTTCTGCACGTCTCCTGATTCTTTCTGCACCCCTGCTGTCTCTTTCTGCACCCCTGTTGTCTCTTTCTGCACTCGTCTTCCGTCTTTCTGCACCTCTCTTGCCTCTTTCTGCACTTTTTTTGCTTGTTTCTGCACCTCTCTTGTGTCTTTCTGCACCTCTGTTGCCGCTTTCTACCTCTCACTTGCTTCTTTCTGCACCCCTCTTGCCTCTTTCTGCACCCCTCTGGCCTCTTTCTGCATGTCTCTTGCATCTTTCTGTACCCTTGTTCCCCCTTTCTGCACCTTTCCTGCCTCTTTCTGTATCTCTGTTGGTTCTTTCTGCACTTCTCTTGCTCTTTCTGCACCCCTCTTGCCTCTTTCAGCACATTTGTTGCTCATTTCTGCACTTCTCTTGCGTCTTTGTGCACCCCTCTTGCCTCTTTCTGTACTCCTCTTGCCTCTTTGTGCACCTCTCCTTCCTCTTTCTGCACCTCTCTTGCCTTTTTCTGCATTTCTCTTGCCTCTTTCTGTACCTCTGTTGCTTCTTTCTGTACTTCTCTTGCTTCTTTGTGCACCCCTCTTGCCTCTTTCTGTACTCCTCTTGCCTCTTTGTGCACCTCCTTCCTCTTTCTGCACCTCTCTTGCCTTTTTCTGCAGTTCTCTTGCCTCTTTCTGCACCTCTTTTGCTTCTTTCTGCACTTCTCTTGCCTCTTTATGTACCTCTCTTGCCTCTTTCTGCACCTCTGTTGGTTCTCTCTGCACCGCTCTTGCTTCTTTCTGCACCTCCTTTGCAAATTTCTATATCCCTCTTGCCTCTTTCTGCACCCCTATTCCCTCTTTCTGCACCTTTCCTGCCTGTTTCTTTTCCTCTCTTGCCTCTTTCAGCACATCTGTTGCTTTTTTCTGCTGTTCTCTTGCTTCTTTCTGCACCCTGCTTGCCTCTTCCTGTACCCCTCTTGCCTCTTTGTGCACCTCTCCTTCCTCTTTCTGCACCTCTCTTGCCTTTTGCTGCTGTTCTCTTGCCTCTTTCTGCACCTCTTTTGCTTCTTTCCGCACTTCTCTTGCCTCTTTCAGTACCACTCTTGCCTCTTTCTGCATCTCTCCTGCTTCTTTCTGCACTCCTGTTGTCTCTTTCTGCATCCCTGTTGTCTCTTTCTGCACTCGTCTTCCCTCTTTCTGCACCTCTCTTGCCTCTTTCTGCACTTCTTTTGCTTGTTTCTGCACCTCTCTTGTGTCTTTCTGCACCTCTGTTGCCTCTTTCTATACCTCACTTGCTTCTTTCTGTACCCCTCTTACCTCTTTCTGCACCCCTCCTTTTTCTTTCTGCACGTCTCTTGCATCTTTCTGCACCCTTGTTCCCCCTTTCTGCACCTTTCCTGCCTGTTTCTGCACCTCTCTTGCCTCTTTCTGTACCTCTGTTGGTTCTTTCTGCACTTCTCTTGCTCTTTCTGCACCCTTCGCACCTCTTTCAGGACCTCTGTTGCTTCTTTCTGCACTTCTCTTCCTTCTTTCTGCACCCCTCCTGCCTCTTTCTGTACCTCTCTTGCCTCTTTGTGCACCTCTCCTACCCTTTTCTGCACTGCTCTTGCTTCTTTCTGCACCTCACTTCCCTCTTTCTGCACTTCTCTTGCTTCTTTCTACACTTCTGTTGCTTCTTTCAGCAATTCTCTTGCCTCTTTCTGCTCTTCTCTTCCTTCTTTGTTCACCCCTCCTGCCTCTGTCTGTACCTCTCTTGCCTCTTTGTGCAACTCTCCTACCTCTTTCTGCACTCCTCTTGCCTCTTTTTGAACCTCTGTTGGTTCATTCTGCACCCCTCTTGCCTCTTTCTGCACCCCTCTTTTCTCTTTCTACACCTCTCTTGCCTCTTTCTGCACCCCTGTTCCCTCTTTCTGTACCTTTCCTGTCTGTTTCTGCACATCTCTTGCCTCTTTCTGTACCTCAGTTGCTTTTTTCTGTACTACTCTTGCTTCTTTCTGCACCTCACTTCCCTCTTTCTGCACTTCTCTTGCTTCTTTCAGCAATTCTCTTGCCTCTTTCTGCTCTTCTCTTTCGTCTTTCTGCACCCCTCCTGCCTCTTTATGTATCTCTCTTGCCTCTTTGTGCACCTCTCCTACCTCTTTCTGCACTCCGCTTGCCTCTTTTTGCACCTCTGTTGTTTCATTCTGCACTGCTCTTTCTTCTTTCTGCACCCCTCTTGCCTCTTTCTGCACCCCTATTTTCTCTTTCTGCACATCTCTTGCCTCTTTCTGCACCCCTGTTCCCTCTTTCTGCACCTTTACTGCCTGTTTCTGCACCCCTCCTGCCTCTTTCTGTAACTCTCTTGCCTCTTTCTGTACCTCTCCTACCCTTTTCTGCATCCCTCTTGCCTCTTTTTGCACCTCTGTTGGTTCTTTCTGCACTGCTCGTGCTTCTTTCGGCACCTCACTTGCCTCTTTCTGCACTTTTCTTGTTTCTTTCTACACCTCTGTTGCTTCTTTCATCAATTCTGTTGCCTCTTTGTGCAATTCTCTTCTTTCTTTCTGCACCCCTCCTGCCTCTTTCTGTACCTCTCTTGGCTCTTTGTGCACTTCACTTGCTTCTTTCTGCACCTCTCCTGCCTCTTTCAGCACCTCTGTTGCTTCTTTCTGCACTTCTCTTGCCTCTTTCTGCACCTCTGAGTTAGAGGTAGTTTTAATCCCCCTGCCCTATTGTGTACTTGGGCCTTACAGGGGAGGTCATGCAAATCACAGGGGTACCCCAACCCATAGTGTACCCTAGTGTATGTACGTGTTTTCACTGTATTCTAAATGTCTTTCAGCATAGCACTGGCTCTGGGCCTGGTTAGTCAGAGTCAGTTACCACCAGTACCAGTCAGCAAAACGTTGGAGGCACAGGATGACTTTGCAACAAGGCCTCTTTCTGCACCTCTGTTGGTTCTTTCTGCATATCTCTAGCTTCTTTCTGCACTTTTCTTTGTGTCTTTCTGGACTTCTGTTGCCTCTTTCTGCATTTCTCTTGCTTCTTTCTGCACCTTTCTTCATCTTTCTGCACATGTCCTACCTCTGTGTTAGAAATTAGCATTTAAAAAAACATAGAAATTCACTGAAAAAAACACCGGTTTCAGGGACGTTATAGTTAGTTGGACATTTCACTCGTACAAAACCAGAGAAATTCGGCCGTTATAGTTAGTTGAGCTAAGTATAACCCGCGCCCCCGCAATGCACTGCTGATGACATAACATATTACATCACTCATTACATGGTCAGTGACATCACTGATGACATCACTGATGACATCTCAAATGACATACCGCCTCATCTGATGCATGGAACTGAGTCTACCACGTAATATTTGAGATGTTCTAAGCTGTTTCCGCGTACCTTTTTGAAATGGTGAGCCACCGGGTATGTTGTCAGAGTTAGTGATTGCTCTTATATGCTGGAGAACCCTCTTGTGAACTTGTAGTTCTGTACTACCTACATATCGTAGTTCACAGGAGCATTCCAGCGCATATACCGCATGGTAGGTTTTGCATGTTAGGAGTTTTTTAATCTTGATCGGCTGATCCTTAAAGGGTGTTAGATATGAGGTTTTGTTTACGCCAAACCTACATGCACGGCATGTGGTACATCTTACAAATCCCTTCCTTTGTGTCAACCAGTTGGTTTTGGTTATAGTTTCAGGGCTGCTACTGACTAGGGAGTCACTCATGGAGATCGCCTTCCTAAATGTTATGGTTGGTTTTTTGGGTAACCTCTCTCCTATTACGGGATCGCTTACGACAATGGGCCAGTTTTTCTTAATTATGCTACATAGGCTACTTTTCTGTGTATTGTATGTTAGGATTAGCCTCATATTCTCGTTTTCTTGCGTTGCATGATCTGTTTCTGATGGCCTAGACTTACTGCGTGATGTTTTAAAGAGTAAGTCTGCTCTACACAGAGCCCGTGTTTTCTTAATGGCTGTATTGATTGTACTCTCTGAGCAACCCCTAGGCAAGAACCTTTCTTTGCTTTCTGTCTGTGCGGTTTTTAAGTCCATATCTCTAGTGCATATCCTTCTCACCCTAAGCATTTCTCCATATGGAATGCTCTGTATAGTGTGTTTAGGGTGGAAGCATGACGCATGCAAGATGGTGTTGCCGGCTGTCGGTTTGCAATGTAGTATGGTTTCTATTTGTTTATTAACTATAAATACCTCTACATCTAGAAAGCAAACTGATGTGTCACTGATGTCGGATGTGAAGTGTAGGTTGATGTTGTTGACATTAATCTGCGAGATGAAATTTATTGCACTTTCCTTACTACCCTGCCAGATTACAAAAAGGTCATCAATATGTCTTATCCATTTGACCACATGCTTGTCAAGTGTTTCCTTATAGGTGGTTTTAAGGATCATCTCTTCCCACCACCCCATGTGGAGGCAGGCGTAACTCGATAAAAAGCTGGCCCCTATAGCCACGCCTCTAATCTGTTGGAATATTTGTTGCTGAAACATGAAAAAGTTGTTTTCTAGGCAAAATTTGGTCATATTAATTAACATTTTGTTGTGTTGGTATAGACCAATTGCTCTAGTGCCAAGAAAATATTCCAAGGCTCTAATGCCATCCTTGTGATGTATACTGGTATTCAGTGCAGTCCCATCTAGAGTCATTAATAGGTAATCCTCTTCCCATTTGCATTCATAGATGTGTCTCAGGAAGTCGCTTGTGTCCTGTATGTAGGATGGTAAGGAACGCACATGTTCCTGCAAAAAGGAGTCAATATAGCGCGATGTGTTTTCCAACAGGCTTTTTTGCGCTGAAATAATTGGTCTCCCCGGAGGCTTTGCAGGGTCTTTGTGTACCTTTGGGATGAAATAGATTATATATATATATATATATATATATATATATATATATATATATATATATGAAATAATAACAATAAATGATGGACTACTAACGTGTCTGGTATCAGGAAAGTTGCAAGTTGTGGGAGCCATCTTAACCCGCATAATACTGTTAAGTCTATTCCAACAAAACAACACAACTAAGTTGATTTTGCTCTATTCTATTACAGGGTTCTCATTTTACTGAATAGAGGGGCATATTAGCAAGACCGGCGATAAAATTATCGCCGTTTTAGCGGCAGGAAACTGCCGCTAAAACGGTGATAATGGGCTTGCTAATATGCGTTATAGAATTCCAATAGAAGCCCAGGTTAGATGTGCAGGACATCTAACCTGGGCTTCTATTGGAATTCTATAACGCATATTAGCAAGCCCATTATCGCCGTTTTAGCGGCAGTTTCCTGCCGCTAAAACGGCGATAATTTTTTCGCCGGTCTTGCTAATATGCCCCAGAATCTTTAATCCAAATCACATTTATAATTATTGTTTGTCATATAATCACCCGACTCGCATGTAATCTACGATGGCACCAATCCAGCATAACTGAAGTATATACATCATTCCCGTTCTTCAGGGCATTAGACCATGATACATATCTCGCCTGAATGGGCTAAAGTAGCTTCAAAATTAGGGGCATATTATCAAGGGCTTTATCGGTGTTAGCGTCACTTTTTGGCGATAAAGCGGCGATAATTTCATCGCCCTATCAACAAGGCGTCGCTAACCCCCATTAGCGCTAGTTTCCGGCGATAGTACCCTGAAATTTTATCGCCTTGCACGGCAGCGATAATCTCCGCTAATGATATGCAAAGTAGGCGTTCCTGACTAAAAATCATCGAAAAATGCCGCTAACACAGCTTCGCACTATTAACAATGATATCGCTGACCCGCGTAGCTACACAAAAATTCGCGCTAACTCACGTTATCTCCAGTTATTAACACCTGATACAAACCTGACTTAAATTGGAGATAAGTGGATATATATAAGGGAGACTAGGCCAGAGCTCCCTCAGAACAGCCACAGAAGCCATGGAGGTAGTCATCATGCAGATTGGAGTCCCACGAAGGCAACAACAACCACCGCCAATGCCACCACCCCCAGGACCACCACCACTGAGGCAGCGACAAAGAAGACAGCGGGCACTGCGCAGACGTGTTTGCCTCGCCGAATTAACGCCAGAGGATGTCATAGCCCACTACAGGCTCAAAAGGACATCCATCCAGCATATCCTGACCCTTATTGCCCACAGGCTGACGCCACCAACACAGCGGAGAACAAACATCCCTCCGCAGACAAAACTGCTTGCTGTGCTGCACTTCTTGGCCTCTGGGACATTTCAACCAACAACAGCCAGAGTTGGTGGAGTATCACAGGCAGCCTTCTCAGGCTTCCTCCCCACTGTCTTGGATGGCATACTCAGCCTGATACCCCAGCACCTTCACTTCCCCAACACCATGCAGGAGCAGATTGCTATCAAGCAAGGATTCTATGCCATCGCTGGCTTCCCACAGGTGTTGGGTGCAATTGACTGCACACATGTATCATTTGTGCACCCTGCGGACAGCGCACACTTATACCGCAACAGGAAGCACACGTATTCAATGAATGTGCAGGCAATAGTGGACCACCGCGGACTGTTCACAAATGTCATTGCCAAATTTCCAGGGAGTGTGCACGATGCATTCATCTACCGACACTGCGTCATAAACCAGCGCTTCCAGAATCGCATATATGGAAATTCATTGCTTGTCGGTAAGTACCAACTGGACACACCACATGCCCAAAATCCACAATCATGTTGTTCCATCAAGAGGGAGGATTCAAATACGTCGCCTAGGTACCGATAGGGGGGGCTGCAAAAGGCATTGGCACATCACCTGGTGTCACATGCTGATGTATTGTGTACGAGGATGAGATCTCCAGGCTCCTCTGCGTACAGTACCCACCAGCTTCTGAACATCCATGTTGCAAATCAAAGTTATCCTCACTGGTATCCCAGTCTGGTGTGTGGGCGTATTGGTGAGGATGAACATAATGTTGGTGTCCTTGTTGCTGGTGACATATTATGGTTGACTAAATGTCGCACAAGTACTCCCCCATGTCTTATCAGTGTGTTAATTCAGAGCTGTGTTGTGACCAGGCTTGTATCAATGCATGTTGAATGTTGGAGTTGCATAGTGTGGCAAATGTGTATGCGCAGGTGGAGAAATCTGTCTTGAAATCACTATCTAGCGCCATCGGTGTTGACTGCAGTGTTGTGGGTGCTGCTGTTGATGGTGGTGTGTAGCATCTCATCTCTAACCCAGCTACACAAATTTTTCATTGTCCCATCTGTGATATGGTGTGTTTTGTGGTTGCCCGATGAGTAAGTGGATGTGTTTGTGGTCACTACATGTGTGTTGAATTTGTTTTGTCAACTGCAAAAATATAACAAATGCCAAGAAGTGTGCAAAGGTGTGCCCTGCCATGTGTATCAGTGTGGTGAAGTGTTTGGACAATCTGATGTTGTCAAAAAATTCACAGAGTGCAATTGATTTTGAGTAGGTGTGGTATGTGAGTTTGAGGCTCTGCTCGCGACAGAGGATGTAGTCCATGAAGTTTACGTTGTGGCATGTGATGTTGTTGATGGTGTGTGCAAACCGTCAATGCCCTCAGTGGGCCCTGCAGGCGAGGGGCTGCTGTCTGTTGCTTTGTGTTAGCTCTGGATATTCAATTGCATGTGTTGTGTGGTGTCACAGGTCTGGCGTCAGCATCAGACGCAGATCTGAATGTGAGCTGTGTCAGGCGTGGCCTATGTCATTTGAACATTCACATGGCGTTGACTGCGAGGAGTGCGGATTAGTGCCATCGCTAGATGGTAGGATGCAACCTTGCAGCACACACTAGCAAAATGGCTGTTTGGAGGATCAACACTGAGGCAATGTACTTAGCATTGATGCTGCTAAATAGCCAGAAGCAACACATGGCCAACCTAAATCAAAAAATAGCAAAAATAACTATACAAAAACACTGTCAACACTGCCAACACAGTATGCATAATGAATCATGGACACATCTCCCTATTACATGTTACAGGTGATCAAGGATATGCTCTCTGCCCGTGGATGATGACACCCATACGAAACCCCACCACCCAGGCACAGAGGCAGTACAATGCTGCACATAGATGCACCCGTGGCATCATTGAGCGCACATTTGGCGTGCTGAAGTCACGTTTCCGTTGCCTGGATATCACAGGTGGCAAACTTCTGTACAGCCCAGAAATGGTAAATAAAATCATACTATCATGTTGTGTATTGCACAACATTTGTGTGCTTGCACCAATGCCCCTTGGATCCAAGTGCCTGCAGCACCGGACGATGACCAGGATGATGAGGAAGATCACCGAGGTGGACCACACCCCACAGCCACTGCAGCAGGAATTGCCCGAAGGGACAGGATAATAAACAATTACTTCACTTGAGCACATCACATTGTGACTGACTAAAACAAAGATATGTTTCTGGAACATTACCACAACAACTGTTTGTGACAATAAACAAACTCAACACATATACCCTGTCTGCAAGTCACTCTCCTGCATAAGTATATCACAAATGAAATGTTACCATTGCACAATAATTGCAATTAAGATCACAAAAGTCAATCAATGGTGTGTATGTCACCTCAGTACAGAGATGCTATAGTGTGTCAATTGTGCACAACTTGACTTTACAAGGTGTAAATTGTGGCACACAATTACTCAATTAGTGTGTCATACTGTAAGTAAATCATGATTTACAGGGTGTACTCGGTTTAAAATCTTGAAATGTATGGGGTCGTATGTGGGAAATAATGAATATGAATGTTCAGTCTGTGTGAAATTATCATTTCAAGGTTGTGAAATGGTGGTAAAATATGAAAACTCGGTGTGAAATGGTGGTAAAATATGAAGACTGGGTGTGAAATGGGGCTCAAATATGAAAACTGGGTGTGAAATGGGGGTCAAATATGAAAACTGGGTGTGAAATGGGGGTCAAATATGAAAACTGGGTGTGAAATGGGGGTCAAATATGAAAACTGGGTGTGAAATGGCGGTTAAATATGAAAACTGGGTGTGAAATGGGGGTTAAATATGAAAACTGGGTGTGAAATGGGGGTCAAATATGAAAACTGGGTGTGAAATGGGGTTAAATATGAAAACTGGGTGTGAAATAGGGGTCAAATGTGAAAACTGGGTGTGAAATGGTGGTTAAATATGAAGACTGGGTGTGAAATGGGGGTCAAATATGAAAGCTGGGTGTGAAATGGGGGTTTAATATGAAAAAATAATCTCACCTTGCACCCAAGACTTTGAATGAGCCACCAGCAGACCTCACATGAGCACCATCCCTGAACACCTTCATGAAGCACATCAAGACCTATCTCTTCGTCGAACAAATCTGCGTATCGGCGGTATGACCCGACAGACCTGAAGAACTATTGGACCATCTCCCTCCTTCCCTTTGCGGACAAAGTCACCAAGAGACACATAAACCCCCAGCTGACTGCCTTCATTGAAGAAAACTCCATCAGGGACCCCTCTCAGTCTGGGTACGGCAGCAAGCACAGCACCAAGACCGCACACCTCACCGCCAACAACGACATACGCATGCCACTTGACCAGGGTCACATTGCGGAACACATCCTACTACACTTCTCCGCAGCCTTCAACCCCGTCTCACAACGCACCCCATCCGCCAGACTCCACGACGCCGGGATACGAGGAACCGCCCTCTCCTGGATCCACTCCTTCCTCTCCGTAATAACCCAAAGGATCAGACTCCCCCCTTCATCCACGAACACACAGAGATCAACTGCGGAGTACCCCAAGGATCATCCCTAAGCCCCACGATTTTCAATGTCTACATGGACCCCCTCACCGCCATCGTCAGACAGCACGGGCTCAGCATAGTATCCTACGCAGACAACACACAGCTCATCCACTCCCTCACGAAGAGCAGAAAATACTACAAACTCTGCTTCCAGGAATGAATGTTGGAACTTGCAGATTGGATTAAAAACATCTGCCTAAAGCTCAACTCAGAGAAGACTGACCTCCTCATCCTTGGGCCATCCACATCCGCATGGGACAACACCTGGTGGCTCTCCGCCCTCGGGAGCCTGCCATCACCGACAGACCACGCACGCAACCTCGGCATCATCCTCGACTCTTCCCTCACCATGACCTTCCAGATCAACTCCATTGCCTTCACCAGCTACATCTGCCTATGGATCCTACGCAATACATTCAAATGTATAACCCCCGAATGCATCAAAAACGTAAACCACGCACTCATCACCAGCAGACTGGACTACGGCAACGCCCTCAACGCAGGAATCAACAAAACACTACTACACAAGCACAAAAACATCCAGAAGGCCGCAGACAGACCCGTCATCAGAACCCCACGTCACAAACACATGAGCCAACACATACAAAACCTCCACTGGCTCACCGTCAAGATGAGAGTAACCTTAAAACCACTCACACACACCTACAAATCACTCCACATCATCGGACACAAATACATCAACGAGAGAGTCACCTTCAACGTCCCCAAGAGGAACTGCCGCTCTGCAAACCTTGCCCTCGCAGACTCTCCCCGGATCCGCTAATCCAGAGCGGGAGGAAGAGCATTCTCCTACGCCGCTGGCAAATCCTGGAACAAGATGACAGTCAACATCAAACGCTCTCCCACCCTGCACGCTTTCAGGAGGAACAACAAGACATGGCTATTTGCCTGAGACGGAGCTGCACTCTCACTCCCCCCAGCACCTTGTGAGCTTCACGGGTGAGTCGTGCACTTTATTACCCCCTTCATGGACTGATTGATCTGTGCACACCCTCAATCGCCTACAGACCACCACAGGTGAGTAGTGCACTTACAATTCACATCATTAATTCACTGATTGTATGTGGAAATTGCTATTGAGGTGGTGATGAGTCATGTCACGTGAAATTTAGGCTGTCATCTGTCTTGAAATATAAAATGTAGGCTGTCTTCATTGTGCAAAACAATCTTTACCTTGTATTTTATGGCTTTGAGAAGACATTTTCTCTGACTGTCCATCTATGTATGAAATTGGTCTTTGCGTGAAATCTACACGCCAACGCGATGTTTTATTTAAACACGCTATGTAAAAAACATCGCTAGACACACTCACTGTACAATACAGTACCAACCTAAGCCTATTTGCGGCCTAATTTTACAGCGCATTCCCAAAAACGGGCCGCATACACAATATAGTTACAACGAGCCTATTTGCGAGCTATTTGCGTGCAGATTTACATCGCATTCCCAAAAACGGGCCGCATACACAATATACTTACAACGAGCCTATTTGCGAGCTATTTGCGTGCTGATTCACATCGCATTCCCAAAAACGGGCCGCATACACAATATAGTTACAACGAGCCTATTTGCAAGCTATTTGCATGCAGAGTTACATCGCATTCCCAAAAACGGGCCGCATACACAATATACTTACAACATGAGCCTATTTGCGAGCTATTTGCGTGCAGATTTACATCGCATACTAAAAAACGGCCGCATACACACAGGAAGTGATGTATGCATGCTTCCTGTCTACCAGAGGAGTGGTTTTCACTTTCACTTTCTGTTCTTAGCACATTGCTGGTGATTGTTCAGAGTGAAGGAGGTGTCTGGTGGTTTGTGCTGTTGGTCTGAGATTGTGAGAGTGTTGCTGTGTCCTGTGTCCTGTGAAAAGTGTCTGTTAATTTAGTTGTAATTGTTTAAAATTGTTTAACTGTCTCCTGTCCTCAGTCTTGTTGGGTGTTTGTCTTGGGGTATTTTACTTTTGTGGTTTTAGAGGGTTTATCATTCATTGGGTTGAGGGGTTACTGGTGTGCAGGGAGATGCCGGCTGTGGGCAGGTCGGGAAGGATGTCTGAGGGGGCATTGGGGGGCTTTCTTTGGCTGGTCAAATTTAACCTGCCATTGATGTTGGAGAGGGGTGGACGTATCCTGCAAGGGTACAGCGTGACAGTGCGGAAGGTGCGTTGGGAGCGGGTGCAGATGCTCCGGTGCTTTGGAGTGGACCATAACGTGCGCCAGTGGAAGCACCGCTGGCAGGACATGCTGGCACGTGAGGCGGACATCCTTGATTTCACGGAGTCATGACTGGCATACAGGGTGGTAAGTACAAACACTATTTTAACCATGAATACTGTTACGTACATTGACAATTGACGTGTGGGACATGAAGGTATGACGTCATAATGCTGTCTTAACACCGTGATACTGTTACAACGTGGTTAATACAATGCAAGTCGTCAAAAAGACTTGCGCCTGATGCACTGGACTTTGCAATTGTATGATTTAGTCTCCCCACTACAGTGTGTGCAACAGTAGGGAAGGTGTCGGAATACTCAATCCTAATATCCCTTATTGTAGAGCGCAATCCAGCGCAAGTTGTAGTGTCAATTTCCGTTGTAATGACCGCGTAGAAAACATGTTGCGCTGTAAAGACCACATTGTAATGTAGGTCTCCTGTGGGACACAGTCCATCAATCACATGCTTATTGTGAGCGTCTACTCATTTGTAAGGGTCGCAAGGCGCGGGGGGGTTTGCATGTTCAAGTCCATTAAGGGGGGTGTTTGTGGACGAGCCATTTTCATTTGTTTTTGTCTGAAGATGGGGAGCAATGTTATCTGTCGAGGTGGAAGTTGAGGACTCCCAGTGTGTTGTAGTTGGTGGACGCAATGGCATGCGGGGAGATGATGTTGGTGATGGAGTTGGCGAGAGGTCCGCGGGGGCAGCAGCGGTTGCCGAGAAAGGGGCGTGAAAGGAGGAAAAGTCGGTAGAAAGGGAAAACAATCAATCAATCAATCACAGAATTTGTAGAGCGCACTACTTACCCGCGAGGGTCTCAAGGCGCTGGGGGAGGGGAAGGGGGGATGCTGCTACTGGTCGAACAGCCAGGTCTTGAGTAGCCTCCTGAAGGTCAGCAGGTCTTGGGTCTTTCGTAGGCTTAGTGGAAGAGTGTTCCAGGTCTTGGCGGCGAGGTGTGAGAAGGATCTGCCGCCGGTGGTTGTTCTTCGAATGCGGGGGACGGTGGCGAGGGAGAGGTCGGCAGAGCGGAGCTGGCGGTTGGGGACGTAGAAGAAGAGTCGTCTGTTGAGGTAGGCTGGGCCAGTTTTGTGGAGTGCCTTGTGTGCGTGGGTGAGGAGTTTGAAGGTGATCCTCCTGTCGACGGGGAGCCAGTGCAGGTTCCTCAAGTGGGGGGTGATGTGGCTGTGGCGTGGCGTGGTACGGTATCAGGAAGCCGGATACTGACGAACAATAGATTAGGTATGAGGGTGGAAACAAGTGAAGTAACAAGTTGTTAAGAGTGAATGATGGAGCCGAAAGCGGGAGTCAGAGGTCCACTGGACCACCAGGGTTGATGCGCAGGTGAACCTGCGGGTGGAGGAGGGCTTCAAACACTCACACTAGAGAGTGCATGTGCTTGGGGGAGGCCTCATTCAATAGTGGAGCTGCGAGGGTGGGAGAGCAATTTCACTGACAGATAGTCAGTGGTCTTGCTCGTCTGTCCCCGCAGCGGACGTCATTAAGTAGGGGTCCAATTGCAGTACATTTGCTGAGTGAGGTGTGAGGTGCAATGTGTTTACACATGATGTGGTCACATCAGAGGCACAACGCTGCACCATGTCGACAAGCATAGGGGGCTATTTTGGGTGACCCACTGCGCTGGATCAACACTTAGCAATGTGGTGCCAAAGCTGGCACACTTGTGCAAAACCTGCGTGCAGAATAACGTATGTTTGTGTACAGTAAGGGTGACTGTACATGTACAATCCAAGCCATTGTGTGCGTGAGCTGTGTGCTGGCCAGAATCTAGTGTAAAAATTGCAGTCCTACATAACTTGTGGAACCGTAGCTACGCTGCCCCTGTACATGGTTTATGTGTGAGTATGAATTTGAGAGGTCAAAAGACACAAAGGAAATGGGACATCTCCAGAGTGTCATACCCCAAAAATCTCTGTGTAACTGCCTTTTTAAATCTGCAGAGATGCAATCGTACACAGAGCAAGTTTTATCTCATGGCCGTGTAGAAATTGGGCCTTGACATTGTGTCACACGACTCATATGTGCATGTCTGCCAGCAGTAATGTATTGTGTGGTCCGCCTCTGCATTCACAGGTCTTGTGTGAATGGCAGTCAAAGTAGTCACAGTCATGTGGCCAACATGAAAGGCAACACCACAGTTATGTTGCATTCTCAGTTACTGTAATGAATTTCATTATGAATATGTGACGTTTGTTTACGTCTGGTAACAACACATGTTTACATTTGTTGTCTCACAGATGGTCGTCAACCTATTACACAGGGGGACATAGACAGATTCAGGGACCCACACGCCACTGGTGAGTATGGACATTAAATATTGTCATGTTGCGGTGTCATGAATGTCTGTTACAAATGCTACACTTTGTTGATTAGCAGTATGGGTGTGTATCGCATGTCCCTTGCCCACAATGTGAAGATGCATTGTGTAAGTCAGATTTGTGTCCAAATTGGTAGGTGAAGGTGGGGCAATGCATCTGATTCACAGTTGTGACTTTGCCCATCAACAGTCAGTGATACCCATTTCAATTGAGGGGCATATTTTCAATCCCCTAACGCCGCCACTGCGTCACTTTCACTGAAGTTGTGTTGGCAATCGGGTCATCGGCTTATTGCCGATGTTGAGTTACGCTGCCTTGTCAATAAGGCACACTTTCATGCTGTGTTTATCGTCGAAGGGGCGTGCAGTGGGTGTTACGTTGTGCACAAGGAGGCAGTGCTTTTCAGGGCGTGCAAGCTCACAGACATGTTGGAACAGTGATTTCTTATGTATGCTGCATAGCAGCTTCACAGAAGTGGCAGTGTGTAGCTGAGAGCCAAACATATCAATGGCACGTTACACAAACACATATCAAAGATGTGCATGTTAATTGCAATTGCATCTTTGTGCACTGCAATGGTGTTGCCAGGCTGTGTCCGTGGGGACATTCCATGCTTGACTCTGGATCATGTGTACATACTCCTCTGTCACAATTGGTGACATTACTCCACACACATTTTCAACACATGCTTGAGCTCTGCATTATTTGCAGTCCCATATATTTAACAATGCAGGGCTCAACGACACTATCTGTGTGTAAGCATTAGCCATAACAATAACACAACGCTCATGACCCCAGGGTGCCGTTACAATGTTGAATGCATTGTAACAGTTTGCGTTGTAAAGGCATGCGTGTTCTTATTTACTACGGAGTGAGGTTAGCGGTTACAAGACATGCATGAGTGACAATTTTGGTGAAATGATGTCTCCCCCTCTCAGTGGCAAAACATCACAAATTGTATAGTAATGGTGGAGTGAGGAACAGCGCATCATGTCAATGTAAGCGTTCAGACACCAAACATGTTTCCATGTGTGCTGCATGATTGAAAGTGTGAGTAGGGCTGTCCCAGTCTTGTTCCTGTGCATGTAGGGTGACCTTACAATAGATTGACAAGCACACCTGCACACAGACACCCTTGCACTCTTGTGCAAGAGTGCCTGTCTTGGCGCTGACTTGATGACCTGCACACAGTTGCTGGTGGACACACAGGGCTGCACATGTGCATTGTACATAAGATGCAGCAGTGTGTCACAGGACAGGATGAGGGTGGTTCTGTACACGGAGGGCTAATGCCTCCCTCCTCCAAACATTTGTACATGTCAACCGCAGTCAGGGTGTCCAATGGTGCCATGTTTTGACCGTGTCAGTCTCATTTTGTTGTGACAGTACATGTCCCATGACATGCACTGTCATGTCAGTCTCCACAGCATGTAGTGAATGATTCATGCTTCAAGATTTGGTTGACCAGGTCAGTCTCTGACTTCACATAGTTACGCTGGTGTGTTGGCTCCCATGTTGATTTGATCTTTGAATACAGATTTAATGTTGAACATTGACATAGTCTGAAGTACTGAAATTGACATTGATTATATTTTACAGACAACATGACACCAGCGGAGCAACATGCCTTCCAGGTGGCCAAGGACCGGTACCTTCATGTCAAGAAGGTTGCCAAAGGTTTCAGACAGATGGCGAGGAGGTATCGGAACGAAAGAAAGGCAGGAACATGGAATGCGTTGCAGGATGTTGGACGAACCGGCAGCTGCAGCCCATCCCCGTACCCTCTGGTGCCAGTGTGGTGTCTCAGCCTGTCATTCCCCCTCCGACCACACCCGCCCAGGTGCCAATACCACCTGCACCTGCGGATCACGTGGAGCATTTTAATGCCACGGACAGGAGGATGATCGCTGCGAACAATTCCTTGCTCTTGGACATTCGGGGAGAATTGTTGTACCTTAACAGGAACTTGCATGACATCCGGACACACCTTGGACTGGAGTGATTCCTCCCCATGTTGGCCCCCATCCCCCTCTTCTCCCTTGCCACAATGTTTATGTTTTAGTGTTGGCTAGTGTTAGGGAAGTTTTGTAAGTTTTAGGTAGAGTAGTTTTAGAGTAGGCCTAGTTAGTGGTAGTTTTTAAGTAATTATATTTATTGTTACAATTTTATGGTATTTGGGGATAAGTTTCATTTTCCTTTGGGTGGGGGGTTGATGTCGTAAATGTTTTTGCGTGTTTAGGAATAGTTAGGGTATTGAGTTAAGTTAAGTAAAATATTTATAGTTAGTTTAGATTTAGTGTTAGTATTAGTTATTAGTGGTAGTGTAGGGAATTTATATATTTTATATTGTTCAATAAATAATGTTATTTAATTTTTTCTGCTTGCACTTACGTCAGGGATGATGTGGGGGAGTGGGGCTTGTTCCATTGTATGCAACTCATACCGTCACTGGCCAAATCCTTGAATGTGTAACTATGGTCATGACCTGTTACTTAGCAGGATGGATTGTGTCAGGATACCATAGATGTGAGCACAGTGAACTTGCATGGCTGACAGATTGTCAAGTATGGTTTACGGACTTAGTCTAGGGACATTTTTTTGTGACGTTCTACATCTTAAGTGTGACGCACAGGGTTGTACTGCACATTGTTGCAAATTTACAACACAACGTAGGGACATTGCATTGTGAGTACATAGAAGTTGCTACAGTTATCCATCATGGATATGGATGTATGCACCGAGTAACACATATAGCGTCTAACACATGCATATCAGATGCTCCGGGCTCTGAGTCCATCTACATTGCACAGACCTTGGCACACTTGATGCGTGGTGCCAGGGTATCAGCTTGCTTTGCCTTACATGTCCCTGTGCATGGCAGCTCAATCTCCATGCCATGCATGATGTAGGTCATTTGTGTGTCCATTGGTAACGTCACATGGCACAACAGTGTTTGTGAATCACATGAGTTAGGTGAGAATGAGTTATGACTTTACAATTGAGGTTATTCACAAATGTTATTTAGGAGTTGCACTGTTAGGTATACTGACTTAACTTCTACTATCTTCCTTTTGTGACTGCCATAATTAGTTAAGTTATGCTTTGGTCACAGTTGACGTTTTGTTGCAGGCACACTGTTCTGCTGCACACAAGTGGTGACATGTTGCATAGCTCCCTGTACCGACAGTGTCATGGGCACTCGTCCCAGCTGTTACTTTTGGCATTGGCTCATTGTGATGACACCCTTGGAATGTTGCCACTGAATCAGACTATATGCTAAGTGCAGTTCAACAGACATCCGTAGACACATTGGCCAATATGCTCACAGTGGGCACAGCATGAGAGGGCTCCAAATTTGTTAGGCATTGTTTGTGCACAGGTAGGGGCTGACTGACGCTTTGCACTTTGGCTATAGTCACTATTGTAAACTACACTTCAGTGAGGCAGACTTTGTTGTTCCATATATGTATGTTAGACATGTGCCCTTAGGTCTCCTCATCAATGTGAATCTGGTGTGCAACATCTAGGGATGTGATATGCAATGCGCAACATCACAACAAGCTTTGTACACCATGTTGAGTGTAAGTAGATATGCCAGGAGATTATGGTTTGCAATTGTTCAGGGTGACACTACTTGTGTCCTGCAACAGACTTGTACATTTAATCACACATGCCTATTTCCTCAATGGACGTGGGTAAAAGTTGGTATATTGCTAGATTGTGGTATCTGATCAATGAGGGCACAGCAATTTTACACATACAGGCTCATCTCACTGCCTATCCGTGTCAGGTAACACATGTACATTGCTTGTATTTCCCTTGGTGGACCTTCTTGTGGATTCACAGTCCATGAATTATTTACTGAGTTCAATACTTGATTGGTCATGTAAACACGCATCTGTGTGAATTGGATAATTTTATTTACAGTACAAGGGGGAAGACTGGAACAGTACTTGCCCATACAACCCAACATTGCATGGATGCCCGTTAGAGGGGCAGACAGAGTCCTTTGGGAGTGACGGATCCAAGGGAAGAGGCGGAGTTTGCAGTGTCATTGTCAAGAAAAAAGACAGATATGGAAGTCCATGTGTAGGTCCAAGGTGAGTGTTGGGGGACATTGGAAGACAATGGAAGAGGAAGTTCAGTGGCATGATAGTAAGAACAGAACCAAGGTAAGACAGGCCTTTTGGCGTCAATGTTTGCTCTGTGTTCTCCTTACCATTATGGCGGAATCATCCTCATCTTCGTCCTCTGATGTGTCATGTGGCTCACATGTGGGTGGTGGTATGGTGGGTGCAGCACTGTGAGGCACGGACACATCAGGGGGCGGAGCTGAGGATGTGGAGGCGCCAGCAGCAGCAACTATTGGCGCCAGACCGTGGGGCAGCACTGAGGTGACGAGCAGATGCAGGGCCTGGTAGATCCCAGCTACATTGCGCTGGTGTGCAGCCGTGGCAGCCATCTGTTGTTCTTCCCTCCGCTCCCTGCTCTCCATTATCCGGGCAAGTCTGGACAAATCTGCGCTGACACTACTGGAGCCACCCTGCTGAGACAGTTGGTCTAGTCTCTGAGTCAGGACTACAGCAATGTCATCCAGGGAGCGTTGTAGAGCATTGAGCGTGATGTGGATGTCTGTCATCCTCTGCATGTGGTCCCGGATGGGACTCAGACACCCACGTATGTCGTCCATTTTGGCTGTCAGGCTCTCAAACCCCACCCGCACCTGGTCACGCGTCTCCCGCTGGACCTCAAGCACATGGCGGTGAAAAGCCTGATATGGGTCGTCAAGGTCCTGGGAGGCAGCTGTGGTGGAAGGTGCTTGCTGCTGGGTGGTTTGTGCAGGGGGTGGGGTTGGCGCAATGCTGCTGGGTTGCCCTGCTCCTGTAGATGGTGTGCCAAGGGAGTCCAGCATCTGTAGGAATTCCTCCTGGTTGATGGTGGTGTAATCGTCCAAGTCAACGGTGAGGGGTGGGTCATTCTGCTGTCCAGGAGGTGTTGTCTCTCCCTCTGCAATTTGTATGGGAGATACAGTTTAACAGTGTGTTACATGTGGGAGCATGCATTTGTTTACTTTACAAACAGACTGCGGGAGACTGTACATTCTGACTGTTTTGGATGAGATGCTTATTTTTAGCAGGATGGTGATTATTTCAAGGGCATCACGGATGTGAGCTTGTACTTGTACATTGTCATCTCACATTTTACCAATATGAAAAATGTTTTTTGACAGTGTCTACACACAAGCGCTACCTGTTGTGTCCTCTGTTCAGTTGTGTGAGTGATGCAGTTCGTAACACCTAGTAGTCAATGTTGATGTACTCAGATTTGTATGTGTGTGCACTGCATTGTGTGATAGTGGCACCTGCTGCTTTTGTTTTACTGCCCCTCGTCCCTTTCAGGCAATGAGCCTTTGACTTCTGTGAATGTACAATGCAGAGATGTTGAAAGCTGTGGTGACTATGTGTCTTGGCCAGAGTTGTGACACTTGTGCATAGTAGGTCATGAAATGTCTGGGTCACATCAGGGGTTGTGTGTACAGAAGGATGTGTCAGAGTGTGATCTGCTCCTTTAAGGAGGTGGTCCACACTCCGCCACATCAGTGAGATGTCCTGCACCATGTAAATATGTTTGTCCTGCAGGGATGCTATTCATCATGCCCTGTCACTTGCCTTGTCAGTGTGGCTCACAGACCTGCAGCTTTGCAGGGTACTGCACATGTGCATGTGTTTTGTGTGAGATTAGTTATGTGTGAGGAGGGCACCCTTTTGTCACATTGACAATGAGAGCCTACTTGCTTTTTCAACGTGGCTGCACTATGTAGGACACATGTGCATCTATGTAGCTTTGGCTATTGTGATTTGTCTTGTGTGCATTCTGTCAGTCATGTTTAATCTTGCATGTATTGCTTACTGCACTTCTGTTGGATTACCCATTCTGAGTGTGGTGCAGCATGTATTGCAATAGTTGTTACTGTTTGTTCAGACGGTGTCAACACCCATTACCCGCAACTTTGACCCCACATGTGGTGTGTGTGTGGCAGTAGTGTCCCGTATAGGGCATGCTGCCTGGCGGTGACGTGGGGCGGTGGAGGGGCAGGGTGGGGGGTGGTAAACACCGGAATACGGATGAATGCATGTAAGTAGACATTTAAAACAATAAAAGGGATGTTGTTGGGCGCCCTGCATCGCATTTGGCAATGCAGTGCGCGCAAATGAATCAGTTTTAATGATTTAAATGTATACTTACCTGCATTCATCCGTATTCCAGTGTTTACTACACCCCACCCTGCCCCTCCCCTGCCCCACGTCACCGCCCGGCAGCACGCCCTATACGGGACACTACTGGTGTGTGTTACAGGATTTTGCCTATGTTGATTTTCAGATGCGTGTTTATGTTGCTCAGGCCTTGTCAGTGCCACCCTCACAACAGATGCAAATGGCATGGTGATGTGTATTTGTGTATGTGCCACGCAGCTGCTGACATGGATGATACATGCTGTCCTGGTTCCAGATATTCAAGGCCTGGCTTTGCGTGTGTGTGATGATTTGACATGACTGGATGTTTGTTCACTGACACAGTTGACTTACCAAACAGATGTGTTTACATGCACATGATCGTGTGATGGCCAACTCAAATGATGACAGAGGTGGAATGCTGTTTTCAGTATGGCAGATGTGTACACTTGGGGGTGGATGAGTGAAATCTGACCTTACGATTGAGTGTGCCATTTGGGGCTTTTTAATTGTTTGTGGCAAATTTGCTATCCTTGCTTGTTGTCATACTTTGTTTGGCATACTTCTTTACGGGGACATTGTTGTTGTGTGAGTTTGTCACAACAACAAGTAAAGCAGTACAGCTTTGTGAGACACATTGCTGATATGCATTGTACACGTACCGTGGTGTTGCAGGTATTGCCCCCCTGCTCATTGCATACCATTGCCCCATGAGTAAAGTCTGCAGCGTGTGTGCATTTAGTCATTTTTTTTTTTTTTTAAACAAACTTTATTAAGTTTTATGAAGCAGGGCATTAACATCTCCCAAATCACAAACCTAGTCCCCCTCCCCTCATCGTAATATACAATCGTACGAACAGAGGATCTCAGCTCAACCTTAAGGCACGTTTCCGCAATGTCCTTGAAAAATAAGAATCATGTAACAAAAGGAGCAATGTCCAATACTCAATGGGTCCCAGAATAAGAAACTTAACTATTCCTACTAAATCTATCCATACCCTAAATTCCCCTCCCCCCTCCCTCCAGGCATGTCACATACCCCATTACTCTGCACTCATCGATAACCACTAGTAATGCGTGATCGGTGATCTCCAAAAGGTAAACAATAGAACCTTGTGCAGGCTGCCGCTTTGGATTCACGTATCTTGCATATCGCTAATGGGGGCGCCTGGCTACTTCTACGCGCTATAGGGGGCCTCCCTGTCACCAGCTCTCCCGGGTCAGCGTCATCATCACTTTCAGCGTCTGGTTCTTTTAATAGTCCCACCAAGTGTCCCCACACTCTAGCTGCCTCGAGTGCTCTATCACTCCCCGTCCTCTTTGCCAATTGTAGCCGACCCATTCCATCACAGTCCGCCCATTTGATAAACTCTCTCTTCCAGCGATCTAAGCTCGGGGGCCCACTCGCCTTCCAGTGCTTCGTGATTTCTCTCTTGGCAACCACCAGTCCCATATCTATAAACTTGCTGGTGATTTTAGTTTTAGCTGTGTGGGGAAACCAATGCAGTATACAAGTCCCCAATGCCATATCTAATTCCCTATCCGTCACTACCTTCAATAGTGCAAGTACGTCATTCCAGTAAGTAGCCAGGAGCGGGCACTTCCAAAGCATGTGAGGGAAGTCTGCCCCTTCACCCGACACCTCGGGCATTCATCTGAGTCAGTGTTAAAATATGTTTTGATTTTTGCCGGCGTGAGGTAAGCACGATGTAAAACATAGAAATGGAGCAATTGAAAGCGGGCATTCCTGGTGCTCTTCCACGCACGCTCCACTATCTCAGCCCAAGCCCTTTCCGGAATCTCTCTCCCTACGTCAACCTCCCATTTGTACTTAAGTATGTCCAAAGGGGGTAGCTTCTCAAGGGTCATGCACTTGTATAGACACGTGACTGCCTTAAACCTCCCTGCTGCAGTCACTATGTATTCACTATGTGTGTGCATTTAGTCATATGACTATTTTAGCCATCGGCCTACATGGTCACTTTTTTGGGACATTGCATGTGTTGCCGGTATGCAGACTCACTAGATGCTTTCTCACTTGCTGTACGCAGAACTGCATTGCATGAACAGGCATGGGGGCATATTGCTTGGCGATGCATGAGGTTGTCACGATGTCCCCCTTGCCTCATCACCACGCATATCCAATTCATCAGCACAAGGCTGCATCTCCCAGACGCCCAAATGAGCATGCATTGTGAATGTGACAGATCACGTGCACGAGTAAGCATGCCAACAACAAGCTCAGCACACCTGCAACTTTGTGCATGTGTCTGGCTTGTGTGCAAGGTTGTGTATGGCCATCAAAGTCACCCTTGATGGCCATGCACGACCTTGCACACAAGTCAGACACATGCGCAATGTTGCAGGTGTGCTGAGCTGTTGTTGGCATGCTTACTGCTGCACGTGATCTGTCACATTCACACTGCATGCTCATTTGGGCGTCTGGGAGATGCTGCCTTGTGCTGATGAATTGGATATGAGGTTCTGATGATGCAAGGTGTGCATTTTGCCAGCCCTCCGCATCTCTAGGTGATGTGGCACTTTGCTAATTGATGTTGCCCTTATTTTGTGGTCTGATGTTGTACCTGGACTGTGTTTGGCTAACTTTTCGGTGCACATTTCAAAGTCTGTGTGCCCGGCAATATGTGTCTTGCAATGTTTTGGTTGAGTCAGGTGATATGTGTCCATGCCACCATGCACAGGGCTATCTGGGACCTGATCCACAGTAATTGTGGGTCTGCAATGCAATTTATTGTGCATGAGTGCCATTGTGCCCATCGACCCCCAGCCACCCACTCCATGGTTGGTACTCACCCTGTGGTTGTGTCTGCTCACATTCAGCAGTATCCTGACCCGGCACTCCGACCACCGTTTCATCAGTGATGACTTGGGCCACCATTTCCTCCATCTCATCCAGCTCCAGCAGGGGCACTGGACTCCCACCTCCAGTCGCATTTGCTGCCTTCCGGTTGGCTGCTATTTTTTCCTTGGTATTTTTCTTACTATCATTCCAGCGCTTCCTGACCTTGTCCACTGTCCTCCTCTTCCTCTCTCCAACAGCATTCACCTTGTCCGTAATGTCCTCCCATATTTCTTTTTTTCTTGACAATGGCACTGTGCGTTTGACAAATAGCTCCTGTTGATGTTCAGCCACCAGGCCACACAGGACCTGATTTTCCTGATGACTGAACCTGGGGTTCCTCTTCCTCTTGGCCTTATCCTGGGTCTCTGTCTGGTCCTCCTGGCTAGCTGGGGGGTTGTTTGTAGGCTCAGCACTTGTCCCAGCTTCCTCCATGTCTCTTCTGGTATCTGTTGTATTCTCCATTTTTTTTTCTCCTGCTTGTAGGCCTTTTATAGTGCATTTTGGCGCTTGAATCGTGTGACATGCAGGCCTGCTGCCAATTTTCCGGCCGATTTTAGAGCTAATTGGCCCATCGCGACTTTTCTGTGGTTAGCGTGAATTCTTTTCTCGCCGTCGCGCAGGATATATCGCCGTCCATTAGCGCCGGGAATGGAAGCTATCGCAGGGTAGCGGCGCGTTGTTAATACGTCGCTACCACGGCGATAAGATCCGGGTTTCGACGGCGATAAAAAAAAGAACGCTTATCGCGCTTAGCGATAATTATCGCAGTTTGTTGATAATATCCCCCTTTGTTCTGTACAGTTCATATTAAGTGTATTCACTTAAAAAAAATATACTGAATATTTTACATGATAAGTAAAACAGTAAAAGTGGTGTCTCGCCCAAGTGGGCTAGGCTTGTAATATTCGTTGAGAAACTGAACTCACTAACGTGTTCTTCGCCCTTGAACTGGAACATCACTCATCTCGCTACTCTCCATATCTACTCACTTACCCAAAACCTAGTGAAAGAAAATAAACAATACTTTTTTTAAAAAATGCATAAAATTCTACATATTACTATTAATATTAAAATGCATTTCATCAGCTCTAAAACCCACAGTGATAAAACAGTGCGTATACTTGATATAAAAGAATGGAAAGAGACTAAATCACATTGTTGTAGAAGGGAGAGAGAGAGAGTACATACGTTAGTAGTCCATCATTTATTGTTATTATTTCGTGAATATATTGGGTTATGTCGCCTCTCGCACCACACCGTGAGATAGGCAAAAGCCGAAACGAGTTGGTGAGGAGGCGTCAAGCTGAATAAATTATTTCAGAAGCCTGGAGTGTCCTGGTCATCTCTCTACAAGGGGATGTGTTTTGTGTATGACCGGGCTGCCGGGGCCCATTCAGGACTGCCGTGAAGTACAGCCCCGGGTCTACGGACCTGTTTGGAGTGTATATATATGTATGCCCAGAGAGCAATTTTAATTATGGGAGAACACGAATAGATATATATCAATACATCAGAAAGCTTAAACTCCAGAAGTTTTTTACTATCAAGAACAGCAATAAACACACAGAGGCTGAGGGCAACTCAACACTTGTCGGGGATGGAAGCAATTTTAATCTCCTAGCATCTGATGCAGCCACTATGCTGGCTATTAGTGAACTGAACAATGAAAATCACCAAGATGATATGATGGTCAATAGCCAAGCAACGACACAGGAGAGACTGGTGGCGTATAACCTTGTTGAACCGAGTGCAGGAATCAGTCCTTTTAAAGCTAAATCCAAATTCTACCCCATGATGGCGAAGGATGCTATCGACATCTTTCATGAAAGAGTTACGGATGATATCAAAAAACTATATTATAAAACCAATCATAACAAAGTAAGATTCAAACATCGAGATATGCAATATGAGAATCTTATTCGTAAGCTAAGGAACAATAAAAATATAGTTATAAACAAGTCAGATAAGGGTGGTAACGTTGTTATTTGGCCACGTGATCAATATACTGAGGAGGCCTACAAACAACTGTCTAATACAGACTGCTATGCCAAAGCCACTCTGGCAGAATATCATAAAGCCAAAGACACCCTTAAAAAAGATCTCATGGGATGGAAAAGACAAGGACTCATTTCCAATCAGGAATTTAAATTCATGATGAATGACTTTCCCACTATTCCAACATTGTATCTAATACCCAAAATTCATAAAGAGATGAACCCTATACCAGGTAGACCTATCATTTCGGCAATTGGTGGCATGAGCGAACATATCACAGAATATGTGGATCATTTTTTGCAACCTTTTGTGCAGACACTTCCCTCATATATAAGGGACACTGGGGATTTTCTAGAAAAAATCCAACATATTACGTGGGAAGACAACTTACTGCTCATTGCGATGGATATTGAATCGCTCTATACAAGTATAGATCACCATGCCGGAATGACTGCTGTTAAACACTACCTGGACAAAAGGCCTTTAACCTTGTATAATCACAACATGATGCTTCTTGAGATGGTTAAGTGGTGCTTATTTAACAATTTCTTTATGTTTGATAACAATCTTTACTGTCAAAAACGTGGGGTGGCTATGGGAGCCTGCTTCTCCCCCAGCTATGCGTGTTTGCACGTAGGCTGGTGGGAGGAGCAGGTTCTCATGGGTACTTTGGCCAAAGTATGTGAGGAACGTGTTTTGTATTGGCTAAGATATATTGACGATGTGTTTCTAGTATGGAAGGGTGACCAAGGCAGTGCGGAAGCATTTATAGCTGAACTAAACAATAACAACATTAACCTTAGGTTCACCGCACACATTAGTCAACAACAGGTGGCATTCTTAGATACCAACATCTATGTATCAGGCAATCGGTTGGAATCTACATTATATAGAAAACCAACTGCAGGGAATACCACCCTACACGCTACTAGCTCACATCCTGGCCACCTCATTAGGAGCATCCCTTACGGAGAACTCCTTAGACTGAAAAGAATATGTAGCACCACTGAGGAATACACTAAGTGTACCCAGCAGGCATTGGCCAGATTCAAAGCAAGAGGATATAGTGACGTTATCCTTCAGCAAGCAAGAGATAAGGCTGCTTTGAAGACTAGGGAGTGCCTACTGGGCTCTCACAAGAGAACCGAGGAAATTAAACATAAGACAAGGGGAGAGGATATCACTGCACCTCGTCTCATTACCACATTTAATCGGCAACATAAACAGCTCAGGGCTATTGTCAATAAAAATTGGCCAATACTTAAAACTGATGCGGTGCTGGCACCCAGACTACCGACCGTACCTACCATCACTTTCAGGCGGGCTGTCTCTATGAGAAACCAATTGGTTAAAAGCAGCCCAGAATCCACATTTAAAGGTACATGGCTACAACCTAAAAAAGTTTTTTTTAAATGTTCCTCATGTAGGGCCTGTAAATTTGGAGCAAATAAAACTCACTACAGCACTCCATTCAGTCCCACACCAGTACAAATAAAAGGGCACTATACCTGCCGCACTGAATATGCGGTCTATGTCCTTACCTGCACTTGTGGCCTCAATTACGTAGGCAGCACTAAGCTCCAAGTACATGCCCGAATCCTGCAGCACTTGAGAGCAATTGTAAATAACGATGCCACCTACCCAGTGGCACGTCATTTTAAAACTACACATGGAAATGACCTTAGCTGCCTTACGTATTTTGTGATTGATGCCATCCCCAAATTAAAACGGGAGGCAATAGAGAACGCATGTTGAGGCAACTGGAGACCCGCATGATAATAGAACTGGATAGTAAAACACCTTTTGGATTGAATACTACGGAGGACCTCCATACTTTCCTATAATTTAGATTTATTTCTGTGACTATATACTCTTTTTACAACTAGAGTACAATATCTGTTTTAACTTGCAGCATTTTTCTGTACATTTTTTTGTACATATCTAGACTCCTGTACCGGTATTTATGACCACCTCACGTACCTATTTTTTCATTTTAGTATTACTAGCACTTTATAGTATGTTATTTCAAACACATTTCCCCTAGAATCCAATTGATTGTAAACATACATTTATCTTTTATAATCTTTTAGCCTACAGTATTTCCTTTGAAATCATTTTAGATCAAGGCGGATTTTGCACATTAGTAGCACTTTTTGCACTTTATTGCAAACTTTGCACATTTATAAATATGTATTAATCGTATATGGATCAGTCAAGAGGGGTTACCTTTTTAATAGACTGTTTTTTTAATATTTATTATTATTTTTTCACACTGCAGTTTACCACATCCTATGATTATATTAGTGAGTTTAATTTTCAGGTATTACGTTATTTGCTTATATTATCTAGAGGTATTGCATAAGTTGGGTGGCTATCAGTATGAGCTGCATTCATGCAATGTTTTTATACTGCCCTCTATTTAGTTTTAGCTTTGTTTTAAGGAGACATGTTAGGGTCATTTTTCTTAAATATGAAGTATTTAAACTGTTATAATATTTTAGATGCCCTTTTATGTCTTTTAAAACTACCTGTACAGTATAGTGATGTTATTCTTTTGTAATCAGCATTTTAGGCATGTATTGGTTCTGAATGTGATCACTATTACTGTAGCATTATTTATCTATTTATTTTTTACTCTACTATTTATTCAGGATGTGTGTCAATAATTTGATATAATGTACATGCCTATTATAGTATGTACATATTCATTTTCTGCAGTCACTTTGCTGATTTAATAGTATATCTTTTATGTCTATCATCACATGACACGGGTGCAGCAACTTTAAAAATGCTTCTCGCAAAGCTAGCCTCATGTGATCAAGGCCGTTTTATCGGCCGAAACGCGTCATGGCAAGCAGAAGGGAGCAATAAAAATACTTTTACATCTATCACGAAGTGGAGTTCGCGCGTTCTTTCTCGCCGTGTGCTGGAGGTTTGAGAATGCTTTGAAGTTGATATATATATATATATATATACAAAAAGAGTTGCCTCTAGGTGGGATGCACTCCCAGGTGGAAATAAAAGGATTGCCGATGTTCGCGTCGGCAATCCTTTTAAAGACATTTTTGAATGTGAGTGCCGGCGGCGACCCACTTGGGTTTTACTGAACCACCAGTCCCAGGAAGCATTGCTCCAGGTGGTTCACCTGAGCATAATTATTACGGGGATTTACTGGTGGTTGCCGCACGCCGGCACGTCACATGGTCTGCCACTGAAGAGGGCGTTGGCCCGAAACGCGTCTGGCAGGATACCAGAAAAGGACTTTGTTCATGGCGTGTGCCCTTGCTTTGGCGTAATTTCCACCTGGGAGTGCATCCCACCTAGAGGCAACTCTTTTTGTATTTTGTACAGCGGCCTGCCTGGTCGCGGGATTGCACCACCGCGAAACACTTGCGGGTCCGCGGCTGCTTTATTGGGGCAGCTAACTGTGGAACAGGAGGTGCCTGTTATATGCAGGGGTGCCGGCGCGAACATCGGCAATCCTTTTAAAGACATTTTTGAATGTGAGTGCCGGCGGCGACCCACTTGGGTTTTACTGAACCACCAGTCCCAGGAAGCATTGCTCCAGGTGGTTCACCTGAGCATAATTATTACGGGGATTTACTGGTGGTTGCCGCACGCTGGCACGTCACATGGTCTGCCACTGAAGAGGGCGTTGGCCCGAAACGCGTCTGGCAGGATACCAGAAAAGGACTTTGTTCATGGTGTGTGCCCTTGCTTTGGTGTAATTTCCACCTGGGAGTGCATCCCACCTAGAGGCAACTCTTTTTGTAATATATATATATATATATATATCTATCTATATATATATATATATATATATATATATATATATATAGATATATATATATACACACACACGAAATGCTCCTGCCAGGATCCCAGGTAGGTGGCGCGTCGTGTTGGTGGAGCCAGCCGACGAAATGTACCACACACGAGAGAAGGAATAAACGCACTCTCAGGAAGTGCCAGTTGCAGAATTTATTGCACAAAGGTTACGCGTTTCGACAGACTTGCTGTCTTGGTGACCAAGGCCGCATGTCTGGCGGCCGAAACGCGTCATTTGGACTATGATGGTATAATAAACTACACTTACCTGCATCTTTGCCTACGGAGTCTGTACCCTGGTGTTGCGCCGTTCCGGCCGTTTTCGCTTTGGGATTTCGTTTTGGATATATATATATAAATATATATATATTTGTTATTTAACTATACAATATTTTAACAACCTTTTTGATTTTATAAATCAACTTAAGTCTTTTAAAAAATATATAATTGCATTACCTTAATTGCGTCATCACATAATTTCTAATCATTTTTAATACACAATAAAATGTATTTTATTTTTAATTTAGGTGGGAATGCATTTTTTTATTTTAACTTCAGAAAATCATTTTTATAAAATTTTAATTATTTAAATTAATTAAAGATTTAATTCAAAATTAAGAAAATAGCACTAAATCACTTTTATTTTGTTCTATATTTAAAATAAACATATAACTAAATTACATTAATAATTAACATAAACATATTTTTACTAATTTATTATGAGGTTTAATAAACTTTTCATATTTTCCCTCTACTTTACCATGAGGAGATCTCCACCTCGGCTGTAGAGTCTCCCAATGGTAAAGTATTGGAAAAATAAAAGTTTGTTTAACTTTGAAAACATTTTAAAAATATTTTTATGTTAAATATTAATGTACTTTAATTGTTTATATTTATTTTAAAAAGCAGAACAAAATAAATAATGCTGCAGAGCTAGTAACTTAATTTTATATTAAGATTTAATTAATTTAAATATATTAAATTTTATTTTTCTGAAGTTCAAATTAAAAAATAAATTCCAACCTAAAATACAGGAATATTTTTTATTATACATTAATAATTAACAAAAGTGATATATACAATCAATTAAAATTCATCTAATTATGTTTTAGCCAAAGTTAATGTTACATTAATTTATAAATTAACAATTGATTTTAAAATATTTGATAATTAAATAATACATGTTTTATTTTTAGCAACATATTTATTTATATTTTTAACAATTTTAAATAATTGTATTTAATATGACATTATTTCCAAAGTGGTTTTATTTTAAATCCCTATGATTAAATGAATATGTTTTTGCTATTCTGTTCGTGCATTGTTCCATGTAAGTTAGCATTCGCTGCACCATTTTATGTTTAGCCGCCATTTTGAATCATGCCATTAACTGCGTATTCCCTCCTCAAGAAGCAGGCTGTGGAAAGTTTTGTTTCTCCAAGGTTAGGCCTTGCTGTACTAATGAATACACTGTTCTTATTAGCCCATACCTTTCCCACCAGATAGAGGCCTTCTTTTTTTTTTTTTTGAATTTTATATAGCGCGAACTAGACCTGAGACATCGGGTATCAGAGCGCTTTACATGAGCACCAGTTTCGTTACAGATGAACACATTCATTTTTTTGTTTTTTTGTTAGACCTTCTCCCACTAGTCTAGCGGTAGGCACAGACAGAACGACCTTGGCATAGAGATAATGTGTGCCCGGTCTCAGAGTCGAAGCCCATCCTACTGTACTTCTTTGTCTTAGCTGCACCTGCTTGTAAAATTCCATTATGGGCGGGTCTTCCTTGGTTCTGAAATGTACATAATGCATCTCTATGTTTGCTGATGTCAGTCCTCTCTGCAGCACCCCTAAGCAACTGGGCAGACGGGGCTCCGCTCAAGTGTATCTGAATAAAAATATACTTGGTTTGTATTCTCTACTGTCTGACCGACTCTTCATTTGTATGGAAGGCTGAGAGGTGGTCGCAAGTGACCCGGGAGGCCCTAATCGGCTCACTTCCTTCAGTTGGCGCCCGAACAGGGACCCCACCGGGCGAGTATCCCTTCCCGGGTGGGGAGATCAAGGCCATTGTCGGGTTGGACGGACGGACCAAGGATCCCTGCACGAGAGAGTTCCTGAACTTGCAGCTGCCCCGTCTGTCCCGCCAGATGGTGTCTCTCCCAGCGGTCATCCCGATTAGGGTCCTGAACAATGAAACCCTTGGATCTGAGCATTTGGTCTGAAGAGTCGGCAGAGGAGAATAAGCTTGTTTGACCTGTGTGCACTAGGTGAGTCTGTTTTGGTTCTTTGTGGATATGGTACCATTTTGGTTTGTATTTGACACGGAATGAGGACCGATTTTTGGTACGAGGTGTTTGCGAACACTTCGCCAGGCAACATAACGAATTTGGCTCACTTTTGAAAATGCCTGGGTTTAGTAAGTTCTTGGTTTCTTGTTGTCGTTGTGGCTCTGCAGATGCGCGATTGGAAGAAAGTCAGCCGCCGCCTCCAGAGGGCACTCCTAATTTTGATATGTATGTGAAGCATGGCCTTGGCCCTATTATGTTTAGTACACTATAGCACAAATATACAAGGGACAATGCAGAGTTGCAGTGGCCGTTGACGGGCACTTTTGACTAACAAAAAATTGGGTTTTTACAGGAGAAGTTGATTGCGAAAAGGAGTAGACAGTCTATGTTTGATTCTCTTTGAATGTGGCAAAAGGAGGCTAAACAGAGGTGAATGAAAGCAGAGAAAGAGGCTCGGAAGGGGAGAATGAAAACATGGACTCAGAAGGATGTAGCACATGATAGAGAGAAACAAGAGATAGGAATTGAACATGAAGATAGGAGGTTTCGATTGAATATTAATAAATCTTATGTGACCCAAGAAGAAAATGACACGTTTGTGGAACAATTGTTAGATACTCGACCCCCATATGCCCCGCAGAGGATATATCCCGCTCTTCCCTCACAGGCTCAGCTACCCGGTTCTTCTGTCTCTGCTGTTTCTGCTTCTGTTACTGTTGATCAGACTGCCTTGGCCACGGCACCTCTTTTCCTTTCTTTGCCTTCACCGTCTGTGGCAACTATGACTGTTAGTACTCCTGCAACACCTATTGCTTTGCATCTCTTTCGCCAGCCCTTACACCTGTGATGCAGCCGACAGCGACGTTAGTGCCTGCTTCCTCTGTTGCTACCCCCACTGTGTTCTTCCATCCTCCGACATTACAGAGTTGTGGGACACCAGTACGTGGATTTGAGGATAGAGATTGGACTAAATTTAAGGAACGTTTGGGGCGGACGTTAGTCCGCTCTGATATGGGAGATGAGGAGAAAAAGGTAGCGACTAATCAGGCTGTGCAGTGGGCCTGAAACCCCATTTATGGTGTGGAAGATGTGTGGAGTGTGATGAAAGATTATGAGCCTTTTATACAACAGCATGCCCTTAAGCATATGTCTGCTACTTTGATCGGTCTTTGGGAGCAGTGTTTCAATGATGCAGCACGGCAGATTATATCTAATATTAAGGATCATGTATATGTTACTGATATGGTGCCTGCTCATGTCTTTGGTAATGTTGCGACGTTGGTTGCTTATCGGGGTAGACTACTTAAAAGGAGCCCCACCCCAGTATCTCAGTTTCCGATGCGGGAGGTTCATCCTATCTATCATCCTGAAATACCGGAGCTAAGGGATCAGCACGACAATGTCATTCGACAAGGTGTAGTGGCCCGTTTCCAAGGGTTTATACTCCATAGAAAAGGAGTGAGGTTTTGGCCCTTAAGACTCAGTTACCTGACCCTAGAAAAAATATGACGGCTTATTATGAAGAATTGACTGAAGCTGCCTCTTCTACAGTGATGGCGCTTGCTGATATTGAAATGTTTTTTGGTTTACTAGTTCCGGTTGATATTTGGAGACAAGTACACACACAGGATCATGTTGCAGAATTGGGTGGTACATGGGACCAGATTAAGGTATGGGATCAGGAACGGAAGCCCGGTGATAAGCCTAGACCAGAGATACTTGCTTTGCCCGGCCGTATCATTACATATATGCATTCTCTTATTCCCCCGAGGAAGGTTGATTGGGACAAGTTATCGGCTTGCCATCAAAAGAAAGATGGGAGTGTGTCTGATTTTTTCACCCGGTTTGAAGGTGTGTTTCTAGACTATAGTGGACAGGATTTGTCGATCGAAGATGGTGTGCGACTGTTTGTTAATAGATTTGTTTCCAATTTGCTTCCCGAGATTGTGACTCTATTGCATGCTTCCGAGAGCATCTGGTCCACAGCTTCTCCTTCTGTCTGTCATTTTGAATATGGCACAGTATTATGAGCACAGGGAAAATTAGGATAAGGAGAGGACGGAGAGGAAGCACAAGGATTTGAAGACGAAGATGTTGTTGCAGCAGGCTTCTAGAGGGAATGGCAGAGGACGTGGTGGTTTGGCCTGATAGCTTCCACGCACTAGCAGGCAGCCTAATACTATGTCTTTAAGGCCGAATCAGTGTGCGTATTGTAAGGAGGAGGGACACTGGTGTAGCAAGTGTCCCGTGTTGTTGCAGAAGTTGGCGGTCCCCAGAGGACAAGGTTCTCGGGGACGGGGTCGTGGAGCTGGTGGAGCGGACGGGGCTCAGAATGTTGCAGCCTCACAGGGTCGTTCCGATAATAATTACTTTGATGACCTTTGGGGCGGACAGTATCATCATGATGATTATGACATAGATGAGGTGACAGGAATGTATTACAGCTAGGACAGCCAGGGACAGAGTGGGGGACCAGTTCCGATACCTGTAGATCAACGCGGTCCTTATGTTACTGCGAACTTGCATGGCTCGGCTAAGGAATATTTGGTGGATACAGGTGCAATGAACAGTTCTAATTCTTGCTCTTTGGTCCCTGGGGCGGCTCTGTCTGGCCATAATAATGTTTTGGTAGGTTTTTCTGGTGTACCGGTTGTAAGCCCCATTTCAAAACCTCTTGCATTGACTATTGGTCCTTTCACTGTGGATTCACCATTCTAATTGACATCTAATTGTGGAAAAATTTGATGGGCTTGGATTTGTTGAAAAAATTGCATGCTACGATTTATTGCTCGCCGGCAGGTGTTTACATGACAATGGGTCCGGATGTGGTACACTCTAAGCAGTGTCTGTCCAAAGACGCACCTCTTCCTGCTGAGTTTAAAGATGTGCCACCCACTTAGTGAGCAACAGGCGACACAGATGTGGGACTGTTACAGATACCGCCGGTTTCGATCCAAATTAAAGATAATGCTATTTGGCTCGTATACCTCAGTATAAAATACCACAGGCAGGTGAGCGAGCTTTATTGCAAATTGTACAGGATTTTATTGAGAAAGGTGTGGTCGAGGAGACGACTGCTAATATTTGTAATAGCCCCATTCTTCCCATTCTAAAATGGACACCTACGGGTTCCTCTGATGATCATGCAGATGTTCATCGTTTTGTGATTGATTTGCGTGAAGTTAACAAAATAGTAGTCCCCCAGTTTCCTGTGGTCCCTGGCATTACCACTCTTTTGACAATGATTCCTTCTACTGCTAAATTCGGTTTTACACTAGCTAGCAGAAGTTTTAGATTCTGTCGAGCTCCTCAGGGCTATACTGAGAGTCCAAGTATCTTTGGTCAAGCTTTAAAGAGCCAATTGGATTCCCTTTCGCTTCCTACAGGTAATGTATTGGTTCAGTATGTTGACGGTCTCCTCATCGCTTCTGACACAGAACAAGGTTGCAGGGATAGTCCAGTTAAATTATTGTTGCATTTGGCACAGCACAGACATAAGGCCTCCCTTTCAAAATTTCAGTATTGTCGACAGGATGTCACCTATTTAGTTCACCTACTGTCGAAGGAGGGTAGGAGATTGACTCCTGAGCGCATCAGTACCGTTGTTAAAATGCCCGTTCCACAAACTCAGAAAGAAGTGCGCGCTTTCATAGGTATCACTTCCTATTGTCGCCAGTGGATACCTAACTATCCCTTACAAACCAAGCCCCTGCTCGCACTAACCACTAAAGATGTGCATGAGCCCCTGACTTAGACGCCTGAATGTCAGAAGTCTGTTGAGCAACTAAAAAGTGCGCTTTGCTCGGCTTCAGTGCTTGGCACGCCTAACTACAACAAGCCATTTGTATTATATGTCCATGAGACAGCTGGTTGTGCGCTTTCTGTTTTAACACAAAAATTTGGAGATAAGCAACGGCTGTGTGCTTATTTCTTCTCTGTGCTTGACCCTGTCGCACGAGCCCTCCCGAGCTGTCTAAGAGCGGTCACGGTTGTGGCTGTCTCGATAAGACAATCGGCTGGACTCGTAATTGATACTGACCTCACAGTCATGGTACCCCATGCTGTAGATACACTTTTGAATAAGACAAAGACACAGCACCTCACCAGTGCACATCTGATTATGAGCTAACGCTGTTCTCTAAACACATTACGATCAAACGATGTGCCACTCTAAATCCAGCCACGTTACTACCCCTCCCTTCTGAGAATGAGGAGATTGACATACATGATTGTATCTTCCGGACGGAAGAAGAGACGAAAGGACGGGTAGACCTGACTGATGTTCCCTTATCTGACCCACAAGGGGAACTATATGTCGATGGCTCTTGCTTTAAATTACCAGATGGCACTACAACCGCTGCGTACGCTATTACTATGCTGCGCATGGTAGTTGAGACATCACAAGTTCCCTATCAGTCGGCCCAAGCTGCAGAGCTCGTTGCCCTAATATGAGCCTGTGAATTGAGTGAGGGACTGGTTGTTAATATTTATACTTACAGCCAGTACGCCTTTGGAGTCGCCCATAATTTCGGGTGACTCTGGGCAGAGAGAGGGTTCCTTACTTCCCATGGGACAAAGATTCAGCATGGTCCTCTTATATATAGGCTTCTGTCTGCTTTGACACTCCCTAAGAAATTGGCAATAGTAAAGTGTAGCGCCCATAGGAAAGTTACTGATGATGTAGGTAAAGGGAACGCTTTTGCAGATCAGACAGCTAAGGAAACAGCCCAAACTAAGATGAAAAGAATGTTCGTAGCAGGTCCTGCTAGGTGGGTGCCCGAGGTCACAATGTTCGAGGATACACTTGAGAATGTGAAGGAGATTCAGAGTGAGGCCACAGTGGAGGAATTAGCAGTGTGACAAGAAAGTACAGCACAATTGAAAGATGAGGGATGTTGGATTGACAAGTCAGGGAAGCAAAGATGCATGTTGCTGGATGCATATGTTCTTCCTGTAGTCACGATGGCTCATGGCCCAGCCCATATCAGTGCTAAGGGTATTTGCAAGTTGTTAGACCCTGTATTTCAAAATGACAACATTTCGAAGACAGCTGCACATTTAGTGAAGTACTGTATGGTGTGCATGATGCACAATCCTGGGAAGGGTACCCCCACGCCACCCGGTAATTTTGCACCACCCACTTTCCCTTTTGGGGTCCTTCAGCTAGATTACATCGAGTAAGAAAGGGTCAATAATCTGAAGTATGTGTTGGTGGTTGTTTGTGCATTCAGTAAATGGGTTGAAGCCTACCCCACCAAAGACAATACAGCCATGGCGACTGCAAAGGTACTCCTGAAGGATTTCTTTCCTCACTTCGGCTTGCCCCGTTTGATCTGGAGTGATAACAGAAGTCACTTTAATGCCAAAGTCATACAGTTAATTTGTGACGTCACCCCCAGTCAGCAGGTTTGGTTGAGAAGTACAATGGTACTGTAAAACTGAAATTGGCAAAGATTCAGGAGACAATGCAGCACTCGCAATGAAATTCGTTTTATTTATTTATTTGTTTACTTACCTCTGTTCGGCCGTATGCCGTAGTTTACTACCCCCCACCCTGCTCCTCCCCCGCCCCCCCCACCCCACGGCACTCCCTCCACGAGCCGCTACTGGTGTGAGGTTTGTAGAAATGGTTATCACTTGGGGAGTGTATTGGGAGGATTGAAACAGAGTTACTTTGATTTATAAAGGGCTTTTGGCAGCACGCACTGGGTTAAGATTGGGGGAAGCACAGGAAGCACCGAATCAGAGATATTTGGTAACAATGGGGGTGTAGCACAAAAAAGGGGGATTTGTTTTAATTTATTTCGACTTACTGCTTAATTGTCGTTTAACGTATGATAGGGATGTAGCACTAATGGAATGCTGTTTAAAAACTTTTGTTGTTCATGAAACCCGTGTAGAGCTGATGTTTACTTTACTATAGTAGATACCCCTGACGAAGGGCTGATTAGCCCGAAAAGCATTGGGTGAATAATGAGGTGGTGTCTTGGATGAATCGAATATTCCTTCTGCCAGTGAATAAGGCCTGGATGGGCAATTCTTGTGCATTGAAAAATGTTGGAACCTCATCAGCTTTTGATGTGAATTGACAAAGTATTGATAAAAGTTTGGAAAAAAGGGATGAACAATTAGATTATTTTGGAATAAACTGGTGTCGCACGCATTCTGTTCAAAAAGGCTGTGCAACTTGTCTGAGACGCGAAAATGGCGAGCCACAAACCTTTGGACATTACATAACGTGTACTTTTGGGACAGAGCACATCACAAGTTAGCACGCTAAAAACTGCCAAGCGCAAAGAATAATTATGCACTTCAAATTTAAACAGGGTGTGCTCCAGACCACTCACAAGTACCAGTGGTTGGCCGTGTGTGGTGCTAGATTTTCGCCAGTTCTGAGCTTGTGTAACTTACTACTGTTTTAAGTCCCTTTTTGAGTCTAGTATCTTTTGAAGTGCAGTTTGTGAATAGCAATGGGCTTACTCTTTTGTGGGTAGGTGCATGTCCTTCCCTAAAACCCTTCCTAACCCTCTCTAAATCCCTCCTTACTCCTCCCTAAACCCCTCCCATTTAGTAGCATGTATGCCTCTTTTTACAGACACTCTCCCTAGTTCCTCAACATTTACTACTTAGGGCCTTATTACGATGTCGGGAGGACTCACGTCCATCTGACACCATTGCGGAATCGGGAACGACCGACATCCGGTCAGCGGTCCCGACTGCAGCATTACAATGCGACCACACATGATGCGGTCGCATGCTCCCATTTCCCTATGGAAGCTTGTGCAGTGGCCATAAACAGACCGTAGCACATGCTCCCATAGAGAAATGGCAGAATCTGTTCATCCCTGCACCGCATGGCAGGCACCTCAAGGTGCCTGCCACACGGTGCAGGGATTAACAGGGTAGCACCATAGGTGCCCCCTCGGCCCCCAACCGGTGGCCGCAGGGTTAAGGGGGTCCTGCTTAAAGTCACTTTCCAACAGGCTTTACATGTCGGAAACTGACATCGTAATCCCTACGGCGGAAACGCCGTCCATAGGGATTACTGACAGGCCTCCGACTGGACGACGGACTCCTTAAGCCTGTCGGAATCCAGCCGGAATGACCGGCCTGTTTCACTTTCGACCGCCTGCATCATAATGCAGCGGTCAAAAGAGGAACCTGCGATGAGACTCGTAAAGCCTCTGACCTGTGGTCGTTGGCTTTCCGGGTCTCATCTTAATGAGGCCCTTAGTAGTAAACTAACATATGTGAAGAGCTCCCCATAGAAAAGACAGGAGAGCTGGAGGAGGTGATGTACGCTCATAGGTATGTGAGTAGCATTTTGTAGTACTTTAGTAGTACTACTGTAGCACTAATACACATACTACAAAATGTAGTTTGTGAATAGGCCCCTATGTGGGGGTCTCTGATTCTAATTCATGCAAACATTAAAAACATTGTTAACCACAGAAGGGAACCACAAAATATCTAAACCAGATGCTAAACAATTTTGAACACTTCTTTCCCTAAAAAGTTATCAATACCATGATTCATCCCAAATAACTTTAACAGTAATCTTTTGATTATTACTTAAGACTAAAGCCACAAAAGAAACTCTCCTGTGCAGTTTTAGTCACGCATGATTATAAAGAGTATCTTGTCGTTAAATCAGCATTGGATTGGAAGCACAGTTAGGCCCACGCAGCCCAAAAAAGTGGCCCGCATTTGCAGATTCCAACCTTTCACATAACACTGCTTGGTTAGGACCATAGAGGTAATGTGGGCAAACATTTGAAGTAATACATGTTTTTTTAAAGCTTTTAGAGCCAGTAACCTTGTTAAGACTGGTAACAAAATTATGCCACTGCATCACACCTTCAGATTTCCTGGTGCTCTTCTTCAGGGCTATAAATCTTGTTCTCACCCTGAGGTCTATGAATTTTTATCTCAATGTTAGGTCCCACAGCCCATGATCAACCTTAGATCCCTGAATGTCCTGTCTGCCACCAGTCTCTAACATTTCTGTACTTCATTAAGATCCTTACTTCCCAGTGACCAGCAGGTCTCCAGAGGATCATACTCACTCTTAGGTCTTGAGACTTCTCTTCACCCTTAGGGTATATGATTTAGTATATGCCCCTGCTTATACTAAATCAGCACCAAGAGACCCTTTGGGAGTAATGGGCAAAATACAAATGCTGTTCTCACTAACACCTTAAGGCTCTAGCACATCATCACTTAGTTCCCAGAGAAACATGTTACCCTCAGAACTCCTAAGCTCGTTTCCACTGGTGGTCCAATTAGGATCTTACTCACACTCAGATCCATGAGGCTCCTGCCCACAGAGAGGTCCGCAGAGGTTACTGCTCACTCGGGTGCTCTTAAAATAGTTCTCACCCTAAGGTCCGTTGATAGCCTTCTTCATCCTTAGGCCCTGTAGCTATTGCTCACTCAGACCTGAACCATTAAGGACCATGTGGTTCCATGAGGCTTCTATGTACCCTCTAATCTACTGGTGCTCTGGTCACTCCAATGCCATGAGGCACACACTCACCATTAGAACTTCAAACCTCCTGCTCAACCACAGCTCCCATGGGCTCCTACTCACTCACAATGTCCCCAGTAAGGGACATGCTCAAATTAAGTCATCAAGGCTGCTGCTCAAATTCAATTCCTTAAGGATACTGCTGACCCTCAGTTTCCTTTGTTTCCTGCTCATTCTGAGGTCCCTAGGGCTCATACTAACGCAAGGCCAGACCTGTGTTTTCAAGACAGAATAGCAATGGTAAAGTAGTCTGTACAGCTGAAATGCTCTCGATGACTGAGATTAACTGGGAAGATCGTGTGTGAATAGTGTACTTGCAGGTTAAGAGTGAGGTGTATTGGTAGTGTGAGATGTATAGGCTAGGAATGAGGTACACTGACAGAATTGAGCACACCTAGGGTACGAACAGGTCATGATTGAGGGGTGCTGGTAAAATTGTGCACGTCATATTTGAGGTGCAGCAGTAGGACTTTGTGTGCACATGGTATTTGGAGATCAGGGTTGAGGCTCACCGGCATAAGTGTGTGAATGCCGTACATGTATATCATGGTTAAGTTGCAAACACGGAGCTGGATGAACACAGGGGATATGCAGGTCGATGTTAATGTACACTGGCACAGCTATGTGTACCTAGGATATGAGCTAAACTGAGAGAGCTGTATATGCACAAGGGTGTTGCATGTCATTTGGGAAGTGTACTGGCAAAGCTGAGGGTGCATGTTGGATCTAACTGCAGGTCATGTGCACAGGCTCATTAGAGTTTAGGAGTCCATATCAATATAAATGTAGGAGAATTAGTATCAATACTGTAATTTGTAAAGAGCATTTGCTCAAAAGTATCGATGAAAACTACTTATGTTTGAAAAACCTCTAAAGAGGACATGATCATAATACCTTAATATTTGTAATTGTTACTCAACCCTACTAACACTCCCAGGGTGCCTCATTATGAGGGTTAGTATTTAGGATGACCACAAGTAATTGTGTCAGAACCTGCCAAGATTGAAGTGAATGGATAGGGTGATCAGTTTGGCACAGCATTTCACTGCTTCTACATGTCATGAAGAAGGGCTGTTAAGAACAATTACAGAATACATTGACTTTAGGATGAAATCATTTTTATTATTGTTACGCCCTGTATACCTAAACCAAGGGCTCCAAAATGCACAGAGGGATCTAAAAATGCACAGAGGGATGAACATAACTCAAGTAAAGGAATACAATATGTGTTATCTCAAAGTCCTCCCACTGTATTCCCATGATTGCCCCATGCCATAGCAATTGAGATAGAGGAGAGGTGAGAGTAAAAGGGAGAGGTGGGGCAGGAAAACAAAAGCGAAACCCATCACAACCAGGATCATACTCAGTCTCAAACTGAAAGGATTCGCTAAATCTCTGCCCCACTGGTATGGTACAGTCATGACAATCCAGGCAGCAGCTCAGGCCTAGTCCAATGTAACAGCACCTAGTTCATATCCCACCAATGTTATCCCCACTCCTTTTACTTTGCTTGTGAGAAGGTCTCTGCTACTCAAATCTGTTTGAAAACATGAGATTTACCCTCAGGGATCACGTTGATCTTGGCAGGATGCAAAGAGATGCCTGCAGGCCTAACTTAAGAATCTTCTTCATAATGACCTGCATCACTGTCTCCTGGTCTCTGTCACATGTCACTCTGTCAGCTGCAATACCAAAAATTCTAAATTGGGTCACCATCCATGGTGGTTGTCTTGTAACTGGATGCCCTTCTGAAAATATGTTCTTTCTTGTGGGGCTCAAAGTTCTGCTATGACAGTTTCACTGAAGTCCTTAGTACTTCTTTAGTTTCTTTGTGGACTTTCAATATGCTTTCCGTACTATAACTCTAGAGCCATCCTCCATAAGAAAGCCGTTGGAGTTCAAAATCCTCTTGATTCTATGCTTTATGGTTTCCTCACCAGATTTTTCAAAACTCCCAGAAGGTGGATGTTGGCTGTACATTTGTGACTCCATACGAACCAGAATCATCTCCCTATCACTGCCCCCCTACTTGGAGGGCATCGTGGAAGATCAAAAGTCAAATGGATCTTTTCTGCTTTTTATGTTTGTCTCTTTGGGAGGCATGGTAAGCGCAGTGCTACAGGCCTCTCTAAGTGCAGGTATTGACAGTTTTGCCAAGGCTTCCAGGAATAAATGTCATGCAGTGAAATTCATTCACTCTTCCCTGGGATAACCCTAGCTCTTAGGCCTTTTATCACTCCTCCAGGCTTTCGCCACAGCGCTCTTCAGCCAATGAGAGGTGCTGGTGTAAGTTTCGGGTATATTGCCTTTCTCTTAATTCTTGGTGTGGATTACTTTTAAATCAACAGGGCTGAAATGGAGGTCCTCTGCTATACCCACTTTGGGCAGCATTCTTACCGCCAGAGCCCAGGGGTGTTGGTGCACTGGGACTTGAACCTGGTTTCTGAGTTTCGAGGTTGCTAAGGCTGCAACCTCTCCCCGCTCACTGCAGTGACTTATACCTGGCAGGCAAATGAGATCAGAAGAGACTAATTTATCTCTGCCTGTTCAATGGAGGTGAGGTGGAATAAATAAACTGTGAAGCTCCCTCCCTAGCCCTCACAAACCCCCACCACTCCGATTTTCCAGTCCGCTGCCCTGCCCCACCCTCTTCAAAGCAAGAGCTAATGACTTGCCATTAGCAGCTTCTTTTTTTTTTCTTTTTTGTTATAAATCTTTTTATTAAACAAGGTAAGTCGACATTTCAAGTACATATAGAGGGATTATACAAGTGACAAAGGTATACTGTTGTGCACAAGAGTCACACAAATGTTATCAGGTAATACATGTTGTTTACGGTGTAGATGGTTCTTCTACTAATGGGAGAGTTGGAGGGATACATATGTCACCCCGATAGGCATTCCATTTGTTCCATATAGAGGACCGTTTTTGGGGGCACCCGCGTGCAACATAAACAGTTTTCTCCCTGAACATGCACCAATCCATGTCCGCCCTCCAGGCCTCAATTTTAGGTGGTTCTCCGGCTCCCCACAATTGTGCTATATTCCTTTTAGCCACCATTAGGCCTATGGCGACCCATATTTTGTCTTTACTGCTGAGGTCAGTGGGCTCCCAGACATTCAGAAGACATCTTTTTACTGCAGGTTCGACATTAATTTCTAACACTTCACTCATACATTCGTGTATCTTCTCCCAGTAGGACCGGATACACTCACATCCCCATATGATATGTAGGAATGATCCCACAAGGCCACACTGTCGTCTACAGTTACCCTCGTCCGCCCTCCCCATTTTGATGAGACTAGGCCCAGAGACATAGATTCTGTGGAGGACCTTCAGTTGGACTAGGCACAATCTAGATGAGATCTCCACCTCTCGTGGGGATGCCACCGCCTCCTGTCATTCTTCGTCATCCAGCTCCAGGCCATCTTCCTCCCAGCGTTGTCTCAAGAGTCTCAGGGGGTCTGGGGTGTTATTAATCAGTTTTTTGTAAGTCAGGGATATCGCTTTGTCAGGTAAGTGCCCGTCAAGTAACCTGTCCTCCAACGGTGAGGAGTCTGGGGGGTGGCACCATTAGGTAGATTCGACATTAGTGCGTGCCTGACCTGCAAATATCTCAAGTACTCCTTATCTGTGAGTTCGCAGCCCTGCTGCAGCGAGGAGAATGAAGCCACCTCTCCCCCCACCCATAGGTCCCCGATATTCGAGATACCGATGAGATCCCACTTATCAAAACCCTTTGTGTTCCTCAGGGTACCTAGCTGTGCTGCATCCCACAGGGGGGCGGCCAGCGTGAGCTTATGTTCCCACCCCAGGCTTCTGCTGACCGCATGCCAAATCTGTACTGAGTATTTAGTCGGTCCTGTCAGGGGAAATCTGCGGGGTTTAGAATATAGAGCTTGGTTGTAGTTACCGCCTGGCAGCAGCCATTTATCCATTCTGTAAGCTGGGTCATCTCCGTGGCGATAAGTACAGTGGTTGATTGCCACCAGGTGTGCAGCCCAATAGTATTTTTTGATGTCTGGTAATCCAATTCCCCCGTCGTACCAACCAAAGACTAGTTTTTGTAAGGCAATACGGGTCTCCCGTCCCAGAGTAATTCCCTCTGCAGGCTCTCTATTTCCCTAAAATATCTCGCAGGAACCATGTCTGGGGAGTTGTGTAGTGCGTAAAGGAAGCACGGTAGGGACATCATTTTAAAAAGTGCCGCCCTCCCCAGCAGTGAAAGCGGAAGCGTCTTCCAGGTCGTCACGTCCCGCCTCAGCCTCTGAAGGGGGGAAGTAGGTTACATTCATATCTGACTTTGGGGTCCGTGGTGATGAAGACACCCAGGGAACGGAAGCCCACCCTCGCCACCTGTATGGGACAGCCCCCGGGGGCGGGGGGGGGAGGGTCCCCCCTAAGCACGTACAGTAAAGACTTACTCCAGTTGATCAAATATCCCAAGTATTTACCAAAGTTCGTGAATATGTTGAGTACTATATGTAGGGACGCTTTCGGGGAAGCCAGATAAAGGAGGATATCGTCCGCATATAGGGAGATGCGGTCTTCCCACCCTTCAGTCCATTTAAGCCCCCGTATGGATGGGTCCCAGCGAATCCAAGCCACCAGTGGCTCCAGAGAGAGGGCAAAAAGCAGAGGTGACAGCGGGCATCCCTGGCGGGTCCCACGCCCCAACCCAAAGACCTCCGATTTTTTGTTGTTGACCACAACCTGAGCTAGGGGCTCCGCGTAGAGGAGTCGCACCCACCCAATGAATCCAGGCCCAAATCCCATCTTTGCCAAGACTGCGAAGAGATACGGCCACTCGATCGTATCGAACGCCATCGAGGCATCAAGAGAGACCACCACTGCCGCTTCCTGAATCGTATCTATTCGACCTAATACTCCATGTAGTCGTTGCAAATTTAATGCAGTGTTTCAGTGGGGCATAAATCCCGATTGATCAGGATGCACTAAGCTACATATTACTTGGGTCAGGCGATTAGCTAGTACTTTGGCTAGTATTTTGGGTTCTGCATTTAGCAGAGAGATGGGCCTGTATGAGGAGCATTTGTTTTTAGGCTTACCCTCTTTACATATAGCCACTTGCGTGGCTACCCGCTGATCTAGTGGCAGGAGTCCCACTTCTCGGCTCTCCTCGAACATGGCCCGCAGGTGTGGGGCGATTGTATCTGGCTTTAGCTTGTATAATTCGATCGGCAGCCCATTGGGACCCGAGGCCCTGCCGGAGTGAAGGTTTCTGATCGCTTGCGCTATTTCGTCATTCGTGAAAGCACTATCCAATGGGAGTGGTCAGATATTCCACGTGCCAAGTGTCTGACTTCATGAACGTCTGCGATGTGGGCTGCTGGAACCAAAAGATAGCCGATACGGGAGAGGCTGTTATGTGCCCCCGAGTGGAAGGTATGTTGTATGATGTTAGGATGGTGTGCGCGCCACACGTCGGCAAGGCTTAGGCATTCAGAAAATCAGGAAGCCATCTGTAGGAGGAGCTAATTTCGCGTGGAGGATGGCGGTCGAGGAGTCCCGACATGACTGAGTTAAAGTCCCCTCCCACCACAAGGCTGCCCTCTGGAAGCGAAAGCATTATGGTACCGAGGTCTTTGAAAGTAAGGTTCTGTAAGCCCGGTGGGACATATACTGTCATCAGTGTAAGTGTTTTCCCCTCCCACTGTCCCGAGATAGCTGCATATCTACCCATATCGTCAACCCAGGTGCGGTGTATGGGAAGGAGTTTTTAACCATAATACCCACCCCCCTGGAGCCTGTGGTGAAGCCAGAGTGTGCCACTAGACAGTAGCCCCATCTATTCAGTGCTCTGCAGGAATTACCCACCAGGTGGGACTCCTGGAGGAGCACCACGTCCGGGGAGTGTCGTTTGATGAGTTGTAGAACTATGCAACGTTTTAGTTTGTCCCCGAGGCTGTCGACATTCCAACTCAGGAGTCTAAAGCTTTTGTCCCAGTGTGTACTCATTGTTACCTATATAGTTTGTGTATCCCTCCACTCGTATACGGAGAACCTTTGTCGACGTCACAAAAACTAGGTGAAACCACCCTGTTCCCACCCAACTACCCCCCACCCTGCTCCCCTGCACCCTGGGCCCAAAACTGCCCATCAAACAAACTATGCAGAGTGCCTGTCGCCCAAACTTACAACTAAGAGTAGTCTAATGAGGGGGTTAGAGGCTCCACCACCCCGATCCCGCCCCAGCTCGGCGAACTATCCCGGCTCGCGGTGACGGGGCGGGCAACAAACATTGATCCTAGACGGATAGATAGCCCTGCTGACAATGTACATTCCTACAATCCATCTCCATAGGCCTCTGCCCACCAGCAAGGTTCGTGAGTTTAAGATCTCAAAGTAGGTCAAGTGCACCTTACAGACCGGAAACAGTTCCGCTTCAGTTCTAGAGACAGCTGATGCTCAGCGAGCGTTGTGGTCCTCCGCACCTCCCCAGCCCTCCAACCAGTCAGCAGCACCTTCCGGATGATCGAAGAACCAGGCTCTGCCCTCTGCCTCCACTCGCAGACGGGCGGGAAATAACATTGCATATTTAATGCCTTTATCTCATAGCTTTTTCTTCACCGCAAGGAAGGATCGCCTCTGTTTCTGCATGGCGAGGGTGAAGTCTGGGTAGAAAGAGATTTCAGCATTCTCATAGTGGAGAGGAGGGGCCACCCTGGCATTCTGCAGGATTACATCCCGGTCGCGGAAGTTCACTAATCTTGCCAGGATAGGGCGAGGGGGTGCTCCCGGTTTCGGTCTCCCCCCGGGAACTCTGTGCGCCCTTTCGACCACGAAGAATTTGGACAGGCCCTTGGGTTGTAGGTGTGTGAGTATAAGGTCTTCAATGAAAAGGTCAATTGCCTGCCCCTCCGCTTTTTCAGGCACCCCAATTATGCGCACGTTGTTTCGGCGGGTGGGGCCTTCGTAGTCATCGAGTTTGTCCTCCGCAAACCTCCGGAAGGCCTGCAATTCTCTGACGTCCTGCTGCAGCTGCGATGTGTCATCAACCAGGCTGGAGGTGGTGATCTCCATCTGCTTTACTTTCTCCCCTATTTTCATTAAGTCCGCCCTGATAAGTGTCACTTCCTACGAGATGGCATCCATTCTCTGCTCCAGGGAGGATCTGACCCCGGAGATGGCATCCATGACATCTTGCAATGTCAGTTCGGGGGGCCCTCCTCTGCGCCAGCCGTCGCTTTAGACGCAGAGTGGTGTTCCGGTAGTGTGGATTTTGGGAGAGCATATCTGTCCAGTTTGTTCTGTTGGACTGTTTTGTGGCCCCTTGACCCCGACATTCCTCTCTATGTAGCGCTGGCTGCGCCTGTCCCGAAAACGTCTGTGGACTCCGGTTACCGATGTGATCAAATGGGCTGATTTGCGTGGGGGGAATCCAGCAGACCAGATAGCCGATGTGGCGGTGTAGTAGGGGGGAGCCCTGCACCCGATGCCCTTCGTGGTGGAGCACAATCGTCAGGCCCACGTTGCTGGTCGGTGTTATCGTGGGCTGCCCAGGAAGGCCAGGATCTGGCAAGCACACACGCGTTGGCCTGGTATGCCCTCAGGCGGCGCCCCTCCTTCTTCCCCGAGGTGGTGGGGGACTGCTGTCCGCGCAGGCAGAGTCCGAGTCTCGCAGCACCCACCGTACTGCTGGACCAGCGGATCGATGAGCAGCCACTCACTTGTAGGAGGTGTAGTGTCCTGCAGCTTCTTCCACTTCATGCCTGACCCGAGGCCGGCCCCCACGCGCCAGCACCAGGGTCTTTAGTTGCCACTCCCAAACCAGCAAGGAGAACACGGTCCCTGGTGGGGGGGCGCACCGATCATCTGTCCGAGGGTCAGGGCCGGACTGGCTACCGGGCTTTCCTTCATAAACAATGCAAAACAAATGCTTTAAAAAGTAGGCTTTAAAGCTATTTGTTTTGCATTGTTCATTTGGAAGCGCCTGCAGCTCCCCAGCAATAAAATCATCCCCTCTGCAGTGAACCTGGGCCCCACCCTGCCACCCCAGGAAAAAATGCCCGGTAGCCAGTCCGGCCCTGCCGAGGGTGCAGGAGGGGGCAAGGTGTCCTTCAGGGATTACAGCCTGCGGTGGTACTTGCGGCCATTCGGTGCAAGAGCGGCTCACCGGGGTCCAGACACGTCCTCTGTGGTGCGGCCGAGCTTCAGATAGCGCACCCGCTGTCGGGGGGGGTCGCAGCTCACCTCCACTCCACCGGGAGCTGCTGTACACTGGGGGTCCGTGTGGTAGTCAGGTCCGCCGCTCAGACTCGCTCTCTCCAGCTCCGATCACGGGCTGCGACCCCGGCCTCGCTTCACAGGCAGGCTCGATATGTCGCTACGCCATGCCCTTCAAGGTTGCGTTGCAGCCGAAGGCTTCAGGGCCAGGGAAGGCTGTAGGCCGTGACGGCCGTAGTCTCACCGGGGTCGGACCCAGAGCACCGGCGGTCAGCTCAGCAGTGGCCTTGGGCTATTCGGTGATCCCCCCGTCGCTCAGGCATCGTATTTGTGACACGGATCTTAGGGCAGGAATAGGGTGATTGCGGAGCTACTCTATCACGCGGCCATTGCGCTCCGCGGCTAAGCCACGCCCCCATTAGCAGCTTCTTGAGGTCTCTGTCACACTTGGAGGTAGACAGGAGGCAGGGACACCTCATGCTGTGAAGACCAGGAGCAGCCATTGTCATTCTGTCTCTGACAATTAGCCATCCAGCCTCACTTAATGTGCATCCCATCATGTTTAGTATATGTTTACCGCTGTGTGCTTGCAATGGAGACAGAGACAGCTGAGGCAGGTGGGGCTACATATTCCACCAAAAAACCAGTCCATCAACTGTCCTCAGCCACAGGCCCATCTGCCTATGACCAACTGCCAGCCTTGCCAATCCGAGGCTGCTTCAAATCTAAAAACTCTACCAAAAACCTCTTCTTAACCAAAAGTCAACATTTGTACTCTAAAGGGAAGAAGCAGAAAATAATGTGCACTAAAGACCACCTTATAGTCACACCTACTGGTGTACTTTGATCTCTTCCGTTTGAACTTAAATTCAATTGTATTTGAATCAAACGTTTAGCACGTATGGGGAGTAGTGTTTACAATATTAAAGCAATTATCATGAATACACATTAGAAGTCCATACATATTATTTTTACAGTTTTATTAAAAAGCATAAAAATAGCTCTTATTAATTTATCCCCAACACATATTATAAATTATTGTCCAATCATAATCTTAGGAATATCATAAGAATTGTGTATGCAATTGATCCTCTAGACATCTATGTCATCATGTTTCCTCAATGTAAAATGAAACCTTCACATATTGTTGCTCAAATTACATCATTTTGAATGTATTCCTCATATATGTTACTCATTCATAATGGTTAAATATTTAAAAATCACTACAGCCAACACGTGTTTATTTTTGGAAAGCCGCTTCTTCAGAGCTGTAATTAAAAACATATAATTGCACACTTTACATTTTGTGACTCAATAGACAAAACATTCATCTATCCACAGAAATCTCATATTAGCAGTGTAAAATATAGCTTTAGGAAGCTACTTGTGAATTGGTTGTCACAGTATCCCTCCAGGTTCCTGTCTCACTTTCCTCCAATGTCACATTTGGGTAATGATGAGGTAGCATATAACATATGTTTCCCAAGTTCACAGTTCTCCCCACTCTGCCATGCTTATATGTTTACCAAGTTCACAGTTCTCCCCACTCTGCCATGCTTCAGCACAGTATGTTTGGTTTGCAGTCTGATGTTGGTGGACCCTAAATTGCTAGTTAAGAGCAGGGGCAGTGCAGTTCCTGGTGGTGTGCAGTCCTCCATGTTCCTCCTTGAACAGTCACTCTGACTCAGCCCAAGCCCAGCTGATGTTGCAGTTGTCTCTGACCATACTGGTGTGCACTCCAGCTTCAGAGGTGGGGCAATGTGAGCCCATGCAACACTCTAACAGGGCAACCTAGTGACGGAGAGTGCTTAGTCTATGAGTCATCCTTGGACCCAACACAAAACACACAACCGAGACGATCAAAGAGCCTTCACTGGGTTGTGATGTTCCAACACAATTCAGGGGGATCCACCAACGTTGAATGTAATCTCATAATGGTGCCCACTTTTATTTCATGCTTTAGTTTTCTCTAAGCTTGAAAGCAAACTTGGTCATGGTTCTTCAGGACGCCATGATGTCACAAGTGCCAAACCTTGATGTGGGGGAGAGTCTACAGGAATGCAAATATCATAAGCCCTAAGTTATCACAGGAGTTCAACTTCACAATTCACTACAGGGGTCATTTTTTTATTTATTTTTAATTTATTTGAGTTTTATATAGCGCTGGCTAGACCCGGAGGTATCAGAGCGCTTTACATAGGGTTCCACAAAGTTACAAAATTACATCAGTTACCAGTTACATCAGTTACTAGAAAAACATTTCAAGTGCGTAAAGACGAAATAAATGGAGCTTAGAAAGAAGAGGGGGTAGGGTAAAGGGGTAGGAGGGAAATAGGGTGGAGAGACGAGGGAGAGTCTGTCCAAAGTCCGGCTGGGTAGGTGGCGGCCGAGGGGGAAGTCCACAGCCCATCTCCTCTATAGCTATCAGGTAGCTCCACCGGGCATCAGCCAAATATCTAGGTCTCAACGGAAAAACATTTAAAAAGCATAGGGGACGAAAAAATGGAGCACAGAGGGGGAAAGGGGTAGGGTAAAGGGGTGGGAGGGAGAATGCGAAAGCGAGACGAAGGAAGGTCTGCCCAAAGTCCGGCTGGGTAGGTGACGGCCAAGGGGGCCATCTCCTCTATGGCTATCAGGTAGCTCCACCGGGCATCGGCCAAAAAACTAGGTCTAGCGCTTAACATAAGGAAACATTGTGTTTTATATAGCGCTGGTTAGACCCGGAGGTATCAGAGCGCTTTACATAGGGTTCCACAAGGTTACAAAATTACATCAGTTACCAGTTACATCAGTTACTAGAAAAACATTTCAAGTGCGTAAAGACGAAATAAATGGAGCTTAGAAAGAAGAGGGGTAGGGTAAAGGGGTAGGAGGGAAATAGGGTGGAGAGACGAGGAGAGTCTGTCCAAAGTCCAGCTGGGTAGGTGACGGCCGAGGGGAAGTCTACAGCCCATCTCCTCTATAGCTATCAGGTAGCTCCACCGGGCATCGGCCAAATATCTAGGTCTCAACGGAAAAACATTTAAAAAGCATAGGGGACGAAAAAAATGGAGCACAGAGGGGGAAAGGGGGTAGGGTAAAGGGGTGGGAGGGAGAATGCGAAGGCGAGATGAAGGAAGGTCTGCCCAAAGTCCGGCTGGGTAGGTGACGGCCAAGGGGGCCATCTCCTCTATAGCTATCAGGTAGCTCCACCGGGCATCAGCCAAAAACTAGGTCTAGCGCTCAACATAAGGAAACATTGTGTTACAAATTACAAAAATGATCACATTAATTACAGAGAGGTCACAAATTCAATACAGGAGTTATTAGCGACCATGAAAAACAAGATCCACAAAAAGGAGAGGGGAAAAAAAGAAAAAGGCCAGGGAGAGCAGGGAGTCCACGGGAGGGAGTCAGCAGCGGAGAAAGATACGAGACATAAGTCAGAGGTCCGGCTGGTTAGGTGATGGCCATAGCGGTGTGCCAGAGCCTGTCTCCCCTATAGCTGTCGGGGCAGCTCCACCGGGAATCGGTCATACATTTCGTACTCTGCCGGATAGAAATGAGAATCAGGAAGGGACCAAGAGTCAGCAGCGGAGAAAGAGACAAGACATAAGTCCGAGGTCCGGCTGGGTAGGTGACGGCCATAGCGGTGTGCCAGAGTCTGTCTCCCCTATAGCTGTCAGGGCAGCTCCACCGGGAATCGGTCATACATTTCGGACTCCGCCGGGTAAAGATGAGAATCAGGAAGGGACCAAAAGTCTAGAGTCCAGAGACGGGCTGGTGGAGCTGGCGAGGGTGGTAGGATAGGAAGGGGAGTGTAGCTTGGCAGCCATCTTAAGGTCAGGCAAATCGAGTCTGTTGATCTCCAAGATTCTGTAGGTGGTGTTGTCTCTAGATCTTAGGATTGTTTCCTCAAGATCGAACACGGTCATGGAGTCCCTAGGCTTCACCACCTGTCCTGCCAGCACTGTTCCTTCCTCTGCTTGCATGCCGCATCTCCTACCTCATCTCCTAGCAGGCCCCCATTTATAAGGCAGCGTCTTCTTTGTGCAACGGAACCTCTGGCACTCCTTCTCAGCAGTCAGCCTGATCCTTCCTCTAAGGCAGGAGCCCAAGCATCTCTTTATCTTGCAGTTGACAGAACGTTTTAGATTCCTGAGACTTGAAGTATAAAGGTTTAACAAATTTCAAACCATTTGCAAAATGGTTTGCAACCACTAAATAGGCCATCCTATGAGTCTGAAAATGGAGTTCCGTTAAAATTGCAAAGTGAACCAAAAATATACAGTTTCTTATTTTGTGATTGCTTTTTTAATTTCTTAATTTGTGATTCATAATTTCCAAGTGTTAAATTTTATATACTAAACATTCACAATTTGCTAATGATCACAAAAAAAGCTAATTGCATGGACAATTTAATATCAACTACAATCAGGTGATAACGAGGCACATGGTATGAAGGACTATCCAAAATGCATTGCAAACTTTCACAGTGGCTGCACTTTATCTTATGGTGGTGAGGATGCGAATTGTAAGAGCTCCGCAGAAGAGAAGGAGAAGCAAAATGATTTTAGGCAGAGCGTTACTTTGTTTGAACAAACACATGAAGTGCAGGTTTAGTAAAAAGGTGATTATAAGTTTAATATCTGATTTGAAGCCTTTTTTTAGGAAGCTCCACCTAGCATAGTGTGGCTATGCCTACACCTAATCAGGTGTTATTTCCCCTTCACCTTCTTGCATCTGTGATTTATCAGCACACAGTAACAGTTGGTAGGGACATACAGCAGAGTGCTCTTTCTAGAATATTGTACAACTTTCTAGATACTATGCTTGAAAAATGTCATTAGCATATTTTTCCTCATACCCCAGCTGAATTAAAAATTGCAAAGGTGCCTTTTTATTGAAAATCAGATTTCCCAAATGTATTTGGATGTGTGAATTGTACACATCCTCAGTAGTCCACCACTGGAATCAGAATATATCTATAGAAATAAAGTGTGTCACCACTCCCTAAATATCCAGGTGGTTTGTATTGCCTCCTGCCTTACTGCTGATATTGTAACATGGCTTCCAGGAAGCTCCCATTATGCCAATATGTTAATCATTGTGCATTATATAATCAGCTAGCTATAGCACAATTTGGAGATGGGTGGTTGGTTGGTAAGACACATTTATAATTCAACATTTAATGGTAATTATAAATGTAGATTTTTAATAAAATTAAATAGTGTTATATTTCTTTAGGTGATAGTGTATATACCTTGCGGCTTTGGATTCATACACCATATTTCGGCAAGCATCCCGAAGAGAGTGGCAGCACAATAATGCACAGAAGGAAACAAGGTAAGTTATGGAACAGACATTTGGATAACCGAAAGGGAGGTTTTGTTGTCTTTCATTCTTGGTTCATTGGAGTATGAATCAGCAACATGTAGAATTATTTCTACCTGCATAATGCTACACAACATTGCAGTTTGAAGAGGAATGCCTTCAGAAATAGTCTCAGAGGACTCTGACAATGAGAATCAACATATGACTAGACCACACCATCCCCCGATCAAGATGCTAATATAGCTGCTGATGGTCAACAATGCAGAATTAATGTGTCTAACAATTATTTTTGGGGTGATCAAAAAACATTATAGTAATTGTTTTCCAGATAATGTTTATTTTTTTCTAGGATTTTTTTTCATTAAATTGTTTGTATTTAACAAAAACAGTAACACAGTATATGCCATTTCTCATTTGGCTACATAATCATACCTAGAACCATATTTCATTCAATTTGTTTTGAAAAAATGGAATCATTTAAGTGTAGTAGCTCTACAAGTAGACTTTTCAACTGGACATGATGTTAAACTGCATTCTCCTTGTGAAGTTTGACTTCTAGCTTTTCTACGAGGACAAGGCTTGGATGTAACATAAACACTACTCATACTAGTTCATTCTTGTCTTTCTTGTTGGTCAATATTGGAGCTCTTAGACACCATAGAGGTTTTTATATCTTCAAGGGTATGTGTCACTGCTCTGATGTACCATTTCTACTTCTATATTATACGCTTGTCTACATATTGCCATTGTTGGAGAAGCCAACCTTTCTAGTGACCAACTTAAAACTTGTTCTAGTGACCAATTTAAAGCAATATCTGACATACCAGGTTGCATTATGTTATTACGCTCAGGCATGGTTCTGTTAATTTTGTTAATCATTTGACTAAGCTCACAAGTTGCCCTTTTTAAATTTTTATGAACTGTTAACATTGATGTTTCTAGGGCATGACACTGAGATAAACTGGCACTTGGAATCCCTACTGTTAGGCTTCTACTAATACAGACTCTTCTTGCCTAGAGGCCCTGCCATATCTGACTACATACTTATGTCTAGATATAAAGGATATAAAGGTAGCACTTTCTATAAAGGGGTGCATTGTCAACATTAGATGGGTGTCACACTCATTACAGGTTCATTGTTATTTGGCAACAGAGTGTTCATTATCTCAATATGTTCTCCATCTCTAGTGGTGGGCAAAGTTTCCACAGTCATAGGTTTAGTAACTTCCAGATTTACTCTGTCAGATGTTTCTAGTAATGTTTCTGTCTGTTTGATCTGTGAAGGTGGTTCTATTTGGTCACATAGGAAATTTGTAAATATTGTGATCATATTTAAAGGTCACATGCATGCATATATTGTTTCTAATTTTAATATTGAATTGCAATATCATTTTAAACAAAATATGTAAAGAATATACAAATCCATATCTTATGTGTTTTTTTTTGTTTCAAGTATTTTGATTTTTTAAGGTTAATCTACTGAATAAATTATGAACTACATTACCCATAATTAAAAGCATTTGCAAAACTTTACATGGATTTTTGTTTGGATGTTTTGCAAAACATTTTTCATAAATAGTTAAGCCACTTCTGTATTTAAATATAAATTGATAAAAGTAAAATGTTGAAAATGTATATACCTTGAGTTTTCTTCCTTGCTGCAGAAGAGTCAATAATACAAACTCCTGATTCTGCTTCAGGCTGGAGAACTGTTTCAATTAATTGCTCCAAAGTTCACGCTTTGCCCTCTGAGGTGGGTTCCCCACCAACTGCAGATGCCTCCTGTATCGTAGTGAACTTTTTTTTATTTTGTTCTCGACCTAAGGTCGTATCAGCTTTTCTGATTCTCTTCCACACTTCTGTTTGTCACTTCAAAAGAATTTATTCTGGTTTGGGTTCTTCTCCAATCTGTTTTTGTAGACTTGAGGACTGTAAGGGAGAATTTACCAAACAATGTTTCATTCTCCCCAACATACTCTTAAACAAGGATTTCTAATTGTTTGTCATTAAATGTATCTTTCTCTTTATGCTCACTTCCTCTTGTGGCTCCTTTGAGAACATTTTCTTTTCTTAAACATATTTCGGAAGAGCTGTAGAGATCTGTACCTCTCCCAGGCTCAGAATGTATGGCTCTGGAACCAGTACTGAATCTGTTATATTATCATTCACAGCCACCACATTGTCCATAGAGTTGCTATTTGCATTTGTGTTGGACATTTGTCCTTTCTCCAGGGTGACAACAAATATTTTGCCTTTTGCTGAACCTTACTTTGTTGACCATAGAACTCTGTGTACTTTACTCCTGTTATCCAGTGATAAAGTGCTTGTGCTCCTCCTTTCAACAGGGCAAAATTGGTATACTCCACATTGGCATATTTAACTTACCTACAAATCCCAGTTATATGGTACTAAGGTGTACCCAGGAAATATAAGTTAAATGTCACAAGTGTGCTGCAGCACCCATTCTCCCATCCACTACAATGACAATGTAAACATTACTGCAGGCCTGCCACCAGTAGCCTGGCTGTGCAGTTTTTAACTGCAAATAAGACCTGTCAAAAAAACCTTTTGACAGACCTAAACCTGCATTTTAAATATTTGTAGTTCACCCCTAAAGAGGCCTTATTGCCCATAAAGGCAGGGTGCTTGGTATTTAAAAGTCGGACAAGTAAAGGTTTAATCTTAAACCTGTCCTTACAGTGAAGATGCCTTCAAAGCTATTTTGACTGTAACAGGTTTGGCTGTTCCACATGAAAACACTGGGATGCAGTATTAAATACTAATCCTGTATTTCAGGAATGGGACTAGCTAGAAAAATAATTGAACAACTATTTTTAATACTTCTTTAAAAAAATTCAATGATAAAGTTGGATATGTTCTAAATGTTATGGAAAGATAACTTTAAAAAAAGCTACCTTTGTACTGCATAAAGCTTCTAAGGCCTTTCAGTGCTTTCAACTGTCACCTTGCAGCTGATGTCTCCCTTGTGGTGAGGTGTGAAATGCCCCCAGGAACAAACAGTAGGCTGAATTGAGTGGGCAGAGATGGCTGATGATGACTTGATTAAATATTCAGGAAAGGCTGGGACGATTCTCTTTGACATTAGTGTGTCAAGTCCTGCTTGAATTTCACATTCTGCTTGACAGGTCCGCTGGAGTTTTTCATATGACACTTGGGGCACACCTCAAAAAGACTTCCCCATCACAGCAAATGTTAGCTGACACTTGCCACCCAGTCATGCCTCAATCACAATTGGACTCTTTTTGATGTTACAGTGTCACAGCCTGTTCGACAGGTTTACATATAACATTTGAGGTACACTTCAAAGGAGGGAAACAGAATGCCAAAACATCTTGTGCGTATCCTCTGTCTGGTTGCTGAAAGCTCATCTTTGATTATAGCAGATTTCTGTTTCTGAGTTTGTTGGATGTACAGGGACAGCCCAAAACTGGATTTTAGTATTACATGTGGGAGGGCACTTGAATTTCCATCATACACCCCCCTTCACATGCACACACTGCACTCAGAGCCCACGTTTAGTGTGGATGAAGACTTTAACCATCTTGAAAAAGTGGGTAGGGTTAGCCCCAGGAACCTTTACCCTATTGTTAGGGTGTCCCCAGGGGCCATTCCCACCCACTAGCTTGTGCCAAGCATAAATGTGGCCCCTCCTGGCAACCACTTCAGATGACATCTGGACCTGTGAAAGAACAAAAAAGGCCTGGACCTGCTTATGAGACCTGAGAAGAGCCCTGTAGACTGGCCCTACTCTCCATCTTGTCCCCAGAACAAAGAAATGGACTCCAAGGTTCATGAGGCTGACCTCCTGTTAAAGTTACAGGGACACATCAAGCTACAAGAGGCATGATTCTGCAACTGCCCAGCTGACCAGTGGCAACTGGACCTGGACTAGACACTACTGTGGCCTCTGCGTGACACCCTGTGAGTCTCCAAGTGGCTCCCCTGAGGTCCTGAGGGGCTTTAGAAGTGTACTCCTTTGGTGGATTGGGCCTAAAAGGGCAAAAGTCAGAAGGTAAAATCTGCCCATGACAAACCTGGTTGGTGTATCTGACCGATGAGCCATCGGGGTCAGCGCCAAATTGCACCATTGACTATTATTGTCATTTTGTGCTTCTTGGCCCCAATTCTACTAAAACCTTTAAAATGTATATCTCTGGTTCTCCTGATTGATTTTTTGTCATTTTGGTGTAATTGTGTTTATTAAATTATACTCTATTAGAAGTCGCGCGAGCGCGCCGTACAAGATGGCCGCCTCCCGCTGAGTAGCGGCGAAATTTGCCCGTTAAAGACGATTTAATGATGATTAAGGTTGGCATTCTTATTTTTTTATGGACGACGACGTTATTGAGGTGAAAGTCGGTCTGCACATTACCTTTTTGTGCATTTTCCTCAAGTGTGGCTGCAGTTATTTGAGGTGAGCTGCTTTCCGGTGTGAGGGGTGCTCCTGTTCCTGGAATTCCTGTCAGAGGGGTGGAGAGAAGCTCAGGAAATGGCGCGGCTGAGGCCTGGGCCACTCCAACTGCTGGTTATAGCTGCTGCTCTCTGCTTACTTAGGCAGCATTTCTCTTCTATCAGTATTATTAATTAAATATTGCTCTAGACTGCTCCTTTATTATTGCTGCATTTATTTTCTTTTACTTATGGAAGGCAAGCAGTCTCACAATATGTCTATCAAACGAAAACAAAACATTTCTCCTCCACCAGTTAAATCTAAATTAGTGGATATTAATGAGCTCTCATTATCTACTTTACTGGAGGAGTTACAAGCGGTACGTTCAAATACGGACAATATTGCGGCTGAGATTAAAAATTTACGTAAAGACATGGCTGGTCTTTCTATGAAGGTTTCTGACAATGCTATCAAAATTCAAGACAATAAAGCTAAAATTGACCATCGTTTGCCTATTGCAGTCAAAGTTGAACCAATGAATAAATTATTATTAGTATTGGAAAATCACAATAGGCAATATAACCTGCAAATTTTTAACTTACTAGAGGATGTGGAAGGTAATGATTGCAGGGTTTATCTAGAAAACCTACTTCCTGGTCTTTTGCGCATTAAATTTCCTGAAATATTTATGATTGATAAAGCGCTCAGAATCCCTTCTCATCGAAACCCAAGACAAGATAAGCCTTGTCAAATGATTTTCAAGGTGTTACGTCATCATCATCTAATTTTAATACGAAAGGCTGGCAGAGATATCCCTTCGTTAATGGTCAATGGGAATAACATTTTTATTCATCAAGACTTTGCTAAAGACACGGTCAACATTCGTAAGGAATTTGCGAATTTTCGTCCCAAGCTGAGAAATGTTGGTTATAAATACAGTTTGTTTGATCCGTCCACTATGCAAATTTGGAAAGATGGGTTTTCTAAGTCTTTTCAACATCCTGAGGAGCTTCGCCGCTTTCTGGATTTGCAGTCTCAGTCATCTATGGAAACAAATGAGGCTACTACATGACTTTATTGTTGCTTGATTTTATTGCCAGCATGTTTAACTAATTAGAGTATGTTTTCAGGGCATGTGGAGTAGGTTATTCTTGGCATGCGTGTGTGCGATTCAGAAGTTCTATATATGTTTATATGTTGTATAGTTGTTATTTTTGATGTCCGTTGGTGTCTTTTGTGTCCTCTATATATTGATACTCGAGCTACTATTCTTTTTTCATTCTATCTTTCTAATCTATCTCGTTTTCTATCTTTTCTCTTTTTTCACAATGTCAAGTGGTAATGGTATTAAAATTGTTTCATTTAATGTTAAGGGTTTACGGCACCCTGTTAAGCGTACTAAGGTTTTAGATTATTTAGCTAGACATAAAGCAGATATATGTTTAATTCAAGAAACTCATGTAGATGATAGGGTTTTATCCTATATGAATAATAAAAAATGGGTAGGGGCTGTTATTTCTTCTCCGGCTCTCAATAGGAAAAATGGGGTAGCAATTCTTTTTGCAAAAAAATTACATATTCAAATTTTGCATAAACATTCTGCTTCAGAAGGTCGGTTCATTATAGCTAATATAAAAGATGACAATAAGGTTTTCCACCTAATTAATGTGTATGGGCCTACTAATGATGACCCGGAGTTTTGGTCTAGATTTACTTCAGATGTTCTAAAATTGGGTAATGTTCCTCTGATTATTGGAGGAGATTTTATTCTTATATCTGACCCATTACTGGATAGAATATCACAAGCCAAATTTTGCCCACCAAAAGCGTTTTTCTCTCTCAAATCCTTTTTTAATACTACTAAAATGGTTGATATTTGGCGTCTCCATAATCCTACTGACAAACAGTTTACATTTTTTTCTAATCCTCATGACTCTTATTCTAGGTTGGATTATTTTTTATTTTCTCGTAATCTAATATCCTCAATCTCTAATCCTGACATTCAAAATATAGATATTTCTGACCATGCTTTAATTTCCTGCATTTTATCTAGAGATTCCAGTCAAAATAGTCATAGTCGCTGGCGTATGAATACCAATATTGTTCTTAATGACAATAACAAACCTAGACTTTTATCAGCTATTCAAGTATTTTTTTCATTCAACTCTGAAGGATCCACGTCTATTACTAACTGATGGGACGCATTTAGGCTATATATTAGAGGTGAGACTATTTCCATTATGGCACATGAAAATAAATTATTTAACACTAGAATTGAAGAATTGGGAAAACAGATAGCTAAATTTCAATGTCTATATATTACCTCTAACAACCTCCAATATAAGGCTAAATTACAGAAATTTTGTTATGAACTGAACTCTATTTTAAGCAATAGAGCTGGATTACAAATCTCTAACAATAAAGAAAAGATTTTGTTTTAGCGCTAATAGGTCTGGTAGGCTTTTAGCTAACTACCTTCGTATAAAAAATGATAAAAATCAAATTAATGCTATTCACTCTCCAAATGGCTCTATAGCTTTATCCCACGATGATATAATTAAGGAATTCATGGAATATTATTCGGACCTATATAACAAGCCACCTTCTTCGGATATAGCTCTTATTGATAATTTTTTGGAAGGATGTCGATTACCTAAAATCTCACAAACCAATAGAAGTAAATTGGAACTTCCTATTACGGTTGAGGAATTACTTTCAGCTATTAAATCACTAAAGTTAAGGAAATCTCCGGGTCCGGATGGTATTCCTGCGGAATTTTATAAAGCATTTTCATCTCACCTCTCATCGTACCTGCTTTCTTTGTTTACACACTTTAGCAATACAGGGTCTATTTCTGGTTCATTTACTGAAGCTTTGATTATTGTCCTTCCGAAACCAGATAAGGACCCTTCACTGGTTACCAATTACCGTCCAATTTCTTTAATAAATCAAGACTGTAAACTGTATGCTAAAATTATTGTGACTAGGTTAGCTGGTATACTTTCTTCTATTATTCATGTGGATCAGTCTGGCTTTATGAAAAAGAGACAATCGTCAAATAATATTAGGCTATTTCATGCTATTGATGCTGGAGCATTATTACGTTTTCCTGCTGGTGTTCTAGCATTAGATGCGGAAAAGGCTTTTGATAAAATTCATTGGCAATACCTTTTTCGCACCTTGTCTGCATTTAATTTTGGCTCCTTTTTTATCCGTATGATTTCAGCACTCTACTCTAGTCCTTCTGCCAAACTTTTTATTAATGGTAGACTCTCACAAAAGTTTTGCCTTTTTAGAGGGACCACGCAAGGTTGCCCACTATCTCCATTACTTTTTCCTTTTGCTATTGAACCCCTATTATTTGCTATTAGGAATTGTAATAAAATTGAAGGCCTTCTACTATCCAACGTCCCTATTAAAACGTCAGGTTATGCTGATGATATTCTATTATATATTGCTAATCCTGAATCTTCCATTCCTCCATTGTTGAATTTAATTGATGTCTACTATAAAATTTCAGGTTATAAACTTAACACTAACAAAACAGAATTTTTTCTGTTAAATATTCATTGTTCACCTGATATGCTTACTAATAAGGATATTGTTTGGCAAAAAGATAAACTTAAATACTTGGGAATATTATTCGCCAACAACATAAAACAAACTTTGAGCCTAAATTTTGAATCTACTTTGGCGTATATCAAGGTTAAAATTTAAAAGTGCTACTCCTTATGTTTATCTTGGTGGGGAAGAATGGATGCAGTTAAAATGATTTTGGCTCCTAAACTGTTTTATATTTTGTCAATGATACCTATTCAACTCCCTCTTAAATGTTATAAGACTATAGATACATTTTTGTCTAGATTTATTTGGAATAATAAATCGCCTCGGTTAAGTTACAAAAAACTGAAATTGTCTAAAATCAATGGAGGGTTTGGTTTACCAGATTTTCTAAAATATCATAAAGTCTTTGGGGCATATCTACAAGGGCTTTATCTCTGCTTTTTTGGCTTAAAAAGCCAAAAAAGCGGAGATAAAACTAACGCCCTATCAACAAGAGGGTGCTAACATGCATAATCGCATGTTAGCACCCTTTTTCCCAACGCCTCCCTTTGCATCTCTAATGAGATGCAAAGTGGGCGTTACTGGGCGTACCCGGATGGACTACGTTGTAAATATCGCCGATGTTCACATCGCGATATTTACAAGGCAGCCCACAGGATTATAGCAGACGTTAAACTTTGGCGAAAACGGCCGTTTTCGCCATAATCTAACGTCTGCTACAATCCTGACTTACCTATGTTAGACATAGGAGGTGGATTATGCTGATACGACCACAGGGTCGTATCAGCAAGGTTATCGCCATTTTGCAGGGAACATCGCTGGAAAACCAGCGATGTTCCCTGCAAACCGGCGATAACCTCGCTATCTCTGGAATTTTTATCGCCCTGGAGAAACGCGTTGTTAATGACGCGCTACCAGGGCTATAAATTCCAGAGATAGCCTGCGTTAGGAAATACGTCGCTAATCACGGCCAGCGATAATTATCGCTGGCCGTTGATAATATGCCCCTTTATTTTAAAACAAAGTATTTTATGGTTTCACCATTTAGATCTTAATAATTCACCTGCATGGCTTCGCATTGAACAGAATTTAGTATCACCTTTTCCTTTAGCAGCTTTATTTACAATGTCCAATTCTTCTGTGTTTTTTAAGACATCAGTATTGTTGAAATCTACTAGATTAATTTTACACGATTTGGATTCTATTTTCCAATGTTCTATTTCTAATACATTGAGCCTATCGCTGTGGTATAACTCATCAGTAAAATTAGTTTGTCACACAAATTTTTGGAATTCATGGATAAGAGCGGGCATTTTGTATTTTAAAGATATTTATTATAATAATGTCTTTGTTAGTTTTGAAGACTTAAAACAAAGATTTCATTTGCAAACATCTGATATTGTAAAATATAAATTGCTCTGTAATTCTATTCTTTTTTTTTATAATTCTTTTTATTAAACATCATCGACATAATTCATCATATTGATTCAAGAGCAAGAGACAAGATATATTCCGGATTTCCGACTTAGGTCACAGGGAATCAAGTTACAGTGTACAATATAAGACAATTAGGGGTTACAAGAGTCTCGGTTTCATTCAAGGGTGTCGGTGGGGTACAAATATTCCCTCTGTATTGGTTCCAAGGCCCCCACACCCTGTTCCATTTCCTGGGACACCCTCTGGCAACATAGACTGATTTCTCCCGATACATGCACCAGTCTAAGTCCTCCTCCCATTTTCCCAATGTGGGCAGTTGATGGGCCCCCCAGTTCTGTGCAATGTTCCTTTTCGCGATCATTACTGCCAGAGTTGCCCATTACTTAGTGTAAGAGGTAAGGTCCGTAGGTTCCCAAATGTTTAGGAGGCACCTACGTGCTTCTGGCTGCAGGTCGGTAGTAAGTACCTCCCGTAGAGTGCGATGTGTGGCTTGCCAATAGGACTGTATGTGTACACAGTCCCATAAGATGTGGATAAAAGTGCCAACTTCCCCACACCCACGTCTGCACTCCCCGCTATCTGCCCTGCCCATGCGGACCAAGCCCGGCCCTGTGGTGTAAATCCTGTGTAGAATTTTAAGCTGTACTAAGCGTAGTCTGGCCTGGACCGCCACTTCTCTCGGGGAGGAGACCGCCTCCCACCAGTCCTCCTCATCCAGTTCTAAGCCGTCTCTCACCCATTTCTCCTTAAGCGATTGTAGCGGGTCTTCCATATTATTAATTAGTTTTGTGTAGATCAGAGAGATGGTTTTGTCGGGAAGGTGGCCATCGAGTAGTCTATCCTCCAAGGGGGAGGCATCCGGAAGTGGGGACTTACTGGTGATGTGAGTGTGCAAGGCATGCCGAATTTGAAGATACCTGTAATACTCAGTAGCAGCCAGGCGATATCGCTGTTGGAGGGAGGCAAAAGGAAGGATTCCGTCATTGACCCAGAGATCTTTGATCTGGGAGATTCCAATAAGGTCCCATTTATCAAAGCCCTTGGATTGCCACAGATTTCCCAGCCTTTCGGAGTTCCACAGTGGAGTTGCCAGGGTGAGTCTATGGTCCCATCCCAGCTGTTTGTTAGCCACGTGCCATACATGGACTGAGTGTGCGGTTGGTCCAGTAAGGGGATATTTACGGGGCCTAGAATAGAGTGCTCTGCTGTACTCCCCCCCTGGGAGGAGCCGTCTGTCCATGGCATACCCGGGATCGTCTGGACGACCATATACCCCCTGGTTGATAGCCGCCAAATGGGTCGCCCAATAATACTTTTTAATGTCTGGGAGACTGATGCCCCCGTCATACCAATTGAGGGTCAACTTAGTTAGGGCGATTCGGGGTCTACTGTCCCATAAAAGGTCTCTTTGAAGATTCTCTATTTCTTTGAAATATGATTTGGGAACTGGATCCATTGAATTCTGGAGGGCGTATAGGAAGCGGGGCAGTGCCATCATTTTAAAAAGGACAGCTTTACCCAATAATGAAAGGGGCAGAGACTTCCAGTGTTTGATGTCGCTTTTCAGTCTCTGTAGTGGTGGTAATAGGTTGCGGGTGAAGCGGAGCTCAGAGCTCAGTGTGATAAAAATGCCGAGATAGCGGAAGCCGTCCGACGCTATTCGTATCGGGCAGCCCCTCAGGAGGATGGGTGGCTCTCCCTGCAGGACATAGACCACGGACTTGGACCAGTTTATGGTGAATCCGGAATATCTCCCAAACACTGCGAGGATGTCCAGTAGGCGAATTAAGGAGGCTCTCGGGGAGGTCAGATATAGCAGAATGTCGTCTGCATACAGTGATATCTTATCTTCCCAATCCAGGGACCAACGCATACCACGAATCACTGGATCTTTGCGGATCCAAGCCGCCAGGGGCTCCAAGGCTAAGGCAAAAAGAAGCGGAGATAGAGGACACCCCTGGCGTGTGCCGCGGCTTAGTTGGAAAGCTGGTGACTTGCGGTTGTTTACGACAACTTGAGCCATGGGATTTGAATATAACAATCGGACCCAGCTCTTGAAGGTGGGACCGAATCCCAATTTGTCAAGCACAGCAAAAAGATATGGCCATTCTACCATATCAAATGCCATAGTGGCGTCTAGAGATACCAATATGGCAGGTTCTAGGATAGTTGTTGCTCTGCCCAGAACGCCATGTAATCTGCGTAAATTTAAGGCGGTATTCCGATGTGGCATAAAGCCTGACTGGTCGGGGTGCATTAGGGTATCAATCACTTTTATCAAGCGCAAATAGTTTTGCCAGGATCTTAGGTTCTGCGTTGAGCAGCGATATTGGTCTATAGGATGCACAGCTGGTTTTGGGTTTACCCTCTTTATGGATGACCACGATGTTTGCAATCCTTTGATCAAAGGGAAGCATCCCCTTGTCTCTGCTATCTACGAACATTGAATGGAGGAATGGGGCTATCTTGTCCGGTCTCAGTTTGTACAATTCAATTGGTATGCCTTTGGGACCCGATGCCTTCCACGAATGTACCCCCCGTATCGCCTGTGCCACCTCATCGTCCGTAAAGGCAGACTCAAGATACTCACGATTTTCATCTGAGAGGGTGGGGAGTCTGATATCACAGAGCAGAGCACTGTTGTCTTCGTCTGTGTGCGTCCCGATCGTGCGGTAAACCGTCTGGTAGTAGTCTGCAAACTGGTCGGCTATTTTCTGCGGATCAGTTATGGGGTCGGTGCCCTCGTCTTGTAACTCAGGTACCAGACGGGCAGCCCATTCCTTCCTATCGAGCCATGCAATTAGCTTCCCTGCCTTGTCTCTGAGTTCTAAATTCTGCTCTGCGTATCTCTCCCCTGTGCCCTGGCTCTGTCCGCTGCTATGCTTTTGAATTCATCTTGTTTTAAATTCAGGAGGTGTAATTTTTCGGGTGTCACAGCCTGCTCTAATTCTTCTTCCACTCTAAGTATTTCGTCTTCTGCTCGCACTAAATCTTTTTGCTTGTCTTTTTTCTTGCCCGCGATCAGGGATAGGGCTTCTCCGCGAATAACTGATTTGTAGGCTTCCCATAACGTTTGTGCTGAGTCTACAGTCCCCTCGTTTTCTTGGAAGTAATGGTCTGTGGCTTGGGCTATTTTCTTTTGAGTTTCCGGGTCTCGTAGGTACCACGGATTAATGGGAGCTATCCTCCCGGCACTCCTTTGGCCCAGGACCACCTTCATCCAGACCGGTGAGTGATCCGAGATACCTCTGCCTAAATGGCAGATCTCCCGGATATTGAATGCCTGTGCCGCCGGGACTAGGATATAGTCAATACGAGATAGACTAAGATGGGCTCCAGACAAGAAGGTGTATTGGGTCCTATCTGGGTTGCGTATCCTCCATCCGTCCACCAGTCCCATGGACTCAAGGAAGTCCGGTAACCACCTCTGCGTGGGTCTAATGTCCCGCGGGGGATGACGATCAAGCGCTCCAGACACCACTGCGTTGAAGTCCCCTCCAATCATGAGGAGGCCTTCTGGGATTGACAAGAGTATAGCACCCAGGTCCTTGAATGCGTCGCTCTGGAGGCCGGGGGGAACATACACTGAGACAAATGTGGCCGTCCTACCCTCCCACAAACCTGAGACACCTATATATCTGCCCCGATTATTGGACCATGTGGATTGCACAGTGAAGGGGAACGAGTTTTTGATTAATATGCCCACTCCCCGCGACCCGGTGGTGAAGCCTGCGTGTGCCACCAATCTATATCCTCCCTTGTTCAATGCCTGGCATGTGTTCCCAATAAGATGTGTTTCCTGTAGGAGGATGACGTCTGGGGCCTGCTGCTTAATATACTGGTTGACCATGCCACGTTTGATCTTGTCGCCAAGTCCGTTTACGTTCCAGCTGAGGACTCTAACCACTATATCCCACTGTGTACCCATCTGTATTAATGTATTGCAACCGCTCTTGCTCTGTAGCACATGTTGGTGTTGTCGATAGAACAAACTCTACATACATTTCAAACCTCAATAACATAAACATTCCCTCCCAACCTCCCCCCTCCCTGCGCCCCTGCACTCCGGGCTTCAAACTGCCCATGATTCAACTTGCAGAGTGCCTGTCGCACTACAAAATTACTAAAAGTAGAAAAGTGGGGTACGTGGTGCCCCCCCCCCATCCCCCACCCCCAACCATAAGCAATAAAGTCGTGCAATCACTTACATACGATTCTAATTGCCAAGCAATGCTACTCGGATGAAAGGCTCATACCTTCACAGAAGTGTCCGTCAGTCCGCCCCGCAAAGGTCCTGGTTCCTCATCGAAGTCAAGTTGGCTTATAGGCCCATATCAACTGCACTCCCACCACAAGTCTGCCCCTCCCCCCCAAACCACTTTACCCCAGTATTCCGTGAAGCGCCAATCAACGATTTTCCAGCCAGTCCGCCGCTGCTTCTGGGTGCTCGAAAAACCAGGCCCTTCCGTCCGCCTCCACTCGAAGCCTGGCCAGGAACAGCATGGCGTATTTGTACCCTTTGTCCCTCAGCGCCTTCTTGATCCCCAGAAAGGAGCGTCTTTGCCTCTGCACCAACTGGGTGAAGTCTGGAAAGAAGGTTATCTCCGCGTTTTCGTATTTCAGGGGTGGCCCCGTCCGGGCATGTTGGAGTATCACATCCCGATCTCGGAAGTTGAGAATCCTGGCAAGGATCGGTCGAGGGGGGGCCCCAGGTTTTGGCCGCCCCCCGGGGACTCTATGTGCTTTCTCAATGACGAAAACCTTCCCGAGCCCCCTGGGTTGCAGGTGATTTAGGATAAGATCTTCTACGAAGAGATCCGTGGCCTGCCCCTCCGATTTTTCCGGGACACCCAGGATTCGCACATTGTTACGTCGCAGGCGCCCTTCGTAGTCATCCAGCTTGGTTTCAGCAAATTTCCGGAACTATTGCAATTCTTTGACATCCGTCTGCAGCTGGGAGGCATCTTCCACCAGACTTGCGGTAGTGAGTTCCACTTGTTTGATTCGTTCGTTATTTTTGTTCATGTCCGCCCGGAGTAGGTTGACCTCCACCGTGATGGCGTCCATCTTGTGTTCCATCGAAGTCTTGATTCCAGCAATTGCTTCTAGGACGTCTTTAAGTGTGGGTTCTGGGTCCACCTCTCCTGCCGCTCCTCCACCCTTGCTCGTGGGGGAGGTTTCGGGTATTGAGGTTTTGGGGAGTGTGTACCTGTCCAGTCTGGTCTGCTGCCCTGGTTTGCTGCCTCTACTGGACGACATTGCGCATCGATTGTTGTCCCAGGCGCTTCAATGAGTGGAACTCCGCAGCGATAGGAATACTGAGTTGTGCCCAGCGTTGAGGGCAGACCTGCCACCACACCTGGGCCCGCCGGCTACTCCCCTGGGTAGGAGGGGAGGCGGGCGTCGGCGGTCGCAGCGCGCGACCCGTACTTAGGCTATATTCTGGGTGGGCTGGCCAATGCTCCGGTATGATGGGTCCAGAAGTACAGTTAACTATGTTGTGCGCCGGGGAGGTCTGACGATGCATGGTGCGCGGCTGGGCGCATTAACGGTGCTCCCTGGGGAAGAATGGGCTGTACGCGGCCTCAGTCCCAGTGCCGGTGGAGCAATAGGTCAGGGCCGCTCCCATGGGAGCCACATCAGCTCCAGTCCACAGTGTTCGCCACTGTGATGTAGCAGTGGCAGTCCCAGTGTCAGACCCCGCCGCGTGCTTTCCTGCAGCTGTTGTTATAAAGCGGTGGGCTTTACTGAAGTCGCCAGCTCTGCGTGGGGCCTTCGCATCTGCACACTCCGATACCCTCACATTGCTGCAATCGTCGGCGGGTGAGGTCTCCGGTCCAAAAGTCAGGGCATCGGTCGCAGGGCCACAAATCAAGCAGAGGCACCCGCACTGCTCTTCCGCCCCTCCACAGGTTCACGGCTCTCTATTGTCCACCGCAAACCACCGCCACTATAGGGCGCCCTCGCGGGCCTGCCACACTCCTCCTCTGTCCCCACCCCGGTGGAGAAGGGTGAGGGGGGGGGAGAACACCCCGGGCAGCCCCCGGGCGATCGATGTGCAGAGAGGCAGTGGCAGACGCGGGCCGGAATGCACAAAAGTTCGGGGTAGTTCCCCCTCTCCGATTTCAATCCAGGCCCCGGCTCACTGCGCCCTGCCCAGGCCTCCAACCGGTCAGCACCCACCTCCGGGTCTCCGGTCCACACTCCGGGTCCGCCGATGCAAGAAAGCACTCCGGTTGCCCTCCAGTCGAGGAGCCTCGGGTGTAGCTTAACAGGAAGGGGGGCGCGCTCACCACAACCGCCCCTACTCAAGGCCCCGGCTTCAGCTTCACATGCAGGCCTCTTTCGAGTCGCATCCGATACACCGCCCCCGATCGATGTTGGGGGCCCGCCGCCGCAGGGTCGTGTTCCGAGAGCCTTCCGACCAGTGGATTGCACACAGGATATGTGTGCCGGATAGACGGGGGGATGATCAGGAGAAGCAGAGCTCCGCTAAGCTGCGGCCATCGCGCTTCGCGGCTTAGCCACGCCCCCCTATAATTCTATTCTTGATTCCTTCCCGAATGGCTTTCCTTCCATTGTTTCCTCTGATTTAGAAATGTACCTCCAAACAATTGCGTCTTCCTCCCAAACAGTGTCATTACTATATAAAAAGTTAAATATTTCTGATGGTGATAATATCAATTTTCTTTCCACCTTTTGGAATGCATAATTGGTGTTGTCCTCATCTTTGGACACATGGAGGATGATCTGGTTGAATTCAATTTCGGGTTGGTTGCCTGTAACATTATATCAAACTAATTCCTATATACTTTTTAATTGTTTTTGGACTCCTTTAAAATTATATAATGCCAAACTTTCAACTTCTTCCAATTGTTGAAATTGTTCTTTAGATGTAGGTTCATTAAGACATATGTTATATGATTGTCATTTTGTTAAGACGTTTTGGGATGAAGTTTGGCATAGGATTACTTGTATATCGAATATATTAGATACATTATCATATAAATTAATTATTTGCAAAGCCTCTTCTCTCACTACTAAATTGCCCCTGGTGAATAACAAGCTTTTTGATTATTTAATGTCAGCAGCTGTAAGGACAATTACTGCTAATTGGAAAGACTCATCTTCTTTATCTGTCCATGCATGGTGGGCTTGGATTATTTTCACAAGAAAGGGTGCTAATTTGACTTTATCTGGAATTATTCATAATAATCCAAACTATTTAAATTTTGGAAACCAATTGATGACTATTTAATGTTGAATCCCTAGTATGTACTAGTTTAGATATATCTAATTACGGTTTTACTTTTAGCTTAGTAGCTCTGTAAACTATTATTATAAATGTATGCTATTGTCTTTTTTAATTTTCATTGCTGTGATATCATTTTGTTTTATAGGTACTTTATATTATAATCTTGTATTTCTTATTTATAAATTAGAATGCTTATGTTTATCCATATTGTAGTTTTGAAGTAATGTTTGTACCTTTTCGGTGCTCTTTTGTGTATGTTATTAATTATCAAAAATCCTAATAAAATATTTTGAACACACAAAAAAATTATTATACTCTATTTTTCTAACTCTTTTGGGGACTATAATTGATTTGCATTTCGACTTTATTAATGTTTTAGTACTGCATAAATATATTATGCATTGCCTCTAAGTTAAGCTTGCCTGCTCTGTGCCATAGCTACCATGGGTTGGAGCTCAGTGTATTTAGTGATAGTTGTTCACTGTGACTAGGATTATGATTTTTCCTTCAGGTGGGTACTTACCCCCTCAACTAAAACCACATGTTCTTATAGCGATTAATAAGAATCACAAATAGGGAATTGTTATTTAAAAATAATCATAAATAAAGAACCATTATTTAAAAATGGGGAATAATAAGAAATCAGTATTTGGTAACTGAAACGCATAGTACATAATATTTTGTGTTTAAAAAACTGTGATTTGGTAAAAATTGCAATTTTGCAACTGTTACACAGACTTTCATACAGAAGGCCTCATGTTACAAATGTGGCAAAGAGGAATTGCCGTCAGTGCCCCAAAACTGACACAAAAGTGTTTCTCAGTCTCCACTAGTGCGGGATCTTGGATTCTGGTAGAGAAATTCTTGGCACACTGGCTGGTAGTTGCTGCCTCATATTAATACTAAGGTTGCAGACAGAGATTCTGCACTCCAAGGTTCCAGCCCTGGGACCAGTTTTCAATAGTTCTTGCCTTTGGCTTATTTCTCCCATTAGCAGGAAGGAGGGGTGGAGCTATGGGTCTCCTATTAGGGTAAACTAAAAAACAATGTCATAAATGAGGGAGAGGCTGGCCTACTTACATACCTGTTGAGTTGTAGTGGGTAGCCCTTCTGTCTTGTGGTTTGTGGCCTCCTGGCCTGCCTGGATAAGTTGGCATCGGCCTGACCGCCATGATGACTAATGCGCACGTTACTCTTAGCCGTTATTCTGTCGCCCTCTGCTTCTGCCAAGTTATTTTACAACTGTCTGCATTTTCTGTCTCTCACCTTTTCTCCTGTTCCCTTTGGGCTCAGTCTGAACAACAGTTACAAGGTCGAAAAAACAACGTCCCCAGTTCTTGCTGATATGGCCAGTCCCTCGCACCTAGACATAACACTATGTACAGCTGCCATGGAGAAATTGGTGTGCTTTTAATATTGAGGTTTTCCCGCTTAAGAGGGACTTGGAGAAAAACCTTTCCAGGGAGAAGAGCTGTGATTGTCTGCTGATGTAGTCTTTGCATCTAGAGACTGAGGTATGGGAGTTCGCTAGACAATGCCCAGAGGTCTTCTATTTTTATAATACAATAGCTACTAGCATGGGGAGGGTGGTAAGTTCATTCAGCCCTCTATCCACTGCTTTATGAAATGCTTTCCCCGTTAGTATTCTATGGAGTTGTAACTATGCTGATTATATTATTCTTATGCATTATGCTGATAGTGCTGTCACGTGTACTGTATCTTAGAGCACGTATGTTGAAATAAACATTTTAACCTATACTGTGTCTCTTCTTACGCCGGTTGTGGACAGGTATGAGTGAGTGACGAAAGGGTGTTCTTGCTACTGCGAGTCCTGAGAGAGAGAGATACCGTGTTCTGGGTTGTCTAATCATTGGTACATTGTTGCTAATGGGACGCTAAGGCTAGTTGGGTTGGGGTTGTAGGTGCTAAGGTTTATGTTTGGCTCACCACTATATTCCGAGGTCCTATTATCCTGTGCATAGCTCTGTGTGTGTGCAGAATCCCTATAACATGGCGTCCAACGTGGGGCTCCTCGACAACAAGTCAAAGGGAAAGCAGAAGACTTTCAACGTTCTCGCCCACAATTTCAGAAGAAGAAAGTTGCCGCTGTAACAGCGAAATATGCCACAGACGGTGAGAACGAGACTCCTGAATTGGGCATGGGCAGTGACCCTCCTAGACAGCGCTGCGGAAGTTACCATAGTGCGGGAGGCGCTACGTCCTCATATGGAGGCGACAGCAACTGAAACATTCATTACTGTTGAGACAGCAGACACCAGAGTGGCACCCCCTGACAGACTATTTAATTTCGTCATTCAAATCGAAGGTGATATACAGCGTGTAATTAAAGGGATTTTTGGGGAAAATCTGTCCTCTTCATACGACATTTTGTTGGCGGAGGCGGATTGGCCACCTCCATTCGTACTTGCTGCGCGTAAAGGGGAGGAGGTAATCCTTCCGAGCTTTTCTCGACATGTCCCAAAGGACAAAGCGGAGGCTCTTGCAGCTGAGTGGGCTGTGTCCCTGGCTCCTGCGTTATACCGCAACCACGTGGGTTGGGATGAAGACTCTCCCCCCCATGAGATACCTTTATGGTCCCTACCGCAGCCACAACCCCAATATCCCATTAAACGTGACGCCAAAGGCCCCGTTTCTGAAATTGTGACTCAGTTAGAATATCAGTGAGTAATAGAAACATGCGTATCACCCATGAATAATCCCCTTTTCGCGGTTTCTAAACCCGATGGATCGTACCGCCTAGTATTGGATTACCGGCATTTAAACTCTCATTGTCGGACCTTTGCAGTGCAAAATACCCACAGTTCTGCGCTTGTAGACAGTCTTGTTCGTAAAAAATATAAAACAACACTTGACCTATCCAATGGATTTTACACGCACAACTTAGCCACGGAGTGTAGCCAATGGAGCGCTTTTACCTCCGGTGGTAAACAATTCAAATTAAGGCGACTCCCTATGGGCTACAAAAACAGTCCAGGTGTGTTCGCTGCCCGTGTTGTCTCTTTGTTAGACGGCATAGACCCAGATGCATGTTCGTATGTCGATGATATTTACCTGACAGACGACGAGTTATATCCGCATCTTTCCAGAGTAGACCGCATTATTCTCGAGTTTGCGGTTTTAGGTTACAAGTTTAATTTTGCCAAATCACACATTGCTGAATTAAAAGTTTTGTTTTGGGCTACGAGCTCAACAATGAAGGTAAGGGCTTAGCCCCCACTTCTTAGAAAAATGTGCACTTTTGTGCCCTCCAACTACACTGAAGAAACTTCAGTCTTTGCTGGGTTTTCTGAACTTCGGGCGTACTTACATTCCCGAATACGCCCAGCGTATCAAGCCATTATATGCCTTGATACAACCAAACTTTTCGAAGTCTAGTTGGCTTCCGGAGCATTCCTCCATTCTGCAGTCTTTGCAGACAGACCTTCTTGAGTCTAAGTACCTGTTGACGCGTGACAACCACACAAACCTGGTGATTAGAATAATTCCGGGGGCAGTGGGTTTCACGTATTTAACCTTTAACGAAGGTGACACAGTACCCATCGCATACAAGTCACATCTGTACACGTCCGCAGAAATGCGCTTTTCATCTGTGGAGAAAGTTCTGACTGCAGTGCAAATGGCGATTCTGAAGGAGCGCGCACTGGCACAGGGAAAGCGCATTCTAGTGGTAACACCCTATCCTGCTCTAGAAGCAGTGACAAAGGCAAGTGTACCGAACTCTAAAGCTTTGCATCCCCATTGGATACAATGGGCAACCTCTTTGACGTCTCCGGATGTCACATTCATTTTCGATTCTTCTCTAAAGACTCAGGAGTTTTTACAGTATGAATTCGTTCATCCTCCTCCTCTGTCTTTACTGCCGCTTGAGGATTACGACTGTGTGATCTACACCGATGGTTCGGCACAACCGGCCACGGGGTCCAAGCATGCTTATTCAGCCGCATGTGCTATTGTTGCAGGTACCTTTGTGAACGGAGAGTTCAAGTCCACTGTAGTGCATACTCAGACACTCGGGGACAGTACTGCGCAATTGGCCGAGCTGCGCGCATTGGTGCTTGCGCTTGAATTCGTAAATCCGGATGTGACCACACTTATTGTATGCGATTCTTATTACTGTGTTCAATCATACAATGACAATCTATTCTTTTGGTCGCTAAAACGACTATAGAGACGCTAAAGGTAGCACAATCAAGCATACAATGCTTTGGGTTCGGAGTGGCAGAATTGAGACAACGTTTGCCACTCACACAGGTGGTTCACACCCTAGGCCATCAGCGGGTGGGCGCACACGCTGTTGGTAACGGTCTGGCAGACGAAGCGGCCAGATCAGCAGTAGTCACGTGTTCAGTAGCAGCAGTTACCAGATCCATGTCAAAAATTGACACCGATATTTTGGCAGCTATTGCTGCGACAAAGGAAGGTGCTAATTACCCTAGGGGTTTTCCTTCCAAATATTCTTATCAGTTAGGTCCCGAACAGGCTCCTTATGTAACAATACCAAATGTTGGTGATCGGCTGATACCCAACGCGGATCGCAGACTTTCCATGATAACGGCAGCACACGAAGGCTCATGCTGGAGTGTCTGCGACCGTTTCCATCTTGCAGCAGCGGTACTGGTGGCGTGGTTTATATAAAGACACCCGTACTTATGTGCTTTCTTGTGACGTGTGTCAACAGATTAAGCCTTCTACGGTTACATGACCACCACAGACCTCGCTCTACATTTCTAACAGACCCTTTGGGTGTGTTTACTTGGATCACTGCGGTCCATTTTCTTCAGACACTGCCTATAAATATATCTTAGTTGCAGTGGACTCATGCACATGTTTCATCTGGGTCTGGCCACAACGGAGTGCTGACGCTCGAAATGTCATCAGGGATTTGCGTATCTTTGTGGGAATCTTCGCATGCGGCACCTTCCATTCTGACCAAGGTCCAGCGTTTGCCTCTAAGGCATACAAGGACGCTATGGGTTCACTGGGGGTGCGGGTGAAGTATTCGTCTCCATATAGACCTGAGGGTAATTCAATTGTGGAGCAAATGAACCGTGATTTAAAGCAATCCTTGACAGCTAGAGTCTTAGGTACTGGCAGGAACTGGCTGGCCCACTTGTATACTGTACAACGTGCACTTAACAATCTCCCTAGAAGATCTCTGGGTGGGCGGACCCCATACGAAATGCTCTTTGGCATAAGAATGTTTGTGCCTGACCTTGATGGTCTAGACATGGAGGCGCAATCCACCAAGTTTGATGTAGATAACCATTCTACTATGTTACAGGACTTACAAGAAGCCCGAGACAAACTTGCAAACGCACATTTACCTTCAGCCACAGATACTGCCCTGCAGATTCCGGTTGCCGGCTGGCTTCCGAAGATTGGCGACCTGGTTCGAGAGAAGGTGGAGAACAAAAAAGAATTTGGCCCCTCTTATCGTGCACCGGTTCCAGTCCTGGGTTTGAAGGGAACACGTACAGTCATCTTACCACCGCTTCCTGGTCGCAAGGAGAACAGATACATCTCAGTGGAAAATGTCAAGCTACAACAACTGGCCGATCCTGAATAGTGTTACACCAGCGGTCTCTTGTCCTGCAATTTACCGGACTTGTGTTCGAGGCCCTCCTGCCCGAACGGTCACTGATGTTACAATTGAGATGATTGATTTTCCTGAAAGTATACTCGAACCTCCAGTCTCCCCCTGCATCGACGAGAACGAGTATACCTATCCCGAAACAGAATCGGTGGCACACTTACCAACAACGCCACTGAGCCCGACACGTTATTCCTTTGACTCGGATTCCACCTCGTCAATTGTCCCGTCCAAGTTCAGTATTTTTGTATCCTGGTTTAGAGACAATTTTCTGATTCCCCCTGGACATACATCTGGTTGGTGCTTTTCTTGATCTTTTTGTTCATGTCCATTGGCTTTGTCACAGTGTTTTTTCTACTGATCAATGGTCACTATCTACCGGAGAGCTCTGCTGTGAACAGTGTTGCTGGAACTTTGGCCCCACATTCCTCATCTCACATCATGAAGCGTGACCACACATTTGTGAACATATCAGCTTTTCCAGTTGCTGATGGCATCGTATGGGATGCAGTAAACTTTCAAATTCATGGACCGACAGAAATTATTAATGTACCCAATGTCCTTCGGGTTTCGATGGGTGATATAGTAAAAAGTAATATTCATTCTGACGATTGGGATGTGCATGCCGTTGAAGCATTGTTTGCTGATTTAAAATATTATGCTTCCTTTAATTCTGAGGATTTGTATATGAATTCTGCGAATTATGCCGATTTGTATTGCTACCAGCATTGGGGCAACCATTTTGTCCATAAACCAAGTGCACTACGTGGTTCTTTCGCGTACACCCAATGGGAACATTGTCCAAACCCTTTACCGGGTAGTTCCCAGACTCTTAGAAATAAATTTACATATTTCACTGATTTTAATAGATCAAACCCTGGTTCTTATTTTTTTTAATTAAACGCCCCATTCACTCAGAAAATCATGTTGACCCACACCAAATTGCTATATTCGGGTTCCTTTTTGAGTGCCTTAGCTGTGGGTGGTTATGAGTACTGGAAGAACACTGTAGATTTGAAATCGATCTGGGGTTCAAAACCATGGCAAGTGCAAGGCACCGAGGCTTTGCATCGTGCTTGCCTAATCCCGACCCAAATTGTGTTTCTGAATGCTTCCATCTATCAGACTACATGTTGGGGCTTGGCTACTACCATACAAATAAATGCACCTTCCATTCCATCCCTGTCTTCCACTACAAACACTAGCGTGCACCTTAATATGTCCCTAGCCACTTTGCAAGCTTTGTTGCAGAACAATTCGTTTAATGTTTCTACTCTTGTTCAGCCACCCTGGTTGGCTTGGCCCACATCATCTAATGCGTGCCAACTGCGTTTTCACGACTCAGTCCCTGGCTACAAACAGGATAGGCCCGATCCTAGAGTTTTCAGACTCCCGTACTGTCACAACATATTCTGTTGGTAAATTATGTAAACAGTGGTTGCAGCATTCTTCCCTAGAATCTGTTAAACAACATTTATCCCTCCTATCGGGCAACATTGATCTGTCCGACTTTATATTGGGACCTCGTGGTCCACGACCGAAGAGGTTCATTTATGAAGCTTATAATGAACTCTGGAAGCTGTCGCAAATGGAAGCTGCCTCCCGTCTACGGGAGATAGACCAAGCAAATATGGAAAAGGTGCTTGCTGTTGTTGACAATAGTATTAATACCCTGTCTTCCCGCATTTACACGTTAGAGAATATTGTGTCCTCTGTTGTTGATATTGTACAAGATGATGTATCTGTGTTGTACCATGGTCAAAATCAGTTACATTCAGTTATGCAGTTTGCGTGGACTTTGCAAACACTTAAGTTGGGTAAGGTTCCTTGGCATTTTTTGAACACCACTGCCTTATTTCTGCCTTTTAATTTAACTGACAAACAGCAATTCATGTCCATGAAAGATGCAGCTTACACTCTGTTACATATCGAGAAAGTGGAGCCCTTACCATTCTCTGTGGCGGAATTGGATTCTGCTGTGTGGCTAGTTCATGGGGTTACCGCGTTGCCTTTTTCCTTGTTTGAATTTAGTTCATGCATGAAACATTATCCTGTGGGCCGTTTCCAGCCTTTGGGTAGTGCCTTCCTGCATGAACTTTGGTCCCTCCCTTTCATGTATAAATGCCTTAGAGACGGCAGGAAGTTTTTCTCACGGGGAGTCATGCGATTCAACTGTGGGTCATTCCCTTGTTTGTAAACATATTAAATTGCACGGAGCTTGTAATGTTTCTGCTCCGAATCTTGCTTGTGTGTTAAGGGCATTCCTGCTCCTGCTATTTCTCCTACCTTTACTTTGCTTACAAATGGTAGCTATTTGCTTTTGAATAACGACAACTGCTGTGGCATGCAGGCCGGCATACCCTATATTGTTACTGTTTCGCACAGGGTTGTCTGCTGCAAGAATGTGCTTTTCCTCCCCCTCAAGACATCATAGATAATTCTCTTTGGCCTTCCATTCCTACTATGGAGGCGGATTTCAATAAACTGAGCAGAATAAAGGCGCTATTATTGAACGAGGAGGTTATGCTCACTTCCGCCCGGGAGACATTCGTTCTCCAGGTGGCAAGTACCCACAGTGAAATACAGGCCCTTTTGAACACTAACCTCCCACAACATTTCGGTGAATTAATTCACCGTATTTTTAACGCATCTAACACTGTAGGTCTGGTGCATTTTTTTAAGGTGGTGGGGTCCGGCCTAGTGTCCTCTTTCCAAACTATTTTTGGTGTGATACCGGCATTTATTCATTCGATTTTTTCCAGCGTCTTTGGTGGCTTTCCGTTAATCCTTGCTTTGGCGGCTGGTGTACTGCTGTTGGTCTGCTTCCTTCGCAATGGCTGCTCCCCAATGGGCCCTTCTCGACCCCGGACGCCTCCAGCTGCTCCGTGAGCGCCTTCTATCTGGTTTCGGAGTTCTACCGTTGGCGACACTGAGTGTGTCCTATACCCTTTCTTTTCGCTTTGCGTGTTTCACTTGCGTGCAACCTGTGATGTCTTGCATCCGCTGTCCTTTCATCTGGACCATGGATTATTGCCTCTCCAATACGTCGTTGTCTGTTCCGGATTTTGTTCGGTTGATGAGTCCCTTAGAGGCCCATGAGCGGGACTGTTCCGTTGCAGGCTGCATGACGCGTGCGGCTGCACTGGGGATTTTGGCGCAATGGGATATCTGGGCGGCTGCTCAGAATCTCCTACAACAAAGCTATATTGAGTATCACGCAAGCTGTCCCGCATTGCTTTTGGATGCTCCGTCCTCTGAGGAGCATTCCTGCAGCTTTGACCTGTTGGACTGGATGGCGTCTACGTTTTCTGACGATTCCAATGATGTCCTCTTGGACGGTATAGCGTTTTCTGCACTTCCACGTTTTTGGATTGATATGGCATTCACTGTCCGTGAACTGCCTCGCTGACTGTCTTTTTTGCCACCTTTTCCCGTTCATTGTCCTTCATTAGGACTCCTTCCACTGTGGACGTCTCTGTTCTGCCTAAGTGTTTTGAACTCTGTCTTCGTCCTTAGTCTTGGCCGATGGACTGTCCAGGGGAGGGTGTCTTGTGGTTTGTGGCCTCCTGGCCAGCCTGGATAAGTTGGCATCGGCCTGACCGCCATGATGACTAATGCGCACGTTACTCTTAGCCGTTATTCTGTCACCCTCTGCTTCTGCCAAGTTATTTAACAACTGTCTGCATTTTCTGCCTCTCACCTTTTCTCCTGTTCCCTTTGGGCTCAGTCTGAACAACAGTTACAAGGTCGAAAAACAACGTCCCCAGTTCTTGCTGATATGGCCAGTCCCTCGCACCTAGACATAACACTATGTACAGCTGCCATGGAGAAATTGGTGTGCTTTTAATATTGAGGTTTTCCCGCTTAAGAGGGACTTGGAGAAAAACCTTTCCAGGGAGAAGAGCTGTGATTGTCTGCTGATGTAGTCTTTGCATCTAGAGACTGAGGTATGGGGGTTCGCTAGACAATGCCCAGAGGTCTTCTATTTTTATAATACAATAGCTACTAGCACGGGCAGGGAGGTAAGGTCATTCAGCCCTCTATCCACTGCTTTATGAAATGCTTTCCCCGTTAGTATTCTATGGAGTTGTAACTATGCTGATTATATTATTCTTATGCATTATGCTGATAGTACTGTCACGTGTACTGTATCTTAGAGCACGTATGTTGAAATAAACATTTTAACCTATACTGTGTCTCTTCTTACGCCGGTTGTGGACAGGTATGAGTGAGTGACGAAAGGGTATTCTTGCTACTGCGAGTCCTGAGAGAGAGAGATACCGTGTTCTGGGTTGTCTAATCATTGGTACATTGTTGCTAATGGGACGCTAAGGCTAGTTGGGTTGGGGTTTTAGGTGCTAAGGTTTATATTTGGCTCACCACTATATTCCGAGGTCCTATTATCCTGTGCATAGCTCTGTGTGTGTGCAGAATCCCTATAACACTTCCAAGTAATAATGGAGAACAAAAGGGCAGGAGAATTTCCTTACACTTCCAAATAACGATCTCTCTCTCTTATCCTCCAATCCCTAGAATCTGTTACAATACAAAGGACCACAAAAATGATCTGAAGAAGCTGTGCAACTCACACTGATGACTGGGGATCTCTCCAACTTCCATCATATGTACCACTTTGGTTCAGGATATCAAAATGTATATCTGCGCAGCCACATACAACACACCGACGTCTCTCACAGTCTTCACCCACAGGAGATACACATACACATGTGGCTTCTATGTTCCACATGGATGGAGTGAAAGATCCAGTTGCAGGAGATGGACAGACAGTTTTCTGCTTAACCAGGTCAGCCAACTTTTTCATTGCTGTACTTCAGTTTCTCTGTATGTCTTCCCATGGCTACAATAGTCTCTGTTAATGAGTGTATGTTTGCATTTAACAAACAACCTAATAACAATAATAATAACAATAATTTAAAAATACAGAAGAGGCAAATTGCTCCCTCTTCCTGGCAGGTGTCAGGCCAAAAGGCTAGTCTTGTGGCTATTATCTAATGTTTCCACCACTGTCAGTTCTCAGCAGTCTGGTGAAATAGGGGTAGTCGTGTTTGGTGAAGAAGGGGGATGTGCCTCTCTAGACCACAGAACACCACTCTGGCTCAGATTCTGTGTCACAGAAACCTGTCAGCATACATCCATAAGATTCATGCATGCTGAGGAGGAAAGTAAAAAGCCTACAGAACTTGTATTAGAGAACTTGAGGCATGGGCGCATGCTCTTCAAAGTCATGCATGGGATCTTTTCTGTCCCAGCACTACTGCATCAACCATTCCCTATCATCTCATGTAAATGATTTTACCCAATCCATCCTAGTATTTGATGTGCCACCTTGTCTTCAGTAAATATTTGAGATAAGACACCTTTTTTAGTGGTCCCCACATTTTTTGGATAGTTTTTTGCTGATATTTTGTAGTGGTAAATTCAGCTTTTACGGCAGAGTTAGCAGAGTTTTGCTCACTAAGTGCTATGCTTGTAACACGGAGTTCTGGCAAAAATCTGCCAACCGCAGCATAGTGGAGATTTTTCTCACACACGGCTCACCAACTGTAAGTTTGCAAGTGAGAATTGGCATCCCCTAGTGACATTTTCTTAATGCATGCGGTCGTAGACAGTTGCGACAATTCATTGTGAAAAAGCTGCCGCTTGAGTAGAAAATCTATTTGACTGGCACCAAAGAAGCAGCGCCCTCTGGCGCACCATGTGGTTCAGTTCGCATCTATTTTGCAGTGCAGAACAGGCTCCCAGTGCTAAAAATCAGCTTAAGCAGTGTGATATTCTGATTCTGCCTGCTCGTGGAACTCTTTGGTATCTCGCAGAGTTTTCATGTAACTTCGTGGAATTCAGCAGAGTGAACCTCCACGTGTTCTGCCCACCCGTAGTATTTTGGTTTGTGTACTGACACTGTCATACAGAATCACAGCACATGTACTCTGTCCCGTAGCAAGAGGTAAGATTGGTTACACCCAGTTTGCTCATTTAACTTTTCAAAAAGATCATGATGTGTTAGTGGAAGAAGTGCATCAGTGGCATGGAAGTTAAATGTCACATTTGGGCTGCAGTGGAAATGTACGCCACCTGTATGTGTGAGTGAAAATGTATAACTCTAGGTTCACAAGTGTAAGCTGCCTCGTTACATCATTAAAACCCTGCAGTTGTTATGCTGGACTGGAGGAGATGGATCCTTTGAAAATCCCAGTCCTCCCACTCATTCTCAGATAAGTGGCTAAAGATAGTAATAGTGTGCCCAATAGAGAAAAGAGGGGAAAGGAAGAGTGGAGAGAGACACATAAGCAGCTTCTCAGTGTGAGCCAGTTCAGTTAAAAGATTTTCTGGCACTGAGGTTATGACAGTTTAGCAACTTACCGAACTTTAAGACAGACAATGATATGATGAACCCTTGAACCAACGATGAGCTGGTGTTGAACCCCAGGAAACCAAGGAGCAGTAATTCAGAGGTTTGATGGTACAGCCGCCGGCCCAGACAAACACAAGGAAGAAGTAGATACTGAATAGCTAACAGGATAACCCCAGGAAACTGAAGCAGACAAAATTATAAAGGTGGAGAAATTGAGAGGCAGGTGACAAACTAATCAACATCAGAGAATCCATACAACTACACGATTCACTCCAATTCCTACCCCTGCTTAGTAAATAATATCCTTAATGTAACCCAGCTTTCTTCCTCTCTCCCACTGCCTGTTTCCTACCCTGAGTCCTGATAGGAGTAAAGCATGTCAGAGTAAAGTGCTGTGCCATGTAGGAACACCTAGCTTTATATATTAGCTTGGTCACCCCCAGGGAAAGGAGCTTAATGTGTGAAAGTGGGACTTCATGTATATTTATAAAAAAAACATATGCTTCTATGATGAACAGCTACAAAACACAATCTTTACTGTTTTGGAAAAGTGGCATTTTTCCAGATTTGTTATGAAAATGCTGGAGATTTGCTTAAATTTCTTTTTGCTTTTTCTACAAGTCTAGTTGAGCTGTGAAGATAGGCTTTTGGTAACTATAATAGAAAGGTAATCTTTAAAGTCATACTTTGTGTTGCCTGAAAGCCTGGCAGTAATAAAACATTTCTGCTAGCTTCCATTTCCACCAGTGGCAGTAATTAGCATCCCAATGAGTGGAGAACAGGTGCTCTGCAAGGAAACAATAGAATAACTTCCAAAGCAGGAAGATTGGATTGGAGAAATCACTGAACGCTTATCTGGAATGTGCCATGTGGGAGTAGAGAGGAATAGATGTTCTCCAAATAATCCCAGGTTGAGCATAGCTTTTGACATTTAAATTCCAAAAAGGGTCTGGTGTAGAAGATGCCTTTTATTGTTGAAGCCCTCACAGATGACCGCTGCTGGACCAGGAACTGAACCCCTGCATACAAAACCCGGCAAGAACCCCACCACCTGCACCTGGTTTGACCAGTGGACCTGCTGTCCTTCCAGAAACCCTGCCTGACCTCCAAGAAACACCGGAGAACTTGCAACCTTCACCAAAGCACCAAGAACCTCCCTGTGGACTAGAGGCCCTAGTCCCCGGCATCCACCGGTAAAAAATACGCCATGTGAGGAATGACACTGGTGTCAACGTGACTCAATGCTACAAATGAACTCCCCGACCTCAGGGTTAGAGGACCGACACTTGTGTTGAGACGACTCTGCCCTGCCAGAAGAAAAGCAACCCAGCCGGACAGCCTCCACGACCTCGAGGGATCCTCACGGCCCCACGACCCCAGCTGTGTCCCGCTGGTGCCCGAGAGCCCATACACTCATGCAAGAGGCACTGTTGGCCTCCTCTGGCACCTCTGGCCCAACTACCCGACCGCAACCTCCCCGTGACGGTCCGACGACAGCGGAACTCCTCCAGCCATATGACAGCAGCCAGCCGCCATAGACCACAAGGGTAACCATGTTGGCGGTCTGCTGAAAACCAAGCTACTACGTTACTCTCTGTGGACCGTGAGGGTAAATCTCATTGTCGGTATCGACCGCGGTGGTGTCGATACTGAAACCCCCGACTGTGGGTGCCCCCAGACCCCCACGACCGACATTGCCCGCAGTGTTGGCCTGGACCACCTGAAGACGGGAACTGCCAGCCGGGTACTCACCTGTAAGTCCATCGGCTGTCTTTCCCTCCACAGGATTGCATAGCGTTCTCTCTGTAGTGCACTAACTGTACATCCTGAATACCAAGTATTTTCTTGCCGACTGAAAAGTATTGCTTGAAACCCTACAAACCTTTCTATTTGAAAAGCTTTGATACTTTGAAAATATTACAACTTACCTGCATTAAGTAACCTTTGGTACGTAAATAAAATACAAAGTATAACTTTTTATACTTACCAATTGGTCTGCTTCCAGTCTTTGGGTGTGAGATAACATGTGTTTGCCTGAGTGTGTACAATAAATGCTTAACACTGCCCTCTGATAAGCATAATTGCTCGACCAAACTACCACAACTAGAGCTGCTAGTATTATCTACTGTAACCTCTGCTATACCTCTGGGGTCCACTGGACTCTGTGCACACTATACCTCACTTTGGTATGGTAATCAGCTTCCTACAATACTGATTAAACCTATCAAATATTTCTCTAGTGAAAGACACTACTTGTACTTTTAGAGCTAGGGGTTGAGCAGAGCTTTCTCATTGAACTGTGTTGTAACCTAACAAGATTGTGTTTTATTAAGTTGGTGGGGTCACTCCCTCCCTAAATAATAAACCATTTTCTAAAACAACTGCGGAGGTTACATTCCTAACAGTATTCACAGACACATACGCATCTTAAAGATGTAATATATATGAGCTGCTTCTCCAAGTCGCAAAAGATGTGATAAGCTGAATTCTCATAGTGGTTGTGCTTACTGAATAGATTGCTTAAGATGAAAAATTGTTTATATGGGTTTACATGAAACTTCAAGCAAAGAGGCCCCTGATATTAACCACAAGCCAAAGCTCCCTATAAGCAAGTTGAACAATATTTAGTACTTAATAATTTCAATAATAGAGTTGTAAATGAAGTTAGAATGTTCTTTATTGAGATTCTCAATTATACTGGATTGGCTGTATGTACCAACTTTTCTATGTGTTCCTCACTTCTAAAATTAAAATATATCCATACACTTACATAATTGTATCAATCTAACTGTTCCTTCACACAATTTTCAAGTAATCAATAAAGTTTCACTAGTTTACATCCGAAGGTCAACATGACTTTCCCTGATAAATTGCAGAACTTCCAAATGTGTGCTTGTTTCCACTCAAATAACGGTTCCCCCTTTCTCCCCACTCTTAAGTCTCACTGTGCTTCATTTCATATTACTTTGTCTATTACTTTTATTGCCATTGTCCAGTATCTCTTCCCTTGCACCTTTTTCTGTTGATGCGATCTCCCCATGCTGTATTAACTGTGAGTGGCCCGTTTTGCATGCAGGTATAATCCCTTTCCCTTCCCTGGCCCTGACCTGTACCTCCTGCTACTTCCTGTACCTGTAATAATACTGTAATTTACCAGGGGGCACATCTGTAATCCCTATGATGAGGAATGTCACATATAGAACTGTTGCATGGTCACATCCCAATTTGTGGACTGTTGCAGCAGGTTTTTGACTCTCTAGCGCTGAATCCCTGCTAACCAAGCGCCAGTACATGTGCTCTGACCCCTAAACTTTGTGTACAATTGGCTAAATCCTGATTGGCATTATTAACTTACCTGTAAGTCCCTAGGTACTCTGTGTACCCAGGGCCTGTAAGTTAAGTGTCGCTAGTTGACTGCAGCACCTATTGTGCCACCGCTAAAGTAACAAACTAAAGCATGTGTTCATGTCTTCCTGGGGAACCTGATTGTGCAGTTTTAAAACTGCAAATTCGACCTGCCAAAATAAACCTTTTGCCAGGACTAAACCTTCTTTTTTAATTCTGGGAAGTCACCATTAAGGTTGGCCCTAAATGCCCATAGAACATGCATGGTTTGTAAAAGGCAGGAGATGTGTTCTTGAGTTTTACATGCCTTAACGGTGAAAAATCTCCAAAGTTGTTCTTCACTGTAACAAGGTTGACTCTCTAGAACAATGGTTCAAGGACTCAACTTAATAGGAATTTAAAATCCAGTGTGATGGTTAGATCAGAACCCAAGCAACCCTGGACTGGTTTTGCACGTATTAGGGGTTATCAGCCATGTATAGCCTGGTTCTAGTGGCACAGGAAGCACGGGACCCACGTCAAGGCATACCTGTCATACTTAGTGCAACAAAAACAAGTTGTTGGATGGAATGCTTGAATTAATCTCAGTCACTGGCAATTGCTTGAGGCCATGTCCTAATCCATCATTTTTCACCCACCATGCCACCTCAATTTGGCCATATGCAAACCAGTTTTGACCCTGCTCCAATAAGAACAGCTCAGCCCGACCTGCTAAGCCAGGTCCTCCCTGAAGCGGAACACAAGCAACCAGGACCAGTTTCACCCTTATTAGGGCTTATCAGCCAGGTGTAGCTTGGTTCCAGTGGCACAGTGAGCAAAGGACCCACGTCTGTGAATACACGTCACACTTAGGGCAACAAAAACAAGGCAATGGTTGGAATGCTTGAATTAATCTCAGCTACTGGCAATCACTCTGGGTCGCAACTGAGGAGGCATAGCGGGTGAAAAAAATGGATTTTGATGTGGCACAGAGTAAATTATTGCCAGTGGCTGAGATTAATTCAAGCATTCCAACCATAATTTCGTATTTAATATTTTTAGAAAGTTGACATTTTCCTGCCTAAAGTCTTTAGTAGCATTTTCAGAGTTAATCCCCAACTGACACCTGGCAGCCTGGTAGGAGGTGTGAATGGCTCCCAAAAAAGAAAAAAACGGGACTTGGCTGGGAGGTGGTGTGATCTCTTCCTGACAGGTTGGCCTGGGGATTGTTTAGGGCCATCTCCCAAGGAAAGTATGTCAAAGTAGGTAGGGTTGCCCCTAAGAACTATTGGACAGGGAGTTTCTCCCCACCCACATGCTAGTGCCAGGCATAAAAGTGGAATCCCTGGGTAGCTTCTTCAGAACACCTCTGAACCTGAGGAAGTCAGAAGGACTGCACTTGCTGACCCCTTTGAACTTCAGAAAGAGGACAGTCCTACTGTAACCTGTGGAGAGAAACCCCAAGGGCTGGACCTACTCCTGCTTCAATGTAGGATAGACAAGTAGACTCCATGGGCTAGTTGGATAGCCTCCTGTTAATCTATAGGGATATAAGAGCAGCAAGAAGCCCTCCTTCCTCAGAAGGCCAGCTGACCAGTTCTAACTGGACTTCCTGTAGACCCCAGTGTAATCTTAAGGATTTATGTGGCCCCAGACAAGGTATATTTTGGGGCCTCTGTTAAGAACAATATCACAACACCTTTTGGAGGGCCACGGGGCACACATGTGCTACTGGGTCCAACCATGGGGGTTGAGGCCTTTTACTCCTGATGCCCCAGGGCCCAACCTACTATGTAGTCTGAGCAACTGGGCGAAGTACCCCTTCTGCACTTGACTCTCAGGATAGCATGGTCCAAGCAGTACAAGGCTTCCTCGGGGGAGGGGGAGATGGATAGAGGGTAGTGAACACAGGGTCACAACTCAACATGGATGCAGCAGCAGCAATAAATCATTGTCCAGCTAAATGCTCACTTTTATGAAATAAGAGAAGTATTTTCATTTCTACGGCTATCCGCACAAAGGAAAAGTATAACAACCACAAACAATTACACAGTTGTCCCCTAAGGTTGGGGCTCTAGTGCTTCTTTGGCTGTTCCCTGTACCACTCGCTCCTTGTGTTAGTGATCGTGGTTATTCCCCATTTACTTTTGGTAACATGCAGGGTATGTCACACTAGTAGTCCAAGTCTCAAGAGTCCACTATGACTCTAACTTAAAGTCAATAGTTTTCCAGTGCTACTGGGCTAATTTAGCAGCAAGATCCACTGGGGCCGACAGGCCCAAAACCAGTCTTACTCGCACCGGCAGATGTGCAGCATTTGGAGTTCCCAAGTGTGCCCTGTCTGCAGTCATTCGCAGTGGCTGCAGCTGAGTTTAGTTCAGTTGCCCGTACGCCACCCCTGCAGCAGCACTCAGTGGTTGCAGAGTCTCTAACTCGCTGTCGTGCTCCTGAATCAACTGAAAGCTCTCTGCAGCTCCTCCTGTGGGGTAAGTGTTCGGTTGGTCTCCCGATGGGGGATGGCTATGACGATCCTGTCCGGGGTCCCTCTCCTTGGTGATGGTACGCAACTGCTCCTACGGCGCACACACTTCTCCGGTTGGGGTTGAATAAGTCACAGTCCTTGGTGCTCCCGTTCACTCCCTCTGGCATACGGGGTCACCACAACTCACAGTCCAGGGACTCTGGCCTGATCAGCATAGTGATATTCTCCATGGTGGCCCCACCTAGCATACAGGGTCACCTCCTTACTACTGTACAAGGCTATGACCCTTTCCACAAAGCCGTCTTTCCCATGGTGGCCCGTCTTGGCATACGGGGTTGCTGCCTTGTAAGTATGCACTGGCCTGATCGGCAAAGCATGACACATGGCTAAATTCACAGTGGCCCTCTCGATGCAGCAGCCATTTCCTCACACCTTGCACAGGGAGTCCGCTCAATAGGGCTCCCCACTGGACCTCGCTCCTCCAACACTCTCCTGTTCCTCAAAGGACGTGCTGATCTTGGTAAATGGGCAGACGCTGGTGGTCAAGGGCAGGTGGTGTTGGATATCCTGGGTGGTGTTCCCTCACCCAGAAAGGCGATTAGTAGGCCTTGGCCCCCAGTCCTGGCACAGGCAAAAGTCCTGCAGGGCTTACCCTCCCCACACAGCCGGTCTGGTTGCTTGGCAGATGCCAATTTTTGGGGTCTCAAACTAACTTTCTTATAGTCCATTTCCAAACACCAATTGTGATTCGGGGTCTGAGTCTTCGAAGTTTTTTGATGGGGTTCTGTTTCTTTTGAAGTGTCCACTCCTCTGCTCCCTCTTCCTCTTGAAAAGCAGTTTGCCACTGCTGGAGTGTCTGCAGAGCTGGTGGTCCCACAACATTGGTCATGGGAGTGACTAGAGTTCACGCCTGAATGTCAGCAACAGTGATATGTGACTCAAAAGGATAACCCAGGGCCCCCAGCCCTAGTCTATGATTCCCTTATCAGCCACATCTCCTTCCTGAAATGTGCCCAGAGCCCTTTCTTGTGACATCTCAATGAATCAAAGAGCACCCTTTGAAGTGTCCACTCCTCTGCTCCCTCTTCCTCTTGAAAAGCAGTTTGCCACTGCTGGAGTGTCTGCAGAGCTGGTGGTCCCACAACATTGGTCATGGGAGTGACTAGAGTTCACGCCTGAATGTCAGCAACAGTGATATGTGACTCAAAAGGATAACCCAGGGCCCCCAGCCCTAGTCTATGATTCCCTTATCAGCCACATCTCCTTCCTGAAATGTGCCCAGAGCCCTTTCTTGTGACATCTCAATGAATCAAAGAGCACCCTTTGAAGTGTACAGGGGAAGCCTCGCTCTCCCCTCCCACCCAGTTTACAGGATGCAGCAATACAAAAATCTATCTAGGCAGGATCTCTCTGCCTCCTCTCCATGTTTCACCATGCAGACCATCCACAGTACACATACTCCCAGTGCATGTATACAACATACATCACTGCACAGTACCAATCCCTCCATGTACTGTACCACTCATAGGCACACATACATTCAGCATATGCATTTAGCATGCATGCACTGTCCAGCACTGTATCTTTTATGTACTGTACCACTCATAGGCACACATAATCCAACCTCTGCATTAAACATGCTTGCATTGTACCCTTCATGTATTGTACCACTCTCAGGTACACATAGACCCAGCACATGCATTTGTCCTGCACCACTGCACTGCAAAAAATCCTTCAGGTACTGTACCACTCATAGGCACATGTACAACCAGTTCATATACACCACCTCTGCGCTGTGCAGCACTTCACACCAATCTGATGTAGGCCAAAGGTGACTTAAGCACACAGCAGTGCAACTTTAAAAGTCAGTGAGCCTGTAGGCCTCACTCCAGTGGCACAGGTTAAAAAGGACCTGTTCACTCGTACTGATCACTACATGGTATGCTGCCACCACTGCGCTTGCGCTGATTAACTCCTGGTGAAGGTAATAGCCTTCCACCACTATGCGGATGGCACTTTGAGCGACCCTCCCAGTCCAACAAGACCGTACTCCATGAGACAGGCCTATGTGATGGCACACACACATGATCCGTGTTTGCCTATGACAACAACAATCAGCATTAGGAATCCAGACATCAGTACAATTGGGCACTCATGGCAGGAGTGCACGTTGGTTACCATGCAGAGGACGTTTCCGCCTCAGCAAACAACATTTGATTTTTTATAAACCATTTTCTGATAATTCAAGCCTGCAAGATACAAAACAATAGTCAGTTAAACATTAAATTATCAGAAAAGGGGTCACACAAAAACAGCTGAAAATATTGAAATAGAGAAATAAAGATGATATATAGACAAAAATCACTTTTTCAAGGGGGCACTAGGGGCAAGATGACAAGATGGCCCCACTGTAGTGAGGCCCTGTCCGCCCTGGAGCAAAATCCTTTAATATCCCGTGTCTGGGCGCTGTAAATAGCCCAAGAAAATGAGGCCGTGATAGCGGAAAAGAAGAGGCACCATCGGAACTAATTGGCGGAGAGACGAGAGGCAAAAGCGACAGAGAAAATTCGAAAGACGTATCGCGGCCTGCTGGTGGAAGGAAGAGGGCTGAGTGTGCTGCAGAGGACGAGAGAGAGCCGCGGGAGAGACTGCTGGCGAGGACACCACACTGGACGCTGCGAGAAGAGAAGGCGGAGAGCTGCTGCTTCGCGACCAGGTTGGCGGCGCGGAAAAGCAGAGAGCACTCCAAAGCAAGTAAGACGCATTAGCGGGAACGTCAGGAGTAAGGATAGGGGCTACCGCTTCTGTCGGCGCGAGTCTAATGGCTCATTAACAAAACACCCACTCTGCCCCCCGAGATACCAGGCCATAATGCAGTCTTATGAACAAAGCAGAATAGTTTAACTGCGCGAAGGGTTTAACGGATGCTATCATCCCAACACCAAGTACGTAGGGAAGCAGAACAGAAAGTACAGGTCGCGCCCACCATTCTGTAAAATGCACACGAGTGAAGTGCTCGACTGCCACTGTACAAAGAGATACACATTGAAAAGAACCCACAAACAGGAGTTAAACGCAACGAACACTGCACAAAAATGCAATCAGAAGTCCACAGAGGCACTGCCCACAAAGTAACGAAAAAACACCCCAAAAAAACCCGACATCGACACCCATGACTTAACAGTCGCTGTGACACTATAAATAAAAGTAGGTAGCGCCATAAAGTGCATTGCTAAGTACGGAACTGCGCATCGTATTAAAGACGCAAAACGCAGGCACCAGGCCGATAAAATCAAGAAGCAGCAACCCCGGTCATACAGAGGCGCACAAAAACTTTCAAAACTAGCAGAAACAAAGAGAGCAGAGCGGTGGTTTACCTACGTGAACTCTATAATTAAGAGCATTGTCCCAACAAAAAACATATTGTGACACAGAACGGACAGTGCTGTTTGAGCCCGCCATTTCGCAACACGTCCACGAGCACAGCGGAGTTTCCACTGAACAAGGTACGAACACACTGCGTGTCTCATAACAGCGTAATTACAAGGTCATAGAAGCACTACCCTCAAAGTGTGAATAAATTGACATCTAAACCCATGATTCTCTAGCCATTTGGACAATACAAATAAAAGCAGGCATCGCCGTACAGTGAATAGGGAGTGCGAGCTTACGCACCGAATTAAAGACATGCACAACAAGTAAAGGGCTGACAAAATCAAGTAGCGACAATCACGGACATACTGAGGCCCATAAGAACTACTAAAAGCTGTCACAAAAAAGAGAGCAGAGCTTATTGAATTGGTGCTAGCCGCACACCACCAGTGCAATCCCACCACAGTTCAAGTTTCAAGTTTTCAAGTTTTATTTTTGTTTTGCATAGTTACTAAAAACCATTGCAACATTTGTTTAAAAAGATGCAGTAGAATTATTATTATGCAATAATAAAATCCATAAAACACATGCTAAAAGATACTGTACATTTAAAAAAAACATTAACAGTGCAGGCAATGGCGAGATTAGTTGGATCGCAAGATAAATTGCAGTGCAGTCGCTATTCCTTGTTGATGCTGGGCGTGCACGTGATAAAATGCCATATAGTGCATAATGTTCAATTATTAGTGCCTGCTCAAGATTTATTCAAGAAAAGTGCTAGTGCTCCGCCCCCTGAGGAAAGCCACTCCCGGTTTGTAAGTCAATTGCACCACAGGAGCTTCTTACTTTTGTGGCTGTAATTGGGCTATTCAATTTATGCATTTTTTGTCCGGCCAACATAAGAAATTTTACCAATCTGCAGTTCAGTTGCGTATTTCCCGAATTGAAGCAGGCCAACACCGCTTGTCTCCTGGTGCGAATGCCTTCCTGCTTAAAAGGTGCTTTTAGTAGCTGTAACCTTTCTTGATGTAGTTCCTTGCAGGTGCATATTAGGTGCAAGATGTCTCCTAGGTTGGTGTTGCATAGCCTACACGTGCTTTGGGTTGTAGCCCTCAGCCATGGTGGAAGATACTGGGTGCACGGGAGGATGCCCAGTCTATGCCTTAAGAATTTCATTTTTATCGCTTTAGGATAGCCCTTATTAAAGAACTTTTGTGGTGCAAGTGTTTTGTAAGAATCTAAGGTCATCCAGGCATGAGATCTATTTGAAAAAGTTGCCTTGTCCTCCACCAAGGAAATATGTTTTATACATTTCCAGGCCAATTTTTTTAAAGTTGGATGTCCGAGTTGAGTATTCCAAAGTTTTGTGAGCCTGGTAATTTCCAAGGATGTCTGGAGGTAGCTCCTCACTTGGGAAGTTTCCCTATGCTGGATTTTGTGCCACAGCAGTTGGTTTAACATGTTTGGGGTGGCACTTCTGATCTTGTGCCAGCAGATGACGTAAGACCCGTGCCTGGCCAGTGATTGTTGTAGGAGACCAAACTCCAACCTTATTTGAGCCGGTAAAGTGTAATGCGGGAGGCAAAACATGATCCTGTAAGCTTTGACCAGCGTGCTGTCTAGTACTTTGGCATCTCTCCCCTGCAATGCTTCACTGCCGTAGGTGATCGTAGGGAGTAGTTTAGCCTGAACTACCTTCAAAAGCGGGCTCAGTGTCAGCCCCATCAGTTTGTTTGCGAGATTTTTCATCGAAAGTGCTATTACCAGCCCTCTCCTTCTTATTTCTTCTTTTTGGCGCATAAATGTTCCTTCCTTTTCAATTATGACTCCTAGATATTTGTAATACTGTGATGATTCGAGTTGTTTGCCATTCAAAAACCAATTCCTCTGCCGATTTCTTTTGTTATTTATTGTCATTGACCGAGTCTCACTAAGGTTGATTTTTAAGTTGTTTTCTGTGGCATAGTTCTACATTTCCGTTAGTAGGTGTTGAAGACCCACGTAAGTGTGACTAAGCAGAACTACGTCATCTGAGTACATAAGATTGGTCAGTGTTTTGCCTCCAAGCTTCGGTGAGTGTGAGTTCCAGTCATCGAGTGCCTTTGGGAGGTCAGCCATGAATAGATTAAACAGGGTGGGTGTAAGCACACAACCCTGTTTCAGGCCTTTGGTTGTGGGGACTTTTGAGGAGAGGTGAGTGCCGCCGCCTAATTTCACCTGCACCGAGGTGTCTGTGTGGAGAAGTGACAGGATGTTTAAGATGGGCTGTGGGATTCCCCAGCGCGCCAACTTCCCCCACAGTCTGACCCTCTCCACATTATCGAATGCTGTGCTGAAATCAATAAAACATAGATATAAAGGAAGGTTGGATGTTTTTGCTGCGTCAATCAATAAGGAGATTGCGAGAATATTAGTTGAAGTACCCGCCGTTTTGCAAAAGCCAGTTTGGTTTAGTGGTATTATCTAGTTTGCCTCTGCCCAAGTTGTGAGCTCCTCTAAAACGGTGCCTGCAAAATATTTTGCTTCATTATCTATCAGGGCTACTAGCCGATAGTTGCTTGGCTCGGCTTATCTCCTTTCTTGTGGATTGGCACAATTGTCGAGCCCTTCCATGATTCGGGTAATCTGTCCAAAAGCCTGACTTCCAGAAAAAGAGGTTGCAGGATCTCAGCCCAATCCTCCAACTTGGCTTTGAACAGTGCAGGAGGGATACCGTTCGGTCCTGGTGCCCCTTCTCTCCTCCCTTTTGCAATCTGCTTTTTTATTGTGAGCGATTGTGAGCTGCCAGCTTCGCAAAGAGGTGTAATTTCTGTGGCTAGCAAGTTCAGCTCCAGGGACTCTTTGTTGCGCACTCCGAATTGTTCTTTTATTGGCCAACTATTGGGATCTTGTGTTCTGGCACCTCATGTTTGGTTTTTGAAGTGCTTGGTGAGGAATTCCACACAGATTTCTTCCGAGATATTTGACGAAATCCCTTCATGATGGGGACGGATTATCCCATTCACGGTTTTCCAGAAACGAGCGCTGTCATTGTGGTTTAAATCATGTAAATGTTTTGCCCAGGTAGCATTCTCCTTGTCTTTGTTAATGTCCCATTTCAATTTTTTGAGTGATGTCCTTTGGTCCCTCAAGAGTGAGCGTGTACCAGCGTCACCCGGAAGTCTTCTCAACCTTCGCATTGTGCAGTTTAGTGATTTTTTAAGGAGCTTAAGACGATCTCTTTGCCCATTTGGTATTCTGCTTTTCTGACGCATGGCCTGAGAGTGGTTTTTTTTGGTTGAAGTGGCGACATATCGTTCTAAGAATGTGGCTGTAAACTGTCCCCTTTGGGCTATTTGATCTTTTGAGCTTGTTGCGAAAGATTTAACAAGTTCGATTGCAGCTTCTGCCTGAGGATCTGTGTTAGTTGCGGTGCATTTGATCCTTCTTAAGTTGGAGGTGTAAGTGGACCCCAGGGTTAGGTCTTGTTTGATGGAGCTGCATACAGTGGCAATTAACTGCAGTTCTTGTGGGCGGTGGTCGCTCTCCCCCATGTCCCCCATTCTAAACCCCAGGATGTGTGGAAACAGGGAAAGACTTGCAAACGTATAATCTAGTATGGAACTTGTTGTTGCAGAGTAGTGTGATTCAACAGGAGGTGAGTCGTCAATGAACCTGCCATTGAGCGCTCGGAGGTTTAGGTGTTCTAAATTTGCTAGGAGGCGGCTTTTCTTGCGATTCTTCATCCCGTGTGTTGGTGCGCATTGGGTGGGAATATTGTGGATTTCAGTTTGTATACGAACCTCCTCTCCCTCTGAAGTGCCAAAAAGATATTGGTTTAGGTCTCCTGACAAGACAAACGTTGAAGTTTTCATCTCTGTAGCGTACCTTGTCACCAATTCCGTAAGCTTTTTT